>JANRMT010062817.1:29138849-29178919 GCA_026402145.1 Polypterus bichir lapradei
ATATACTGTAAGTAAGACACAGGATCAGGTTATAGCACAGCAGATATATTGAGCAATTATATCTTTGAAAAAGATAACAAGAAAGCAGTTTCATAAAAAGAAAAGGCTGTTTCACATGAGCATGTTTATAAAAATTAACAATTAAAATTTTTGATTTTTAAATTTAACTTTTTTGTAACACATACAGTATACCATAATGCTTTTGAGGAAATAAATGAGTGTATAATGCAGGGATGAAATACAAAAGAAATCTTAAAAGTTCATTCTATTTCAGATCTCATATTTGACTAAATATCTGATAACCATATACATTTCAAAAATGTTCTGAATTTTAAAAGAAAACAAAAATGAAGGACCATCTAATACAGATTGATAACAAAATATCTGGTGCATCTTATGAAATTAGATATTATTTGTAAGAATAAATATACAGTATATCAAAATGAAAAATGAATGAATATACACTACTTGTCAAAAGTTTTAGAACACCTCAGTTTTTCCAGTTTTTCTTTAATTTTTCTCAGCATTTATGCAATGAATGACCTAAAATGGTATAAAGGTAAGCAGTAAAATGCCAGAGGTTTAAACTTAAAGTTTAAGTTAGCAAAAATGAAAAAAGAAACAAACAAAATTTCAGAATATTATAAATGAGCCTTCTTTAGGGAACATCTAATAGGTTACAACCTACAGATGTTCTGCAGCAATTAAAGTAAACTAAACCTTGCAAGTTGAAGCAAACAATTTGTACAGGTGTCCCAAATTCTTGTGATTACTTAAAACCCTTTAATCTGCTTTAAAGCAGAGTTGGAACAGACTGTGTTACTACAACCTCTGAAATACTACTTGGACAATATTACACTGGCATAGAACAAGTAAACAATGGCAAATAAAAAATAAGTCAAGGAATCATTAAGTGTACACATTTGTATTCAAATTTTTGATTCATCAAAGTAGCCACCTTTTGCTGATATAACAGCCAAACTGTGATAACCCTTTTAATTCAGAATACTAGTCACTCTGTGCAAATCACCAACTCTGCCTCCAGCAAAAGAACCCCAGACCATCACACTTCCTCCTCCATTTTTGGTAATTGATCTCACACTCTGAGGAACCATCCTTTCACCAACTCGACACCGTACAAAGTAAAACATCCTGCATGATAAACCGAAGATTTCAAATCTTGATGTATTAATCCATAAGGCTTTCTTCCAGTCTTCAGTAGTCCACAGCCGGTATTTCAACACCCAATTTTGTCCTTCAAGGAATGGCTTTCTTACTGCCACTTGCCCTGTCAAACCTCAAGCATAAAGTCTCCTCTTCACAGTGGAACTGAGACTTGCTTTCTTTGACCAGCACTGTTAAACTGTTGAAGTTGTTGTGCTATGAGGCACCTATCTGGTGAACTTAAGAGACTTGTCTTCTGATTGGGTTCTGACTTTGGGTATGCCAGATCTCTTCCTATTAGAATTTCTTCCAGTTTTCAATGCTTTTAGATTGTGTAGGACGCCATACTTACTGACACTTAGATTTTTTTTGCAATTTCTCTAAATAAAAGGCCTACACTTCTAAGGATAATAATGCTCTGTCTCATTTCATTTGTCAATTGCCATTTTATTTCCATTATCACTGGAATTTACAACTTTCTAGGGTGTCAAGGGTGTAGTAACACAGTCTGTTCCAACTCTACTTTAAGACTGATATAAGGTTTTTAAGTAATCAACAGAGGTTGGGACCCATCCGTTTAACATAAAGCTAGGTAGGTAAAGGAGGTTCCTATTGCCTACTACTAAAGCAACATCAACACACCGACCTTATCTGAGTTGCTGGCACACCGCACCAGAATCCTATCATTGGGGTATTCATTTTAAAAAATAAATAAGACAGTCATTATCTTTAGATATAAGCAAATCAAAATAATTTAGTATAAGGTGCCATATTTGTGTGGGATATAAAGATAAATATTCATGATTTCTGGGTCAATTCCTTTACATCAGCTGCCATTAGACATTAAACAGAAACCCCACCACTAATATCTAAATCAATAAAATGCCTATCAGACTGAAATAATAGGCTAACATACAGTATAGCTTGATTTTTTAATGGCAGAATTCCCAAAGATCCAGTCTGTTAAAGAAAATTAACCAATTTGTATTGATTCAATTTTGCAGGTGATCACAATTTACAATATTAAACATCTAATATGGATGACACAATCCATTACTAAGGATTCTGCTTATTTTATCACAAAGACAGAATCAATACAATTGATGCAATCAAAGTTTAATTTTGTTACTTGTGATATTGAATCTTATTCACTAAAGATGCTGTGCTGACAGTTTTGACTTCCATACCCAACTGGTCTAGATTTTTATCACATTACAGTGACTTTATTGATAAACTTACGGAATTAGCCCTTGAGATGAATTTTTCATGTCTGAAAACCAATTTTATAAGCAAACTAAAGTCATAGCTGTAATAGTAGCTTTTAGTCCCAGTATAGAAAATATACAAGTACACAATTTAAAGAAAATGTTTTCCTGCACAAAATGTTTTGTCAACTGTTTTTAGAAAAGTAGAACAATCTGAATGAGAACAGGTTATTTGCCCCAATAAAGTTTGCCAGTCCTATCCATTTAATTCTTCTAAAATAAAATCAAGTCTCGTTTTAAAAGTCTGTGAAGTCTTACTGTCTACCACACTACTTTGTTGCTTATTCCATGTGCCTATGGTTCTCTGTTTAAAGAAAAATGTCCTAATCTTTGTACGAAATTTACCTTTAACAAGTTTCTAACTGTATCCCTGTGTTCTGGTTAAGTTAATTTTAAAGCAGCAGTCTCGATCCACTGTAATAATTCCCTTCATAATTTTGAACACTTCAATCATGTCACCTCTTAATCTTCCTTTGCTTAAACTGAAAAGGCTCAGCTCATTTAATCTTTCCTCATAACTCATCCCCTGTAGCCCTGGAATCATCCTAGTAGCTCTTCCCTTGACTTTTTCCATCACTGCTATGTCCTTTTTGTGACTTGGATACCAAAACTGCACACAGTAGTCCAGGTTTAACATGTGCATTATAAACCTTGAGCATAACCTCCTTGGACTTGTACTCTACACATTATAATTTACAACTTAGCATTCTGTTAGCCTTCTTAATGGCTTCTGAACACTGACAGCAGTTCATAGTGTTGAGTCCATAAATGAATCTCATAAGGTGTACTTTAAATTTTTAGACTTCACATTGTTTATTCAAACCTAACATTTTAACTTCCTATGTGTAATATTTTACATTTACATACATTACATTTCATCTGACGCAAATTTTCCCAAGCCTGCATGCTATCCAAGTCCCTCTGTAATGACTTAGCAGATTCTCGATTATCTGACAAACTTAACCACACATTGTTAATTACAATATATTTCTATCGAAATCATTTATATATATATTAAAAATAGAAATGGCCCTACAACTCACCCAATTCTGATAGGGTTCCTTGCACCATAACTCTCATCTTCCTGTGTCTGAATCAATTTTGACCTATCCACAAGCAATTCCCTGAACTCCCAGTTCTTTTGTTTGATGCCCAACCTCTGATGTGGTACCTTATCATATGCTTCCTGAAAGTCAAGATAAACAATATCATATGCTCCCTTTTGATCATACCCTTTTGTTGCTTCCTCATAGAATTCCAGCATGTTAGTATAATATGACATCCCTCGTCTGAACCAATGCTGACTGTACAGTAAAACTCATGTTCTTGCCATGTGTTGTTCATTAATAATTCTTTCCATTAATTTAACTGTGGTTCACATAAAGCTTACCATAGTTTTGCGGATCTGCTCGATCACCCTTTTTATATAATATTTGACATTTTCCAATCTTTAGGAATTTCTCCTGTGCCTAGTGACTGCCTGTTGTATTGCATGTTTGCTCAGTTTTAAGCACCGGGAACTGAGAAATGAATTTTTTTCTCAGCTGGAATAATAAATTAGAGGAAGGGTATACTTCCAATAGTGACAGTGATAGTCATATCTGGGTGAAGAATGAAGGAGCTACTAAACTGTTAAAGAAAGTAGTCGACTACTAAAGTTGCCTACTAAAGAAGGTAGTGGAATATGCCCTGGGTGCAAGTGCATTGCTGCTGTGAACTGCAGATCCCCAAAGGTTGGTTAGTTTTAAGAATTGGCAAATGTAAGTTTTGTCATGCCATGGGTTCACATTAAAAAGATATATTTGAGAAAGGGAATTTAAGCTTTAAGGAGATGTTTCCCCAAAAGCCATCACATGCTAAAAACAACAACATTTAAAGTATTGAATTAGATTTTTTGGGAAAGAACACTGAAAGAATTTCTGGCATTTTATTTGGTATTAAATACATACAATTTCAATTGAAAATGAATCTTTAATTACAATACATCACCAGTTTATTTTTAGTTGTGATCGTTAATCAGGTGGAAGAATTATTTTTATTTGCAGTTTTTTACAAAACCAATAGACACCACATGTGTTCACTTTTGCACCCTAGATCTTTAATTAACAATGTATCCATATGACAAATTATGCAAATACAGGAAATGTGTTCATACGCTTGTGAAATTTGATCCAGTTTTTTTTAGAGGGTGGTTATCAAAAATCTAATATTCAACATACATACATTGGCACATTTTGCAGAACAATCAAATGAAAACAGAATAAAGCAGTCTAATTTGCACTCTAACGTACTCTCTGGTTTCTAATAGGATTAGATGTATTATACAAAGACACTGGCATGTAATTAAACTTTCTTCTGTATTTCAATAGCTTTCCATATTTACATTTTCACAAAATTGTAACATTAAGCCTAAGTTGGTAAAGGTTAGAATATTAAATACAAAGGCGAAATCTTTTAAACTTATACAAGGGGTACAAAGAACAGAGGTGCTGGTGTTGTAATAATGTGTATAAGACAGGCAGTGTGGCAAAGTGGTTAAGGCTTTGGACTTTAAATCCTGGTACTGACACTGAGTGACCACGAGCAAGTCACTTCACCTGCCAGTACTCCAATGGGAAAATTAGAAAAGAAATGTACCGGATTGTATCTCACATGTTGTAAGTCACAAGTCAAACAAGTAAGTAATATAAGGAGGAATTAACTGAATAAAAATAACATAATTAGGTTAGCACAGAGAGTTAGATGTCACCCCAAATGGGTGTTCTGTTTGTTGATGTGCCCTGTGATGAAACTACATGAGTGACATTTGACTAAAAATGAAAGTAAAAGTAACTTAACAAGATCTTTAAAAGCTTCTGTGCAAAATATTATTGACAATCAAAACAGAACAACTAAAATACACTGCATTTACATTTGTAAAATGATGTTTTAATGAGTACTTAACACAATGAGAACCTTTTTGGATAAATTAACCCAGTGGTACCTAATGGCCTTAATGAGGTTAATGACTTATTTTGCTTCTCATAAATAGCTTCCAGTAGTGCATAAAGACAGTATGTCTGAATCTGGTTGCTTTAATTTGATTTTATTTTCAGTATGACTGCAAAGGTTGATTATAAGCAGCTTTTAGTATATGAAGACTATATGAGTAAGGGGAAAGTATATATTGCCATTAATGTATGCATTATTTTTAAAGGTAATGTAGTATGGTTCTGAGAAAGAGATGGAGGAACCTGAAACATGTTGGTCATTTAAGATCATATTTCAATGAATATACGTATAAAACTATGATGTAAATGGTGTGTGTGAACTACAAGAAAGACATCTCCAACCAAGGTGTAAATTATAAAGACATTTGAGTTTTGTTTATAATTATTCTGAACTAATTGTCATCACTATATATGTATGACTGACTTCCATTTTTATAGTGTAGTATATATTTTATTGATTGTAAAAATGTGAGGCAACGCCTGATATATAGTTTAAAATGGTAAGCCCTTGTTGTACTTCTGATATACTGCTAACTACAGACAAATGTATACTTGAGTGATTATATAATACTTTTGTGATACAGTCAGTTGATACATTTAGGCCAAAAAGTGCTTTTTTACCAGATGCATGACATTTTTGTAAATTGTATGTATGCTGGACACAGACAGCGGATGCTTTTGTCACTCTAACACAGGAGTAGGCAAATTTCCAGTAGCTTTTTGGCAGGAGTGCTAAGAATGTTTTCGTTAAGCTTCCCGTTTAATTGATCTAAGGAGGAAAGGGACCAAAGAAAAAAGAAATGGAGAACAGTGTCTCCTCTTGATCTGCAAGAGCTTAGAAGTTTCTAATTATTGTTACTTGGATAAGCCTTTAAAGTCTGATTTCCCACAAGTTTAGTATTTTACAATGTTCCTATAAATATTTCACATAATATTATGTTTTGTGCTTTATTTCGTAACATTTTCTGTTTAAAATCATTTTGTTCTTTAGACATACTTGGCTTTGTTACATTATAATTGGCCTTTTCTGATAAAGAATGCAAAAACGGTTCCTTTTGTCTCTGTTAAAATTTACTGGAAAGGGAAAGCTTCAAACATTAAGTATGGGATGTGTTTACTCTTACTGATGAGATAAGCTGTAAATCAGAAAGAAAAATAGAAAAGAACTTTTAAAATGCTGTTAAGTATAATTTAGACTTTAGACTTGCATCAAGGTAACTGGATTACTCTCATTTTAAGAAAAAGAATAATGCAATTTATTGATAAACAACGATTAAAGAAATATGAGGACTACTTATATATGTTGACATACAGTATGCTTTACAATTACAGATATTTTCAGATGACTCGCTTTTCAATGGCTACGTTAATACTGGAGACGAGTCAGAGTACAGGAAGATTGTGTCCGACTATGTCTTGTGGTGCAGGGACAACAACCTGCAGCTCAGCTTCAGCAACACAAAAGAGCTGGTGGTGGACTTCCTGCATGCCAAGGAGCCTCTGAGGCCAGTAACTATCTACAAGCTACAAGTACCTGGGAGTTCACAAAAACAACAAACTGGACTGGTCTGACAACACATTGGTTCTGTCCAAGAAGGTCCAGAGCAGACTGAACTTGCTAAGAAGGCCCAGGTCTTTTGATGTATGCAGCAAGCTGCTGGAAATGTTCTATCAGTCCATAGTTGCCAGTGTGGTGTTCTACTCTACAGGTGTATCTCAATAAATCAGAATATCATCGAAAATTTAATTTAATTCAGTAATTCAATTCAAAAAGTGAAACTCATATATTCTATAGATTCATTACACACAGAGTGATATATTTCAAGCATTTATTTATTTTCATTTTGCTGATTATGGCCTACAGGTAATGAAAACTCAAAATTCAGTATCTCAGAAAATTAGAATATTACATAAGACCAATAAAATAATGATTTTTAATACAGAAATTTTGGCCTACTGAAAAGTATGTCCATGTACGCACTCAAGACTTGGTCGGGACTCCTTTTGCATGAATTACTGCATCAATGCGGCATGGCATGGATGCGAACAGCCTGTGGCACTGCTAAGGTTTTATGGAAGTTCACTATGCTTCGATAGTGGCCTTCAGCTCGTCTGCATTGTTGAGTCTGGTGTCTCTCATCTTCCTCTTGACAATACCCCATAGATTGTCTATGGGGTTTAGGTCAGGCTAGTTTGCTGGCCAATCAAGCACAGTGATACCATGGTCATTAAACCAGGTATTGGTACTTTTGGCAGTGTGGACAGGTACCAAGTCCTGCTGGAAAATGAAATCAGCATCTCAATAAAGCATGTCACCAGAGGAAACCCTGAAGTGCTCTAAAAATTCCTGGTAGACGGCTGTGCCGACTTTGGACTTGATAAAACACATTGGACCCACACCAGCAGATGACATCCATGGCTCCCTAAATCATCACTGACTGTGGACACTTCACACTGGACCTCAAGCAACTTAGATTCTGTCCCTCTCCACTCTTTCTCCGGACTCTGGGACCTTGATTTCCAAATGAAATGCATAATTTACTTTCATCTGAAAAGAGAACTTTGGACCACTGAGCAACAGTCCAGTTTGTTTTCTCCTTAGCCCAGGTAAGATGCTTCTGACATTGTCTCTGGTTCAGGAGTGGCTTGACACAAGGAATGCAACAGCTGTAGCCCACGTCCCACATCTGTAGCTGTTGAAGCACTGACTTCAGCGAAAGTCTGTGGTTATCCCTGTTTCTTGTGCACCTTTTTCGGCCACATTATATGCTTCCACTCAACTCTCCATTATTATGCTTGGATACAGCACTCTGTGAACAGACAGCTTCTTTAGCAATTACCTTTTGTGGCTTACCCTCTTTGTGGAAGGTGTCAATGACTGTCTTCTGGACAACTGTCAAGTCAGCAGTCTTCCCCATGATTATGTGGCCTACTGAACCTAACTGAGAGACCACTTAATGGCTCAGGACACCTTTGCAGGTGTTTTGGTTTAATTATCTGAGCGGAGTGCGACACCATGAGTCTATAATATTGAACTTTTTCACAATATTCTAATTTTCAATGATATTCTAATTTATTGAGACGCACCTCTACAGTATTCTGGAGAAGCAACTTGAGCACAAAAGTAGCTTTTTAGTTTCAGAGGTTTTAGGTCATTTTGGAGAGCCCCCCCTCCTTTAGGGAATCCCAGAGAGGGTGCCCTGAGGAAATCCCCGGGGAGATCAGTGTGAGAATATCCCGGAGAATATTCCAAAATGGGATGAGTGTAACTAGTTTTAAGGGATTGTATAACTTTTTCTGATTGGATTAAAGGCCCTTCCAGTTTCAAAATCAGTGTCTCCTCATAGGCAAGTTCTTCTGTCCATCAGAGTTGTCATTCCTTGAATTACAGCTCTTTGTTCTTGCTTGACTTCATTTTGAATTACAGCTCTTTGTTCTTGCTTGACTTCATTTTGCACCTTCTGGCTCAAAATGTTTGCAAAGGAACCTCTGGAGAGTGTGGTGCAACTCTGCATGGACGGTGCAACTCTGATTTACACCTTTCTAATCAGATGTGGTCCAGGCAGATCCTAGTACAGCTGGAGTTCAGTCACTTAGCTTGGAATGCAAGTGAGGGAAGGTGCAGCTGAATGCCTGCATCCCTGCTAAATCTGCTTTCTTAACAGATCTGGTGTGCCACTAAAGCCTAGCAGAATGGTCAATGCTCACTTTCTTCTACAAGGATGGAGAAAGAAAATTAAATCAATAGCCCACTAACATCACGCACACAAAGTACACGGTGATACATAAAAGGTGACTTTTCCTTCTCACGTCAACATCATTCAAAAATAGAACATATTAAAGGGGCAGTGTTAAAACTGTTTACCCCTGCTCTAAACTCATTTTTATATTATGCAAACTGAAGTAGATTTGTACCATAATCACTTCCTAATGGTGGTGGTGTGGTTAGCATGGATCATGCATTCTCATATACTATCGTTGCCTCTGTATAACTTGTACTGTCTCCCTGTGTCTGCATGGGTTTTCTTACAAATACTCCAGTTTTCTTTTAATTTTGCCAAAGATGTACAACAATTGTATAGGTTACATTAACTTATGACTGTAAATTGGTTTTGTCTGAGCCTGAGCATGGGATTGGGGGTGTGAACAACATGGGGCCTATGCTGGATGTTACCTTGTGCAAGCCAGTGGAATAGGCTCTGGTCTCTCATGAGTCTGAATTGCAATAAGCAGGTTTGAGAATGTAATGTATAGTATATTCTGCTCCATTCTTATATCAAATAAAAATTTTAAATTTTAGACATTTTAAGTTATGAGTTTTTTCCACCACATCTGACATGAAAAGTCACAATATAGCTGAGAAAATAAATTATTATAGAATGCTGCTTGCTGTCTGGATAACTGTTATTAAGGTATGACGTAGAAACTCAAAAAAAGTTAGTTGCCACAGGCAGTGGATGTACTTTATTTATCTGCTTAGTTGTTTTATGACTTTAGAATCTTCTGAACAACAAACAAAATATGTACTACATGTGTCTGGGTTAAGAAAGAGAATGAGGTAATTTACTAAAAACAGCATGTTGGTGAAACAAAACGCTTTACAGATGCTAGTGTGGACAGAAGGGTACCTTTTAAATATATTTTACTTACCCCATCAAGCTCATTAAGTCAGCTAATATCTAGGCAGGCTAAAAATTGCACCCAATCTGTTTCAAACATTACTAGGTTATCTGTTTCAACTACATGAGTGTCCATTGATTGTTCCAGACTATCACTGCCACTCTGCATCTTTAAAACAAACATTTTAATGCCCTGAAATCAAGGACCATATAGAAAAAGTGTCTTTTCTACATGCTGTGACTAAAATGTATGCAAGACCTAGAATTATGTTGTGGTACAAATAAATAAATAATCTATTCTAATAAAGTAAACTCTACAGTTATTAGGATGTAAGATTTAAGTGCAGCCTTTGACACCACTGACTTTTGTATTCTTCAGCCTTGACTATTTGGCTCCCGGCCACTATTCATTTTCATATAGTTCATACTTGTCATATATACTCTGCTCAAAAAAATTAAGTGAACGCTTAAATCCCACATTGGATCTCAATGAACAAAATATTCATTTGGGAAATCTTCACTAAGGAATACTGTGTAATTCATTGAGAACAAAGGGATGTAACAATGGTCAATGGAAACCAGAAATTAGGGTTCAACCCATTGAGGGCTGGATTCAACATCACACCGAAAATCAAAGTCAAAAATTGAAATCACAGGCTGATCCAACTTGTGTGAATTTAATCACGGTAACTCATATTGTGACTCAATAGTATGTATGGCCTGTATGCACTCCTGTTGAGACTGGGGGATCTCCTCCCACACAGGGCATCAGTGAGCTCCTGGACAGTCTGTGGCATTACTTGGCAGCATCAGATCCGCTGATACATAATGTCCCAGAGATTCTCAGTTGGAATGAATTGACATTCATTTGAAGTTGCCCCATCCTGTACTATCCAACAACACCCCCCCCCCCCCCCCAAACAACCAAGTTGTGTCTATAATCACCTCCACTCTTCTCGTAAGGCTTTCAACAAGAATTTGAAGTGTTTCTATTAGAATATGTGCCAATTCAGCCAAAATAGCATTTGTGAGGTCACATACTGATGTTGGACAAGACGACTGGGCTCACAATTGGCATTCCAATTCATGCCAAAGGTGTTCAACAGGGTTGAGCTCAAGGATCTATAAAGGCTACTCGAATTCTTCAATGGCTTTGTGCACATGGGTGCAGTCATGCTAGACAGAAAAGTGGCCTTTCAAAACTATTGCCACAAAGTTGGAAGCACACAATTGTCTAAAATGTCTTTGTGTGCTGTAGCATTAATAGTACCCTTCAGTTGAACCAACGGGCCTAGACCAAATGCTGAAAAGCAGCCCCAGACCATTAGCGGACCTTAATCAAACTTTACAGTTAGGTACTATGCAGTTTGAAAGCTAGCACTCTCCTGGCATCCACCAATACTAGATTTGTCCATGAGACTGCCATATAGTGAAGTGTGACATTTCCACTGCTTCACAGTCCATTGGCATTGTGTTTTACACCACCCTAGCTGACACCTGGCATTGTGTATAGTGATCATAGGCTTGTGTGCAGCTGCTTTGCAACTGAAACCCATTTCATGAAGGTTCCAATACACAGTTATTGTGCTGAGGTTGCTTCCAGAGGCAGTCTGAAACTGTTGTGAGTGATGCAACAGTGGATAGGTGATAGTCCTGTATTTCACAACAATAGCTATTAGAAGATTGCTAAAGTGTGGCCATGAGGTGATGCATATGGTCAGTAGCAATAATCGAATAATCTGTGGAATGCAAGTGATGATTGATTGATATTAACAAGCCCAAAGTGTGCTAAGAAAACATTCCCTACACCATTACACGATCACCACCAACATGGACTGTTGATGCAAGGCAGGAAGGGTGCATGGTTTCATGCTGTTGGTGGCCAACTCTGACCCTGTCATCTGTATATCTGAGCAGAAATCAAAATTCATCAGGTGAGACTACACTTTCCAGTCTTCAGCTGTCTAGTTCTGGTGAGTCTGTACCCAGTGCAGCCTCAGGTTTCTGTTATTGGCTGACAGGAGTAAAATCCAGTGTGGTCTTCTGCTATTGTAGTCCATCCACCTAAAGGTTTGATGTGTTATGCATTCTGAGATGCTTTCGTGTTCACCACAGTTGTACAGTGTGGTTGTCTTAGTTACCATCGCTTTTCTGTCAGCTCAAACTAATCTGGCCATTCTCCTCTCACCTCTCTCATCAACAATGTATTTCTGTCCACAGAACTCTAAATACCATTGTGTGTGAAAATCCCAGGAGATTAGAAGTTACAGAAATACTCCAACTAGCCCCTTCGGCACTGAGATCACATTTTTCTCTATTCTGGTGTTTGATTTGAACATTATTTGATGTGAGCATTAGCTCCTGACTTGTATCTCCATGTTTTTATGCATTGCATGCTGCTATGTGATTGGCTGGTTAGATTGCTGCATGGATAAGGATTACTAGTATTTTTTTAGATGTTCTAATATCGATAAGGACATGAACTTCAATGCTCCTGGACCTTATGTGGGTATTTCTCCTTTTGTCCCAGCTGACCTTCTCGGGAGTATTTTGGCACAAATATTTTTGAATCCTTTCTTAGAAGAGAGAACAGGTTTTTAGTTATCTTTTGCCTTGGTGTTTGTCAGTGTTCTTGAGGGGGCAATGTAAACTGTGTCAACATGTGCATTGGCCTAGCAGTTAGCAAAACAGAGTTTTTGTACATAGTTATAATGTATATATATTTTTCTCCAAACCCTGTTCAAGGAAACTGTACATCTGAAAATCTGACAAGCAAGATGAAAAAATTGCTTCCACAAACCTTTTACTGTAAATAAATCTGTGGAATACAGAAGCAAAAAGATACTTAAAACCATGGAAGGCCATCTGGAATGACATTGCAAATTCTGATAAAGTACAGAAGTAAATGTCAGTTGCTTTGAAGAAACCAGGAAAGTAACTCATCCTCTACTATCAGGGGAAAACATCAAAACAAGAACGAAAAGTAAAAAAGCACACATAGTGACAAATTGACAGGAACAAAATCCATAAAGCAAAGATTATCACAAGGCAGAAAATATTATTTTAAAGAACAAAAAAATGTCTGAATAAAAATAAATGTATGTGTCTGCTGCAGAGTGATATCATGCTCCAATAACACTGATATCTTTTTTTTTTTTTTTTACACAAAAGTATTACAGTTTCAAAATTTATGGTTATCTTTTGTATACAGTACCCATGGAAAATAAGATTTGGTATGCTATAAAAATTGTCTAAATTTTGTAAAATAAAATGTGAATTTGGTGATCTACTCAATAGACCTGAATTTGGGTGTCTAATGTAATGGAAGATGTCTGTGCAATGTATTTGGACAATTGCATGATAATGTATTACAAATTCAGTTTCTGAAACTGGAATAACTAATCTTTCATCTAAATAAACGAGCATGATTGGTGGAGCAGTCTCTCTGTTGTCAAAGTTATGTTAATATGTGCTAAGAGTTTCTAGAAAATGTTTTTAAGAGTTCCTGGAATATTCTTTATGAAGAAGATCGTAGTTTCTTCAGATATATCAGACAATCCACTCCATTAGGGAGGAATTCATACAATAAACAGAGATGTCATGATAAGCAACTAATTCATCTTATTATTAAGAACCATACTATATGATATAAGGTTTGACTAAGTGATTTAATAGTGGCTGCCCACTAAAAGCTTCAGAGATAATTTGCATGCAAATATTAAAAATCAGAAAGGCAAACCAAGACAAGTCACCTGTTTTAGATTTAATATTCTTATTGGTCTGATGTCTTTCATATAGACATTTTTCATTTAGAATGTTCTGTGTTATAAATCACAAAATTTGTCTTACCTTTGAGATTTTAATCAAGTCTGCATGTGTCACATTTTTGTGTAGTACACTCGTATTCGTATGACGTTTCTGTGCTCTGTGTTTCTGTGGATGATATAAGGAGAATTCAATATCTATTAGACACCAGAATGTGTTTTAAAATGTGCATCTTACAAGTTGCTGAAATTTTCAATAACATATTTCATATCTCACTGAGAGAATCTATGGTCAATAACTGTTTCAAAAAGACCAGTATCCCTGTGCCAAAGAAATAAATGGAGAGTCACAATGATTATAAACCAGTGGCACTCACATTCATTGTGATTTGAGACTTTGGTGCTGGGAATATTTCACTTCCTCCATACAGATCCTCTACACTGGACCCTTCTGGAATAGTATTCCGAGGTTCATGCTTAACACTGTTGTCACTTATGACTCTGTGGCCAAACACAACTCCAACTGCACCGTTAAATGTGCTGAAGCTACTAAAGTCATATATATGATCGGCAACAATAATAAGACATTGTGCGGAGACAATGTTTCCCTTATGTATCCAGCAGGGTGCTCTCTTTCTCCCCGGGATGTGTTTCATGATGAAGAACTAATGCCATCCCTTTTGTACCGATGGCGCAAAATAATTACAAAAGAGAAGTATGGTACAAAAAGAGATATATGTATTTAACTTGATTTAAAAGATAACATTCATTCCCAGAATATAATCCATAATCCTGTATACATGCATATTGAGGGCGGAGAGAAGCAAAGGCATATCACAGCCAAGTGGGAGAATGCTGACAATCATATGTCCCATCCAGCAGGAAGGAATGTTGATGGCATAGTGAGATGCTTCTGACATTGTCCTGGATCCTCGTCGTTATAAACACTTGCATGATTACATATTCATAGAATTCATGTCAGATATGGGCAACTACCAGAAGAACTGGCTAGTTATTAATACCTTCACCTGTTCTCATCATTTATCACAGGCTCTGGGTTTTTTCAACCACATTTGTCAAGCAGACCTCAGCACTTTTTAAAATAACCTGCTTGTGTGTCCTTCACATGTTTTCTGCCCGTCTCTCTAACTTGACTTATTGCTGTCACTTGTCAGTCTCTCTGGCAATCTGTCTCTCAGCTGATTTTCTCAGCTTTGAAATACATTTTACAAATTTTTTTGGCACAAATAACCTTGCTGCACCTTAATATTAGCATTTCGGGAATTGGCCATGGATGTCATCAGGAAGCAGAAGGCAGACCGCACTTAACATCTGTATCTGATGGAATGTTGTTGTAAGGGTCACCAGGGCTAAATACCTAAAGTGAAGACCAGTTAAGCAAAATCAGATTAAGAGGAGACATGACTGAAGTGTTTAAAATTATGAAAGTATAGTGGATCGACTTACTTTCAAATGAATTCATCAAGTTCACGGGGACACAGTTGGAAACTTGTTAAGGGTAAGTTTCACACACACATTAGGAAGTATTTCTTCACAGAGAGAACCACAGACGCAAGGAATAAGTTACCAAGTAGTATGTAAGACAGTAGCATGCTAGGAACTTTCAAAACTCAACCTGAAGTTATTTTGGAAGAATTAAGTAGAGATCAACACCTCTGACTCTTCAGATGTCTTTAGGAAAATTCAAATGTCTCCCTTTATGCTCACCATCTTCTACTGGTTCACTGTGGAGTCAGTCCTCACTGGCTACATAACATCCTGGCACACAACCTGTTTAGTTCAAGGCTGTAAAGCACTACAGAGCATTATTCTTTGGTCAGAATATTAGTGATGCACAGCTCCCTTCTGTTTAGGGCATAATACAGTACCTTAGATAAACAAACAGTATTATTAAAGACCTCAGCCATCCAGAAAATTATTCTCCCTTCTCCATTCATAAACAGAACTGTCAGCACTGTGGACTGGATAGTTTTTATTCTGGGGTTGTAATGCTAATCAGCAGCAGTTCATATAATCAACTACCTAGATATTTCTTGAAAATACCACCTGATGTTGTATTTAACGTAGCATGTTGTATTCATTGTACATTTTTATTATATTACTGTCATTAGTCTGTGAGGAACCAGGGTTCACTTCCCGGGTCCTCTCTGCATGGAGTTTGCATGTTCTCCTCGTGCCTGCGTGGGTTTCCTCCGGGTGCTCCAGTTTCCTCCCACAGTCCAAGGACATGTAGGTTAGGTGCATTGGTGATTCTAAATTTCCCTAGTGTGTGTGCTTGATGTGTGGGTGTGGGTGTGTGCGCCCTGCCCAGGGTTTGTTTCCTGCCTAGCGCCCTGTGTTGGCTGGGATTGGCTCCAGCAGACCCCCGTGACCCTGTAGTTTGGATATAGCGGGTTGAATAATGGATGGATAGTCTGTGAGGAACATGCAAGTAAAAATTACATTTTAATATTTACACGTCAATAAATTTCAAATTGAATGCAAATCACACTGTATTCTAAGCAGAACGCTATCCACTGTGCCACTGTGTCACCCTGATAAACAAGAATGCAAAGAAAATGAAAATCTGTTGAATAATTGTTCGACCTAGATTACCTAAATCTGTAATACTTTTGTTCCTCTAATAAAATTATTTACCATTAGATGAAAGCTCTGTTTGCATCTCTTAATCAGTTAAACTACTGCAAATAGGGAAAATAAATGTAAAAGAAAATGCAATCCATAAGGAATAAACATCTTTCAATCTCTCTCTTCAAACTCTCAAAGCTGCGTGGGCTTTCACCAACAGCAGGCAAGATAAATACACTCCCCAAGTGCCAATAGTCCAGAGGCTCTAGTAAAGTGCATAATGTGAAAAACTGGTTGTCATGACAACTCTATAGGAAGTCACCTGGTATGCAGCTAGTTTTACCACCTTGGAGCCCAATCCTGTTACACTGCAGAAGCTTAGATAGGTTGCCTTTGAATGCTAGTAAAACATTTTGCAGAAAATTGCTTTTATGAGAGTGTGAATGTTGTGGATACATACTGTATTTATGCTGTGGTGTTTCTTTTTGTAACAATATTAGACAATAATACTAGAAAATGAACTTGTATTACAGCTGTTTCACATACAGATAACACAAACTTAATCTTCAAACACTTTTAAAGTGATATTCTTATAAATCTCCTTACTATCCAGCTTCTTCTACCGGTGAGGATCACTTAGGCAACAGGTTAATAAAGGGAAGAACAGACCTCTCTATGCCTGGGAATAATTACCTGCTTTCCTGGAGTTCATGACATGTGTATTGCTATGCATATATGAAAATTTTGCCAGGTGCTTCAACAGCTACTAAGATATACAAGAAACCTCATATTCAAGGCCTACTCCAGGTCCCATTATGTGTCACACTCAAAGGATTTCCTCACTTCATGCCCAAATCAGCTCACCTGCCATCTCTCAATTCTTTCAGCAGAAGAGTGCTGCCAGACTCTTCACTCCTTTGCAAAGATAAAGCAAATCTGTATGGTGCTCCCATTTTAGTCACTTTACCTGCTATCTGACTTCTTCAAACACAACCCGAAGATCATGATAACAGATGAGAAAGTTGACTTGCAATGGCTAATGGTTCAACACCAATGTGTAGTACAAAGCCTGCAATATCATATTTACTATACCGGCCTGTTTTATTATTATTATTACCAGTAACAGCACACTGCAGAATAATGTGCAGTGAATACACTTGGCTTGAGCATTTATAGTTTTCATACTTTTTCTCTGTACGTTTAGCATTCATTTGCTCAGAGTTTAATGTGCTTGCTGTTTCCTGAGCAGCTCTTCTTTTCTCCACCCTAGCGGCGTGCTTCTTCTCTTCTTTTGTCAGCATCTTTTTGTGTTAAAAGTGATTAAATCACTGTTTGTGTTGCTATTACTTAATATGTTTTCCTTAATTTTTCACTTTAGCTGGCACTTGTCTTCAATCTGCCACAAGAATGATTTAAGATATGAAGAGTTGGGGAAGTGATGGCGAAAGTGGTAGGGAATGAGAATGGTGCCTGTATGCATGCACTGCACAGCTGCCCTGCTGGCCGCTGCTGAGAGTTGATTCTACAATAAAATAAAATAAAAAAAGAGGAATAACCTTGGAGGTCAATCATCACCCTGAAAGCGTATAGTAGACGTCACATAGTATATGTGTACCAAATTTCAGGTCAATAGTTTAAACAGTTTGCGAGCTACAGGTGATTTAAAATCCTGGTCAGACAAATGGACAGCCACGGTTGCATATTATATAAGAAGATTATTATTATTATTTATGGGAAGGCAAATACTGAAATATGAATTTTACTCCCATTTGGAGAAGCTAGTCCACCCTCATGAAGAAATAAACTGGCTTTGTCGATTCTCAAGTCAAGTATGTTACCCTCTGTTTAAACGCCTCATTGTGTACCAAATATCAAGATCAGATGAAGCTAAGGGAACAGCATCATCCTTAGCCTTCAGTCCTGTAAATTATTTTTCAACACTTAGCGTATCTATGCCTTGATATCATCCCTCTGAAACATTTGGAAATGAAAATAGTCAAGAACCACAAATTCACAGAGTACTTCCATCCATCCATTATCCAACCCGCTATATCCTAACTACAGAGTCATGGGGGTCTGCTGGAGCCAATCCCAGCCAACACAGGGCGCAAGGCAGGAAACAAACCCCGGGCAGGGCTCCAGCCCATCACAGCATAGGGTACTTCAAGCACTTAAAAGTTTTGATTTAATAGCAAGCACAGAAAAAATGGCATGCTGCAACAGTCCTGACATTTTACAGGCAAATTATCACAATGTGATCATAAACTTTCTTGAGGTGTATAAAATATATAGGCAGGTTCGACAAACCACCCACAACCCCTCAAATATATGTATAAAAGAAATGAGTTGCTATACTTTTCCCTGAATATTCACTGCCTGTGAAATATGATTGATACTAGGTACATACGTTTTTGTCTGTCCTTTTAAAAACTGAGTCACATGTTAAGCTGCCAATTTTGACATATCATCTTATCCATGAATTTAGGTAGATTAACCAAACCATCTTTACAACATCTAGTTATTTAACTATTTTAAAGTAATTCACATTCAGCTTCAGCAGGCTTTCCAGTGTGGAACTTTTCAACTGCTTCCAAGAAGCCTTGTTCAGGAGTTGCTCTTGAAAATGTCCACTGCGGGTTTTGACACTCGTGGTACCAGCTACATTTATTGAAAAATTTTTGCTTCAAATATAACACAAAATTCTTGTAATAATTCTCTGCCTAAATTCAGATCACTTTTAATTTCTCCTTAACAGAACCCTTCCGGCATCTCCATAACTGGCCTGTAAGCACTGAAGTCTCACAGATGGACTGCAGCGTGAGAAACAAGTACCATGTGAATATTAATCCTATCATCTGTTATGCAGATCAATACTTTTTACAGTTTAGTGCATCTACACAAATAGCAATGTATGAAATGATTGGCATTACCTAGTTTGCTTTGCTTTTACACAAGTCTCCTATTTATTCTGCAGCTGCCCTCTTCCACTTACAGTTAAGTCCACCTGTCCACCTAAATTATCACTTCTTCTCCATGGGTCTTTCCTTTAAAAGCAGCTCCTGTGTCTCATCTCGTAAATCACAGGTAACTGATATCCAGAGATATCACAGTAAGACACCATTTGCTACACTTGGTTGGTGTACCAGGAACCATAACTCAACCACAGGCAACCTTGATGGACAAACCTTTGCACCAAATTTTGTATGCATGTGCATCCAAGACACCATTGGCAAAATGTTTACCTTTTCCATTAAAACACATTGCAAGTAGCAGGTCTCTATTCTCTCTATCTGGTTTTAACTTCTGCTGTAAGTTGGATGCAAGTTCCATCTCATGTCCAGCATTGCTAAAGTAAATGAATGCTCACAGGCAAGCAAGATCATACAGTACATAAAATGATTTTCCTGCTGTAGAAGGGAGGTGGATGATCAATGACTGCCCATTCAACATACATTTTATGCTAACAAATGAGGACCACTCTCTGCAAAACATCAAAACATCAAGGACTGGCAGGTAGTGTTGTGTAGTGGTTAAGGCTTTGGACTTCACACCCAGAGGTTGAACGTCTGCTACTGACACTGTGTGACCATGAGCAAGTCACTTCGGCTGCCTGTGCTCCAAATGGGAAAACAAAAGAAATGGAGCCAATTGTATCTCAGATGTTATAAGTTGTCTTGGATAAAGGCATCAGTCAAATAATAAGTAATAAGGACTCTAAACTGCAGTACAACCCATGGCTAGAAAAACAGTGTGCCAGAAAAAGTGTGCCAGAAAAACTTTCCTCAAATCCTGACGGAATTTGAACAAAGCATCATTCCATCCGCACTTAACAGGAACCAAACCATAAGTATACCTAATTTTATTGTAAGACATTTTGTCTGTAACTTGGTAGTTAGGGTAAAGTCAGCTAATTTATTCTGGTACTTGCTTTGCCTGTAAGTCAAAGTAATAACTTGTATGAAGGATCAGTCTTTAGTTGTTATAGATTTCTCTTCCTAAAAGATGTAGGAAAATTAGAGCAGCATTCACACACAAGCACACACACATTGATGAGCTGTCTGTGGGGAAGAATGTAAGCGAGTGCAGTTGCGATAATTAGTGTATCCTATATGTGTATTTTGGATAATTGTTTTTATTTTTCTATGAGGATTCTAAGGTTTATTTCTAGAATTGATTTGCTCTGGTGTTTAATTTTGTCCTCATCTTGTGTTTCTTTATTTACAGAATGAGTTTTGGAAATGTCACGTGACATCGTTCGTCACTTTGATATCGTCAAGGAACTGATGATATAAATATATTGCTGTGGTCTCGGTATGCACAATCCTTTGGTGGATGAGCAACATCTTCAAAACTTTAGTGTGGTTAGCTTTATTACCAGGTAGGCTCTAGTGTCAGGTTTTGTTTTTAGTTTTGACTTTCCTTTTCGCCCTCTTGTTTCTTGGTTGCCTTAAGTTAATGATCTAGTGGCTCTGACTCATTGCTTGTCCTGACTACGATTACATCTGTGCTTATCATCTCCTGGTCTTTTTATGATCTCACAACAATCTTCAGTGACTTATGCGTCTTTTAACTGGCTATAAAAACATAATTGTGACAGAAACATTTAGAAGCCAATTCTGAATGAATAATATTTCCTCTGTTATTTCTTCAAATAAGAATTAAGAAAATACAATTCACAAGTGCTGTGCCTCCTACTATAGGATAGAAAAATATTAAATTAAGCCAACCTGGATTCATATATTGTGTTGCTTTTGTCTCTATATATTGCATATATTAATCCTCAATAATCCTTATGTTATGAATCAGCTGGCATGTTTCAGTTATTTGTTGAAAAGAGTTTATCATCACGTCCAAAGCAATGAAAGTGAACAATGACTGATTTTCACCATTTTATGAACAATCTCCTCTTAGCTCTGGCGCTTTGCCTGGAAGGTGAAACCGAGATCTCCTCCGTCAGTACATCCTGTCATCTCTAAAACTACAAATCATACTGACTTGATCCAAGGACTTCTGGGGTCTCTTATAGAAAGAGATACTGTAAAATTAGTAAATCTAGAAATTAATTCTGATCTGCTATAGCATGATTTTGCAACTGAAATTATCCAGTATCAAAATATCAGATTCTATTTGGTTAAAACAATCCTGAAAAGGCTGATGTGGAATTACTCACAACCATAGCAAACTTTAAAAGCCCTAATGAGCTGAGCATAGAACAGGAACCATGGTCTTCAAGTCTGAGAAAGAGAGGGCAACAACTTTCACAGCACAGCAAGACGTGCTGGTGGCAGAGCATGAGAATTACCATCAAATCTTGCAAAAGAGACACAGTACCGAAGTAGATGCTAAGGAAATGGATATGGTGTGCAGGATTATCACTTACTGTGTGAATTCATACAACCGGTAATCACTGAAATCTGTTTAAATATTGTGTAAAAATGATTGTGTTGTGCAAAATGTACCTATGATGATATTATTAACTTACTTGAAACATTATATAGTCAGATAAGCACTGTATTCCACCTGCAGTGAGTTGTTCTAGTTGTTAAAGTTGCCTGCATTTGAGCCCTGTCATACTATTATCCATATAGTTTTTAAATCCCAGAAGCAATCCCAGTGGAATTAATAGCACCTTGCAGGAAGTTAAGATCAAATATAAAACATACTCCAGAAAGATTAGTATTGACAAGTCAATTAGCTACTTGGTTAAGGCTGAGGCAGACATAGTTTGTTTTCACTATGTTGCCAAAAGAAGAAAAGCAGAGATGTGATGTGTTCCTGTCTCCACCTTATTGATTCTCAGCCAGAACCATATCACTTCCTGGGGTAGCACCTCAGAGATGCCTATACTCCAAGACATCAGCACTAAAACAAATATAGGTACTGTATGACATAATTTGATGATGATGGCCCATCCTCCTTGCCTCTTTCATATTACCACAGTAAAAAATGGACTCATAACACTAATAAAACATTGGATAACATATTCTATTATAGATATTTCTTGGCACAGCAGTTCTAAGTAGCCTATAGTAAATACCATTTATATTGCAGGATAAATATAAAGTGACCCTCTCTGGGAGAGACACAGACAAGCCAATAAATGCACACCACACATTATGAGACATGTAACCTCTTAACATGCAGTCTTACATATAGATCTTGCTTCTTGTCAGTGTTCATGGTTTAACAGACCATCGCATGTCCCCTCCGGAGGACATCTCCAAACATCTTAGAACAGTCAGTGTACTTTTATTTCTCTCCAGAGAGACCACTGTGTCTAGTATAACACATTTAGAGTACCATAATCTACATCAAGAGTCTTCAGAGATATTTCTTTAAAAGGATGAGGGACTCAGCAGAAGGGATGAAGGTGGGCGTTTTGTTCCGCGAGCAAGTCTTATTATCAGCACTTGCTGCTCAGAAAAGCCCCAGATATTTAAATTAGATTGACCTACCAGTGATTGTGTGAAATTGCTGGTTACTGATTTCTGTTCTGGGAAAAGAGCATACAGTATGTGTGCAGATACTGATTTAAATCTAGGCACACTTTTCTGAGCCCTCTCTATACCGTTGCTCTGGCACCTTTTCTTTTGTAAAGAATCCTGTACAAATTAGGAAAAAAAAACAGCAATGCACAGCACTATACATTAGGATATATAACACTGAAGATACAGCATCAGCTATATTAAGGTCTCTGATGTAAGATGGTAATGCTCGTGAAGGTAGTCTTCTGGGGTCCAGAATACATATTTGAGGTCTGATCCCCCTTTCTCAGTGCAATATTTAGCAAAGAAATTGTGCTTCTATGTTGACTGGTCATTCTAGGAAGCATTAATTAATCATTTTATTGGTGTCCTCTGATCCTTAAATATCATAGCTGGGATCAGCATTTTCAGCACATTTTCAATATTTGATCAAATGATTGGACTCTTTACTTGTTAATTATTGCAACTGGAAGGTCAAGCAAAATGACACCTTTTATTGGCTAACTAAAAAGATTACAATATGCAAGCTTTCGAGACAACTCAGGCCCCTTCTTCAGGCAAGATCATTTATTTTTGAAATATACAAAGCCTGAGCTTTCAAGGAAAAGAGACCTAATGAGTTATTGACATCACTGGCATTGTGGATCAGGTAATTCTAGCTTTGTCTGTTCCAGAAACACAGGTTTGACAAAATCCAGGAACAGAATAAGCCCATTTCCATAGATCCTGACTTATTTTACCTAAATTTCACGTTAATTTTCCTGTCTGTTTCCTAGACCTATAGTTAACTTGCTTTTATGGGTTACTAATCTGCTCCCTTTGTACAGATAAAAATCAATTCCAGAAAAAGCTTGTTGGGTGGTTCTTATAGTCTATTTCATCTGTGAGGATCTTGTTTGAACTGTCATGGTAGACAATTTTTGGATTGCACTTTGGAGGATCCCTCTACACAACAATCTGCAAAAGGACAGTCCTACCAGTAGAATAATGCTTTACATACTGTAATGTGATTCTTGTATATGGACCTGGACTTGTATTGTAAAACTCAGCACAGCAGGTATGGTGAGCTTTTTGTTATGTCTATTTGATACTTTAAATTCTTCCTTGGATGATTCCTCTTTTGAGGGTGCGTCTTTTTTAATACAAAAACATTCTGATTTAAACTTTGGGAACATTTCTTTAGGTTAAGACATCAAATGAGGTACAATATACTTCTGCTATCAAGAGAAAAAATCAAATTGTGTTTGCTTATATCTGTTCAATTATGTTCAGAATTTTACAGTAATCCCTTAATGTATTTGTAAAGTAAACACATCTGATCTCCATTTAACCTTTTTATGTTATTTGTTGTTTTAATGAATATGAACATCCATTTTAGATGGGCTTTCTTGTCATACATCTATCAGAGTCAGTTGGGAGTAAATTGCTGTGTTTCACGGATTGTTTTCTAAACATGCTTGCTAAGTTTAGTTTTTGTGTTTTGTCATTGCATTGTGCTCTTTAACTTCCTTGCTGTTAACCCAGAAAGTCTCTCAGGCTTGGAATTCTATGCTGTCATGCATGCATATTTGTGGATCACCTTATCAGCTCTGATTAGGTATGCAATACCGCTCCGGGGCAAGAGGGGCTTTTTTTCCTTCCATAACTCTGAGAAGGCACACATTGAGGGTGAAGGTCTCTGCCTTCATTGCTCCCTGCTCCTTCCAGTCCAAAGAATATAAAGGTGGCCTTACCCAGAATGAGGTGCCTCAGTGTCAATCTGAACCTACTACTGGATAGAGCTTCACAAAAAACCCTTATATCCTGGCTTGGCAGGAAACAGATAACTAATTTTCTTAGTCAAACTGTGAGATGCATTAAAAAGGAAAAACAAAACAAATAAAATATAAATGCAAGCGGCTGAAACCCAGACAAAAAGCAAGAAGCACAACCACAATTCAGGCAAGAAGTTGAAAACCAGACAAGAAACAATAACAAGAGAGAATTTCTATAAGAGTTTAAAAGATTTATCAATTGATTGGTTAAAGCTTGGTGCAACCATTGACCTTTAACCCTGTTTTGCTGATGAACTTGGTTATGACCCCAGAGACCATGCCCATAGAAACACAGGATGCAACCCAACTGACAGTTACACAAATGGTATCTACTACAGAAAAAGGTTATAAGTGCCAAAATTCAGCCCTTATCATAACTCCTTGGCAGAGAGGTATTGGAGGCTATGATTTCTGTGTGTAAAGTTTTGTGTTTGTGGCATCAAACACCTGTTTAATTTGCTGCCAAGATCCATTTATTTTGTTGATTTATTATTAAATGGGGTGGCCGTGTTGGCACCACAACATTTCTTTTAACTTTGTCTGTCCCTCGTACTCGTCAATGTAAATACGTTTGATCACGAGTAGTACTTGGATTAACCAATTTTGACGAGTTAAGCTAGAATCCAGCTCGGGACAGTATTCCACTGCCATCTTATTGATGAAATAACAACATAATGCAAAAAAATCATGATTTTTATTTCCTTTGTTCTGCTACTCTATGGTAACCCATCAATATTCAAGAGTGGGGCAGAGCCTTCAACAAAAAAACACAACGGTGTATAAATGAAAAGCTGTAAATCCAGTCTTAGAGAAAACTGAATTTGAATCATTACTTGAATCAAGTGATAGGACAATGTGAATTGGTTATCAAAAATGGATAGTGAAACTGATGGGATACATCACTGTATGACCAAACTCATCAATATGCCTGGTGAATATGATCCTGTGACAGTTCACCCTGGTGCAAGTACCTGAAAAGGTAAAATGACTACAATCAAGTAGAAGGACAAGAAAAATGTTAGTCCCCCCGAAGTACTGACTCAAAATGCAACAACTGTCAATATTAATTTCAGGACAAATGTGGACGTCACTAAACCTTGCACTGTGGTATCCTACAATAACGCAATGGGTGCATTGATCATGCATATTATTCTACCCTCTCAGCAGAAAAAAATATTACAATAAAAGAGTGCAAAGAAAAATGCTTCTACTGCGATTGCGATGTCGGGTTATATGTTATATGTTGTTGACCCTTTCAAAATATATTACAGGAGGTGCACTAAATCTGCATCAGGGCAGAAGTGGACACTAGACATACCTTTTCTACTGTATTTATTTTAATATTTGCATATTTCTGTTATACATAATGATATTTTTTCTTGCTGAAAATAATTCAAGGTTTTTGGGTCTTTTATCTGGGGGTATACATAATGCTAAAAAGGTTACCAATAACAAACAAATTCAGAGATCATTATATGTCTATCATACTGTTTTCTTGCACTAAATGAATTTAACTTAGAATCTCCAAACAGGTTCTTAATATGCTTATTTAGGTGGAGTTTGCTACCACCGAGTGAGATTATATTGTACAAGGTGTATGCTGACTCTTTTCTATCATATAACATAAAACCAGTTTTAATGTACAGTATATATTGAAAAACATTTACATAGTGAAACTTAAACATTTTGTATTCTACTGCAGAAAAATTATCTATGTTTTTTAATGTTTTAATTTTTAATGGTTATAGAACTAGCTAGCTAGTTATACAAGGGTCACACAGTGAGTAACAACCTTTTGATTTAGGCTTCATGCCCTTAGAAAAGAGTACATAATGGCTCACCTTTTTCCATGTGGTAAAAGCAGATTGTTTTGATCATTTGCCATATTTTCTTTGATTCCATGGCTCTCATGTAATTTCTAAATCAATGACGCTGCTGGGCATATCCCATTTTAAAGTCTGCTGGCTGATCAGATTAGAGAAATGCACTGTTACTTGTTGAATCATTTTCCTTCCATATAACGACATAAACTGCTCTGCAGAGGTTAGAACCATAATCTGTGTGCAAATGAATAGCAACAATAACAACATCCACTTTTTAAAGCTTTTCACGGCTATATTTTTCATTATTGAGCTGAGCATACGTTTAGGTGAAAATGTAGTTACCAATCATCAGCCTTTGTTCTCCAGAGATATATTGGTACAACTTGAGCAAGCTTTTTATTTTTGTCTGTTCACTCATCTAGAGGTATCAAAACAATATTCTGATCTGTTGGTGATTTTGCAACCTCTGTATAAAATACTACTTCTAGAAAGTGACAGATTCCTTTGAGGCCAAATGAAGGCCAAATAACACACCACCAAGAAGCAAGAAGAGCAATTAATTCTGCAGTGTTGCATTGTATAAAAAACGACTTGGGTCTTGCCGGCATGACTCTGCAACGTAAAGATCAAGTTAAATCTTGACAGATGCTGACAGCAGTTAAACAGACATACAGTAGTTAATACACAAGAGATTGCACGAGTGAATAGTGTATAAAGAAATATTCTCTTCTGGGCAAATATGTTTTTAATTAGAAAATGCAAATGCTGAATAACTAAACAAAAGCAAGCTGCTGATCTACGTTTTTAATCCCGCTGGAATCATTAGTGTGCTTATATTTTACTAATAACATACTTTGCCTTGATTTATTTAATATCATTGTCCCTACATTCATAGTAATCATCCAGTATGTTACATTTCCAGTTGGGTCACTAGCTTTTTGAATAAAAGTTGAGTTGATTTACTGTGCGGATTTTCCAGGAATTATTATTGTAATTTACATATTGTTATATTTTCCTAATAAAAAGTAATACATTCATGAAAGTGAATTCAGTGCTTTAAATTATGAACACAACATTTTAATTATATAACAGAGTTTGCATCTGAATTACTGTATGAACAGGTGCAGGTGCAAATGTGCGGCTCGCTTGCTGTCCCATGGAAAACTCCTGTATTCCCATCATAGTCCCAAGACCTCACTTATTTACTTTTAATGTTATTATTTATTTAGCAGATGTGTTTATCCAAGGTGACTTACACAACAATTGAAATACATACAAGAATGAAGGTGAAAGCATCAAAACAGAGAACAAGATAAAAAAAAAAAAGCACATGTGATTTAGAACAGCTAAATGATTGTACCAGAAGCTAGAATACTACAAAAATCAGTATCCTAAACTCTTTGTCATTTCAGCAGCAGACACCCTGTAGGAGAGAAACTAAGTAGTGTCAAAAGAAGAAACAGGAGCCATAAAAAGGTTTGGGGCAGCCACCAGTATAATGTATCCTGGCTGCAAAATTGAATAAATGGAGTGCAGTTGTGTGCAGGTTTGAGTCCAAAACAGAACTGCTTGGATGAGGCAAAGAGGGGGGGGGCTTTAAGGGATGGCAGAGGAAGTGACGTCATTGGGGCCGGAACCAGGAGTTGCACATCGGGACTGGAAGTGACGTCCTCTGGGTTATTACTAGAAGCAACGTCATTAAGGCCAGGCGGGATTTCCCATAACTGGTCTGCAGTGGAAAGAGAATGGACTAGTGCACCTCTCCACCCCCTGGTCTGGAGTGGAACTATCTTCATTCGAGGCCAACCCCATGGTTGGGAGTGTAATTATATTTATATGAACATTGAAATTGTCTCCCAAGCGCACATGTGTGACACTGTAAACCAACTAAAATAACTTATGTAAAATCTAACATATATAGTAGTAGTCCTTTCCCATTTAATTTGGGACTAAAGAGACCTCTTAACATTGTTTTGATGAAATACCTGTTTAAAAGTTTTACCATAAAATAGCCAGGTCAGGCTCCTCAGGTCTGAAGCATCACTCATGCAATTTTTTGAAAGCACACATTTGTTAGTCAATTGAGTAAAGTGATCACTATCCTTAAAAAAAAAAAATACCCCAAGAAAACAAACACACAGACGACTCCAAATAATGACCAACTCAGTCTCCTGAAGCCATGAATCAGTAATGAACCTGTGCACCACCTTGCTACACATTTAAAAAAATGTATTGTATGTCAGATATGATGAGAACATTTGGTATGCCTAATGGCCAGATATCAACAAATAAAGAAAAAATGCAAGACAAAGACAATAATTGAACCTGAATGTGTGCAAATTAAAACAGAACATTAAAATGATTTAGTGCTATAAATAAGGAGAATCTTTAAAGCTACACAACAGTTCCTTTAAACTGAATTCTTTGTTCTGAACATACTGAAATGGCAGATTATTTTGGTCATTTAAATGATGATACCTTGTTTGTATGGTTTAAAATAGCAACATGAAAGCAGAAGACTGTGAGAAAATGACCAGTGAGGAAATCATCACAATGATGAAAATAAAGGAATTATAGGAAGAAAAGTGAATCAAACTAACATTTCGCACAAGTGCAAGGCATCATGAAATTCATTATTTAGTTATTTAAGGCATTTGCTATAGATATGTTTGGTGTATTTTTCATAATTATTACAACCTTAAACCTAAAATCCAAAGCCTGGCCAGGCAAAAATTCATGTTTTTCATTTTAAAGACACACAATAACACTTAAAATATCTTAGAACAGGCACTACATAGGATTCTGACTATTTTACGAAATCATTTTTCTAATTTTTGTGATCAAAATTTTAGTATGAGTTTAAAAAGCCAAAAACATCAATCGACAACCATAAAAAAAAAAAAAGAAAAAACATCAACAACAGGGAACAAAAACCCACACTCGCAGCTCACACACTCTCAAAAATCACCCAGAAAAAGAGGTCCGTAAATGATCACAATAACCTGCCTCTCATCTACTTGGGATTTTGAACGACTGAGTCTGTTTTGATTGATACATTCCTTCTTTGATCCACTCTTGTCATTTCTTTCCTTTCAATGTCACATTCATCCAAAAGATTTCACACTACTTGTGAAACTCACACCAGTCTCCTCTCCTTTCCATCCAAAACATTGGGACATGCTGTCTCTAACCACGTCTAACTGCACACCTCTATTTGAAATTTGGACTCCCTCAATGTGTGTAAGAAGTGTCTGAAGACTCTGTTGTTTGGTGAATGTCTTTCTAACTGACGCTAGCTTTTAGGTTTTATAATCTAAGAATTGTAATTAGCATGTATTTTGTTCTGAGCTCTTCGCTCTTCACTTGCAATGATCAATTTGGTAACCTTGACCTGTCAAACTTGTTTGAAACAGTCCCCAAGACTGATGCTTCCTCGATTATCTTGACCTTTTTCTATGCCACTCTGGATAAAAGCATCTGATAAGCAAATTAATTGAAATATAACTCAGCTCCTTGTTCAAGGTCTTGTTTGTCCAACTCGGGGCTTGTAGTGCCCCCTCATACTACTATCCATCATCTTCCACTCATCTAATACACTGCTACCTGACTAGTATATTATGTACTTTATCACATTTGTACCTCTCATTGTCCTGCCAAATTTGCCAGCATGAGATAATTTCCCAATATACAGTATATTCACATATCTCAATGTTTGTAGGTTGCCTTCTTAATGCCATGTTTATTATAAAAGCTAATGTGTTAGGCAAAAACCAACTTTAAGAATTGCTTCAGGATATAACAGCAGAGCAAGTAACTTTAACAGTGTCAAATAGATTACAACTTAATGTAAGTTTTAAACAGATTATTGGAGAATGAAATATCAAAGGACCCACGGTCACGGTTGTGTCTACGAGTGTTTCTTTTTCTTTCCACGGTGCTTTGTCATATTGTGTTGTTAATTGATTCTAATGCATTCTAGCAACTGCAACATAAGGCAGCCTGAAAAACTAATTAGCAACTGTGAAAACTGGAACAGATAAGGAAGAAACTAACCAAACGCATGAACTCAATCAGCAAGGACATCTTGTCGCTATCTATAAGAGTCATTTTACAGATCAAAATGAGAGAAAAATCAACAGATTTTGAAGCTGCAAAAGGAACTTTATAGTCAGACAATCAATGTACGATTAGACCTAAACTCTGCTTCATCAGCATTATTTCCAAGTAATGTCTTGTAGCTCAGTAAACTTAATGATTTAAAGAGTAAACTCTTTAAAATTTGTAAGAATTAAGTTATTGGGTAAAGTAATGGAGTATAGTCGATAAGGATACCACGGACTCACAGATGATAGTGAGAAAATTACAAATTCATTGACAATTGTTATTTTATCATTTGTAGATTTCTTTTTATTAATCATTAAAAAGATAAACATAGCTGATAAAAAAAAAGATTGCAAAATCTAACCCAGACAAACAGAGAGGGCAAGTTGAATAAAATTGTGTAATAACTTGTAATGAAGAACTTAAACAAATTGAATATGAAATGTAAAATAATTCAGTGTTTTGTGGTTCTATGGTAAAGCTGATAATGTTATCATTGTATTTAGGAGATGCTTCAATGAAAGGCAGATTGAGCTTATGTCACATTTCTAGTTGTGGTGTAAGTCAGATGTGCCGACTGCAAAAGTTGATCTCATCATCGGACCATTTCCAGGTAAACAATTAAAAATTGTTGCTAATGTCATATGTACCCACTGAGTGCCAACCTTCTAGCACAGTTGTGCTCGCCCCTTTTTCTGACAGCCAATAACATGCTGATTGATGAAGCTGGTACTGTAAGAAGGGTTAAAAGCTGCGGCACGTAAGCTGTGATCTCTGCCCTTTTTTATTTTTTTCCATTCTGTCATGTTATGTAAAATACAACGTATGAGACGGATGAGCTTCTCTTCTGTTTGTGTCAAGTCAATTCAGGCTTTATTTATGAAGCACAATTAAAAAAGCCTAGAGTGAACCAAAATGCTGTACATGATAAACTAAAAGAAACAGTTAAAATATATATACAAATCATACAATCATGACAAACTGTACACAATTAATTATGAATGTTCATGAACCAACATATGTGAAACTAAATATTTAACCTCTTACAGGGTTTCAAAGTCAGCAAAAAGAAATAAGTCTTTAATGATGACCTAAAAATAACCAGTGTTGTGGCAAGTCTTAATAACAACAACAACAACATTTATTTATATAGCACATTTTCATACAAACAGTAGCTCAAAGTGCTTTACATAATAAAGAATAGAAAAATAAAAGACACAATAAGAAAACAAAATAGATCAAAATTAATTTACATCGAATAAGAGTAAGGTCCAATGGCCAGGGGGGACAGAGAAAACAAAAAAAAAAAACAACTCCAGACGGCTGGAGAAAAAAATAAAATCTGTAGGGATTCCAGACCATGAGACCGCCCAGTCCCCTCTGGGCATTCTACCTAACATAAATGAAACAGTCCTCTTTGGATTTAGGGTTCTCACGGAAGGGCTTGATGATGATGGTCACGTAGACTTCTGCCTTTTAATCCATCCATCATTGTTGGAGCATCATGAGGCTTTGAGTAGGTGGAGGTGGCACAGGCCAGCACCACAAAGAAACCGGAAAAAGAAACAGAAGAGAGAGTAGGGGTCAGTACGGATATAATAATAATATAATAAGGTAAGCTATTCTAAAGAGGGAGAGCGGCCACCACAAAAGCCCGATCCCCCTTTTGCTTCAACCTCAACCTTGGCACCAATAAGTGGAGTGTAAACGTGAAGGTATATAGAAAGGTTAAGAGACGGCAATTCTTTTCAAACATTTAAAAACAAGTAACAAGATTTCAAAATCAATTCTGTAATGAACTGGAAGCCAGTGGAGTGAGGTGAGTCACGCTTGCTGTCAGTGGGTGAGCAACAGTATTCTGGACTAGTTGCAGGCATTGTAATAATGCCTGATCAATACCTACATGAAGTACAGAGAGTTGCAATAGTCTAAGTGTGATGTTAGAAAAGCATAAATGGCCTCTTCAAAATCACTAAAGGAAAGAAAATGCATTACCTTAATTAAAAGTGTCAACTGGAAAAAAAAACTACACTTAAACAGAGTTTACCTGTTTGTCAAATTAGAATGAGCTCTCGAAAATCATGCCTAAATTCCTCAAGGAAGATGTATGATTTATGGTGAGTGATCATCAGAACATCAGGTACACTCAAAATTTCCAGGCACCCAAATATCATAATCTCGATTTTGTTATCATTAAGTTTGAGAAAGTTCAATGCCATCTAATTTTTAATATCATTTAAACACACAATCGTGTATATGCATTGTTCTTCCAGATGAGCATTTATTGACTATCAGTTCTCAGAGCATCAATCCTACTACTAAAAATAAAAACAAACCATTTTGATTTTATCAGAGTGAATTGCGGACTTGTTGGAGCGAGTCATTCGGCATGCCATATTAGGTGACTGACTTCAGGGAAGTGCACCACCAACTGCCTCTGACTAAGAATGTGTAAATACAGGCTAATGACCGATTGCTGGACAAGCTGCATAATGTGACTTGGCCTTTACTATATCAGGCAACATTGCAATTACTTAAACTTATTTTTATTATAATTGGAGCTCAGAGAGTGACTCCTTCACGGTCACATAATCAGAAAACAACTGGAACTGAACTTTTCACCTTATGACTTAAAGTCTAACTTCACATTGGCACTTGATAACAATCCAGTTTTGGGATAGAGTTAAAAAAAAAAAAGTGTCTAAAATTTGCCCAAACACATTTTCAAGTGAGTTTCTTCCAAGTGTTCCCCTGTCAAATCAAGGACTTGCTGTTTGGTTTAAGAGTGCCTTTAAATTTCCCTAATTTAAAGCTGTGCAGTTGTGTCCTTGCCAAAAGCAGCAAGACATTTTTAACTGAAGAACATCATCAGGACTCAAGTGCTTTTTAGAAGCATGTGTGTAGCAGGTCTAGACAGCACCTGTGTCAAGTGGGACAAAGCAATCTGTTTTGTAAAGCAGTAATGAATTTTTCTTCATATACAATTGCACAATTGAGTGAAAACAGCTGAAGAACACTTTGGAGAGTTAATTTTTATTAAGGATGCACCTTTAGGGAGGCAACTTAGGAGCACAAGTTCTCACTTCAGTTACTACTGCAGTCCTTTAACACAGAGAAGGGACAGTCAACACTCAGTGTGTAGCAACATTAACCCGTAGTGATCCAATTCAACAGTTATTGACCCCAGCCAGGATGTAAACATGAAACTATATGTACTGTAAGTGGTAACACTATAAATAGGTACCACTCTAGTCTAAAAAACAAACCTCTCAATATTGGAGTATTATAGAGTTTTGAAAAGTAACCATTAGTTCTGATATACACACACAATCTGAGCCTTTAGCAGTGGCTTAACTAAAGGGAATGCAAAAAAGGCAGTTGCACAAGCAACCATTGGGCAGAGGGGCCCACAGTGAGTGCATGGTTGTTTTTTTGGGTAGGCTTTATTCGTAACATTTGTCTTCTTGACATCAGAATGAAAAGATTAATGATGTTACACTGGACAAAAATGTAAAAAATACAAACGCTTAGCAATCTCCACCCATTTATCTGATGTCAGGCCATAAATAACTGACTATTGTTTACGTTCATTCAGATCTTCTTGAATTATGGATTTTGCTTTGTATTTTCTAATTTGTAAATGGTCATTTCTGATTCTTTTGTTTGACAACTTCTGTTCTTATGATTGGATTAGTAGTTCAGGATACTGTATTTGTTACATTTTTGGCCTAGCTCTTTTAGGAAAACCTTCTTTTGCTCTTGTAATCTTTTTCAATAAATCTTTAACAATAAAGGGGCTTTATTTTTTGTCATGCTTTTCACAGTTCATCTTTTTTCTTCAAAGTTGGTTGAATTTTAAAGCCTTCCCCATTTTCTATGGGGTCTGTGCAGATTGCTTTTCAAGTATGCGGCCAGGCTGATTTGGATAGGTGAGATGTACATGTTTTTGTCAGACCAGTGTGGAGTACTGGTCTGATTTTTATTTCAAGACCTACCATCATTTTGAGTTTTGAGAAACACACAGATCATAATTCAAGGTCATTTTTTTATTTTCTACTATGTTTTGTATGACAGTGTCTCTTTTGTTTTTTCTTCAACTGTTGATTATAGTAGTTCTTAAATTATAGGCATGATGGTAAATGTTTGCATACCATTTCCCTCCCATTACAGTTTCTCCCCAATTCAGTACTGTGAGCCACTACGGGGCGTACCGCCATCCTAACACAGACACAGCCAGGCAGGAGACAGGTTTTGCCACACTCCACACGTTTATCTACAGTTTTACCAGTCCACAATACCAGTAAACACAACGCAACACATCAACACCATTCAGTCCCTTTTTGACACCAGTCCTTCTCTCTCCACTCCTCTTCAGGCTTTGTCTTCTCCTCCTGACTATGGCCACTTATGGAGTGAGGCGGTTCCTTTTTATAGGGCACCTGGATGGACTCCAGGTGCCTAACAAGCTTCTTCCGGCCACACTTCCGGGTGGGGTGGAAGCGTGACCAAATAAGGCCCTGGAAAGGTCCATGCGTTCCAACAGGCTCATAACCTGTGGCCCCACTGGAAACCAAGGGGGCTGCCCTCTATCGGCCCGGGAAAGAAACTGTCCCGACAATACTCTTTCCCCCGGTCCTTTCTGACTTTGGGCATCCTGGCCAGGCAAGGGCCCCAGCCATCCGCCACAGTACATTGCATGGGCAAGTAGCAAACTGTGGCATTTAACTTCTAGCCCGGATATATTGCTGTGGCAATTCATAAAATCATTTTTTGGGTCAGAAATGTCTCTGTGGCTGTTCCACTACATCTCATAATGATAGCTTAAGGCCTACAGCATCAATAAAGCATCATAATGCCTCAGTAGCTCCATGTCTGTCTATTATAATATGGTCTACAATCTCATCCCATGCCATTTTCAGGAAATTCATTCTTTTTTCATTTGCTTAATTACTTAGACATAACTTAAGTGACCAAGGACTAATTACATCTAAAGTACCCTTCAAATAAGAGGCAGTTTACCTACATTGGCATTTGCAGAGAATCTCTAGTTACAAGTGTTGGTCCTTCATTTGAGAGTTCTAGACCTGTCCCCTTTTGTGCTATCCTATGTCCCTTCTAGCCCTGGCAAACTACTGACAGCTGAGCAACTACTTACAATATAAATACAGTGGATTCGGAAAGTTTTCAGATTCCTTCTCTTTTTCAAATTTTGCTATGTTGCAGCCATTTAAATTAATTTCCCCCACATCAACAGTACTTTACCATTTTCCAAATTTATTAAAAGTAAAAAAAATGCAATATCACATTGACAAAAGTATTCAGACCTTTTACTCAGTGCTTAGTTGAGGCACATTTGGAAGTGATTATAGCCTGGAGTCTTCTTGGGTATGCTACAACAAGCTTTGTATATCTGGAATTGGGAATTTTTTGCCATTGGGCTCTGCAGATCCTCTTAAGATCTGTCAGGTTGGGGTGAGACCATAGGTGGACACCTGTTTTTATGTTTCTCGATGTTTGATTAGATTCAAAATGGGACTCTTGCTAGGCAACTCAAGGATATTCTCCAAGTTATACATAAGACATAGGCTATTTGTGTTATCTTTGCTTTGTGTTTAGAATCATTGTCCTGTTAGAATGTGAACCTTTATCCCATTTTGAGATCCACAGTGCTGTGGTGTAGGTTTCCATTAAGCATGTCTCTGTACATTGCATTGTTCACCTTTGAAATGGAATTGCACAGGAGGTGAGCAGTGCCCGGTTTCCCCAAGACATGACACTAATCTTTGTTTCATCAGACCAAAACATCTTGTTTTTCACAGTCTGACAGTCCTTTAGGTGATTTGTACAAATCCCTCTTTTACTGAGGAGAGGTTTCTGTCTGGCCACTCTTCATAAAAGCCAGATCATTTGAGTGTTGCAGTGATGGCTATTTTTTTATGATGGTTGTCCTTATGGAAGTTTCTTCCATCTTCCACCAGAGTGCCCTTGGGTTCTTGGCCATTGCTCATACCATGGCCCTTCACCCGAGATTGTTTAGGAAGAGTCATGGTTGCTCCAAGCTTCTTCCATTTAAGAATTCTGGAGGCCACTATTGAGAGCCTTCAATGTTTCAAGAATACTTTGTTGCCTTTCCCAAATATATGCCTTGACACACTGATGCCTCTAAGTGCTTTAGGCATTTCCTTCAACCTCATGGCTTGGTTTTTGTTCTGATACACATTTTTAACTGTGGGATCACCTATAAACAGCTGTGGACCTTTCTTAATCATGGCCAATCAATTGAATTGGCCACATACAATGTGTAGTAACATCTCAATGATGATCAATAATATGTGATACACCTAAGCCAGATTTCAAGTGTCGTAGTAAGAATCTAAATACTTGTGTCAATGTAATATTTCAGGGGTTTTTTTATACAAAAATAAATAAATAAATAAATAAATAAACATGCAAATATTTCTAAAATCCTGTTTTCACTTTCCCATTCTAGTGTATTTTGTGTTGCTTGATGTGGAGAAAAATGAATTCAAATGATTTTAGCACAAGGTTGTAACATAGCAAAATGTGAAAAAAATGTGACTGGATCTGAAAACTTTCCAAATACACTGTATATACAGTAATATTTTATTCAGTTAAAAATTTCAGTTAGAAATTTTATTCTGAACATTAATGTTAATTTATAGATCAGAGTGGCCACCAGGCATGAATCACAGAAGCACAGCTGGTATTTAAGATATGAGAATAAATTTCAGAGTTAAATGACGCATGTTCTTTCTAGGAGAATAAAATAGAATAGCTATATTTAAAAATTTGTGTCTTTTAGCAAAAACACTATTCAAAGCAAAATATGACTGTAATAATCTCTGATCTCCTCTTCTCAGTTGATCAAATATAAACTTTTCTCTTAAATCTGTCAAAATGTACAGTTTTAGTTTGGTAATTTTTAATAGTCAGTGTTACATCTTTAGCTTTATAATTGAAGGCTGTTTTTAATTTTACCACCATTTTCAGCAGCAGTTGGAAACTCATAAGAATAGGCATTCTTCTAAAATATAGTACATTTTTTCCTTATGACATCTATTGCATATTTCCAAATACATTCTGATGCTCTGTTGTGGTAACAAACAGCAAAGGGTAAGAAGTGACATTCCCACACACCTCTTAAAGTCTATAATTTCATTATTCAGCCCTAGGATAAATTCCTAGGGATTCTGCTTTTCTCTTCATGAGAATCCAACAGTATGTACTGTATCTCACAATTGCATCAGCCTTCAGCTATCCTCCAACCTGACTAGACTATCAAGTGGAGTCTCAGGGGAAATACAGGCAGCCAAATATCTGCTGAGAAGCAGTAGGAACACAATAAAGCTGATTGACAAACTATTGCACCAGGCGCTAAATTACAATCATTTTTAAAATAAATCGGGACGTTGCCTTCATATATTACACTGCTGTTGTCTTTTTTCTCAGATAACAGCCTTCATGTGCTTAAAAATGAGCCTTTAAATATAGATAGTGTATCATTAGTGATAAATAACTATGAACAATAGTGCTTTGTGCAGGGAAGACTAAATGTTTATATAAGATTTTCACTATTTCTTGTTAAAGATATATGTTTTTAGACTACTAAATAGTCTTTGAAATATCATTTTTTATTTTTATTGTTTTATTATTTTCAGGTAATTTTTCTGTAACTGTTACCACAGACTTTTGTAGTTTTTTTTTTTACTAATTATTACCACAGATATTCTACTCTCAAAGTAACACTAATTAAAATTAGATCAATATGAAAATATGTGGTTAGTCTTTACCACAATGACATACAGTGTACATGTATCTGTATAATAAACAAAAAGCAATTCATGAAAGTAAATATCCTTTACATAATTGCCTTTGTGCACAATATTTCTGACAGGGCATGATCATTACCAGAGTATGCATTGTTACACTGGGCCAATGATTTTTTTTTCTTAATTATAATTGTTATTTAATATATGAAAAATGATTTTTATCACACTTTCTTGTTGTTTTATAAAAATAAAGTAATAAGAGGCCTTATTTGGATCTGTAGCAGAAGTATGGGCCTCATATAAGCATAACCATTGAAAATAATACTTTACATGGGTATGACTGCCATGTAGTTACACCCTAACCCTAACAGCAGCAGTACACTTAATACTGAAAATATGCAACAAAGAAAGTGTTTACCCTATGAGATGAGCAATTACTGCCTCCTGGTATCTCTAGAAATTACTTAATCTATCATGCATAAAACCATTTACAGCTTGTATGACCTTCAAGACCCCAATACATTTCATGGAGGTGTTTCTGTCATACCTGTCAGTTCTGTAAAGGTTTTATAAGAGGCAATAGAAGAGGAAAATGCTTTTAATTTCATGCTCTCCCTAGTTCCAAGTTTGTCCCACACAAGTGATGACTTCATTTTCTGAATGTTCTAGCTCCAATACAAGATATACAGTGTACAATAAAGGAGAAACTAAGAATAAATGTCTAATTGCTTTAAAAATAGCAAGGACTTGACAATCATTATGAGATGACAGCTATAGAAAAAACAGAGTTCTGTGAGAAAAATACAGTCATACATACAAATCACTGTAAAAAAGAACAGCATCCAATAATCTTGCTCCTAATTCACAAAAAGAAAAATGAACCAACCCAGAAAGTCCACCAAATATTTGCCTTAATATGTACAGAGAAATGTCTTAACAAGTAGCACTGATGCAAGGATCAATCCATCTAAGAGTATGGATTTAATGGAAGACTTTTGGATCACAAGAGCTAGGCTTTGACATCCTAGATGACGTCTGTTTCATTTTGCAGTGTTTACATTCATTTTTATTTTTGATTGTATTTTTATAGATGCACTACATTTTTCTAGTGATTCTATTATGGGTTTTGTTTTTTGTTGGGTCACCTCAATTTTGTGAAAAGTTGATGGTCATGTATCACATTGCATCCACCCACCTATTTAAGATGGAGGCTCACTATACCCGACATTCAAGCATTGTATTGAAGGCATAACCCTACAGTGCATCCAGAAAGTATTCACAGCGCATCACTTTTTCCACATTTTGTTATGTTACAGCTTTATTCCAAAATGGATTAAATTCATTTTTTTTCCTCAGAATTTTACACACAACACCCCATAATGACAACGTGAAAAAAAGTTTACTTGAGGTTTTTGCAAATTTATTCAAAATAAAAAAACTGAGAAATCACATGTACATAAGTATTCACAGCCTTTGCTCAATACTTTGTCGATGCACTTTTGGCAGCAATTAAAGCCTCAAGTCTTTTTGAATATGATGCCACAAGCTTGGCGCACCTATCCTTGGCCAGTTTTGCCCATTCCTCTTTGCAGCACCTCTCAAGCTCCATCAGGTTGGATGGGAAGCGTCGGTGCACAGCCATTTTAAGATCTCTCCAGAGATGTTC
>JANRMT010062817.1:29179019-29212793 GCA_026402145.1 Polypterus bichir lapradei
CACTCAAGGACATTCACAGAGTTGTCCTGAAGCCACTCCTTTGATATTTTGGCTGTGTGCTTAGGGTCATTGTCCTGCTGAAAGATGAACCGTCACCCCAGTCTGAGGTCAAGAGTGCTCTGGAGCAGGTTTTCATCCAGGATGTCTCTATACATTGCTGCAATCATCTTTCCCTTTATCCTGACTAGTCTCCCAGTTCCTGCCCCTGAAAAACATTCCCACAGCATGATGCTGCCACCACCATGCTGCACTGTAGGGATGGTATTGGCCTGGTGATGAGCGGTGCCTGGTTTCCTCCAAATGTGACGTCTGGCATTCACACCAAAGAGTTCAATCTTTGTCTCATCAGACCAGAGAATTTTGTTTCTCATGGTCTGAGAGTCCTTCAAGTGCCTTTTGGCAAACTCCAGACGGGCTGCCATGTGCCTTTTACTAAGGAGTGGCTTCCGTCTGGCCACTCTACCAAACAGGCCTAATTGGTGGATTGCTGCAGAGATGGTTGTCCTTCTGGAAGGTTCTCCTCTCTCCACAAAGGACCTCTGGAGCTCTGACAGTGTGACCATTGGGTTCTTGGTCACCTCCCTGACTAAGGCCCTTCTCGCTCAGTTTAGATGGCCGGCCAGCTCTAGGAAGAGTCCTGGTGGTTTCAAACTTCTTCCACTTACAGATGATGGAGGCCACTGTGCTCATTGGGACCTTCAAAGCAGCAGAAATTTTTCTGTAACCTTCCCCAGATTTGTGCCTCGAGACAATCCTGTCTCGGAGGTCTACAGACAATTCCTTTAACTTCATGCTTGGTTTGTGATCTGACATGAACTGTCAACTGTGGGACCTTATATAGACAGGTGTGTGCCTTTCCAAGTCATGTCCAATCAACCGAATGTACCACAGGTGGACTCCAATTAAGCTGCAGAAACATCTCAAGGATGATCAGGGGAAACAGGATGCACCTGAGCTTAATTTTGAGCTTCATGGCAAATGTGCTTTCTCAATTTTTTTTATTTTTAATAAATTTGCAAAAATCTCAAGTAAACTTTTTTCACGTTGTCATTATGGGATGTTGTGTGTAGAATTCTGAGGAAAAAATGAAATTAATCCATTTTGGAATAAGGCTGTAACATAACAAAATGTGGAAAAAGTGATGCACTGTGGATACTTTCTGGATGCACTGTATTTCTGTCAACTATTTCATGGTGTTTCATGTTTGTTTTTCTAGTCTTTGTTTGGTATTCCCACCTTGCCTGTTCAATGATAATACTTTGTCTTTCCCTTTCAAACATTCTTCAACTTCCTGCTTTTCATTTAACCACCTTTTAGCTATTCTTTCAACTACAGAGTTTGCTGACTAATCAGAAGTCCCTTATAGGAAGGAGAGAGATGATAGTTTAAGTGTTTTGCAGAAACCTGCAAAATATGATAAGCACAGAAAGTGAAATCAGACAGTGTTAACCAAAGTCCAAATGGCTTTACACTGTGGTCCTGTTTCCCATTACCCCTGCCTCCCATATGTCACAATGACCAAATGATTCTATCATCAAAATGTTGTGATAAATATAACATAAGCAACCGTCCCAAACTTGATAAGTAAGACTCAATAAGTAAATAACCTAAATTACAATCAAATATTTCAAATAGAAGTACGGTGATCCCTCGCTATATCGTGCTTCGACTTTCGCAGCTTCACTCCATCGCAGATATTAAATGTAAACATATCTAAATATATATCACGGATTTTTCGCTGGTTCGTGGATTTCTGCGGACAATGGGTCTTTTAATTTATGTACATGATTCCTCAGTTGGTTTCCCCAGTTGATTTCATACAAGGTATGCTATTGGCAGATGGCTGAGAAGCTACCCAGTCCTCAATGATATACAATATGCTTCCCACGCGGTGCTTCACATACTTCCCGAACAGCATGTATTGATTTTTGATTGTTTGCTTTTCTCTGTCTCTCTCACTCTCTCTGACATTCTCTGCTCCTGATGGAGGGGGTGTGAGCAGCTGCTTTGTCCGGTGGTGCTTCGCATACTTAAAAGCCGAACAGCCCTATTGATTTTTGATTGTTTGCTTTTCTCGCTCTCTCTCTCTGTCTCTCTCTCTTTGACATTCTCTGCTCCTGACGCACACTCCTTTGAAGAGGAAGATATGTTTGCATTCTTTTAATTGTGAGACGGAACTGTCATCTCTGTCTTGTCATGGAGCACAGTTTAAACGTTTGACTAAAGGGTGTTATTTCATGTCTAGAGGGCTCTAATATTGTTAAAAAACGTATTTAGAAGGTCGTAAACAGGTTTTCTATGCTCTAACTGTGAAAATATTCGATTTATATATAAAGAATCCTACTTCGCGGAAATTAATTTATTTCGGTAGAGTCTGGAACAGATTAACCGCGATAAACGAGGGATTACTGTTTTCATTAAAAGTACATTAATAAATAATTTAAGGAGGAATGAAACAAAGAGCTAGTTTGTAAAATTTTACATTTTAAGAAAACTCTAATTTGCAAAGCCATCTAAAAAACTCCAATCTGAAAATCCTTTCAATTAAACTTTACTAATCAAACTGCCAAAGTCTACACCCATAAAGGCCAAAACACAAATCTAAAAGCAGCTGTAATTATTTAGCAAACACTGATCAAAAGCCAATACCAAACAAAATTTCACATTAATGGGATTCCTACAATTACTTAAAGAAAGAGGGAGTCAAAGGGAAAATTAATGCCAAAGTGAAAGTCGTTGCAGCAGGCAGTCTTGTATATGCCTTTCTGGTAACTGCAGACCAAGTGAAAGCAGCACCTGAGACTTGAGAGAATGCCCCATCCCTGCAGTTTCAGACCACAGTTCTTTACACTGGCTGCCTGTCAGTTTGCGAATTGATTTTAAAATCTTGTTACTAGTTTTTAAATCTTTACATGGGCTTGCCCCTGCCTATTTATCTGAATTGTGTGTTTTACACTAGCCACCCAGAATGCTTAGATCTTCTGGTCAGTTGTCTCTTTTGTCCCTCATACCAAGTATAAAACTAAGGGGGACAGACAGGGCTTTTACAGCTGCTGCTCCTCGCCTGTGGAACTCTTTACCTCATTACATAAAGGAATCGTCTACAATTGAACTGTTCAAAACGAGATTAAAGACTCATTTCTATTCACTTGAATTCCGTGACCTTCAGTAATACTGATGGTTTCCTCATTGTGATTATATAACATTACTTCTGTTTATTTTATGTTCATATATTTTTCTATTAATGTTATGCTATTTGTTTGTTTTCTTATATTCTATTATTGTAAAGAACTTTGGCCACAGAATTCCTATGTTGTTTTAAATGTGTTATATAAATAAATTGACATTGACACAATTAAGGCTAGGAAGCCAGTTAAAAATTTAAAAATGAAGTAAAATGAAAACAGGGTCATGGGTTACTGTTAAAAACACTAGAAAATGGATGTTCTATGGATTTCACACATAAACAACCCTTTTTTCTTTTCATATTTTGCATTTAAAAAAATTTGCAAAAATGATATTCACATGTAAAATAAATTTGGATTTATGTTTTTGACATAGAGGAAGCAAGCAAGGTTAAAATCTTCCTATAGTGCTATTTGTTTTTACAAAAACTGGTATTGACAATCCAGAAAGAAGAGGAGAAACACAAAAATCTAAAAGTGATAGGCAAAAGATATACTAAATCAATATAGTAAATGCTTCAACATTTCCTACTTAACACTTATATAACATCACTTTCTAAAACTCACTTAATAGTAATTTGGCTCTAGAGGCACCAGCACCTATCCAAGTTGTATTGAAAACAAGGCAGAAACCAGCCGTGCCATTCAGTCACGGAGGCTGCTATAGAATTCTCTTATAAAATTTACAGTATAATTAGGTGTTGTTGGTTCAAAACAATTCATCTGAAATACTGTGATGTGCAATATTCCCGTTAAATTCTGTACTGCAGATATACCTTAGTTTTAATTTGTGTATGAAAAGAGTTAAAGAAGGTTATATTGGATGGAACAATTTAAATTTATGCCTCATGGGGTAAAAATAAACTTATTACCCAAAATTACATATGCTTAATCCAGTTCATCCTTGCCTAATTTTTTTCTAACTTAAATTAAAAAATCAATACATTTGACTGAAAAATAAGAAACAAAAAATTAACATTAACCAACAGCTCTAAGTATATGTGACTTGTCTATGCAGAATTTTCTTAACAATGCCTGATAATTCAATTTTTGTACCTTACTAAACAGAAGGCTGCAAGAGAAATTACCCATTGAAACAGAATGCTATATTAACTCTACATTCACAATGTTATAAATAATCACAGAACCCTGATCTAATTCATACCAATTTGATCAGACCTACATTAATTATATTATTAATAATAATAATAATAATATTTTTCTTCTGCGAAAAAGATATGAAATCAACGTGATTTCTGTCAAACAGGGACTGAACCCAACTAAGTGAGAAATACCACCTCCAATAGTGAGGTCATCATCCTCTCTCAGAAAAGACAGGCTTATTTCCTAAAAAATAAGTGGAACAGTTCAAATTCCTAGCAGTCTTATTCATGAGTTATGGTAGAAGTGATTTTAAAATTGAATCAATGCAGCTTCAACAGTTTTACAGACAGTGTACTTAACTGTGATGATGAATCAGGAGTTAAATCAACTGATAAAATTTTTCATTTACTGAATAGTTTACATCTCCATCCTAAAAAAATGATGGTTGGTTTAAATAAAACAAACATTTACATTTAGATTTAGAATTTACTCCAACTACTAGGCACAGAGAAAGACCAGGAGCTGGAACAAGGAGCACTAGATGCTTCAAAGAATATTTTCTCTTTTCTTCTAGAGAAGGACCAGAAGTCCATGTTACTGGACCATACCCAGAAGACTCAAAGCAATGTCTGGTAGGAAGATACACCCCATGGGATCCACATCCAGCCTTGTGACTCAAGAGAGACCTTTAATAGGAGCTCTTGGAAGGAGTAAAAGTAGTTCACACCTAACTGCTGCTGGAAAAATACAGTAACTCCACCCTTTTAACTACATATAACAAGTGGGACCAGGCCTACAGAGAACAAGACGGACATGTTGTGTTAAAGAGATAGTTTGAGTGGCATGTTGTGGCATCAGTTCTCTAACCCTACAATTTACAGTGACATTTTATACATCTTGTTAGACTTTTCCCACATTACAAGTTCACCTAAACTATTCACAAATTAAATATACTCTTCTATATGTATACTGCCTAAAAATACAATTAAATTTACTAGGGGACAGGGGTTGCACTGGGCTTTGAGTGGATGAAAAACAGTTTAATTTTTTAGAGACCTTACATTATGTAGGAAAGCTGTGATGCATGAGGAACTTTGGCAAGTCTGGTGAAGTTTAGGCTTAGATGTAATTGTTTGTTTATGTTCTCTATAAGTTTTCCATTTCAAATAGATCTTTAGTCAGTTATTTACAGCTATACACACAAATATGTTAGCTTATATGTTTACAAAAAAGAAAGACAGATGTTTAGTGTTTGTTAAACTTCTAATATCCACCCATCCGTCCATTTTCCAACCCGTTGAATCCGAACACAGGGTCATGGGGGTCTGCTGGAGCCAATCCCAGCCAACACAGGGCACAAGGCAACTTCTAATATCCTTTTTACAGTATTTTTAGAGCACTTTTAACTGTGTTACTTTTAAGTTAAATGCTGTCTGCAGTGTATCAGTCCACACTATTCTATAGTTTTGTATTTGAATTTTTTTTTAGTATTTAGATATTTTGATTCTTTTAATTATCTGTGTGTCTCAACAATTTCAAAGTAAAAGCCTAGTCTAAATCATAAATAAACTAAATGGACATAAACCAATGAAGAGGTAAAAGCACTGATCCCTGTGGATCTCTGTGACTACACCAAGCTCTGCTCTTGTTTCTGACACAATGGATGGTGCCTTTTAACCAATTGCTATATCAAAACTAACACTGCATAATTGTACATTATTTTCCTATCTTCAAAGATAATATTGAGCTATATAATTTTTCATTTGACGGATGACATTATCTTTACCATTTAAAATAAATTACATGCAAATGATTGGCACAACACATTCTAAATATTTATATGCGGTTGAGTGTGTCACCAACTCTATTACAGATTACAGCTTTGGCTCAGTAAAATCAATTTATTTACTAAAAGGAAATAAGCTGAAAAATACTTCATCTCCTGAACATTTGTTAATTTATGGTTTATGCTAAGTATTCATTTTTAATATAATTTATGATTCTCATCTTTCCCAAAGAACATCCCTAAAGTAAATTAAGGTAAAATGTTATGTTCAGGATGTTTTATACTGTCTTCAGCAGTTTCTATCACAGATGTTTGTTCTAGTAGCATGCGCTTATAAGCACTATGTGTATTTAGCCCATTGGACTTCAAACAAGTAAGTATGAGTCCATCTGTTCCCTCAGAAAAGTAATTAATCAAATTTCATCCTGCAATGTTACCAAAACCTTAGGGTAATGTAGCCACAGCTGCAGTTTCTAAAATATGTCTGCTTTTTAAAGGAATTTTCCTTTCCTGCTTTAAAATAAAGTTCTAACAGCCATCAAAAGGCTATACTCAATGGATACCCATAAGGAACAAACGTCTTTTTTTGTCCTTTCTGCCATTTTATAGTATTATCACATTATTGAAATTATTAATTATGTACTTACTGTCTTTATTATCCTTGGTAACGGTGTGCGGTAGGTTTAAGTCATTATTATTATACCTGCACACCTGTTGCTGGCCACTTTATAAATGAATTTGCTTCCTGGGTCCTCCCTGCGTGGAGAGCGCTTTGAGTAGTAAGAAAAGCGCTATAAAAATGTAAAGAATTATTATTAAATCTAAATGAAGACTAGAGGTAGCAGTTAGGTTTTCTGATATTAGCTGAAGCAAAATATGCATCTTGAAAAAAAAGTTGCCAATATATTGATACACTCTGCACAGAAGTAGTGAGAGAAGCAATGAGGAGCTGTGCTGGTAGCCTTTTGCCAGCTGTCTTCTTTCCTATAGCTGTAACCAACAAATGGCCATAAGCTAACAATAAGTAAAAAATATATATATTATTGCACTCACAGAGTTCCAATCTTCCGGGCACTGATTGGCCATGCCACACAACATTTGCTTGAAGTTGTGTTTCACACAGCTGGGCATGTCTTTTTTGTAATTGACCTGTGCAGATAGTTTGCACTTCTTTCTTTTATCAAGAAGATAAAAATTCCTTGTAAATATGAAACCCAATGGAAAGAGTATCAAAAGCCTCTATGTGGCTATTACAATTTCCTCTTGTGCTGATATAAAGGCATACCATGACAGAAATGTTTTAAAAAGATTTTGTAATCAACAGCGTTTAAATGACAGATTAAAGAATTATTTTTAGGAACACTAAATAAACTTTCAACATACTAATGGTGTGTCATTATGGGCATTAACAGGGTACCTGCACTTACTATTAGTAAATGGGAAAACACTATCTCCTTGATCAAGTCATAGAGGACAGCAAACCCCTGATTTCAATTTGACACTTTTCTAATATATTTCTTTCCTCTGCCAAGACCTGCGTGTTCTATCAATCCTAATTTAATTTAATATCCAATTCTTAAATAACTATTATGTAGGGTGGGTTTTTTGTGAGTGCCAGTGGTGTTGTTTTGGTGTGGGGTATCTGTGTTATTTTGATTTGTATATGAAAATGTCTTTACTCCTTTTGTTGCCTTACTACTTGTTTTTGACATCAATAAAAAATTGATTAAAAAAAAACAACAAAACACAGCGTGTTTGCTCAATATACACTATATCATACATACCACAGGCACAGAGGAAGTAGGGGAAGTAAGATGGGGCTGTAGCCTTGTTGATCAAAAGGCCTTATACAGTACTATAGACAAGACTTTTATGATTAAGTAAAATTGAATATATATGAGGGGAGACCTAATAATTCTTAGAATTGTTAAAAAAAAAACCTTATTACAAAATTAACAGCAATTACTTTTAAGTTGTCTTTGAAATACTTTCCTTGAGATGCAATCTACTTTTCCCAGCATTTTTCCCATTCCTGGAAACATTTTCTGTACTCATCTCTTGTTACAATGTCTACAGCTTTATACATTTTGTTCTAGATTTCTTCCATGGTAACAAATCTTCTTCCCTTCAGTCTTAGTTTTAATTTTTGGAAAAGATGTCACAGGAAGAAGCATCAGGTGACTACAGGTGGTACAAAATAATGACCACATTGTTTTTGGTCAAGAACTCTTTGAATAATGACAATACAAACAATCCAGTTTTGGGTGTACCACTTGTAAGGACATTACTCCCAGATGGTTTCTTGTAGACACCTAAGCAGTTCAATGTAATGTCACTGATTAACAGTTTGTTATGGGAAAAGAAAATTTAATGAACAAGTCTGTCAATGTCTAAAAACATGATTGTGATTGTCTTGATCTTTAATTTGACCTGATGTGTTTTTTTTTCAGCTTGGAGAAAACAAATTGCAGAAGTCACTCACATCACTGTAGAATAAATACCAGAAATACACTTTCGAACAGCTCGGCACAATGCCACTCAGTGGACTGATTAACCACACTGTAGGTATATAATATCTAGCGACATACTAGGGAACTTCACCCTGCTCCCATGTTAATTACCTATTATGGGTCCTCTCTCGTATTTCTTCGATACATCCAATGTGCCTCATCATTTTTTATTGCATGACTAGCAAGCCAGAGCCTATCCTGCCAGTATCAAAGGCAAGGCACAAAGCAACGCTAGGTGTGGTTCCAAAACAATCACGGGGTATTATATTTTTCACGAAATTTGAATTGTTCAAATACAGTATATCTATATATACTGTATATATAAAAGTCAATGTGTGTATGCATGTTCTGGGTAGGGTGGGGGTGATCTTGCGGCCTTGTATGCATGTTATCATCCAGTTGACACTTGGAATGACCACCAGAGGATAAACTAAAAGTGACTGCCAGCATTCTTTATGTTTAAGCACCACTGCACCCCTGTTGCTTTTGAAAATAAATGGAGTTGGCTGGTTCCGAGCATCAACTAGATGATAACATCCACAGAACAGTGATAGAAGGACACCAACAGCTGCTTAGACAGGCAAGCCTTCCTCAGCATCCTTAAAAAGTAGAGCTGCTTCTGTGCCTTCTTCACTAGAGATGTTCTGTTAACAGACCATGTGAGGTCCTGGGAGATGTGTGTGCCAAGGAATATAATACTAGTGATTTGATGTGAAATTAGTTACTAGAGTTTATTTTAATGTACAGTCTAATCTAAGTGTGTACTATTTACTGTTTTAGAATTATTAGTCTAAAGATGACTTGGGTTCTAGATGAAAATGTTTATTCCAATATCTAAAACTGAAGAAGTTCAAATATCCTCAAAGTTTTACCTGTTTTTTTCCCTAAAGCATTAGTCAGAAGAATTAAATTGATTGGGTCATGCAAATGAGAACTATAACCTTTTTGAAGAACAACAGCATTCTTGAGAACATTCTTAATGTGCAGATTGTGAAGAGGACAAATTGTACATGTAGCCAAACCTTCTGTGCAACTCTTACTGTTCAGATTGACTTCTCTGCCACTCTTAACCTTTGAATAAACCAAGGTGAAACATTCAGAGGAAGTATTGATTCTGCTAATCTTTGACCTTAATGCTTTTTTGAATGTAGAATCCTTTGCTTTTATACAACTGAAGGTCCTCGCTGTTCTCCTCTGAAGGCATACATAAGTGGATTTTTTTAATATTTATTGACCTTAACAAGGCAAAATATTGCTTTGCGTGTGCTTTCCATTAGTTTCCAACAGACTGTGGACATTAAGTGCAATGAAGAATGAGCCTGACATATTCAGGAAGACTTTTAAAAACTAGAATGTCAGTTGATTTGGCGGAGAAAGAGCTGGGCCTAAACTTGAGATACCAGCACCAACCATTGCTCCACTGTATATCCTATACACATAGGAATAAAATAACCATTCTGTATAAATCTTTTACAAATTCTATTAACTATTTATTTACTTAGATACACTTTTTTTTACAAATTATAATTGTTATTAATTATTAATGTTAAAATTAAAGTTTTGCCTTCTGGCTTATTTCTATAAGTTACTATAATTTTTTTAATGTATTTTAAAACATTTTTTAACTTATTTATAGTTTTACATATCTGACCTGCCTTTCTGATGAGCTGCTGACTTAAGAGATGTCACAGGGTGACCAGTGAGGATCTGAAGACTACCTTATGTCTACAACAGCGTTTTTCAACCACTGTGCCTTGGAAATAATAGTGTAGCGCACCTGGGTCTGAACTTGAGAGGGACAAGCTCCTCAAGTGGTCAAGACCTGTCTGAGGAAGACAGGACTACCTGGAGAAGCTGACATAAAAGCAGCTCCACTATATTGTAGAATACAGCACTTCAGACACGTCTCCAGGCTGCTAGAGTCCATCTGCCCAGGTGTGTGGCCGGCAGTGAGTCACAGAGGGCCTGTGGATAGCGAGCACACACGTTACCACTGAGGCAAAGACCATCAGGCAAATGGAGGAAGCATCTGGGAGATGCCACCAAAGTGTTCACTAAGTGCCGTTTCTACAAACGCTGATCTCAGAGCTGCTTTTTTATCAGCTTCTCCTTCGGACAGTTAAGCATGTGCTTGACTCATAATGTATTTGTGGTTTGTAGAAGATTGCTGTACCTTGGGATATTTTTGGTTACAAAGAGTGTGCCACCACAGAAAAAAGTCTTGGAAATACTGGTCTACAACATCTGAGAATGTAGGAGACTTTGTGGAATGTAAAATGAGATATATTAAATATTCCTAAGATCACTACCATCTAAGGAGCTCTGTTACACGAGGATCCAGGGCATGGATACAAGTAAAGTGGAAACAATTCAAAACATATCATGGCAAGTTACAGCAAGTTCAGGTATTGTGGCATTTTGGGTATTGCAGAGAACCAGCATAAACCTCCTATATCAGATGCTATTTAATGCTGGATAGGTTACCACTGATACAAACATAGTGGATAAGGCAGAAGGGGGTCCAGCAATTTATGTGAATAGGATATGTTAAAAAAGTAAGCACACTACAACTAATGTGTGATTCAGACTTTGAGATACAGTCTGAATTCATCCACACTACTGTCTAGTAGGGGGGTCTATCATCCTGTTGATGCTTTATCTTTAATCTTGACAACAGAAATGATTCACTTTATTGAGAAAACTCAAAGGATTATTCATTCTAAATGCTCATATCTTTAACCAGGCAACTTTGGATGGAAGACTTTCAATGGCATATTCCTTTTGCCGACACAGCAAGTTTAACCTGTTGTATCCAAATGTTAATGCCTTTAAATTAAACCTGTGGTACATCTGGACAGGTCTGACCATCTTATTCCCACCTACAACCTTTATTTATATATATATATATATATATATATATATATATATATATATATATACACACTAATAAAAGGCAAAGCCCTCACTCACTCATTCACTCACTCACTCACTCACTCACTCACTCACTCACTCATCACTAATTATCCAACTTCCCGTGTAGGTAGAAGGCTGAAATTTGGCAGGCTCATTCCTTACAGCTTACTTACAAAAGTTGGGCAGGTTTCATTTCGAAATTCTATGCGTAATGGTCATAACTGGAACATATTTTTGTCCATATACTGTAATAGAATTCAGCTCGATAGCCATGGGAGGTGGAGTTTCGTATTAAAGCATTTAACCAATCACATTTCAGCCATCATTTGTTGCCAGGCAGGGAGGCTTTCAAAATCTGTTGTGGAGGCACTCTAACACAGAATAAATGTCGATTAATCTGTTGCTTCAACCAATCAGATTTTGAGTTGGTGTCAGATTTTATTGGCTGGGAATTAACGAGGAGGTTCGCCGTTTTTGTATTTCTTGTCCAGAATGTCAATTGCGGCAAATTCCTAGGAAGGACCATGCTCCTCTCGTTCCCCTTCCCTTAATAGATGTCCCCTTTGAACGAATCGTGGTCGATATTGTAGGACCCTTGGAGCCCTCAGCCCGAGGACAAATATATATTAGTCCTCGTGGATTATGCGACCCGATATCCGGAAGCTGTTCTCTTGCGCTCAGCTACATCTAAAGCAATCGCACGGGAACTAGTAGGAGTATTTGCGCGTGTTGGTATTCCTAAAGAAGTCCTAACGGACCAAGGAACACCTTTTACCTCGGAGACGTTCAGGGAAAAGGCCAAGTTACTAAAAATAAAGCACTTAAAGACCGCGGTGTATCATCCTCAAACCGACGGTCTAGTAGAGAGGTTTAATCAGACTCTCAAGCAGATGCTTCGCAAGGTGGTCAGCGGGGATGGGAGGAATTGGGATCAACTCCTCCCCCTCATTCTCTTTGCCTATAGGGAAGTCCCACAAGCCTCTACGGGGTTCTCTCCTTTTGAATTATTATACGGACAACAACCCCGAGGTATATTGGATATTTTGAAAGAAGTTTGGGAAGGAGAGGCTCTTCCCTCTACAAATATTTTGGAATATATCGCACAGTTACGCGATAGATTTGAGAAAATTCGACCTATTTTAAAAAGTCATATGGAAGAGGCACAAGCAGCACAGGCCCGTTATTATGATCGTGGCACAACACTCCGAGAATTCCATCGGGGGATCGTGTCATTGTATTAATTCCCACCTCTCATTCTAAATTACTCGCCCATTGGCAAGGCCCTTATGAAATTAAGGAGAGAAAAGGATTGGTCGACTATTTGGTGAAACAACCCAATCGTAGACCAACTGAGTGGGTTTATCATGTGAACTTGCTGAAGCCGTGGAAGGAGAGGGAACCAGATCCCTCCTCCGCTCAGCCCAGCTCATTCTTTGCTTACATAGATACCCTTAATTTCGGCGAGGATTTAACTTATAGACAAAGACGGGAGCTGGAATCAGCTATCCTGTCCGTCTCAGAGATGGTGAGTGAAACACCCAGAAGGACCTCTCTGATTGCGCACGACATAGTGACTGAACCAGGGGTTATAGTCCGAGAGCGCCCCTATAGACTTCCTGAGGCAAAGAAAGCAGAAGTGGAGCTGGAAATCAAGCGGATGTTGGAACTAGGAGTGATTAAGGAAAGTTATAGTCCCTGGTCCAGCCCAATTGTCTTGGTTAGTAAGCCTGACGGCAGTTGGAGGTTTTGCAATGACTTCCGTCAGCTTAACCAGGTCTCCCTTTTTGATGCTTATCCCATGCCTCACGTGGATGACCTCCTCGAGAGACTTGGACAAGCTGAATTTTTGACCACACTTGACATGAAAAAAGGGTACTGGCAGATTCCTTTAACGGACTCCGTGAAGGTCAAGACAACGTTCAGCACTCCTAGCGGACACTGGCAGTATCATGTTCTTCCATTCGGGTTACACGGGGCTCCTGCGACATTCCAGCGTCTGGTGGACAAAGTGCTCCAACCCCACAATGCGTATAGTGCTGCCTATCTGGATGACGTTGTCATCTATTCCAGCACATGGAAGGAACACGTACAGCAGGTCACTGCGGTATTGCGGACACGAGGAGAAGCCGGGCTTCGTATTAATCCCAAGAAATGTTTCTTTGGATTGAAAGAAGCTAAATATATGGGTACTGTGAAACCACAGTGTTCAAAAATAGATGCCATTGTTAAATGGTCCCGTCCGAGAACCAAGAGGCAGGTCCAAGCCTTTCTCGGGTTGGCCGGGTACTACCGCCGGTTTGTACCTCGGTTTTCAGAGAGAGCGGCGCCCTTGACTGATCTTACAAAGAAGAAGGCTCCTAATCATGTGGCATGGACTGACAAGGCGGACGCTGCATTTAGTGACTTAAAACAGGCTCTTACGTCAGCACCAATATTAAAAGCTCCTAATTTTTCTCTCCCTTTTATTCTCCAGACGGACGCTTCGGACACAGGCCTGGGTGCCGTGCTGAGCCAAAGCGTCGATGGTGTTGAACACCCCATCACCCCTGAGCCGGAAACTGTTGGATTGAGAGACCAGGTATGCAGCGGTGGAAAGGGAAGCCCTTGCGATCAAATGGGCGATTACGCAGTTGAGGTACTACCTCTTGGGCCGGGAGTTCACTCTAGTGATGGATCATGCTCCTTTACAGTGGATGGCCCTTCACAAGGAGTCGAATGCACGGGTCACTAGGTGACACACAAAAAACACAGTGGTCCTGAATTGGATTAATTGGTTTAGGTAGATTGGTGGTATTAAATTGGCCCCTATGTGTAGTTGGGGTATGTGTGGGTGTGTGTGTGTTTGCCCTGTAATGGAATGTCGCAGGGTTTATTCCCTGCCTTGAGCCCTATGCTAGCTGGGATAGGCTCCAGCACTCCCTGTGACCTGTTCAGGACAAAGCAGGTTAGGAAATGAATAGGCAAAAATACTGATTTGTCACACTGAGGAACATTGCCATTACTGGCAAAACAAAGACTCGACACACTTAAATTGTAACATGACTTTAGCAAATGTATAGATATCAATTTCCAAGAGCTATCCTCTTGGAGCTGTGTGCTGAAATGGCACCGGCCTTACAAATGTAGACTTTGAGGAATTGTGCTCTACCTGCTCCTTTGCAAGTTCTGTCCACCCTCGGGTTTTTCAAGGTGAACTTGCTGACTGATCGGGTATTTCTCAAATATCACTGAGTCGCCAGCTGTACAGGATGGAATTAGCCACATGTCATCCATTCTTACACTGTGGTTGAACTGTCAAACATAAAAGCACAATTTGCAGCAAGGTCCAGTTTTCCAAATGTAATCAGAGCAGTCAACTGCACACAAATTGCTATTGTAATGCCGCCAGACAAGTTACATTAACCAGGGATGAATCATCAAAAGAATGAGTTGGCATTACATCATCTACAGCAGGGGAGCTTATAAAAACAGTGACTCCACACAGTCACAGGTGTGTTTTCTAACTAGTGTGACAAAAAGCAAGCAGTCCTTTTAAGGATACTGAGTCAACTCAAACAGCCATATAAAGAGCAGAGAACTGATCTGTTATGGCGCTTGGTTCCGACATTACACTATAAAGGCGCCTTCAGAGAATTAATTTGTTTATGTAACTAGAAAGCATTTTCACTCTATTAATGTGCTGCTCTATAGTGTACAGAATGTGTGTCGCATTGTGCAAGCATGTAGCATGCTGCATATTGTGGCAAATAGTTGTGTCTTGCCTATTCCAGAAGAGCTATGATGAACCTGACCCTGACCCACTAAATCATCAGCCAAATCAGACAGCGTTACAACTTTGTTTGAATTTAATTAATGGAATGTAAAAACAAAGATGCAGCTTTTATTTTTTAACCAATTCATTTAATTTGTGGTCAGTATCAAATAATACACTCTTTATATCCCTTAGTTCATTGGCTACATCTCTTACAGCATCCACTACTGAATTATGTGATTCCAGAACAGCGTCCATCAGCACACAGCCAGATGGTCAGCATTTGTAATATTGTCTGAAACAGAATAAAACCAACGGCAGGCCGTGACCCGACTTTTCATGGCAACTTTTGATATCTGGCCATTTTTTTTATTTCGGGCACCGTGCACTTTCTGAACTTGAACTTTCGAGTGTCTCCACCACTCTGTATCACTCGATCAACTTCCTTTTGTTGCTTGTACCACTGCATAAGCCAACAAATAGTATGTTTTTCCTTTCCTCTTTCACAATTGCTGAAATTCTTCTTTTTTACATGTGCTTTTGTCTTTTTATTTTGCCTTTTAATAAAATACTGAACGGAAGGGTCTATTTATATAGATCTTCATATTCAAATATGCAAATTTCTGGGAGGAGTTGGGGGGCTGTAGGCATTTGTCCAAACATTAAATTTTACATTCAATGGGATTTATAAAGGGGAAGTGTGTGGAAATTGGCCTTAGCATTGTTTTATGTATCTGAATTTTTTGTGTGTAAACTCATTTCCAGTTTTGACAGTACACCATTTTTAGTGCAAATTCCAAGCATGGCGTTATACATGAGGTCCAAGATGTTTACTGTTAAAAAATGACTGCATGCATTCACACACATCCTTTTATTAGATAGAAGACACTTTCAGATATAGTTTGTTAGTATTAGTTAGGGATATAATCCCAAGTTATCTTTAAAATTGATTTTGGTTTTGACCTTTACTCTTTCTTAATTATGATTTTATTTTTGAAATTTGATCTTTACATCATGGAGCTTGTTCCACTGGGTTTTTGACCTTCACCTGTAACCCTGTAACATTTCCTTTCCTAACCTTGCTAAGATTATGACAGGTTGACTCTCCAATATGATGAAGTAAAGTTCACTGGCAGTGCTTGTTGCTTTGACTTGTGCTCTGTACAATTAATATTCAGCCCTTCACACTTTGGCTTTGCTTGTCAGTCTTGCTAAGTGCATCTTTCTTACCAGACAGTGTAATGAAAGACTAATTGTCTAATGCTGCAGAGAGAAGCAGCTTGCACCTTCTAATAAAATAATCCTCAGGTCTCAGGACAGCATGCAGAATTTCCCAGAAGGCAGAAGATTCAAAATTAGGGTAGCCTGCACACAACATTCCTCTAAGACATGAAACACCTCAAAAAGAATGGCATTATTTCCTAAATCAAGTGTACCTTCTAATGGTATGCTGTGAATATTATATCTTCAGTTGTGGACTTTAGCATGTGTGAATTAAATTTAGTATGACCATTGGAGGTGGACAACTAATTGGTTTAGCAGTCCAGAAACGTGACTGTCAGTTGTAAGCAACAGTTTCTCCAAGAATGCATTAACTGCAGTTTTTGTTTTCTTCCTGGCCATTCTCAAAAGTAATGGTAATGGGACTTTATTGTGCCATGATTTTTTTAAATATATCATTAAACATTTATTTCTGTGTTATTGTGTGTTTAACCTAATTTGTGTGTTTACAAATGAAAATGTTGTGTCATTTAGCTATTTACTGTTATCATATAATAGCTGTAAATCTGTATATGCACTGTGAGCTTGTACTCAATAAAGAGTGTTATTTCACAGTGAAATTTAATTGGATTGAGTCAGGCTCAGATAGGAGACATTTTCTTCATAGATATTTCAACGATATAGTTAGTTTAAATAAGATTTGAATTTATGTCATTAAACAGATTACGGTAAGTTTGCTCTTTTCAGCTTTCTTATCTTTCTGTGCAGAAAGGCATTGTCACAAATCATAATAAAGGATTATTATTCTGCTTGTTAAAGATAGGTAATTATGCTTATTTTACTACTTAATATCATCCTTTAATGTAAATAAATAGAACAGTTTAAAAACAGACAGACCCAATTATTTTAAATGTAAACATCATTATGTGTGAATTAAAATAAAACACAAATAATAAGACAAAACATTTATTAAAGCTCATTAAGAAATGTGAACTTAAATTCTGGAATGTTTCAATAAAATTAAAATAATTCAAATACCAAGGACAAAAGTGTCTAATGACATGTACTCCTCATTGCTTAAAATGTTAATAATGTAACAATGCACTGTAATGCATTGTTGCTTTATTAGTATTAATGCATTTTCAGTAACTTTGATTGAATATCAACTTTACAGTGATTTCTTATTTTGAAAATAAAAGCAAAAAATTGAAAAAATCTCAAGAATCATTGGAGACCACAACACTATGGTAAAACTCCCCAGTGGGTGCCAGCCTAGGCATTACGATGAAGTCTTGTGTACAAGTAACAGACTTGTGTATACTGGAAATATTTGAGGATCTTGGAAATCTTGTTTCTAGCGATAACATCCAAAGAGAGTTTAAAAAAAAAAAAAAAAGAAACACATTTAGTTTGCAATCTGTGGAACATACATTGGGTATTTAAGCAAAGTGGATTGAAGCAAAGAAGTGATTGATTGCCTTAGATGACACTTTGGTAAGGGTAGCATATTCATGTAACGTTTTTTATCATTATCAAATAATATGCAGTAATATAAAAAAGTTAAGTGTAAACCTTAAGAACTGGATACATATCCAGTGCTCTATTCATATACTACCAAACTGTAAGAAACATTTTAATTTTAAAAGTTTCACATTTCTCATAACGTGGTTTGCAACCCAAGATTCAAAATGATGCACATGTATTTTGAGACAACATGTCAGTACACAGTACTGTAATGTACTTTATACATCTTTACATACAATATTGCTGCAGGAGCCTTGTTTCAGTTGACAATCCTGGAGAGAAGCTAAAGAAAAATCACAATGTTAAAAATGAGCTGTAAAATCCCTACTGGCCGCATTTAACTTTATATGTTGCTACAGGCTACTGAGACTACATTCAGTCTGCAGTCAAAAGTGTCTCAGTTCTGTTTCAATCACAAAATTCAAATTTTTTGGCCCCTCTCCCTGTAATATTTATGATGGTCGGTATCCAAATATATAGCATTTTATATATATATATATTATATATATATATATATACACACACACACAGTGGAACCTCAGTTTAAGAGTAACTTGGTTTACGAGTGTTTTGCAAGACGAGCTAAAATTTTTAATAAATTTTGACTTGATAAACGAGCGAGGTCTTGCAATACCAGTAGTATGAATACGCTTTGTCTGCTGAGCGTCATGTGATCACAACTGAGCTGATGGTTCTTCTCATGTGCGTGTGTCTGTGTGTGTCTCCTCATGTGTGTGTGTGTGTGTGTATGTGTGTCTCCTAATGTGTGTGTTTGTGTGTGTGTCTCTGCTACAGCGCAGGGAGACTGCTATTGCTTTGAGACGCTCTTCCGCGTGTTGTCCCGTTGGGTGGAATCCCACAAGAGTTTAAAAAACTCGATCACACCAGCCATGATTCTTTTCAAAGGTAAAGTGCAGGTTAATTTGTTTTATGTATTTTTACGTTATACTTTGTATTAATCATTTTTATATGAATAGTTTTGGGTTGTGGATTGAATCGTATGAGTTTCCATTATTTCTTATGAGGAAATTCACTTTGATATACAGTATGAGTGCTTTGGACTGCGAGCACTTTTCCGGAACGAATTATGCTCGCAAACCGAGATTCCACTGTATATATATATATATATATATATATTAATTATGTGATTTGGTAAAATTTTGTTAATTTTTTAAAATCTGTTTAAGCTGTCACTCACAATGTCTTTTAAAAGTCTCTTTAAATTCACACTGCATGCGTTTAGTTGAAAAGGACAGGTGCCTTTCAGCTTGCAGGACAGAGTTTGAAACAGCCTAGAGAAGCGTGCAGTAGAAGCAATACTGCCAAGTTTCATTTTGTACTCAGTTTCATATACATTTATGTTGTTTTAATGTCCATTTTGTGTTTTACTGTTTTAAATCTAATATTTTTCATTATTTCAGTTTTTTTCAAAAATTATTTATTTTATTTGATGTTCAGAGAATGCATGTTTAGCAATATAAATTAAATATGAATTACCGTATATACTAGCGTTTAAGTTCTCCCGTGGATAAGTCAGGGCTTGATTTTACTGTATAATTTCCGTTATTTTATAATGTCCGTCGTATAATTCAAATACGTAAAACTCACGTTATTGGTCCAAGAGATTATGATATGCCCAGCGGCCACCTGAGAGACTAACCACGGGGCACACTGCTTTTTTTTTTTCTATGTATTGTGCCTACATGACCACACAGTAATACCTGAACTATTCCAAAGTGACGTTTGCACTGTTTTGTGTTTTTTCTCTCTTACACCCTCATACACCTTAATCGTAAGAGCATCCCTTATCTATGATAAAGTGTTCGATCAGAAGAAAATATGGTTTTAAATTAAAAGTCATTGAAGTGGCGAAAGAAATTGGTAGCTTTGCTGCTGCTGCTACAAAATTTGATGTGTCTGAGAAACTGGTGCGAGATTGGAGGAAGCAAGAAGATGTACAAGAAAAAAAAAATAAGTGTCATTTTTGAACAGGCATATAAGTCAGGGTCTGATTTTATGTCGGGGTCTTGAAACCCCAAAAATCGATCATAAAATCAGACCCCGATTTATATGTGACTATATAAGGTAAGTGCATCATTGCATATTTGAGGAGATGGGCATTAAAAATGTACTTTCCCTGAGACGGCCTTATTTAATGTACCATGCCTGATACTTGATGTTCATCTAACTAACTATTCATCCATTCATTCTGTAAGCCACTTATCCAGTTCAGAGCCATGTGAAATCAATGTATATCTTTGCAGCAGTGTGCACAAGGTGGCAACAAATTCTTGACATTAATAACTCTTATTCAAAACAGGCCAATTTAAAGTCACCAATAAACTTGAAACTGCATACTCTTTAGCTGATAAGGAAAACGCACAAGGACACAAAATGTGAATGTACAGACTCCACAGAGGCAATGCCCAGGCCTGAGATTCTAACTGTTTAATGTGGGCTGTAAAGGCAGCATCACTAACCACTTTGCTACCACACAGCAATTTACAGTTCACTTTCATATTAGATTAAGGTGGACCATAATTTAAATAGGAAATGAGGGTCCCATAAATTTTAAAATTTTAATTTATTTAGAATGTGCAGCAGGTAAATAAACAAAAATGCAGAATGACCATAACAATGAGACTTCATGGAAATTACGGATTATTTCCCTGTTTTTTCACATACACTCTGAACAGTAATTCTAGCCAGACAGCCCTTTCTTCCCTTGTCTACCAATGATGAATAGGCTAATGCAGAAAAACATAACAAGGAACTCATATTTGGTTTGACCTTGAGAGATAATTTACATCACTTTACCAGAATGGCAGGTCCAAGATGATATGTGGTTTTCTTATTCTAACTTGTTATCTTTAACATTAATCTTATGCCTAGGCTTTGACAGACATCCAATAATAAAATGCTAATTTGCATAAGAACCTAAGAAGTTGGTAGATGAGGGGAGACCATTCAGTCCATCATGTCTGTATGGTTAGTTAATAGTAAATTTTTACAATATTATATTTAAATACTACTTAAAAGTTAGAGTTTTCAAGGAAATTTTCAAAGTCCTACTGTTTGTTAGTAATTACCCAGCACTGCCAAACTAATCCTTGTCTAGAAATATTAATAAAATGTGTGATTATTATTAGAGAAGGAGTAATGTGCAAAAAAGGTAATCCAGTGGGTACAATTTATATTCAAATGGAGCAGCAATGTGGCACTAATCTTGGATAAAATGTGCAGAGGGAGATGAAATGGTTATACATAGATTTGCAGAACGTTTTCTAGGCTCTTCATTTAAGGGTTACAGCCTAACATTGTGATTAACATAACTAACATATTAGGCTGGCAGTGAACTGTGCTTTAAAAATAAAAGGGTGGGTCTGTGAAGGAAACAGAAAAAAGGGGAAAATTGTTCCAAAGATAAATTTTAGGATGAACCATACTTGAGGAATAGGTAAGAGAAAAATGATTGAAATAACATGTGTACAGAAGAACATGCAAAATGGAACAGGTACAAGCACCCTGAACATGCAGCCAACTGCTATCCAAAGAAAAACATGTTTACCCGGGGTTCCTTCTTATAACTGAAGGGACCAGGGAAGGAATGTCAGATGCCATAGAAGAATGGCAAAAAGCAGAACAAAGCTGGAAAATGGATTGTAGACATTTTCAAGTAGAAACATATGGTACCGTGCTGCCTCTTTAGTAGAGTATTCAGCGTAGAGGCTTCCTTAGAAGCCTGGCCATTTAAACATAACAATAACTCAGAAGTGCAAGTACACAGGGTATCATGAGAAGGAGGTCTAACCTGGGTCTTCCTGTAGCAAATGTAAGATCTCACATTTCCCTTAAAGTGATTTCAGAGATTGGCCAGAAGCAACCACAAAATAGGGTATAAAGCTGTCTGGGGGTGAGGCACCACATACAGTGCATCCGGAAAGCAGTCACAGCGCATCACTTTTTCCACATTTTGTTATGTTACAGCCTTATTACAAAATGGATTAAATTCATTTTTTTCCTCAGAATTCTACACACAACACTCCATAATGACAACATGAAAAAAGTTTACTTGAAGTTTTTGCAAATTTATTAAAAATAAAAAAACTGAGAAATCACATGTACATAAGTATTCACAGCCTTTGCTCATTACTTTGTCGATGCACCTTTGGCAGCAATTACAGCCTCAAGTCTTTTTGAATATGATGCCACAAGCTTGGCACACCTATCCTTGACCAGTTTCGCCCATTCCTCTTTGCAGCACTTCTCAAGCTCCATCAGGTTGGATGGGAAGCGTCGGTGCACAGCCATTTTAAGATCTCTCCAGAGATGTTCAATTGGATTCAAGTCTGGGCTCTGGCTGGGCCACTCATGGACATTCACAGAGTTGTCCTGAAGCCACTCCTTTGATATCTTGGCTGTGTGCTTAGGGTCGTTGTCCTGCTGAAAGATGAACAGTCGCCCCAGTCTGAGGTCAAGAGCGCTCTGGAGCAGGTTTTCATCCAGGATGTCTCTGTGCATTGCTGCAGTCATCCTTCCCTTTATCCTGACTAGTCTCCCAGTTCCTGCTGCTGAAAAACATCCCCACAGCATGATGCTGCCACCACCATGCTTCACTGTAGGGATGGTATTGGCCTGGTGATGAGAGGTGCCTGGTTTCCTTCAAACATGATGCCTGGCATTCACACCAAAGAGTTCAATCTTTGTCTCATCAGACCAGAGAATATTGTTTCTCATGGTCTGAGAGTCCTTCAGGTGCCTTTTAGCAAACTCCAGGCGGGCTGCCATGTGCCTTTTACTAAGGAGTGGCTTCCATCTGGATTGCTGCAGAGATGGTTGTCCTTCTGGAAGGTTCTCCTCTCTCCACAGAGGACCTCTGGAGCTCTGACAGAGTGACCATCGGGTTCTTGGTCACCTCCCTGACTAAGGCCCTTCTCCCTTGATCGCTCAGTTTAGATGGCTGGCCAGCTCTAGGAAGAGTCCTGGTAGTTTCGAACTTCTTCCACTAACGGATGATGGGAGACCACTGTGCTCATTGGGACCTTCAAAGCAGCAGAGATTTTTCTGTAACTTCCCCCAGATTTGTGCCTTGAGACAATCCTGTCTCGGAGGTCTAAAGACAGTTCCTTTGACTTCATGCTTGGTTTGTGCTCTGACACGAACTGTCAACTGTGGGACCTTATATAGACAGGTGTGTGCCTTTCCAAATCATGTCCAATCAACTGAATTTACCACAGGTGGACTCCAATTAAGCTGCAGAAACATCTCAAGAATGATCAGGGGAAACAGGATGCACCTGAGCTCAATTCTGAGCTTCATGGCAAAGGCTGTGAATACTTATGTACATGTGCTTTCTCAATTTTTTTATTTTTAATAAATTAGCAAAAATCTCAAGTAAACTTTTTTCATGTTGTCATTATTGGGTGTTGTGTGTAGAATTCTGAGGAAAAAAAATGAATTAAATCCATTTTGGAATAAGGCTGTAACATAACAAAATGTGGAAAAAGTGATGCGCTGTGAATACTTTCCGGATGCACTGTATGTTAGATAAGGGTCACTTGTTATATAAATTAGCTCGGAGAGGCTGCAGAGTTTTTACTTTTGTTGTTTAAGTTGGGCTTTGTGTAATTCCTTATTTATCAGTAAATCCTTATTTTATTTGTTTAGTAAAGGCAGCACACATTGTGCCTAATTTTGGTCTCCGTGGTGTTTTTCTGGGTGTGGAGGAATGCCACAATGGCCCCAACTGTCACAGAACATAAAATATGTATATCAATATATTAATAACTTCTCCTTGATATGTAATTATGTTGAAAGTGCCACTTGAATTATAATGAGCAATACGTTATTTTAAGTATGGGCTAATTATAATTGAACTATACTGAATTTAATTGGCTCTTAAGTTTCATGATAGCTCACCAGTCATGGTTATAGTTTAATTAGGTATTTTTTAAACATCATCCAATAAACAAGCATAAGATTTAAAATCTTAGAAAAAGTTACTAAGCTTCTCATTGATAATGACATCTTCTTTGATTTTTATTTTCTCTAGTTTGTAAAATTTAGCTGTTCATTTCATATAAATATTTTTATTTAAACAAAATCATGACAAATCACTGCACACTTCGGGAAAACAAAGCCCTGCTACAACTAGTCTCAAGTCACTAAAACAGCCAATGTGACCACCACTGATACATTTTCCCAGTGAAACACTGTAAGAGTGGTCAGTTCAACAAGCAACAGAGAGAGGAGGCAGTGAAATTTTAGAGTAAAACTGTTTATTAAAAACGAAAATGCAATTAAAAAAATGCAAGAATGTGCAGGAATTTTTTTTTATTACTAAATTTAATAAAAAGTGTGTCTTTCCATCATGCACAGTAACACATGTGGCTGTAGTCAATTTCTTCAGACTAGTTAATTAGAGATGATTGCCTTAATTCTGCCAAAATTATTCCAGTCAAGCTGCCAATGCAAGAAGAGCAAAGGCAGGTGCATGTGTCACCTTATTATTGTAGCTTCTGCTAATCAGAGTATCGTGTTATGCATAGCTGAGATTTCCCATTTCTAAAGAGTCACCTTATACCTAGAAATAAGACAGTAGACACTTTAGTTAGAACACAGTTGTTAAAATGAATGAACATGAACAACATCTTAGATAATCACGACAGTGTAGGGATATTTTTAAACTGTGAAACAAGAAAACAACTCTTAAACAAGGGTTTCAATTAGATAGATGAATTAGCATATAATTAACAGTTGCACTTTGGTAGCTGGTTTTGATTGCACTGTCACAAAAAATAGTGTTCTGTCTAGTGAGTATACAAAGTTTGATATCACCAACTAGACCAAGAAAAAGGGAGAAAAATACTGCTCAAGATATAATTTATATGTATAAGGCTTTAGAACTGAGATATATAACTGTCCAAGTTATGAAACTCATTCATAAACGGAAAATAAAATAATTTTTCTGTGTAATTAGATGGCAACATTATACCATGAAATATTTCTGCTATGCATTATTGAATAACAGTGGATATAATTTTAATGGAAGCACTGTATATTAGGTGCATTTACTGGATGATATCTTAATTGGATTTTAGTGTAAACAGTCTTGATCCACATTTAAAATAGTGCACTTGTCATCTACTGTGTAATAAAACACAGTAATCTGTACGTCCAGTCCCTCTGAGCAATCTGATTGGTCAGTTTGACTTTGGTGGTGTGATGAAAGAGGAAGTACGAGTACAAGGAGGAGAAAAGGCCTTCGAGGAATGCAAAGAGTTACTTTCAAAGTGTAAAAGCGGACAGAATACAAGAAAACTGTCTAAAAATAATGACAGCGTCTGAGTAGCAGGCTTAAGAGACAGAGTGGCGTTTGAAAGACGTTCACACTTTACAGTTTGTGGATACTGAGGAAATTAGCTGAAAATGCATGTAAGGCAAGAGACAGTGAATATTTGTTAATTATTTTATTACTTGTCTTCGATAGATAGTGTGGCTAGTATCTAGATACTTCTTATATATTCACAGTGGAAATGACATAACGTAACAACATTTTCAAACCTGCTTAATGTGATTAAAGGTTGTGAGGGACTAGGGACTATACTGGCAGCCCTGGTTGCAAGAGAAAAAACAACTATGCTCAGATCACCAGTCTAATATGGTGTCCACTTTTGCACACCCCCACACTCACACTGACACAGAGATTATTTGGAGTCACCAATTAAAATAACAGTCTTATCTTTAGAGAAACGTAGGAACAAAACCTCAGCATATGCAGAATAACGCATGCAAACTTCATGATTCAAAGCATGCTGGATCCGGGCAGCACCATGTTACCCAGCAGTGTAAATGCTGTGCTGAGTTACAAAACAGGACTCCTGTAATTAGGCTGCAGAGCTTTCCTATTACTTTTTTTCACCATTTCTCATTAGGTGCAGTAATTCAGCCATTCAAAAATTATAAAACCTGTTTAATTTTGTTCATTGTCAAAGCCAATTGGAGACACAAATGAACTTAGCCTTCACATCATTAGTATATCTTAGAAATCATCAGTACTTGGAAAAAATGATATAAACACAGGGAGAAACTGTAGATTCCACACAGTCACACAGTAAATTGATCAATGAAATTTAATTTTTAAAACAGAGTGTGTTTTATCATTTGCATATCTATCACAACATATATATATATATATATATATATATATATATATATATATATATTTATATATATATTTATATCTACTCCATTTCAAGGAATAAAGCACCTGAATAGTTGCCGGGTGAGTTTCCCAAAAGCATTATAACACTAAGAACCGAAATCCATCATAACTACAGTAGCACTTTAAATCCTTTGTAATCTGTTCGCTCCTTGATTTGCTTGCTTATTTCCAACTGCCTCTTAAACTGGCTACTTCTTGAGTCCACCATAGTGAAAGACAACAGTCATCAGTCAAAGCAAACCAAACTCACATCATGACAGTTGTCTAAACATTTAGAAATATTTAGAAAACTAAAATGTATGCTTGAGATTATATAATTGTCAAATAATAGACATGATTAAATATAACTATGCATTTGTATGATTACTGTATATTTTATAGAATAATTGTTAATTTATATTATTGCTGCTTTTAATAATTATGCATGTAAAGTATACACTGTTAATATTTTTGTGTTCTTTAAATGCTTAGCAGATTCTGTGATCTAAGGTTTCAGCTAGTTTTATTTTGAAGAAAGTAAAGGACAGAACAGTTTGGGGTTGGGGGGGACTAGTATAGCTACACTAAAAATACATATTGAATTATGTATCTATATTCTTGACTGTGCACAAACATGACACTCAAATGTTATTTGAGTTAATTATTTGACACATACTCAAATTCCTCTTGAATACTATGTACATATTCAGTAAAAGTTCAGAATTGTTAACATATAAGTCATTTACAGCCAACAAGAATATTGTGAATATTGTAGCACACTATTTTTGGGCCACTCGCCATTATGTGAGAAGGAAAGAAAGGTGTAATGTAAAGGTGGATGAGTACTGGGTGACAGTGGGTTGCAGCAGGGTGCATGCCTGATGAAACCTTTAACTAAACCTGAGCGGCCAAAGAACAATACAGTACAGCACATTAGCAAATCCCCAATGTGACAGAAAACAAGCTATAGGCATAGCTACATGGACAATGCACTAGCACTGTGTGCATAAGTTGTCGGGTAGCATTAGACTTTCATCTCGGCCTTACTGCACTTTGATACCGAATGACATTGCTACAAGGTGTTATGTGGTTTAAAAATGTCAAATTTACTTTTCTTAAGGCAAAAGGTTTATTCCAGGTTGGTGTTGATGTTAGTCTGGCTCTCATCACTACCATTTTTAAACAATTATTTTCTTTTGTTCACCAGTTTATAATTATGGAACTTTATATTGTACAGGAGTCACTCCCTATATATTTACGAACTAAACACACTGCACACTGCCTGAAGTGAGGGATGTTTTAATAAACAATGAAGTTTATTTACTTCATGTAAGGGTTGTGAAAAAATTACAGCTTATATAAACCAAATATTCATAAACAATTTACAAATTGCCACCAACCTGTCCAGGGGCTCATTATATGAGTAAAGAGAATAATGTTAGGTTGTGATTTGCTGGCGGTTTTCTTCTCTGTCTCATTCCACTTTAGTTTTTTATCTATTTGAAAAGGTTGACACATGCCTTAATAAACAAAAAGACCGTGTTGTCATCTACAGTAAAAGAAGAACACACTCTCCATTAGAAAAGTGTGATTTTCTTCCACAATGACCGTCATATCCTTTGCTTTTATCTTAGAAATAAAAGGTGTTCAATTTTGTGCATTTACGAACCTTATCTCCTTTGGTGTTTAAGCTGTGATGCTTACTTCATATTCGCTTTCAGAATTTTATTTCATCCCAACAATGTACAAAAAAACAACAATATATAATAAGTTTTGTCGATTGATTGTTTAAAGTGGACTTATGATACTTTTTTGTAAGTGACTTCAAGGAAGAGGTTAACTAAGTATTGCGTTGTACTCCTTAATAATTAGATTAGACATTATTAATCTAATGGAGGAATTCGAATGTGGATAACTAACAGGAGTGTTTAAACCCACATAAAAGTAGCTTTTATGTTAAGTGCCTCTTTAGTGAAACCACAAGTTAACATCTCAAAGTCATCAATTGTAGGAAAGTACATGAACATTTATATGGGAGATACTTTAACCTTTTCAGCCAAAAGATCCTAGGCAATAGGTCTTAGTCTCTATTTGGTCAAGCTGAACAGGAGGGCAATGTATTGTGGGAAATGCTGAAAGGCAAATCAGGATTCAGTGTATTTTGCATTGTTAGATTATGAAACTTGTGATTCCCATGGTAAAATAACCTTGGGCTCAGTGATAATGATCCTGTAATATTTTCTGTGTGTTTTGAGAAAACTGTAAAACTGCAATGGTGTTCAACTAATGGAGATTAAAACAAATAAGCCAGATGTTTCTTGCGGACATTTTCATGAACATTTTGTCTCAGTTGCTGTTTTTCTGGCACATTTCTAAAGAGCTCAGTTCAGTTGCCATTTGGTGAAAAATGTACACTAGAACTTAAAGGAATTATTGACAAAAAAATACAATTTGTAGCACAAAGACTACGAATAGAAAACTTTGAACACGGTAATAAATCAGGCAAGTTTTTAGCCAACCAGTTAAAAATAAACAAAAAGAAAACTGCCATATCTGCTGTTAAAGACTCGACTGGGAATATAGTATATGATCCTGAAAGAATAAACAACACTTTCAGAGATTTTTACAAAACCTTGTACTCACCACAGATTAACCCATCAGATAATGAGATCAATGAGTTTCTAGACAGGATAATACTTCCTAAATTATCAGATAGCCAAGCTACAGTCCTGGACTCGCCATTAACATCAGATGAGCTCCAGGAAGCTCTTAACTCCATGCCTAATAGAAAAGCTCCAGGTCCAGATGGGTTTCCAGCAGAGTTCTACAAAGAATTCTGGATCATTCTAGCTCCAACATTTTTCAGAACGATGAGTGAAATAGAAGAAAATGGTAGACTACAGCCAAATATGAATTCAGCCAACGTTAGTCTCCTGTTAAAACCAGGCAAAGATCCTATATTTCCTACCAGTTATCGCCCCATTTCTCTTATTAATGTTGACCTCAAAATAATTTGTAAAGCCCTTGCAAAAAGATTAGAGAAGGTAACCCCTTTCATAATACACCCAGACCAAACTGGTTTCATTAAGGGGAGACATTCATCCACAAATTCACGTAGATTACTTAACTTAATAAACTTTTCTTACAGCAGAAACATGGAAACCAGTATATTATCTCTCGATGCAGAAAAGGCTTTTGACAGAGTTAACTGGAAGTTCTTATTTGCAACTTTACATAAATTTGGTTTTGGAAACTTCTTCATAAACTGGTTAAAAATATTATACAGTTCACCAACAGCATGCGTCAGGACAAATGACCAAACATCAGCTAGCTTCTGTCTTCAGAGGGGGACCAGGCAGGGATGCCCACTCTCCCCCTCGCTATTTGCTATTTTTATTGAACCACTAGCAGCAGCAATCAGGCAAGCTACAGTTATTAAAGGCATAAAGTGTAAGAACATAGAACATAAAATCAGTCTTTATGCAGATGACGTGTTACTTTTTCTCCAGAATTCTCAATCCTCTCTCTCCCAAGCAATTGAACTAATAAAACTCCTTTTCAAGAGTTTCAGATTACTCAATAAACTGGTTAAAATCCATAGTTCTCCCAATTAATTTTTCTTTTGTCAATTCCCTTAATACACAATTGGAATCAGGGAATATTACATATCTGGGCATTCATGTCTCTCCCAGGCTGGCAGATCTAACTAAACTAAACTACATCCCACTATTAAAGAAAGTGGAAGATGATCTTGCTAGATGGAAATCCTTACCGATATCACTTATGGGGAGGGTTGCCACAATTAAAATGATGGTTTTACCAAGAATCAATTACTTATTTTCAATGATCCCAAACAAGCCATCATCTGATTGGTTTAGATCCCTGGACTCCTTTATCACTAAATTCCTTTGGAAGGATAAACCTCCACGAATTAGCTTAAAAACACTACAGAAGACCAAAGATAGAGGAGGGCTGGATCTACCCAACTTCTATCATTATTTCTTAGCCAACAGGCTCCAATATATACCAAGATGGTTGCAACATAACCCGCTGGATGAGTCCTGGTTAGATGTAGAACAGACACTTTGCAATACTATAGAGCTTTCGGACCTACCGTTTATTAGCTCAAAAATAAGAAAGCATGAAAACTTTAAAAGTATTAATATTAGCACCTCACTGACAGCATGGTGGGAATATCTAAAAATGACAGAGTCTTCACTAATTCCATGCAGATGCACACTCATCTGGAATAATCTTGACATATTGCAAAACAATAAAATGATGAACTTCCCATACTGGAAAAGTAAAGGAATTCTATACATGGAACACATATTTGAAGGATTGGATTTCACTCCATTTAACAGAATAGTCTCCCAATTTGGGATAGACAAGAATAGATTTTTAGAATATCTCCAAATTAAATCAGTAGTTAAAGAAAAATTTAAGCTTAATAAAGTAGAATTACAAACACCATCAAGGGTATTAGACTTTTGTAATCTCAAACACCCCAAATTACTGTCTAAAGTATATAAAACATTGACCAAAATAGATGATACAATAGCAATTCCTATAGGTAAATGGGAGGCGGATCTATTAGTTAGCTTTGACCAGACTTTCTGGTCCCAAACTTGTTTAAAAACTTTTAAAACGATCAGAAACCCCAATTTACAATTAATTCAATACAAAATTCTACACAGAGTACACTATACAGGTCATCGGATGTTCAGGATGGGATTTGTGCCATCTGACACCTGCACACGCTGCACAGACAACATTCCTGACAGTTATATCCACGCACTGTGGTCATGTCCACCTGTTCAGGGATTCTGGTATAGAGTATGTGAACAACAACAACAACAACATTTATTTATATAGCACATATTCATACAAACAGTAGCTCAAAGTGCTTTACATAATAAAGAATAGAAAAATAAAAAACACAATATGAAAACAAAATAAATCAGCATTAATTAACATCGAATAAGAGTAAGGTCCAATGGCCAGGGGGGGACAGAAAAAACAAAATAAAAACTCCAGACGGCTGGAGAAAAAAAAAAATAAAATCTGTAGGGATTCCAGACCATGAGACCGCCCAGTCCCCTCTGGGCATGAAGACCTGTCAATGTGTCTGAAATGTGATATCCCAACTTCCCCCTCATTTTGCCTGCTGGGGAACCTAGAGGATGTCCCGATTGAAACAAATTTGGTTCACGTGGTTCTCACTGCCATATGCATCGCTAAGAAAACTATCCTCATAAACTGGAAAAACAAAGATAATCTTTGCATTAACCAGTATAGAAATCTTTTATTGGATCATATTACACTTGAGACAGCCTCTGCCTCCACTTCAAATCAATCTCTCTGGGCTCCTTTGATCGGTTCCATCACATAGCGATGATGGAGGGTCATTGATATTGTCCTGCGGGATGCTGTGGTTGATGTGGTGGAGAGTCTGAGCTTAGAGTGTCTGGAGGATCCCTGGGGGTGGGTTCACTAGGGGGGTCTTGGGCTGGGAGGCTGCTGCCCCACTCTGGTGGTGCTTGGGTTGCCTCGGGGGATGGACTTCTGGTAGTTGTGTGTGGGGCCTTGGGGGGTCTTGACGGTGGCTGCGGGTTGCTGCCTGGTGGCTGCATCGCCCCTGGGTGGGTCTGGGTGGGGGCCTGGCGGCTTGGGGTATGGGGGCGGCTGTCCCCGGATGGGGGTCTGGGTGGGGCCTTGGGGATTGGGTCCTGACATGTACGCTTCTGGGAAGAGGGCCAGAACATGCGGCGGTGCCGGGTCCTGGCTCCGCCATGGGGGAGGGGGATGTTCGAGATGGCGGGGATCCAACTTTACCTGGGTGTCTTATGTCTTACTTAGTCTGAATGTTGAGTAAATGTGGGGATGGGAGTAAATATTCTGCTGGGGTGGTGTGGGTTGGTGGCCTCGGACTCCGTGGGGCTCTGTGATGCTGCTGCTTTGGGCCGTGGCTAGATGGGCTGGGGCCTCCATGCCCCGGGTGGATTTTGGGAGCGGAGGTGCCTATTGGGGCCAGTAGGGGAGCTGGCTCCCTGGAGGGCTCAGGCCCCTCAGCCGTTCCACCCCATCCTCAGACATTTCCCTCCTCCTGCTCCTTCACATCATCACACAAACATGCACATAGGGCCTTGGGGTGTGGGTAAGTCAGGGGGTGCGGGTATGGATCCCATTTCCGCAGTCCTGTGGCAGCCTACCCCCCAATTTTATTTGCACATTAAACACTTCCACAAACAATATTTCACACAAATGCACACTTAGGGCCTTGGGAGTGAGCATACTCAACTGCATCCAGTGGGGGGGAAATTTCAGCCTCACTCCGAGTGCCAGTGCCCACTTCCAATTTTAAACTGCACGTAGTCACGGAGCGTTTTGGGGGGGAAGTGGGGCTGTGTGTTGGCATCAGCTGGTGTAGGCCACATGATGCCAGCGCTGCCCGCACCCCCCCAACCACAAAATGCACCTTATCAACACACATTAACATTACATTGGAGCCGGCGGAGGGAGACTAGAGGTCTTATTACACCTCTGTTCTCAGTTAGCTGCCCGGGGCTGGAGGCTAGGAGTGGGAGCTGCCCTTCTGCCTGTGGTCTGGAGTGGTGGGTTGCTTTGCTCTGCGTTGGACGGGGGTGCCTGCTCATTATTACCCCAGCGGAACAGGGCTAACTCTGGCGTCCGGGAATGGTTGTGCCCTCGGTACGGCAGCACCGGGACCAGAGTTAGTAGGGTGTGTATGGGGAGTGTGAATGGGTGTCTGGCGTACATCTCTGTAAGTCTTGGGTTGTATGTGTATGTGAGAGCATGAGGGAGGGAGTGTATGACTGTGTTTGTGTGTGACTGTATATGTCAGGTGGGGTTTTGGACTCCTCCCCTCTCCTGGGACATCTGGCAATGCTACAACATCTTCGCCTACCCTCCCCCTGCCACTTTTTTTTTTTTTTTTAACATCTGTGTGGTCGCTCCCGGTGGCTGCCTGATGGGATCTGGGTCCCTGGGCTCTGTTGGGTCCTCGGCGAGGTGGGTCGCCCTTGTGTCCCGGGCTGCTGGGTTCCGGGCCCGGCCGGCTCCAGGGTGAGCGGCTACGGGCGGGCCTGGGGGCTAGCCGTTGATATCTCCCGGGACTCTGCCGGCTGCTGGTTGTGGCCCCCCGGGGTGATCCTCTGCGCCTCTCGAGGGGGGGTTGGGGCTTCTCTGGTGACGGTCTCCCTGGGGTCTCCGCGCTCTGGGGTGACCACTGGATTTCTGGGCTTGGAACTCCCTCCATCTTCCGCACGTTTTTGGGGGCAGGTCTGTGGCCCTTCACACTCACTATTGGACGCTCCTATAGAGAAACCTTACACATACAAGCGTGCGTACGCACACAGGTGCTCACATGGTGCTTTCATAAGTATGACTTGGACATCTTCAGCACATGACCTAAGGCTGTGGTTGGCCCTAAATGCCTTAGTAATAATTACTGTGTGATTGTTAGCAAACATTTTTACTTTTATATATCTTCATGTAACTGATGCATCAATGTTTTTGTCTTGTGGTTTTTTTTTTGTTTTTTTTTTTTTTTTTTT
>JANRMT010062817.1:29212893-29245596 GCA_026402145.1 Polypterus bichir lapradei
CTCTTTCTGCAGGTCTAGAAGCGGATTCTGGTTCATTTATTGTTTATTCTATACGAAAATCCCCCCTTCCCCCTTTACCTCCATCTCCTCCTTTTCTTTTGTCTGGTTCGAATCTTAAAAACATCTGAAAATATTTCTAATAAAGTTTTGGTATCAGGCGTGACATCAGCAGAAGCTGTAACGCTCCACCTGAGAGAAAAACTGTAAGGCTAGTCGCCAGCATTCAGACATCAATTCTGATTGCTTCACAGCCGAACAGGAAACGGTAAAAAAAAAAAAAAAAAAAGAAAAGAAAAATGTACAGTTGCTAGGAGTCTCTCTCGTAGATACTGCTGTATAAAAACTGAAATGGACACTTTCATGGGGACTTCTAACAAACAGCTGCTTAGCTGTTTGACACTTTCCAAAGTGCTCTGCCTTCTTTTCTTTTCATTTTTTGACTAAGTATATATTATTTATAGCTACAAACCTGGACCTTCAGGGCAAGTATCACCTACATTTTGTTGTTGCAAATGGTACTGCATGAACTTTCTCAGGTTATAAAATTCTTTGTATTGCTTTATATTTGCTGCTTTTGGTTCTGATGCCAATAAACACTGTTTGTGACTGAAAAGACTAAAGCCTAGTGCCTCTATTAGCATAGCCAAGAAATTAGAATATTCATTCCTTGTCTAGCTGCTGTGCTTTAAGGGCATGAGTGGACACTTTTGTGAGGTCCTCTTTTGGTGATAAAACAGGGCTGAAGTAAAGGAATGAAAATAAACACAGTCTCAGTCAGCAAGCAGCTCACAATAGAAGTTCTTATAGTGAAATACGAAGGGTAAAGTTATTTTTGCCATTTCTTCCTATGCCTCGTTGAGAAAAGAACCTAGGAGATTAATCGGTAACTTTCGTGTTAGGTGCATGTCATTGGTGATCTGATAACATAATAAAACAGTACATTATATAATGTTGATTCCATATACTGTGAAAAGTTAAACCTAATATGTAAGTCCTTCAAAATTCCTCATAAGTTACTTTCATTGGTATGAGTATTGCAATATGCAGAAACACAAGTCACAAGAATGGGGATACATTTAGGACTTTTGGTTAAAAGAAGTGCCATGAAGTTGTAAAGTAGCAGCCCTGTTCTCACAAGCTTTTAACTGGCACCTTAAATTCTTTATGAAAAAGAACAGATGAATGATACATTTAAGCAATTTTCAGGCTTCAACATCAGCTACTCTGAAGAAGATGAGGATAATTACTTCACACTCTTCAGTTACATTTCAGTGATGTGGAGTTCAATCAATTAAAATAAAAATTATTTTTCTCTGTATGAAAGGGGAATCTTCAATTAAGTGATCTTTTTTAACATTAGACATAAAGAGATATGGAAACTTTTTATTTATCTTTAGTGAATATTTAAAATTTAAGGCCTTTAAAAGAATAATATTGGTTCTGCATACAGTGGATTACACGACACTTGCAGCAAATAAATGCAGGCCTTCAGATGAACAGATATAAACATATGGCTCAGGAGAAAACAAGGTTTGCTGTGAATAGATGTTATCTTGCTACACAACAGATGTGATTTACTGTGCAAATAAACTCATATCTTTGAGGGGAAGTTATAAAGACTGAGAAGAAGCAATAGTGGACAGAAAAAATCAGTAATTTTCTCAAATTATTATATTACTAGGCAATATTGAACTTTTGGATTCATTTATTTTAGACCAAGTGATTTTGGAAGGAGGTAAACATGACAAGTTTTAGTTTAAGAAGCAAAATGGATGACTAATCAGTAAAAATCATGTGGTTAACCCTACATTACCAGTTCTTGTCTAGTGTAGATGCTGTCTACATAAAAAAAATATAACATAATAAACGATTTTTTGATCAACCATATAAAAGGAGTGGAGACATTCTTTTTAAGAACTTAAGCACAACTTATAAGCATATTGAGTGCCACAGTGACAATAGTTAAATTTGTTCCTGAGTTCAATGTAAAAATCAGGGTTTTATTTTACTTACTAAATTTAATTTGCTACTGAGAAAAACTCACAAAATATATTTTTTCTAAAATTTGAATTAACTAGTAGTTGAAACGTTACAGAAAATTCTCTCAACTTGTAGCTTCCAGACAACATGTTATGTAATAAAGCAGAATTTCAGCCCATTAATTGTAAATATACAGGGAGATTCACTTGAAAGAGGCCCTGAATATTCTGCTTTAACCCCTGTTAGGATGAAGCAATCTGAACCAAAAAATTTCGCTATATACCTTGTTGTATGTGTGATCGATTGAATTACATGCAATGCTGGAAGCGGTTTTCGTTTTCTGCCAGACACATTTCGACACAGCGCTCCATGTTCCTGAACATATCAGCAAGTATCTTGGGGGGAACAGCAGCAATTATATATTGGATGTTTTCCTTCAAATCTTCCACAGTGCAAGGCTTGTTCCAATAGACTTTTCCTTTGAGCATACCCCAAAGAAAGTAGTCTGCTGGTGTCAGATCTGGTGACCGTGGTAGCCAACCCCCCTTTGAAATTACCCTGTTGCCGAAGAAGGACTCAATTTCTGCCACGCTTCTTGCCAATGTGTGACACGTTGCTCCATCTTGCTGGAAGTAACCTTCTCTTAACTCACAATCATTCAGTTGATTCTAACGTCGCTTAAAAGAATTGGTGACCCAATAGGTTCACACCATGAAGATACCCTGCTCAATATTGTACACCACCATCCTGATGAGAAGTGACTGAGTGAAGGCACCCAGAAGTTGCTAATGGAGGTTAAATGTCGCGATGGCTGTCCAGCACATACCCCATTGCTCTGATGCAGGGGCATCCTGGCTTGTTCAAAGCTCCCTATACTGAGCAGCACATTGCACATTGTTTTGTTCAGATTCATCCTAGCGAGAGTTATTACAGAATATTCGGGGCCTCTTTCGAGTGAATCTCCCTGTAGTCATTTTGAATGCAAGAAAGTGAGCTCATTTTTATTTCTTTCTTTAATAACATCTGCTTTTATGGCTGAGCTAAAAGGAATTGGGGTTGCACATCAGCTTGTTATTAGTATTAACAATCTTAGATGGTAGATGGTAGATCCCTCACGCAGCAATGAGCGTATGAACAGTAAAGGGACTGGATGCAATCAATAGTGCTAAAAAGTTAGAACTCAAAAGACAAAACTCCAATTAAGAAGTTTTACAGCATTTCTCAAAAACTCCTCAGATGGTAAGAATTTGATATCTTATTGAAAATGTTATACCCAGAGTTTCATCCCTGGCCGTAGTGTAATTTGTTTTTATCTTTGTGTTTTTAAAATACTATTTTGTAGTATTTTGTTTTTGAATATTGTATGTTTCATTTTCATTTTGCATATTTTTATTGCATATTACATTTTTATTAAGTTCAAATTATTATAATTTTTGTGTAATATATCAATATGTTTTTGTTATATTTCATGTATGCTTTACATTGAAGTAAACAGGATGTGCCCTCCAGACACTGTAGCTGAGGGACTGCCATCAGCCTTTTTATTTAAGCTGTGAACTTCTGTTCCTCACTGGTGACAAGTGAATGCTCCATGATCTGGGGCCTCATGCATTATGGTGTGTGTAGAATTCACACTAAAACATGGCGTAAGGACAAAAGCGGAAATGTTCGTACGCACAAACAAATCCAGATGCATAAATCTGTGCATTCGCCAAACTTTTCTTGTTTTGAATAATTTGTAAAACAAAATCTGTATAATATAAAGGAACTTTGTTTTTGTCACTTGGATCTGGGGATTTCTGGTTTTCCTCTGTTATGATACACAAAATTGTCAGAAAGGTGAATTGTGTCGATGAGCATGAGAATGCTAACAGTGTATACAGTACAAGCATTGGTGAAAGGGAGAGTGGGAAGACAGCGCTGTTCCAGAAAAGATAAGAAAAAGAACAGGGTCTGTTAAAGCCCATTGAGCCATTCCTTGTGTGATTTTGGACCACGCAAAAAATTGTTGTTGTTGATGTTAGTATCATCTCTACGGTCAAGCATGGTTGAGGCAACGTCATGCTATGGGAGTGCTTCTCAGTGGCAGGGACTGGTAAACTGGTCAGAACTGACTGAGAGGTCCTTAAAGGGAAACGTCCCCTTAAACAACCTCAGACTGGAGCGGTGGTTCGTCTTTCATCATGACAGTGACCCAAGGCATACACTTCATAGAACATCTAAGAGATACTTGAATATAGCAGTTTATAGACATTTCACTCCCAATCTAATGGAGCTTGACAGGATCTGCCAGGAATAATGGGATAAACTGTCCAAATTCAGGTGTGGAAAGCTTTTAATTGCTGCCAAAAGGGCTTCTACAAAGTATAAAATTAAGTTTCTAAATACGTATACTTTTCCATTATGAGTTATTGAGTGTCGATTGATAGGTCAAAAATATTTCCATTTAAAATTTAATCTACAACAGATTAAACTGTGCAGAAAGTAAAGGATTTTGAATAATTTCTAAACCCACTGTAAACTAGGGAAGTTGAGATGGTATTTTGCTAAAGCAGTGGTTTTCACACCTCTGCAACACCCCATCTGGAGTTCCCCTTGCTTAGTAATTTGAATATTCTTTTCTAGATTTTTATTGTTAATGATATTGACATTTTTTTCAGGTCATACCTACACTGCCTAGTTTAGGTTTGTACGTGCTTGTGGATGGACTACGCAATAGAAGGGCCTGAGGTTAAAGAGTCCAGGTTTCCTCAATCGTGTTTCCCCCTGTAAATTACATGGCAAACTATTTGCCGGTGTTTTGAAAAACTGTGTATTGAATTAGAGAGTCTCAGAGAGTTTCAGAGTGTATATGAATTGTTGCTTTCTCCTCAAACTAGGCTCAATAATTTCTAAGCTAACAGTGTGATTGTATTGTGTCAGCCAAGGATGCTGAAAAACAGTAGATGCACTGGGTGATTTAATTAAATAAAAATATATCACTTCATGTAGGAAATTCTTTTTTTAAAATGGTGTCATTTTAGTTCAAATAAGCCTGACCTTATTGATTTCCTTCCAATGCCTGCAGTAAAATGTGTCTGTCACAATCTAACACTTACAATGACATCTATAAAGTCTGTTGCAACACCAGACTAAGAGTGCAGACGTTTAAAAAATACCCCATTTGCAAATAATTTGCAATAGGGCTAATAACTGGGAAGAGTTTTGTTAAAGCAACTTTGCATTGCTTATTAAAATTGCCTTGTAGGTTTTTAATGGGTTCAAATTCCCCTGGAAATCTGAGCATAATTTTTTTTTCCTGTCTCTGCAATAAAAATCTGTTGTTTTTTAAACTTTGAAATTTACTTAAATATCATACATTTGCACAGTGGCGCAGTGGTAGCGATGCTGCCTCGCAGTTAGGAGACCCGGGTTCGCTTCCCGTGTCCACTCTGCGTGGACTTTGCATGTTCTCCCCGTGTCTGCATGGGATTCCTCTGGGTGCTCTGGTTTACTCCCACAGTCCAAAGACATGCAGGTTAGGTGTATTGGCGATTCTAAATTGTCCCTAGTGTGTGTTTGGTGTGTGTGTGTGCCCTGCATTGGGCTGGCACCCTGTCTGGGGTTTGTTTAATACCTTGCGCCCTGTGTTGGCTGGGATTGGCTCCAGCAGACCCCCCGTGACCCTGTAGTTAGGATATAGCACGTTAGATAATGGATGGATTTGGGGGTACAGATTTTCTCTCCTGTGCCTCAAAAATGGATTGCAAATTACCATTTAAAAATGTTCCATTCCAAAATGACATTAACAATTCCAATGTTTCTATGACAAAACTCATGAACTAAACTTCAAAAGTTTCATTAGCAACTATATTGCTAGTGTCAGATGGGTCACCTGATTCAGGGATTTTACACAGTTTTGTGAATTTTAATTTTTTCACTTTGCTTTTATTGTCTGTTTATCTCTGTCTTTGAGGGTTCCAAGAGGTTGAAATATTTGCAGGAGCATTTTTGGCATGTAATGTTAAGATTGACATTTTTGTTAACTTAGAAGAAGGACACGAAAGTATGGGAAAAGTAAAAATCAGTCATTCTGAGTTTATGTTTAGTAGCTTTTTTCTATTTTGCTTTTAAATTCATAATTGTATTATTATATACCTGTTTTTCCTCTGTGCTCATGACTCCTTAATTTTTGATTGAAATCTGTTTATCATTTTGTTTGTTTGACTTGATTTCAGCACAGTAGTTTTTGCACCAGTTAATGGTTAGTAAAATTGGGTGGGTGTACATGCCGACCCTGAGTTAGGGGATGAAGCAAGCTTAGGAAATAGGGCTGCTATTTAGCTTACTTTGAAGGAGCCACATGATGTTTTGTTTGTTCTGGTCTTCTTGGCACTACTTAAATTCAGTAGCTTCAGTATATTTATTTTTAACATGACTACTGGTAATGTGTGCACATTGTAGTCTCTTTCTCCTTCAGTATGAAATGGCTGGCTGTATCAGTACACTGTTCTGGAAGTGTCTCTCTCACGTTTCCTTAAACAGAGAAGCCTGCATTTTGTGCACATTCTTGACCTTTGGTGCAATAAAAACTCTCTCACTCTGAATGTAAAAAAGACCAAAGAAATGATATTTCATTTTAAGAGACAGAAATCTGTATGTTCACCTATTGTAGTTCTGGGAGAGGAGGTAGAAATAGTGACTGAATATAAATACTTAGGAACTTACCTAGATAACAATCTTAACTGGACTACAAATACAAAAAAATTATTCTCTAAATGCAACCAGCGCTTATTTCTCCTCCATAAACTCAAACTATTTAAAGTAGACAAGGACCTCATGTTGTCCTTCTATCACAGTATGATCCAGTCTGTGATCACTTTCAGTTTCATTGCCTGGTTTAATAGTCTGACAAACCAAAACTCAAAAAAACTCCAGCAGATTACGAAGTATGCAGCTAAAGTTATTGGGGCTGATGTAGATGATTTGACTAGTGTATGGCAGAGGGCAATGTTAAAGAAACTGGAAATCATCTCAACTGATGACAGACATCCATTACATGTAGAACTAAAGTTCAGTAAATCAGGAAGGATAGTCGCTTTCAAAACTCACACAAATCGCTCCATAAACTCCTTTCTTACTAGTGCCATACGACTTTTCAATAAGAAATATCGAAGATAATGATTAAGGTTTTGATATATATCCTGTAACCTTTTTTTTGTGTGTAATTATGTATTATCTAATTTCCTTACCTTAACCTGTCTTTTATCTAATTCTGTCTGTTATTAGATGCAACAGACAAATAGAAGCAACCGAGAAGGCAAATTTCATGTTTTCTTGTGTAAACATGACTACATAAAGAAACCTTAAACCTTATAAGGTATCCACCAACTGCTGAAACTGCGTCTACTGCATGCTCAATTGACCAACTTGTTTAGCTCTTAGTGCATAAAGCTGTTTGGCATCCTAAGCTTTATTTTGTAGTAACGAAAACCAGTCTGCTCTCCCAGAATGCTTTTCATTTTGCTAACTTGCATTACTCACGTTAATAAATTGAATGACACAGTTAGAATCTTGTCTTACTATTAGTTCCACATTTTTCCCTCTTTTTGTTTTGCTAATTAACTCACTGTGTGTTGTTTTGTTATTTGTTTTGATTGATTTGTTAACTGATAACCATACCTCTTATTCCCCTCATACTGTATGCTTTGTTTAATTAGGAGCGCAGTTACCTGAGAGAGTTACAATATCTGGTTTCAATCACAGCTTCTCATTGTGTTATTACTTTGCTTATGGTTCCCTCACTCTTGAAGCAAGTCTGGGAATCATTTTAGGACAAAATTATTTAATTTAGTGTTAGTGTATTCTAGAGCAGCACCGTCTTCCTCACATGCCCCACCTTGGTGTATCTGAGATCCCTAAGAGACTTGCAAAATCATTCCCCGCTCCTTAATGGTGCTAATCAGGGAATGATCGACCCCTTGGAGCGCCGTCCATTTGCTACTCTGTGGGGTCATTGACCAGTCTCCTTTTTCTGTGATGGCTCACACTCCCGATTCTGCCCTTTACTTTCTTTTTCATTCCCGATTCTGGTCCTTCCCGCTATTTAAGTATTTTGCCCCTCTTGATATCCTTCTGCTGTGAAACATTCTGACCTGTCATTGTTTACACATGTCTTAACCAACTATTATCATACACTGATTATTTCTGTATCATCTATTATTTATGATTTATTTATTTATTATATTACATATCTATTGAGTATATTTATGTATCTAGATTGCAAAAACCATATATTGCATCAGTGTTCATATTGCTTACCACATGTCAATATTGCTGCTACTTCTTTCTCTTGTCTTTGTTTTAATTTTAAATTTTAATTCTATTTTTAATTTATTATTTGCACTTCATGTTGTTACACTGTGGACCCTGAGCTTCGCAATTCTGTCTATCTGTATATATGGTTGAGATGACAATAAAGGTCGCTTTGACTTTGACTTCTCCTGCTCAGGCTTTTTTTTATACGGATAGGAATGCAGACCTTGGATCCCTAATAAGGAAATTGACTGAACCACATATGGACGCACTGTCAGTCGATTGCCCCATTGACCTCGGGAGCGGTTTCACCACGCAGCTATGATCATCTATACCTCCCTATGAACCTGACCGCACTGCCATGGACCTTTTTCACTAAACAACTATTTTGTGAATGCTGTATTAATAGACCTGAAAACATGTTTTCTTTTTGAATAAGCTATTTTTTCCCCATCTGTGCTTGTTGTGTATGTTGAACATTATTTTCTGAGTGTTTTTGAACACTTTTTTTGTGTTGTTTATTTTTTCTTTGTTTAAGCCAATAAGCTTTGTTGTTATTTTTCTCAATACAGTTGTGTTTATTCCTGTTAGGATGCAGTAAGTACAGATATATTGAAATGCTAGCAGGTGTATTGAATCACATGCACACAAAATGCTTTTACCATAAATGCATGCAAATCATACAATTTTATTCTTTAACAGTGCTTCGGAACATATTTAACATGTTTTTCACTGTATTACACTTGTCACACTGTGCAGAACCTCCTTATGTATCATGTATTATACGCCACTGCAGAATGTAACTATTTATGAGCAGTTATTCCAGGTGAAATGTTGATTCACTTTTACTCAGCATAAGTTAATCTAATTCTAGAAGTCCGACATCAGATTTTGGATAGCTGCTCAATTACAAGGGAATGATAATCCATGACTGTGGTCATGCAATTAACTGAGCCTTTTTCAGGCAATAGGAGAGATGTCACCACTGACAATATTTTTACACCAATGTCCATGGTACATAAGCCACTTGCCACAAAGACAAGTCTGCTCTGTACCATACTATAAATAAGTTCAAAGGGAACTGCCATCCAACTGTGAAAAACACTACAAGAGATGGCCAACAATTCAAACAATGAGAAACTGCAGAAGCCGTGCAAAGTGACAGGGCAACACAATAAAAGTGAATGAAGTGCCAGAGTTTTGTGTGCAAGAACTGCTGAAAAATCTGTGTGGAATAAAATGTGGACATTTTATTAAATCGATCAATCATGCCACTTGGCTTTTATGTATTGTACATACTCTGTAAATATTTAAACATGGCTAATATTATTTAAAGCTACTATATTTAGATAGTTTTTTTTTTGTTTTGTTTTTTCTTCTTAAGGTTAAATACTGAAGAGACTTTATAACAAGTAGTAGCAGTACTGCTGGAGAGCATTTCTCTTGCCCCAAACAGAATGCCAGGTGTAAAGAAGCTCATGTAATAAAACAAAAGTGTGTAAAGGGTGATCTTGAGACATGCCAAGAGTCTGTGCTGACTATGGATGCAAACTGCTTTGTTATAAACCTACATGCCACTTACCACTTAAAAATATTTACATGAACATAGAAAAAAGCGAGTATAGTAGCAAATTTTAAAGGTTTCAATTTATTTTATGTGCTCAGGTGGTTGAGGTTTGTTGCTTTGCTTTTTAGTAATAAATATTGAACCACATTTTTTATTGAAAATGTCTGCTAAATAAAGTTCTATCCATCTATCTAAAAGTGAAATTACATGAAAAGAGGATGCTGTTTGTGAATCAATGATTTATGTTTACTTTCACTCAAGCTGTTTTAGCTTATCTATGGTTCTTGGTATTCGAGCACTAGGCTTGCACTATCAACATTCTGAGCTAATAGGCCATTAGTGAGAACAAAAGAATTCACATACCATTTGATGTAACCTTGGCGGTTATACTTAAAATGTGTGTTGATTCTACTGTTAATTTGAGGGTTATGTACAGGTATGTATAAAAACATCATTACCCAATAGTCAACAACCACCAAACCTAAAATATTGTACTTTCTGAAAAGCTCCCTAATTTACCCAGATTAAGACATTAAAGGTAGTTCTGGGCCGCTGTGCCACAATAGCTATAAATGTTTTGTTATGTTAAAGTCTAACCATAAAACATATGAATGAATACTTTCACACTAAAATGTAATAAAAAATGAGCTTTATGAAACCTGAATTTTACTTTGAAAAGTGAGTGATATCGATAGGAGGCATTGGAAAATTGTGAACTTCTCAACCTAGGCTCTCCCCAAAATAACCCAGGAAAAGGTTCACACTACTCTACAGGGTGGGTGTTGGAGTTAGCGAGGGCACCTGGACATTGCCAACATTGACTGCATCTTGCTCCAAGCTGGATTGTCCTCGACTCAATGGAATATGTAGTGATGGCAGTCTTTTTCTTCTAACTAGGTTGAAGAACTGCATCAGGTTCATTTGCCATGCTTTCCATAATGATCGTGGTCGCAAATACTGTAGGCACAAGTAGACAGCAGGAATCGTGAAATAGGTTATACTTTTATAGAAGTGGATAAGTAAATGCGCAAAGATTTACTGTATATAATCTTGTCAATTATAAATCTTAGTATTTCAAATTTTTGCAGAATCATCGTTATGGACTCAGTCATCTTTATTTCATGGCAACCATGGTAAACATGTACCTGAACTATAAAAAAGAAAAGAAAACTTTAAAAAAAAAAAAAGATTTGTTAGGAAAAGATATTTGGTGATATTGTGCTTTCCTTATGTCTGAGTTTTGCCCTAGTGTTTCTCCCTGTACCAATCTTGGTTACTATTGGATATTCTTGTGGTAATTTCAAAAAGATTTGTAAGACATCTCTGCTTCTCACAACAATCAGCTCAAGCATGGTAGACTTTGCTTCTGCTAATGCAGGTTGAAAGTCAAAATGTGAAGCATTGATCAATACAATAAAATAAAGCAAATACAAAGCATCAATGTGTGTGAACCGCTTTGATCACTGCCTGCTGAAACTCCTCCTGTCTAAAGCCTTATTTTTCTTTTTGCTTAAGATTCTGAGATTCTTACCAAATCTGGGTTACTGTTACAAAAAGTGTGTCTTTGATGGAATAGACATGCAGTCTGATAAGTTAATCGAGATTGTGACAGTGTCAGTGACTTCATCCAGATCAAAACATCCCTCACTATAAAGCCTTCCAATCAGTAATATCCACCATGTCTCTTAGCATTTTCACTGCCTTACAGAGCTGACAGGTGGTTTGAATGCTTTCAGCTTTTACAGGTTCTAGGGAATGAGAAAAATAAAATTGTAATCAGACTAACCAATGTGACATCAACCTTGCTATGTGTCATGCACTGTACTTTAGACGTGGTAATACAGCATAGAGCTATTCAATGTGATAGTCATTGAAATGAGTTTAATCATTCATTTATGTTGTCTTCCACTAATATTTAAAAATAGTATTATTGAATTAATCTATGTTTCACATAAGCACATCAGTGAGCAATAAATATAACTTTACCAAAATTGAATAAGGCTGACCACATACACTTTTGTGTTAGCTATTAAGTGGAAATCATTCAGTAATGATGTGCCAAAACCCCAGTTCTCTTTCCTCATTTCTTGGATTGATAGCTGGAATAATGGGAAGTGTTACTGTCAGCAGCTGTCTGTCTAGCAGTTTGGGTCACAATTCATACATAAAGAAAACATGAATGTTGAAATCTAATGTACTAAAGCAAACATCCCATACAAACACTGATACTAGACATAATACACAATAGGACTAAATTATATGCAACTGAGTGACTAATGATAATTACAGCTCATGTAGGGAGAAGTTTCCCTTTTTAATGTTTGTGATTCTACTTTATAAATAATACATGAGGTAACAAAGCACATGCCAGCAAATTTTAGAACAGTCCCATGGCATTAGATTAAATTATTAAAATAAGAGCTTTGGCCGCTCTTGATAATAAATTCAAATATTTTAATAATGAAAAACTGCATATCATTTTATTAGAAAGGTGTCAATGTGCATTTATAAAATAATAACATATTACTCACACAACATTCTCATAGCCACCTAATCCAAGTCAGAGGTAAAGGGGCTTGAGCCTATCACACTCAGTACTGGGCACAAGGTAGGAAACATCCATGGTGAATGATTAGGCCTGTAGTGTTTATGTAGCAAAGCTAAACACTTTAAGGGTTTTTTTTTTTTTTGCATTTAATACTTCTTTTCTCTATTTAAGCTTATATCACATATCCGACTCTGCATTTCCATTCTGTATGTTTAATTGGGTCAAAAACCAGCATAGTTATTGAGTGGACCGTGGAGGCTGAAATGGCTCTGAGTGACTGTTTTCAAAGGACAGAGAAATGATGTGCGAGTCACATGAGGATAATATTGTGGGACTGTGCATCACAGACTACTGTATATTAACTTATGTGTCATCCCTATTGTACCATCAACAACAGTATGCAGCTTTCAAAACAAACCCTGGAGTACTAAGAAGCCAAAAACACTCCTGAATGATAAGAAGAGAACATTCAAATCCGCCAACAAAAAGGCTCTGAAGGACATACTGAGAGAACTAAAAAAAAAAAAAAAAAAAGGCTGGGGGAAGGGAAGGAAGCTTACAAATCTAAAATACTGTAGAAAACAAACTCAGTCTAAATAACTTGAAACATGTTTGGAATGGGCAGGACAAAATTACTGGTCTTAAGGAACCCAAGGCTCAGACGCTGGAAGGGAAAGTAGACAAATCTGTCTGAAATAGTATAATAGATTTTCTTTCACACTATTTCCTTCTTCCCATGACCAGACTCCACACATTATCCTTATTACATCAGTAACTCCCTATACAGATTTTGGTCTGACCACCTCAACTGGTATGGTGATTGATGAGTCCACCTCTGGCCAGCAGTATGAGCTATGTCTGATGGCCAAGTATGGAGACAACTGAAGAGGCTACAAACAGGGAAAACCATGGAACAGATGGAGTCAGTCCTCAAGTACCTAAGGCCTGTGCCGACCAACTTTGTTGTATCCTCCGTTACTTGTCCAGTCTGTCACTAAGGCACCAGAACGTTTCACTGCTATGGAAAACATCCTACACTGTTAAAGCACCAAAGGCGGCAGGCAGTTCTTCATCTAATGACTACAGATTAGTGGCCCTTACATCCAACATCATGAAGACTTTTGAGAGGCTCGTTCTGAACAATATATCTCTTCTTGTGAAAGATCACTAGAATCCACTATATTTTACCTAGTGGATAAAGAGTTAAGTGGAAGATGCAATTATCTATCAGAACCTCAAGGTTAATTCACATCTAAACAAAGCTGGAAACAATGATGATTGTTTTTTGATTTCTCCAGTGCCTTCAGTACCATCCAGCCCACCCTGGTAAGGGGTAAGCTCAGGGATATGCAGGTGGATGAGTCTATAGTGTCCTGGACAAAGGATTGTCTGTCCAGCAGACCTCAATTTGAGCAGTGCAAAGACTGGGTCTCTGATATGGAAGCAAGCAACACTGATGTAACTGAAAGAACAGACTTGTCCCTTTTTCTGTTTCCCCCTGTACTCCTTGGGCTAAACATAACACCAGGTCATGTCTCTTGCAGAAGGTCTGTGACAGTTCTGTACTAATTGGGTGCATTGATAAGGAAGATGAGTCAGAGGGAGTGTAAGAGGTGGGAAGAGAACCTTGTTTCTTGGCACAAAGAAAATTGTTTTTAACTCACCAAAGAGCCTCTGTGCCCAATTACTATTTATGGAGTGGAAGTGGAGGTGGTGCACTGCTGCAAGTACTTGGGGGTTCAAATTAATGACAGGCTTTGCAGGTCTTGTAACACAAAGGAACTATGCAGGAAAGGGCAGAGTACACTCATTTTTCTTAGGAGACTGCATTTCTTTAATGTGGGTAGTGACATCTGTTACATGTTCATAGCTCAGTGATAGTTGTGTCATTTTCTGTGTTGTAATGTGGTGGGCGGGTAATAGTTCATCTAGAGAGGTTCTCCAAAAACAAAACCAAGAATTATGCACTCATGATCCTGGTGGAAGAAGTATGAGGAAGTGAATGAAGCCAGATCTAAAGGCCATTATGAACAGTAAACACTGTTAAGGCCATTATGAACACTCTCAGACACACTAGCATTGAGTATGTTTAGCCAATGAAATATTCAACAGAAATAAAAAAAAATACAGTACTGAGGCTCCATAATATCTATGACTTTTGTTTATGCCTTTATAATGTCTTACTGTGACTGTTTGCTTATCATCCACTAAGTCAGACATTTTCTTCTTCTTTGTGTGTATTTCAGGGAGGTTTATATTGTTACTTGTAATATTTCCACAGCTTCTGTAAACAACTCAGTTTCACCCTGGGATAAATAAAATGCTGTATACCAATTAAATGAGTCATTTAATTGGCTTTATCCATAATGACATGTTCCTGCTTTAGTGACATTGGCCTTGAAATCCTGCAGTAACACGTCAGAGTGACCTTAGCATCTACTCTGTGATGCACAGTAATAGGGATGTGTTGTCTACTAAGCATATTGCAATTAGGCATTTCTAATATGTACATTATCACAACAGATTGTCATTTTCAGATGCCCTGAAGCAACCAGCAGAAAACTGTAATCAGGCACTTTTACTAGCAAAGCATTTTAGTAGTTTCTGTTTATTATACATTTTCAGCTGAATTATCTTGGTTTTTTGATATAAAGGGTGATGGGAATAAATAAGAATCAAGGCTAAAATATTTTAGGTATTTATCAAGTTCAAATCAATAAAATGAGAAAATTTGATTAGTCAAATTAAGAAAATCTGCCTATAAATTAATTACTGACACATATTGTCTTGTGGTGCATAGCAGGGGGGGAGTCCATGCTTTCTCCTGTAGTGATTCAAATAGAAAGCAAGTATGGGTGCATGCATTGTGACCTCTGGAGGGTGAACAAAAACTAGGACAGAGGTTTGAAATAAAATGTATATTTCCAGTCTTACTGATTGTTTGAAATTGATTTTCTCCTCAAAACAAATTATGAAATTTACTATTTTTACTTTACTATTTTTAATAAAGTATGCTATTAGAACATTAGAAATATAGTGATGAAACAGACCATTCTGGGCAACAAGCTTGTCCATCCTATTCACCTAGATTGTCCAAAATAACATCAAGTCAAAAATTGAAGATCCCTAAAGACTTACTCTCCAGCACAACACTAGTTCATTTATTCCATGTGTCTAGGGTTTTTGCATGAAGATTAGCAAATTTCTAACCACGTGACTGTGTTCTTGTTGCAGAATTTAGTTTAAAGTAGCAGCCTGTATCTACTGAATTAATCCCTATCATAATCTTAATCACTTTAATCATGGCCCTTATAATCTCCATTTGCTTAAAATGAGATTTCTCCCCATAGCTTATACCTCTTAGGCACAGAATCAGCCCAATCACTCTTCTCTGGACTTTCTCTAGTGCTGCTGTGTCTTTTTTTTTTATAATATGGAGACCAAAAGTATTCTTTTAAGGCAAAGAACATCTCTGCAGTGATAAAGCTAGAGCCTCTAATTAAGCAATATAAAAAAATTTTAAGTTTGTTCCTAGATATTACAGCACAGTGGGAATCTATTAGAGAGAAGCAAGCCCCACATAACCCAGAGTAGTTTCTTTCAGGGTATTGTGTAAAATGTTGTGACTGTATTTAAACTGACACCAAGCATAGTCTGGATTGGTTCTTAACCTGCATCTGGCCTACTGTGACACCAAAGTTTATCAGCATGGCAAATACCTGAGCTTGAAAAATAAACAGTATCATGCTAAAAGCAGTTTTATTCAAAAGATGAAATAACTAGAAACTAAGGCCAGTATTTTTAACATGTCCTGATGTATGCACACAATTTCAATGTGTCAGAACCAAATTAAACACTAAAATGAGGTTGTCATCAGAAGTGTAGAGTACAATTCAAAGGAGGTTATGCTCAAGCTTTATAACGCACTACTTAGACCTCATCTGGAGTATTGTGTGCAGTTATCTAGGCAAAAAAAATCCAGAGAAGAGTGACTAGGCAGATTCCAGGGCTACATGGGTTGTTATGAAGAAAGATTAAAAGAGCTGAGCCTTTTCAGTTTAAACAAAAGAAGATTATGAGGAGACATGATTGAAGTGTTTAAAATTATGAAAGGAATAAGCACAGTGGATCGAGACTGTTACTTTAACATGAGTTCATCATGAACATGGAAACACAGTCGGAAACTTGTTAAAGGTATATTTTGCACAAACGTTAGGATATTTTTCTCCACTCAGAGAACCATAGAAACATGAAAAAAATTTAGGTAATGGAGTAGAAATTAGTAGTTTAGGGACTTTGAAAACTAGACTTAATGTTATTTTGGAAGAATCAAGTGGATAGGACTGTCAAGTTTTATTGGGCTAATTGGCCTATTCTCATCTGGATTGTTCTAATGTTCTTATATTAAGTACAGATTATTTAAAAATATCGTTTTGCTAATGTCATTTCCCAGTTTTTTAACTTGTTGGATTTAAACTGAATGATAAAGCATTAATGTCATCTCAGTTGTATTTAATTGAAGTATTAATTCACTGTCTAGCCATGCTGGTTAAATATTATTATACAAATGTTTTAAATGAGCAATTAAATTCAAAAATCAGACCTGCTAATTTGAATGGGACACTGGGGAATAAGTATGGAAGAATTAGCAATATCCAGAGGCATGAACAGAAAGAAAACTATAAACAGTATAGTTAAATGAAAAGAACCACATGAGGGCAACATAAAATAAGTAATATTTGCTATTCATCACCACTTCAGTCTCTTCACCAGTATGTCTTCCATCCAGTACATTTGAGATAGATGCAAAAATGGGTTAATCACATGCTAACTGATGGTGGCATATTGGATTAAATAAGCACTGAATGTAAGATGACAGAGAAAATATACTGCAATATTCCTCCGAAAATTCCTCTTTGTTATTGAATTTACACTCTCAGGCACTTTGGCAAAAAATCTCCAACCTGCACACAATGGAATACACAGCAAAAAAAAAAAAGATTTTATATGAGGCAGAGCGCAGTGTTTTCAACTTGACTTCAATGTGCTTAAAATTGCTACAACCACTTGGTAATAAAAATGTCTTTTATATCTGAAAAATCAGTTTTTATACTAAGGTTAGGGAGTGATGATTTATTTGCGAGCACATTCTCTTTCACTTATTATCTGATACACCCAATTTTGATATTTAGAGTACAGTAATCATGAATACATTGATTTAATCACAAATTATATTAATCTTGAAAACAAAAGATTAAGGATCTTAAAAGGCAAAGAGCCTTTCAAAAGAACAAATAGAATGTTGAGTCTTTATAGTGAATCCAAACTTAGGCAACCCGGAAGATGAAGGGGCTGACCTGTGATGTCATGCCATCTATGACCCCTGTTGTTACTCTTAACAACCACCTAGCAACCATCAACAATAAAAGCTGCAAAATGGCTGCACCAATGGAAAAAACAAAATGGCACAGCTAGATAATGCAAAAAATAACTAACATAAGAAAAGATGCATTAAAACCTCCTGGACTCTTTTGATTTGTGACAGCTCATTAATCAGCCTACACATAAAGCAGGTCATACGTTAGACTTAGTAATTACCAAAGGACTAAAAGTTGATGTAAAGCAGGTAATTGATATTGGTCTATCAGACCATTTTCTTTTACTATTTAATATAGAAATAATGATAGAAAACATTCATGAGAAGCATATTGTTAAAAAACGCTTCTTTGATTCATCAGCAGCCTTAAAACTTACAAACATTCTAAGCAATCAGTCCATTTATAGTGCTAACTGTAACAGCGAGGATAATGTAAATAGTAAGGTGGAAAAATGTAATACTAAGGTGAGAGCTGCTGTTGACATAGTTGCACCTGAAAAGACAGTTAAAAAATCTTCTAGCGTTGTTATACCATGGAAGACCCAAAGAGTGTCTAATTTAAAGAGAACATGCCGTAGAGCTGAGCGTAAATGGAGGAAAACTAAACTAACTATCCACTGTGAAATATTTAAGGATAAAATAACAGAATACAATAACACAGTCCGTCTTGAGAGGCGCTGCTATTTCTCTAAGATTATAAATAACAATGCTAGTAATCCCAGAGTCTTATTATCTACGATTGATCGTCTGCTAAACCCAGGTAACACAAAGGAATGCCTCCAAAATACCTCCAGTGAAACCTGTGAGGGTATTACTGTATTCTTCAATCAAAAAAATAATGATATTAGAAATAATATAGTATATCTCCCCAACACTGTGGATCCTCCTGAGCCCCAGTACTCCGTTATAAACAGATTAAATTCTTTCACCAGGATAGATTTACCTGATTTAAATAAAATAATTTCTCAACTGAGACACTCCACCTGCGTCCTTGACCCAATACCAACAAGTTTTTTCAAAGAAGTATCAGGCGTGCTAATTGATAATATTCTTGACATTGTAAACAGATATCATTAGATACAGGGATCTTCCCAGACTGTCTTAAGACTGCTGTAGTTAAACCCCTACTCAAGAAAAATAATCTTGACCCCTCTGCTTTTGAAAATTTTAGACCCATTTCTAACCTGCCTTTCTTAAGTAAAATTTTAGAGAAGGTAGTCATTATGCAGTTAAATAACCATCTCAATAAATATGCTGTCCTTGATAAATTTCAGTCAGGTTTTATAACAAATCACAGCACAGAAATTGCACTCGTTAAAGTAGTAAATGACTTGCGGGTAAATGCAGACAGAGGCCATTTATCTGTTCTCATCCTCTTAGATCTGAGTGCCACAGTTAAAACCATTGATCATAATATTCTTAGAAATCACCTTAGTCAATGGGTGGACCGCTCTGGCAGTGTCTTAAATTGGTTTGAATCCTACCTGGCAGGTAGAAAATTCTTTGTTACTTGTGGTAATTACAACTCAAAGACACATGATATTCTATATGGTGTTCCACAAGGCTCTATCCTGTGTCCACTGCTCTTTTCAATCTATATGCTTCCGTTAGGTCAGATTATCTCGAGGCACAACGTGAGTTACCACGGCTATGCTGATGACACACAGCTGTATTTATCAATACCACCTGATGACCCAGACACTGTTAATTCACTAACAGAATGTCTTACTTGTGTTTCTAATTGGATGAATAGTAATTTTCTCAAGCTAAATAAAGAGAAAACAGAAATCTTAGTGATTGGCAATACTGGAGACATTGAGATTATTAGAAATAAACTATTCATGGTGGCTTTAAAATCCGTACTAAACCCTACTTTCTCTTCTGTTTCTTTTCCCGTTTTTTTGTGGTGGCAATCTGCGCCATCAACACCTAATCAAAGCACCGTGATGTCCTTCATTAAAGGATTAAAAGCCAGAGGTCTACATTACCACCATCATCAAGTCCTTCCAAGAGAACCCTAAATACAAAGAGGAATGTTTCATTTATGTTAGGTAGAATGCCCAGAGGGGACTGGGCTGGTCTCATGGCCTGGAACCCCTGCAGATTTTATTTTTTCTCTCCAGCAGTCTGGAGTTTTTTTTGTTTTTTCTGTCCTCCCTGGCCAACGGACCTTACTCTTATTCTATGTTAATCAGTGTTGTCTTATTCTAATTCTTACTTTGTCTTTTATTTCTTTTTTCTTCATCATGTAAAGCACTTTGAGCAATATTATTTGTATGAAAATGTGCTCTATAAATAAATGTTGTTGTTATTGAAACAAAAAATTAATGTGATTATTAGATTCCCCATTCTCCAAAACCCTAAAAATGATATACACATTATTTTTCACACTCCAGGAACAGTTAAGAATATTTTATAATGAGAGTCAAATCATGACACTGTCTAGATAGATAGATAGATACTTTATTAGACCAACAAAGGCTTTCTGTAGTAACCTCAGCCGCAGAGATGGACCTAACACCCGGTCAGTGGTTCTGGTACTGTCTCCTTCTCTGAGGGCACATCAGGAGTTTGTCAAAGTGCTTTTTCATTTTTTTTTGATAATATTCACAACATCCAGGGCTGTCACCAGTTAGTGGATGTGAAAATACATTTGTGGCAAGAACAGGCCATTCGGCATTACAAGTGTGTCCACCCTGTTGAGGTCCCAAAAGTCCTGCTTTCCACCACACTATCTGGCAATTTATTCCATGTGTCTATTGTTGTCTGTGTAAAGAAAACTTCTAATATTTGAACAAAATCTACCTTTAACAAATTTAAAACCATGTCCCTGTATTCTCGTTGTCAAATTTATTTTAAAGTAACAACTTGTATGTACTTACATAATTTTAAAAACTTCAATCATGTCCCCTCCCGATTTCCATTTGCATGAAAAGGTATATATCCTTCAATCTGTCCTCATAGCTCATACCTCTTAGTCCTGCAATCAGCCTGGTCACTCGCTCTTCTCTGGACTTTCTTTAGTGCTGCTATTTCTTTTTTGATGAGACCTCATTAGTGTGATATATAACTTAACTATAACCTCTTTTGACTTGTACTCTACACATTGTGATACATAACCTAACATCTTATTAGCCTTCCTGATTGATTCTGTACACTGCCTGGATGTAGATTAGTGATAAGTCCACTCTGACTCCTAAGTCCTTCTCATTAGATGTACTTGGAATTTTCAGATTTCCTATTGTGTATTCATATCTAAAATTTTTACTTCCCACCTTAAATTTATTTACATTAAATTTCATCTGACAAAAATCTGCCCAAGCCTGTAAGCTTTCCAAGTCCCTTTGTAGCAAATCAGCTGACTCCACATTCCCTGCCCTTCCTTCTGGTTTGGTATCATCTGCAATCTGAACTAACTTACTCATTATATTCTTATCCAGGTTGTCTATGTATATTAAAATGAGTAGTGGCCCCGGTACTGATCCCTGAGGGATGCCATTTTTAAAATACCCTAATTCTGAAAAAGTTTCCCTCACTTCAATCGTAATTGTAAGAATGTTATGTTAGTTTTCCTCAGATGTTCAAGAATATCTTGCATATAAATCACATGCAATAAATGTATAATTACACTCTTCAGACATTTAATACTGAGATATAATTTATCCGTGATCTCAATTTCAGAAGATTCCAGGCCAACTTACTGAGTGTTTCTCAGTTTTCTAAATTGTTTCATTGTGAGTGGCTACATAACTCACAGCAATGACTTTAAAAGCTTTTTGATTTATTTTTAAAATAAAATGCTCATTTTTATTATGTTTTGGTGCTGTTTCATTGTGCTTGAATCTCCATATTCATTGAAAATCCAGAGCAGCAGTTCTGGCAGCAGTTCATTACACAGAACATGTGCTGCACAAGTTTGCAGATCACCAGGGGCCTCATGTGTAACGCCATGCATAGAATTCACACTATAACGTGGTGTACGGACAAAAGCGGAAATGTGCATGCACACAAAAAAATCCAGATGCATAAATCTGTGCGTTTGCCAACTTCAACGTTTTTCCGCTACATAAATCCCAGTCAGTGTTAAAGTAACGTACGTACACAAGCCTGCTGCCACCCCCCAAATCATCCCAGAATTATGCCTCTTTGAATATGCAAATCAATATAAATAGCCCTTAAGCTCAGCGTTCCGTGAAAAGGCAATGGCAAAAGCACGGGGGAAAATAGAAGTTCAATGAATATCAAGTGGAGGCAAGGAAAAGTGTGCTGTTTGTTGGTTTAAACAGTGATATACACAACAAAAGGAAGTTGATTGAGTGACATAGAGTGTCGGAGAAACTCAAAAGCTCAAGTTCACAAAGTCGCACAGAGCCGAAATAAAAAAGAAGTTGTCAGATATCAAAGTTGCCGTGAAAAGGCGAGTCGTAGCCCACCGTCTGAGTGTCATATGAAAGCTTATTAGGGTATAGAGAAAAGAAAAAATATAGGCACACAAAGGGAAAAAAGCTTGAAATGTCAACTTTAATCTCTAAATTTCCACTTTAATCACGTAGTTTTTTTGTCATTAAAGGAGAACATCATAAACTTCATCTTAAAATCGTTTAATTTACTAGTTTCTCAAATCCCATCGTAACTAAAGTAGCATGTTAAATGCTTTGTTTTGTGTATGTTCTTCTATGTGCTCTATGTGTGTGAATCACTATGTGCTTCTTAAACGGGCTTTCTCTTCCTTCGACAGGACACAGAATCCATTACATTCATGATACTACAGTTCATATCATATCAATTAAAGCATGTATTAAACATGGGAACACAGTGGCACAGTGATAGTGACGAACTGGCGCCCCATCCAGAGACTGTTCCTGTCTCCCGCAAGATGCTTGCTGCACCATCTACTACCTTCGATGAAATAATTTATTGCAACAGTACTGTCTCTCTTAAACATACTAACCCCCAATTCCTGTCCTTCCTTTTCTTTCTCCAAGTACCCAATCGACACAAAATCAACTCTGTAATAGATGTTAAGTCATCTGTAAGCTTAGAACACTGATTCTTCTAAACTTTTAAGGAACAATGAAATATCTTTATGTTTAATTATTCTGTCCATCTATCCTTTCAGTGTTGTGCCAGCCCCAGCAAGAATACAGCACGAGGCAGGAACAATCCCTGGATGGGCGCCAGCTCGTCGCTAGCACTGTGCCACCGTGTCCTCAAATGTATAATTATTAACAATATAGATTATTTAAATGATGTTAACATTTTATCTGTATAATGTAATAAACATATTTTGCTGCATTTCATCTTAAAAATTATATTGTCATCATATGTAAATACGCGCTTTATAAAGTGGCGCAGGTTGTGCAATATTATAACTGTATCACAAGTTTACATTGAGGTAATTGTACTTATAAGTTCAAACAGTTCTACAAGGAGCACTTGATGGACTGATTGATTGCGTTTATAGTTCTTGGGATGAAACTGTTTCTGAACCGCGAGGTCAGGACAGGAAAGGCTCTGAAGCGTTTGTCGCATGAGAGCTGTTCAAATAGGCAGCATGGCTGAGGCACCGTGTGCTAGATGCTGTATACCGATAATTCTCTTTCCGATCAGCTGCTGTAGAGCTATGATTCCCCACTCAGATACATTAGGATAAATACTCCAAGTGGTACAGTGAGAGTAATATGGAAAAAGGTTATCTGCTGAGGCAACCCCTAATGGGAGCAACTGAAAGAAGAAGAAGAAGGTGCAGTGTGAGTAACAACACTAAAGCAGCGATGGTATTTGGAATAGTTTGGCCAGTCCGTGGACCATTATATTGTTACAGGTTAATTACAATCAGATGCCTTAAACTAATAAATAATATGTGGTTAATTTCAGTGTATTTGATAAAGCTGCATCAGGGATGTGGATCTAAAAAAGAAAGGGAAACCACACTGGAACAAAAGCACTGGTTTGACGCTGGGTGCCGCCAGTTTGCAAAACCGAGCAGAGAACTTGCGTATGCCAAGTATTTAGCTGGCGTGAAAATGTGCGTGGCTTTACGGCAAGTTTAGGTTTTATACATTGCAATGTGAGCGTGGAAACGGGCTTATGCAACATTTTTGTGCATATGCACCGTTTATACATGAGGCCCCAGGAGCAGACCTGTTGTGGGTGCAGTGTTTTGTAAAAGGAGTTTTCATTATATTCAAGACACAACAGGGCTTCTGAATTTATTTAAATGGGAAAGTGAAACTACAGGATAGGCTCAGGTTCCCTGCAATCCTGAATTTGATTTAGCTTGTTCAGGAATTAGGTGGATGATAAATAACATAATATTAGATTGGTAATTGTGAAGTTAAAATTATTAATACACTTTACCTGTATTTATTTTAAAATCTATATAATTGATTTAATGTTTTAGGAATATAGGATTTACTGACTTTTACGTTAAGGGTAAAAAACAAATAGCACATTTCAATTAATATTTGCTATTGGCAACTACATTTGTGCTAAACCATATGATTTATTCATTTTATTGTGCAGTACATTTATTTCTGTTATTCTTTCTCATTATAATGCACAATAAATTGTTCTGAAATGTTTTCCTTTACTTCTAGCAAAAGGAAAAGATTGTTGGCTTGTAATGTACTGTCTTAAAAATGTATTCACCTAAAGAAAATTGTGAGCAAATTATAAACAAATAGCAAGACAAGCCTTTTCTGCTGATTATACAGAGTAGGCTGCAATTGCTTTGGGCACACACTGCAAATGCTACATGACTCCTGACATCAGCTTTGTTCTGTCCACATTAGGATACAGTTTAAAAAATATTTTTCAACTGAGAATTTGAGAACATTATATAAAAAAATTAGACTTTAAAATGCATTGTTCAACTTTAAAACATATCAATAAATATTCATGTAATAAATTAATATTGTGATAGATGTATTGGATGGACTTACATCCTGACTGGGATAAAGAATGTATCTTTACCCGGCCGGGAGGCCATTGTAGAAGAACAGCATGGTTGGATGCACATGCCAGTCGAGATGGTTCCTATTCTCTTTCCCAATCAGGAGAAAGATATAACAACAACAGTTGTTCCCTCAGTATGATAGGTGCCTGTGCTTCTCTGGCAGGGTTCCAGTTTGGACAACCCATAAGGCTGCCTGGGAAATATAGTTCTGAAGAGTAGCTCTGTTGGGTTCCCCTGTTACTGCCAGGGTGACTTGACAGGAGAAGACACCTTGTTTTATGGTGCTTCATAGGCACAATTTTCTGGCACCCGAAGGTCCGGCATAAAAGAATATTCCTGACGTCACTTGGAAAGTATGAGTTGGAAGAGGAGGAAGACAAAGCTGGCCAGGAGGAGTAGAGGAAGTAAGAGAAAAGAAAAAAAGGGGACTGTGTTGTTTTGTATAATGAAAGAAGCCTGTATAAAGTGTTTTCCAAAAAATAAATGGAAATTTAAACAGTGTATACGTGGTTGGGCTTTAAGTTTAGGGCTTTGAGATGAACCCTACAAGCCACAATATTTATTACGTGTTTTTAATTCATTTTTATTTTATTTTTAAATCCGTAATTTCTACTTTTTATTAGTTTTATAATAATGGCAACGTAGGATTGACCGGTAACTTAAAATCATAGTTAACTCCCTGTTAGTTAACAGTTCCTAGATTTCAAAACCTAACAGCTTACAATTAGAAGAAATTTGCCAAATGAAAGAATCTTCAAACACTTCTCAAACACAGAGGGTTTAGATGGAGCTGGGCAGCTCGTTCTACCAACCAGGAACAACATAAGAGCGAATTCTTTGAGACTGAATACCATGCATAGGTGGCATCGCCAGATGCTATTCAACAGCAGACCTGAGTGGTTGAGAAAGAGTGTAGGAGACCTCATAAGTGACTCCAAATATATACAGTAGGTGCAAACAACTGGCTTCTCTGTAGACAAGCATCAAGAATTTGAACTTAATATGTGCCACTAAACGAAGCACGTGTAGTGATCTAAAGAGAGGAGTTACATGTGCCCGATCCTGGTGGTTTAACACCAAGACATGTCACTGCATTTTGAATCATCTGCCATAATTTGGTGACACATGCATTTGCTCCTTCCAGCAATGAATTGTCAAAACTAAAGCCTTGACCAGGAATTGTGCTACATATTCTGTCAGATACAGTCTGATCTTGCAAATATTATGCAGAGTAAATCTGCAATACTATGAGCCCATAGCAACATGGCCACTGAAGTGCAGTTGGTCATCAGTGACCACTGTAGTAATGAATCCAGTTTAGTCTTGTGATATTATCACACTTTCTTAATTCTTTTTGTAACAATATCTACAAATAATTATTCAATAACGAGACTGGTCTAAAAGATGTATATTTCAAAGGGTTTATATTCTTCTTTGGAAAGACAGTTATCAATGTGTGGCGTAAAGCGTGGGGTAGAATATAGTCTTCTTTAGTTTTTTCAAACATAGCTGGGAATAATAAGGCTAGTTTAGGAGACATCCTTATGTTAAATTCTACTGGATATCACCAAGGCCTGTAGCTTTTACTTTGTCATTAAGGGTTATTGAGTGTAGACAGATGGAAATAAATAGCAAATTTATCCATTTAAAATTAAATTTACAACACAAATAAAATGTGCAGAAAATAAAGGTGTTTGAAAACTTTTTGAACCCACTGTAGCTACTCAAGTTATTTACAGCCAGATAAATAATCAAAGGAAATATGCAATGGAAAAATGATAACACAACTGGCTGATCTACACCTCCCAGGTATGCTAGAATGTGGTATGGCTTTGTAACTGTGGTTTACTAATAAGATGGTCTGCAGCTATTTCTGACACTATAGATGCCACGGTTAGCCAATCACAACAATGAAATAACATTGCTCTTCCACCACGCCCCTAAATCCATTAATGTCTTTGCATATGGTAATTTTAGAATGGGATCTTTAAGCATTTTGTGGCATATTAATTATAAACAGTTTTTTGTATTTACTGCTGGTCTGTGGGCATTATGTTCATATCTACATTTTAGAAGGCAGAAATGTGCAAATTCTAAACACACATTGTTTAATACCAGAGGTATTATTATTCCAATTTTAAAAAATACTTTTCTTATTTTAGAACAAAGTAATCATTGTCCATTTTGATAGGCATTTAGAGGCACACAAGGCCTGTTAAGACAGCAGATTTAACAGGAATGCAGGAATTCATCTGCACACCCCCCTACATATATTCCTAAATGAATGACTGAACTGCAGCTCTTACCAACACCCTGTACTTCATCTAATAATAAAGGTGTAAATCGGACTTGAGCTGACACCTTTGCAGAGACTCCTTCAGAGAAAGAGGCAGCCAAATGGACATTCATGTTAGGCTTGTAACCTCTAAATGAACTCTGGCTGGATATGATAGAAAAAAAAGCACCTACAGTATAAGCAGGAACTGGATCTGTAACTGGAAGTGACTTTGATCCAATTACCAGAGGTTGCACCTTTCTTCAAAACTAGCTGCATTCATCTCTTCCTTTCTCTTTGAGGGTACTGAAAGCTGATATGCCGATCTCTTCCGAGAGCTGAAAGCTGACAATCCGTTCTCTTTGTTAGCTGAAGGTTTATGAGCCGTTCTCTTTGGGGTGAGAAGACATTCACTTTCTGTAGTGCAAACAGTTCACAAACCTTCTTTAGGTTGGAACCTTCTCTTCATGACACCTTGGAGCTGGACACCCAGAACTAGGTCTAAGATCCACTCTACCAAGCTCTGAGTGACTGAGCCCAGTCTGAGCGGACTGAGAAGCAGACATGACTTCAAGAAGGGAACTTCAGAGCCTATACTCTTATGCCAGGAAGAGTAACACTTTTTTCAATGTAGTTGTAGATAGCATGACAAAGTGCCCAACAGTGTATTCATTAATGCAGCATTGCACCATAGACCAAGGACGATGTAGCAAACACCAAGAGTGCACTCCAACATAAGAAGACTCCTCCACTTGAACCCGAAACAACAACAAAGCAACAACTCCACAGAACATCAGACACCATCTTTGTGCCAAAATACCTGTGCCAAAATAAGTTACAACTCTAAGTAACCATAAACAACCAGTCTCTTCTGTGTTATATGTTAGTCTGTCTTGTCTGTTTTCTTTTCTGTCTCGAGTGTCAATACAGTATATACAGTTATCATGTTTCTAAATTCCTTGTGTTATCAATAAATTGTAGTATTAGGTTTCTTAAAATGAAAGTGCTTCTGTAACCATTATATATGTCTAATGGCCGGAGAACCCCTCCTACAGAGAAAAGTAAAGTGGGAGTCTTAACAATTTATTTCATTACCAAAGAAAAAACTTATTGTAATTAATTAACTAATTGATTAACATCAATTAGTTCTTCTTCTCAAGTCATACACATTTCCTATATGTTTTGGTGTCCCTGGGAGAGCAGAAACAAAAACTCCTCAATTTCCTATAATACATTGTGTTATTTACATATGTTATTGTCATGGGGTGATGCCCTATTGTGCTTTACAGACAAGCAACCACTGATTTTTCATTTAGCCTTTACATATTTATGGGAGCAGGGTTTATCATCTAGTCACTCAGTTTTTGTTAACACTTGATTCACAATTTTTACCTTGTAGGATTTGAAAAATAAATTTTGACTTGCCCACCCAAGATCAATCAATTCAAATATAGCGACTGAGTGCATTTTAAGTTGATTAACTAATCATCAATCTTACCTTAGTCAATACTGTACTGGTATTTAACCAAATACAGTTAGGGGAAGTGATGGCGAAGGTGGTAAGGATGAGAACGGCGGACGTACGCATGCATCACATGACCGCTGCCGAGAGTTGATTCTCCAATAAAATAAAAATAAAAAGAGGACTAACCTTGGAGGTCAATCATCACCCCAAAAGCAGATAGTAGACGTCACGTAGTATATGTGTACCAAGTTTCAGGTCAATAGGTGAAACAGTTTGCGAGCTACAGGTGATTTAAAATCCTGGACAGACAAACAAACAGCCGCGGTACTGTATTATATAAGAAGATATATATATATATATATATATATATATATATATATATATATATATATATATATATATATATATAGCCATATAAGCAGGCACAGACAGACCAGACAAACAAACATATAACATAGAAAGGCTGGTTGTTTACTGGTTGTTCAGAGATCTTATTTATTTTGGCAGAGACAATTAGTTTTTGCGATACCAAGACTTTATGGATGATGTCCAGTATTGTGTGGAGTTGCTTTGTTGTTGTTTCCGGTTCAAGTGGAGAACTTTTCATGCATGGAGTGCACCCTTTATCTTTGCTTCATGTCCCCTCGTCTGAGGTATACAGTGCTTTCCTTACTTAGGTTTTTTCTGTGTCATCTGTAACTTCATGGAGAAAAGCATCAGTATTTCTAGATACAAGGCTTTAGATGCTTTAAGTTCTGTTCCTCAGCAGGAAGGTCTCAGTGCTTACCTTGGCAGATTGGATCTCTGCTCTCAGGCTCACAAAGAGAAGGGTTTGTTGGCTTTGGCTCTCCAAGGAAGAGCAGCTCATAGCCGTAAGGTTCAGAGAGCAGGTTTCAGAGGATTTCAGTTATTTTGAAGAGTTCCCACTACCTGACAAAATCCCTGAGTTTCTCTTAACTCGTCATTCTCTGCCAACTGTGTAGGGTATAGCTATTTATAAAGGAAGATTGAACCTTTTCCTGATTAGATTAAAGTCACTTTCAGTTACAAAATCAGTGTCTTCTAATAGGTGAGTTATTTTGTCCATCTTGGTTATCATCTCTTGAATTATAGGTCTTTGTTCTTGCTTGAGTCCATTTTACATCTTCTCGCTCAAGATGTTTACAGAGGAGCCTCTGGAGAGATATCAGTGCAACTCTGATTTACATCTTTGTTATCAAAGGAAATCCAGGAAAATCCTGGCACATGCTGGAGTTCAGTCATTTAGTTTAGAATGGAAGTGAAGGAAGGTAAATCTTGATACCTGCATCCCTGTTAAATCTGTTTTCTTAACAGATGTTCTGTGCCACTAAAGACTAGCAGAATGGCCAATGTGCACTTTACTCTACACATTCTGATTTCTCACAGTTGATGCTCTTCAAAATTTGTCTGATAAGCAAGTATTCCTACAATTTTTTCTGCCTTCTTCTCTTTTAATCAGTCAATTACACATTTTAAAAAGATCCTGAAACCTATGAACACTTGCATAAAGGAATTCACCTAACAAAAACCAAAACATATGTTATATTGACCACATAAAAAAAGAAAATGACAGAATATGAATGATTTCATATGAAAATCTCATCTACCTATTTTGCTGAATTCTAATTTTCCATCTCATAGATTTGTTTTTCCTGGCTTTGAACTAATTTTCACAAAAGTGTTATCAATCTTTGCTAGAGCCTTTTCTCATCTAGATATCTGCAATCAATAAAAATTGATTTCTCTTGTTCCTTTTTTAGCTAAGAGTCCTGCATTAAAAATGTTAGTTGCATATTTAGTTTAATATATGATATTCATTTTTCACATTGTTTTTAATATTGCTCAAGTGGTATTTGTAAAAAATGGAGATGATTGTTGAACAGTGAGTGCTGATTTGAAAGAAATGAATATGTTTAGCTGTGATTAATTCTTAAAAATAATGTGTGTGCCTCTAGGTCTGCATGTCAGATACAGAAGATATGCACTGCATTGTTCTGAATACTAAAAAGCATGAACTGAATGCATTATCATGGAGAATCACTTTTCTGCAAAATCACATATTTCTTTTTAATGGCTCATTTCTTACTAAGCTGCATTTAAAAAGCATTAGGACAAAATACTAGTAAATTGATTTACAAATTGCTGTAAAATCAAAGAGCAGCAGTGTGTTTTTGAAGAGGTTTGCATCACTTCAGCTTACTCAAAGCTAATTCATCCATGTGAATAATACAGGACTAAAGGTGACTAAGTCTTCATAGCCCAAGACAATTGTAAACTGTTGTCAGTGTGGCCTAGTGGCTCAACACATGTCTGCCTCTGGCTGAGACTCCATCTGTATGATAAAATAGGAAGCTTAACTGTCCATGACAGTCTCAGAGTAGGGCCAGAGCTTCTTTAGAATGAGGTCATTGAAATAGTTTGGCTATAGTGGCTCTGAAATGAATCAACTTGTATAAAAATATTTGTTCTTCACTTTTCAGAGAAATATTTCTGCCTGTGGACTAGTCAGTCATGTCCTCTTTAACCTCGTTACTGTTATTCCTGAGATAACTAGTCCACCACTAGTCACATGCACACTGTCTTCCCTGAGCTTACTGAGCAGCAACTGTTGACACAGCATTTGCAGCAGAAGGACAGGCTGAAATGAGCTGTCAGAATGTACAGTGCCTAAAGAAAACAGAGATTTGTTATGTTAGTGACAGTTCTTCAGAAATGAAAGAACTGCATCACACAGTAGTTTCCAGTTCTAGTGATGGTGAAGCACCCGAGTTTAATGACATTGATCAAATGCGAAACTCTGATGCCACTTCTGAATATGGAGTAGCAACAGCTTTTTGGCACCTTTCAAAGCTGCCAATCATTTATCTCCAGGGCACAAGACATATCTATCAGATATTGATGATCCCTTACAGAAGTCCAGTCTGTTCATACTGTAAGTGATGGCTTGTTGGAAGTAACTGTGACTGAGTCCAACAGGCGTGCACATCACATGATCCAGCGGCACACACTGAAAGCAAAATATAGGATGCACATGTGGAGTGAACTGCTTTTTATACTCTCAGTGTATATAATTATAAAGGCTGAAGTTGACATATATTGGTCAAAAAACATCATTTCAAATGCCCCACGGACAGCAGATCATAAGTGAAAAACATGTCGGCCTACTTGTCAGGTAAATTTGGCATTTTGTTACCTGTTACTTTGCACTTTACACAGAAATCCCTTTTGAAAAATTAAAACCACTCTTTGACACACTGATAAAGAAATTCACTAGGACTTCACACCTGAGTAGAACATTGTTGTTGAAAAATTATTTATGGTTTGGAAAGGTCATTTGGCATCATGGCTACATAAACATTGTACAGTTACTAAGCTGGATGGATCTCTACTGAACAGCAGGTAACATTTATAGGTGGCTTGATAATAGAGTCTTTGAACTGGCAAAAAACATTTAAGCCTACAGATGTGATTTTATTATTCACTTATTACATTTTTAACTTATACCTTAACAGCAGAAAATACCTAATATTTTGATAATAAATAGGTGCCAAAATAATGTTTTTAAAATTTTCCCTCCCTTCCTCCTTCTCGCTCTTTCTTCAAACAGATGACTGAAGGATCAAACTCTCTTTGCTTTTTAATATTTCAAATGGCATACCGTGATCTGATTGCTATCAAGTATCATTTTAAGCCTTTATATTGCTTTCTCTCTCTCTCTACATATATATATATATATATTAGTAGGCAGCTAAAGGACCCGATGAGCCACGAGAAACCACAAGACAGAAGACGAAGGGAGCGTGTTAACGCTTCTCTCTTTGTTTTGCCAGGAAAGATGAGGAACAAAATACCACGGCACCTTGAATTTGTTCCGAAAACATCCTCCCGACATCCGAGGAGCTTCCGCATTGTTCCCAACTCCCCCTGATGACCTCACCTCTGATCACTCACCGATGATATCACCTCCGTATCAAGACTGTCCACGTCAACCTTCCTTAATTCCTACATCCGTTCCCCAACACATAAATTGCTCCGTGTATCTGCCATTCTCTGTCAACTGTTTAATTCGAAAACCTGGCCATTGTAGAGAACTTACAGTATACTTACAGTATACGGGGACGGATTCCCCAACCCTTAAACTGTGTTCCTGTGCTTTCTTCACAATATATACAGTATAAATAATATATATATATATATATATATATATATATATATATA
>JANRMT010062817.1:29245996-29272717 GCA_026402145.1 Polypterus bichir lapradei
AGAGAGAGAGAGAGATTATTGCATATCCATACACTTATTGCTAGTGTCTAGTCAATTTTAGGCATCTCCTAAGCTTTAATGTTATATGCTAGTTTTTCCATGGTTGCCTCAAAACACCTTGTCCACTGCCCCTCGACACAGTGAAGGAAATATTTCTGTCACCTGCCTTGGGTACACCTGGTAGAGTAACCTGGACAGTTTTAAATGGCACAGAAAATGCCTGGTCTTCACTGCTCAATGTATTCCACCTTTATATACCCAGTGAGAATGGAGTGAGGTTAAAGAAGTACCAGTTAGTAAACAGCATGCAAGATGTGCAGACACATCAACAGACAACAGGCAAAAACATAAACAATGATAAAGGAAATATAAGTTAGTGCAGTAGGATACTCTTAGGATATTCTTCAATTTTTTGTGATCCTCCCTCCTCCCGGCAGAGCTGATAAGGCAGTGAAATAGTAGGTTTATGATCCAATGGCAGAGCAAACTAGATGGCAACAAGCATGAGGAACTGATTACAAAATTAATATTTAATATTACCACATTGACAGTAATTAAGTTCACAAATTTCATAATTCCAGTTCACAATTTAAAATGTAGCACACAGTATAATTTATTTACATTTTTTTAAACAAGATGGGGTACAGATATTTAGAGAATCAAATTATTATGATCTTGTTTCGGTATTAAATTTTCTTCGTTTGTCTTTTCCTTAGTATGTTTTGCGCATTTAAAAACTGATATTATGGTTTTTGGGGATGCTGAACTCATTTTCCCTTTTATTTTTTTATTTTTTTAAGTAAAGCCATTTTTTTTCATTCTATCACTGGGCATGTCAGGCTTGATCATTTTCCTCTGTCGTACTGTATTAACTTAGTTCTGCTTTCCCTCTTGCTGTCTTTTTGTTCTTCTTCTTTCCTTCCTTTTTTTCCCCTCCAGCAACCTACTTGCACATTTTTGTATGTTTCTACGTGTTCTGCTACCCATAAGGATCCATGGTGGACTTATGAAAGATGGCTGTTCAGATCACTCTCATGCATGTGAATGACTAACCAGCCCATTCCCCTATTAACCACATCAGGCTTGACATTTGTCCTGCAAATCTTGTCTTCATCTTTCTAGAGAATGTTGTTTTTTAGGTGCCTTTTGCAAACTATAAGAGGGCTTCCATGTGTCTTTTACTTAGAAGAGGCTTGTATGTATCGCACAGCCCAGTTTAGTGCAGTATTGCAATGATGGTTGTCCTTGTTTATTTCCTCCACCTCTATGCAGGTTCTCTAGAGCTTAGCCAGAGTGACCCTTGGGCTTTTGGTCACCTCTCTTACTATGGTCATTCTTCCATTTCTTAATGTGGTTGGGTGGCCAACTTCTTCCAATTACATGCTGCATTTTTTATAGCTTTTCCCAGAACTGTGTCTCACCAAAATCCTGTCTCTAAGCTCTCCATGCAATTCCTTTGACCTCATGGCTTGGTTTTTTTGCTCTGATACACATTGTCAAATGTGGGATCTTATATATAGACAGATGTGTGACTTTCCTAATCATATCCAACCAACTGAATTGACCACAGGTAGAAGCTCAAAACATGTGTAAAAACCTTTTAATGATGATCAATAAGAATGGGAAGCACCTGAGCTGGATTTCAAGGGTCACAACAAAGGGTCTGAATACTCATGTCAATGTGATATTTCACTTTTTACTTTTAATAAATTGGCAAAATGCTCTACTCATAATATCCTACTTTTGCTTTGTCGTTCTAGGGTATAGGTGTTGATGCAGGGAAAAAGTTACATTTATTTGCTTGGCAAACACTTTTACCCAAAGTGACTTACAAAAGAGGTAAGCATAATTGAGAAAAATTAGTTATTCAGCAAGTGTAATAGGGCAGGTAACAAAAGATGATTGCCACAAGTAAAAAGATGTAATAACTAATAAGTTTATAATCATAGCTTACAATCGATAAAACATAGATATATGTTATGTAGCTCAAAGTGCTTTACAAGATGTAAAAGAGAACGTTACAAGAAAATAAAAAACAAATATGATTAGGTAAGAACATTAATGAATAAGTAACAAAGAGAAAATAAATAAATCTATAGGATCCTATAAAACATAGATATATACAGTAATAGTAGAATGGTAGCATCCTCATATACCAGGGATCTCCAACATGTCGCTCGCGAGCTACCGGTAGTAAGTAGCTTGCCAAAGGGTTAATGAATCCTACATAAATTTGAAAATTTGATTAGTCAAATTTAGGGGTGGGTGATCTTTCCAAAAAAATCATATCACGATTCTTTTAACACAAAATCACGAATCCACAATCTGAATTCCAATCTACCTTTTCAATGTGGCATACACTTAAGAGAATATCCAAACTCAAACTCATCAAGACCTAAGTAACACTTTATTTTAAATATTAAAGTTGAATTCAATTGTTTTCTCGTTTGCTAGCTAAGTGGAGTTAAGGAACACGCCCCAAGGCTGCAGCGTGAGTGAAGAGGGCCCTGCACCGTCCCCTCTGCCCATTGCGTCTCACTCGGATTCAAGCAAATAAATCGGTACTGCAATTGAACTATGATACATAGTGAAATGTGAGAAGTCGCAAAATCAACCGGAATGTTCAAGCAAATTTTAGAAAAAAACCCGATCTAAATCCGTTAAGTAGTTCTCTTGTGTAAAGCAGACAGACATACAGACAGACAGACATTGGATTTTATATATTATATATTAGTAAACCTTCAAAATAACAGTTAAAGTCTCAACAGCATTCTCAACATTTCTGGAGCTTAGTAGAGCCAGATAACTATAAGAATCTTCACCAAGCAGCTCTGAAAATGTCTGCTTTGTTTGGGTCTCCATATCTCTGTGTGAGTCTGACATGAATGTCATGAAATCAAAGTTCAGAACAAGACTGACAGATGAACATTTAAATGACTCCATAAGAGTGAACCTCAGTGGCTCCACTCCACCAGACACCTGCCTCTGTTGTTGACTCCATGCAGTGCCAGTCATCTGACTAACTCAAAAACACCTCACAGATGCAACTGGACATGTGAATAAAGTGAAAAAGTGACATGGAACAAAATGACAAATGAATAAGGAATATCTGTGTATTTGGAATTGCATTGTTTTGTTTTGACAGCATTCATGTTTTAATTCAATAGCGTGAGATACACTAGAAAATGCATACAGACATACAAAATGCACTTGCAGGGGATCTAAATATTTTTTGTGATGTTTTAATGCAAAATGTGAGTTGTGGACACCAACATTTTGTAAATGTTCAGGCAAAACAAGCTTGCTCAGTTTGTTTGGGTTGAAATAAGCTGTGAGAATAAACATCAGAAAACATGAATAGCTCTCGGCCATTTTCATTTTGTAAAAGTAGCTCGCAAGGGAAAAAAGGTTGGAGACCTCTGCAATATCATAATGTAAGAAGATTCCAGTGATAAGGTCAGATGACAGGGAGCAAAGGTAGGTTTTAAGTCCTAATTTAAAAGTCTCAATTGAGTGGGCTTCTCTTACACATAATGGCAGGCCATTCCAAAGATAAGGTGCACAATAGGAAGATGCTCTTTGACCAACTAATTGTTTGTTAACTGAGGGAATGACCAAAAGACCAGCATTAAGACAGTGAAGAGGACATACCGGAGTGTATTGTGTAATTACCTCAGCTAAATAATGAGGTGCAACTCCATGCAAAGGCCTTATATTTTAAAAGAAGAACTTTAAAATCAACTCTTGGTTGTACTGGTAACCAGTGAAGGGAAGCTAGAGCGGGTATTATATGCACAAATTTTTTCATTTTTGTCAAAATTCTAGCTTGCAGCATTCTGAACAAGCTGAAGACTTCTAGTGGCACAACTAGGAAGACTGGAGAGAACAGCATTACAATAATCAAGTCTTGAAAAAACAAATGCATGTATCAATGTTTTAGCATCGCACAGAGATAAAATTGGATTCTTGCAGTATTACTAAGATTAAAAAATGCTGTCTTGGTAATTGCCTTGATATGAGACTGGAGCGTGAGACAATTATCAAAAATTAATCCAAGATTTTTAATGGTTGAACTGGCACAGATAGAACAGCCATCAATATTAACACTCAGGATCTCACACAGATGTCCATGTTTGGCACTGCAATCAAAATAAAATCAAAATATTTGAACTTGCTTTTTATGGAGATGGATACAGCAAGAACTGATTAATCTGTATGAATCGTCATTTTTTTAAATTGACATATGATATTTAAACAACCTTTAAAAACAGACATTTAATCAACAAAGTAACCAAAAACATTAAAAGTACTGTAATTCTGTCATCATTTTATGTGTTTACAAAATAGTGCCTCCATTTTGCGCATTTGTTTTTTTCATAATTGTTTTAGTTTGAACTATGAAACTATGTAGTTGTTAAGCAAGGGATATATGCAATATGACTAAACACATCAAGGCAGCTTTTATAAGACACATAATGTGTCTTAGAGATGATTGTGAGTAACCAAAAAGATCAGGAAATGACTTCCTAGCTAGAATGGTAGCGAGGGAAAGCAAACAGCCAAAACTGACAGATCAGACTTTGAAACAACAACCAAAATTAAAAGGAAAGACATAACTCAAGAGTTGTAGGAAAAATAAAAGTCGGGAACCAGTAAACAGACCTAACACTAGGGCCAACTTGGAAAATCAAGTAGGCAAACTGCACTAGAGAAATAAAATGTTGTATATCACTTAAGAATGACATCTAGTAAAGGTGTCTCATTTTTGTAATGTTAACTCTGTGACGGCATCACAATCAAGGTCACATGATGCAATACAGCTGCGCATAAACTTACATATCACACAGTAATAGTTATCTTTAAAATCAAGCAATTTACCCAATAATCTGTTAATTTTCCTGGATGTTTTTTTCTGTCTTTCAGACGTTGCACTGCTCTGTGATTTCTGCCTCCCTTCAACTTGATATCTCTGAGGAAAACACCTTCAAATTCTTTTAATCCAAAGAATTAACCACTGGTGTAGAACAACTAAAGACATTATCAGGTTTGTTGTGTGTAATAAAGACTCCAATTCTGTTTCTCCCAGTCCAAGAATAACATTTATTTGACAGGCAGTAGCAGTCAGAAGCCCAAATGCCACTGTATAATAAATGCTTAGTATTACAGCAGCCATGTTATATAAAATGGCTGCATAGTTCATATAGTTTTTGAACTTTGTAGCAATATAAATTAAAAAATGCTTGTTGAGTACTCTTCTTGATAGGAAATAGATGTGTTTTGCCTTTGAATTTAGTATACTGTCCTAAATGTAACTTTTAACCTCTTGTCTAGTCATGTTTTGATCTTGGTTACAATTGACTACCCTTATGAATAACCCTTAAATATCGGGCACTCAAATGAAATATAAGTGGCCATTCATGACTGTGTGAAAAAATCCTGGTGGTTTTAATAACGAATAAATAGTAAGATACATAGGTAAGGTTTGAAACTAGTTTTATTGTTAATGATGTATGGAGACTTTTTATTTGTTTACCATTTGATGTAGTATAGATATAAATAAAAAAAAATTGTTATGTGCATCACGTTCTAGCAGTGCTGTCAGACCTTCAAAGCAAGGGTCCCAAAGTGGTGGTTTAACTTCATAATCAAAGTTCATAAATTACACATCACTGACTTTATAAATGTCTTAAGTGTGAATGATAAATAATAAAGCATACAGTACATTTAATTGCCATCCTCTAAGGGACACCAGAGCACTTTTACTGAATCTGGGGTGTGAAAAATTGTGCTAATCATCAATTGCTACAAAGGCACTTACAACAAGACTTGGCTTTTGAAGTGTCAATTAAAGAAGCAGTCTTTGATTTATATCTTTCATAGACAGGACTTTCCTACAATACATCATATTGTGAATAATTAAAATCATACACTATGCAGTATGGAGAACCAAAGTCCTGCGTCTACAGTGTGATTTTCTTTGTTCAATTTATTCTTATTAATGCAAAGCAAGTTTGATCATTTTAAATCCAAATTTAGATTTTTTTAAATATGTTTGTTGTGGTGGAAATCACAGATAACTGTACCTAAAAATAATTTGCTTGACAAAATATATGTAATGTCTTGCTGCAGAACGAAGAAGAAAGTGGACTGTCCTGTAGGTGTAGCCATTGAAACCTGAGAATATGGCAACATTTTTATCATGTTTTTATAACTTCAAAATAAATGATGATTTTAGCACATTAAATCAAAAGTATGGGCTTTCACATTAACAGATCTTTCCCCTGATTAACCAGTTTTCCATTTTATAATCAATGGGTATGTGTGGAAAAGAGACAGGGACAAATGGAATAATACATGTTTGAATCAAGCAGCTAGAAGGATTGGCTCCCAATGTCCTGTGGTGCAGCACCTCATTCCAAATATTACCTACTGAACTAGCACTTTCCCTTGTCACTTTCATAATCATACTGCATTTTAATGATTTTTGAACATACAAAACTGAAATATTTTCGAGAATGGGGACATTACTGTATGAAGAAAAACAATTTATAGACTTTGTGGTAAAATTGTGATTCTTGGTGTTATTTTAAAAATAATCTTTGAGTTGACTGATGTAATTAGACTGAGCTCATTACAGGACATGATAGGAAATTGTTTCTGAATCACCGCCTGGTAAGTGCAGACTTATTAAAGTCTCTCTTACAAACTTTAGTTTGTTATAATGTAAACCTCTTTAGTGTACTTAACGACATTATAAAAATAATGAGTTATCACACGTTCTGTGTATAATGCTTGTTAGTGCAAATATCTAATCAGTCAATCACATGGAAGAAACTTGATGCATTTAGGCATATAGACATTGTCAAGATGAGCATCAGAATGGGGAAGAAAGGTGATTTAAGTGACTTTGAACGTGGTATGGTTATTGGTGCCAGACGGGCTGGTCTGAGTGCAGAAACTACTGATCTACTGGGATTTTCACACATAACCATCTCCAGAGTTTACAGAGAAGGGTCTGGAAAAGGGAAAATATCCAATGAGAGGCAGTTGTCTGGGTGGAAATGCCTTGCTGATGCCAGAGGTCAGAGGAGAATGGACAGTCTGATAGAAAGGCAACAGTAACTCAGATAACCACTCGTTACATCCGAGGTATACAGAAGAGCATCTCTAAATGCACAACAGTTTGAATTTTGAAAAAGACTGGCAATAGCAACAGGAGACAACACCGGGTGTCACGCCTGCCAGCTAAGAACAGGCAACTGAGGCTACAATTACATGGGCTTTCCAAAATTAGAATGAATTTTGGAAAAATGTTGTCTCGTCTGATGAGTCTTGATTTCTACTGCAGCATTTGTATGGTAGGGGCAGAATTTGACTTCATCAACATGAAAGAATGGATTAATCCTGCCATGTATCAATGGTTCAGTCTGGTGGTGGTGGTGTAATGTTGCAGGGGATATTTTCTTGGCACACATTGGGCCCCTTAGTACCAATAGAGCATCACTTAAATGCCACAAACTACCTGAGTATTGTTGCTAACTATAACCATCCCTTTATGACCACAGAGTACCATCTTCTGATGGCTATTTCCAGCAGGATAATGCACCATGTCACAAAACTCAAATCATCTCAGACTGTTTTCTTGAACATGACAATGAATTCACTGTAGTCAAATGGCTTCTACAGTCAAAAGATCTCAGTCCAATAGAGCAGTGCATCCCAGCCTTTTTTCTGGGGTGGCATAATTTTTGCAACCAAAAACATACCAAGGCACACTACCATTCTACTAATCACAAACACACTATATCTGATAGATATGCTCAACTGTCCAAAGAGGCAGAACTACCAGAGAAGTTGATAAAAAAGCAGCTCCAAGATTTCTGTTCGCAGGCATGGCACTTAGGGAGCACTTTGGAGGCATCCTCCAGCTTCTTTGTCCCTTTGCTCACCCCCTCTGTCTCAGAAGCAACTGATACTCTATGTCCACTATCCATCAGCCCTGTGAGGCAACCACACACCCAGGTAGGTGAAATCTAGCAGCCTGGAGAAATGTCTGAAGTTTTCTAAATGCTGTGTCTGCCATAAAGCGATCATGGAATTGTTTTATGCCAGCTTTTCCAGGTAGTCCTGACTTCCTCAAACAGGTCTCAACCACCTGAGGAGCTTAACATGTCCCTCTCAAGTTCTGACACAAGTGCACTACACTATTATTTCCGCCTCACACCTGGGTAGCTCTCGCAGCACAGTGGTTGAAAAACACTGCAATAGAACACGTTTGGGATGTGGCGGAATGAGAGATTTGCATCTTGGATGTGCAGTCAACAAATCAGCAGCAGTTATGTGATGCTATCAGGTCAGTATAGAATAAAATCCCTGAGAAATGTTTCCAGTACCTTTTGAATTTATACCATGAGGAATTACAGCAGTTCTCAAGGCAAAAGTTGGTCCAACCCGGTATTAGAAAAGAGAAACTAATAAAATGGCTAGTGAGTGTATGCTTCAGATATATGTTGGTCTAATAGTAGACTAGTTTTTCTTTGTATAAGTTACAAACCTTGGCAAAAGTAAACTGAGAAACCTCTACAATTTTCATCAGTATTTATTCTTAAATCTATTCAAGCTAGTAAGGATGGATACAGTATATAGGCAATATTTCCATATTCTATCAACTTATTTTAAGAATTGCACCTCTGGATGCCCATAGACAACAAAGCAAGACCTTTCAATAAGAAGGTCAGAAACGAAATGTACGAGTAATTAAGCCATAAAAAAATACATTCTTTTACAATTTTTGCTAAGCATCATGTAATCCTTCTTATAATTTGATATCACACATTCTGATTTTGACTCAAATTATCTAAAACCTGGATAGAACCCTAATTGTCAACAATGCCATTAAATATTGATTTGCTAGGTAATATGTTTGGGGAATGCATTAGTAAATCCATTTGTAGCTCTTTACCAGAACTATTTAGCCAGAAGGCATACCATACAAAGAAAAATTACTTGTGATATCTTACACTACACTGCCTGTGCATTAACTTATATTACTCAGCTTGAAGAATCCTAACCCACCCTCCATATCTCAGGGTAAATATGATGTCTGATATTATTTCAAAATTGGAAACTAAAAAAACACATTTTCTCTAAGAGAAACAATCCAAAACTTTTCAAAATCTGGCAAGACTTCAATAATGCTGTTCTAAAATAAGCATGCTGAGCCTCTGTTTAACCTTTTTCATGTTTCAGTATGCCTGAAGAACTGCCTCATACTGGGGATTCTGTTCACATAACTCTCTGAATTGTTTAAAGAGAAGTGTTAAGTTTTCCTTCATTTATTTTTAATTTTAAACATAATTATCTGGCGTGTAGAACTAATTGTATTTTTGACTCAACTGTGTTTTTCTTATTGTATTGCGAATTTATAAGCTCAATAAGAACACAGGGCATAGCACATTGGAAATCTGACAAACAAGTGCAGGCCATTTGGCCTTCAGGCTTGTTTGTTTAGGTAAGAGTTAAGCTGTCCAAGTATCTCAACCGGATACTTAAAGGTTCTCAAGGTTTCTGCATCAGCTACAGGATTTTGTAGTTTGTTTCAGTTTCCCACAATACTGTGTTTTTTGGCTTCAGTCTTAAATGCACTTCCCCATTAATTTCCACTGGTGTTCTCATGTACATGATTTGCCATTTAGTCTGGAGAATTTGACTGGATCTACTTGAGCAATTAAGAATTTAGAAGATCTGGATTAGGTCCTGTAACCAGAATTGAAAAAATAACTATTAGATAATTGTGATTTGTCAGCCTAATTATGTTAGTATGTATGAAGCTAAGGTAAGAACTGTTCTTTCAGGCAGATTTACTGCAAGTGATTAGGGAAGATGCACTGTTCACAGATAGTAAAACAAATGTGCTGTGTTAGAGTCTTAGATGAGCACAGTATATAGCATATTAAAATAGTCAGATGGTAGTTACTCATACCTGGTATTTGTCACAAATAGCTCACTGAATATGTTAAACATATGGGTATTTAAAGCTTGTCAGAGAACTTCTAGCAAAAAACCCGCAGCACAGATATGATGCTGATTCTGTGCCAAGAAGAATACCTTCTGCTCTCTGTTGAATGGAACTTAAACCGTCAATGACCTCAATGGAAAAACTGAATGAGGACTGCACCGTACCAATGGCTTCTCATCGCCTCCTTTTGTATGTGTAAAGATTATACTGCAATGTATATTAGGAGCAAAAGCTCCATTTTAAAGTAAGTTAAAGATATATTATATCCTTTCTTTTGTACCATATTTCTCTTGTCTTCATATTTTCATTATGGTTACTGAAATGAAATATAGTATATACAGGTTCAATTTAGGAGCTGCAGTTCTATAAAAGAACATAATCCCAGGGAACATGTGCCCCCTGCTGGACACAGATCCCCATACAGCTTCACCCACTCGAGACTAAATGGGTTAACAGGCAAAATGCTCTGAGGTTGTCAGATTCTGACATGTCCTTAAGTCCTGGGATGTTCCTAGTTGCTCTACCCTGCACATAGGTCCTGGGATGCACATAGTTGCTTTACTCTGCACAATTTCAAGTGCTGCTGGCTCATTTTTGGTTTTTCTACAGTCTGTAGTAACCATCAGATTCAAATACTTGCAGAACTGACCCTTACGTACTTCCAGATCTTTTTCACAGCATGTTTACAAGGTAGGTAGGTGTGTGGTATGGACCTATACTTAATATCTGATGCAATTGCTAATGAGCAACAAATAAGTATAATTGCTGTGACTTAGATTTTATTTAGTATAAATATTATATTTTCCGGTGGACAGTTTGGTGTAGTGGTTAAAACTTTGGCCTTCAAACATTGAGTATGTGGGTTCAAATCCCACTACTGACACCATGTGAACCTGAGCAAGTCACCTTAACCTTCAGCTGCAAATTGGGACTAAAATGCAACTTAATAAAATGAACTCCTTCCCAGTCCATCTTGGCAGTGATCTCATCAGACCTGCCTCTACTGCAAAGAATCTTGGTGTCATTTTTGATTCCGCCCACATAAATCACATTAAGAAACTTTCTTACTTTCACCTCCATAACATATCCTGTGTTCGCTCTTTCCTCTCCTTTTTTAATGCTGAGAAACTTGTCCATGCTTTTATCACATCCCACATCGATTATTGTAACTCGCTGCTGGCAGGTGCCCCTTCTAATCTTATATCACAGCTCCAGCTTATTCAAAACTCAGCTGCAAGACTCCTGACTCGAACCAGCAGCAACGAGCACATCACATACATCCTGCTCTGTCTTCACTGGCTCCCTGTCTCTTACAGAATCGAATATAAAATCCTACTAATAACCTACAAAGCCTTAAATAACCTTGCACCAAACTACATCAGTGACCTTTTCCATCACTATATGCCTGCCTGCCCACTAAGGTCCTCTGATTCTGGAAATCTTGTTGTGCCCCACACTAATCTACACTCCATGGATGACAGGGCCTTCAGCTGTATAGCGTCCAGACTCTGGAATGAAGTACCAAAATTAATTTGATTAGCTGACTCCATGAATTCATTTAAAAAACAACTCAAAACTCATCTGTTCAGGAAGGCTTTTAGCTCTACTTGACTTTATTGCCCTTCTCTCAGTTTACCTCTCTGTCAAGATGCTCATGTAACCTGTATGTGTGTGCTAGACCATCAATTATGTTGTCTGTTAGGCTTTTCTCTGAATTTACTATCTTAATCTTCTTTATTTATTTATTTGGTTTGTACAATGCTATATACTGTATACCCAGCCGTTCTTATATTCTGTAAATGTCTTGAGCATGGGAAAGGCGCTATATAAATAAAATGTATTATTATTATTATTATTATTATTATTATTATTAGGCTCCAAACTGGAAAAAGAAATGTAACCAATTGTACCTTTCAAATGTTGGATAAACGAATCAGAAAAATAATAAGTAAAAATATATTCACATATATAATTTATTCCTGACTTTATCTATTCCTAAAGCGTGAGGCCTTCTTTTCTGTTTTAGTGAAATAATACTTACAGTAACATAATATGCTCGTCTCCCATTAATACACTTCAGGGTAAGGTTTCAGGGTCTTTTTGGGCAGAATTGTGTTCCAAGTACGCATCTACCTTGAAAAAAGGTGCGTGTTCATTGCAAGATCCACTCACACACCTGCCCACTAGTGGTAATTTACAGTTGAATATGACTGTATTTGGGGTTATGGAAGGTAAACAGGAGTAACCAGAGGAAATCTCATGAAGACAATGCCATTCAAACCAACGAGGCTGGATTTGTGACACCATACCACCCATTCATAAAGGATTTTCTGCAGTTTATGGAAACAGTAATTACTTTATTTGACATTTATTTCCACTATGGTAATTTTTTGAATCTAATTAGGAATACCCTGGTTCTGTAACTCTCCTTTAATATTAAGGGACACAACATGGTGGCCAACATTTGTATGGCTAATTTGTTATTAGCCTTCTTTTGTGACAGTACTTTGTATAAACTTCCCTGCCTACTGCATAAATATTCTACAAATGCTTAATGTCATTCTAAAATTTTTCAGTTAGCCTACTTTTGCAATGAATACAGATTTTCACTTTATTCTTTCAATTTGTTAAGGTTTTCAAATGATCTTTTTATTTTTATTACATTCTGGTAAATATTAATGTAATAACAACAATAAACTAGCATTAAAAACAACCAATATTTCAGTTAAATTGATAAACATGGTTTACAATTAACGTTGGCATTAATTACAATTGCAAATTAATTGGTCCTTTGTACATTTTACATTTCTAAAGTTTTATTAAATGAATTAATATAATGTAACCTAATTTTTTTCTAAGTCCATTCCCAAGACCCAAATATTTATGAAAACAGTTTTTTTTGCAATGTAAATTGGAATAAGCATGTAAATAATATGAAGGACTAGACGGTCAATAACATGAGTGCTTTTAGTCTGCTAACTACAGGCTTAAGATGGAACAGAATATACTCTTTGGTTGCTATAGAAACTGAATGTCTATAGCTGGCCTCCTGATGACAGTCAACACTTATTTCCTTAGGAAGCACTTTTTAACAGTTTGTTTTCTCTTCAGTTATATGAGATTGAAAAGCTATTGCTAATATAAAATTTATGTGAAAGAAATAAAAAGATGAAGTGAAAGGAGAATGACTAAGCAGTGGACAGCACTGCTGTCTGGAATCTTTCATCTAGTCACTACTTCTCTGGACTTTGCACAACATCTCTGTCCAAATGGATTTTCTAGGGGTACTCTAGTTTCCTCCCACATCTCAAAAGTGTGTGTTTTTAGTTAAACGATTGCTCTAAACTGGTCCAGTGAGTGAGAGTGTGTTGCCAAGGCAACTATATATTTGGATGGCCATCTGATTTCAGTCAACAGTCATTGACACAAGAAAGTATTTTATTAACAGTTTGTTCTCCTATCATTTCAGTTCAACAACTAAGCTACTGTTAAACCTCGTTTTGTCCAAAACAGAATAAGGAATACAGAAGGTAACCCAACACAGCAAGGTGGTGTAGTGGTTAGTCCTTCTGTCATACTGCTCCAGGAATCTGTGTTTGCCTTTTTGCCTGTCCACTGACTATGTGGAGATTTTTTGTCACCCCAGCTCAGGCTCTGGCATTATGCGATAAGTGGAAGCTGTAACCAAATGCCCTCCATTTGATCTCATTCACTGGGCACAGATTTAGCAGACACGGATGTATGATTTGACCAAAAAAGCAAGCTTTGGGAATTTGGCTACTTCTTGCTCCACCATGGTTTTGAGAACAATGCAAGAACCTCTGCTGTATATTTTCTGAAGCAGAAACAGTCAAAAGTTTTGGTGATGCCCATTAGGGGTCTGTGGCACCGTGTAGATTTTTAATAAAAGCAGTGCACTCAGGCTTCAGGCAGGCTTGGGTGCACACAGTAGCATGGACAAATAGCCCTGGGGTGTTGATGGGGGAAATGGCTGAGCCTGCATTCACGTGCACTGATTTCTTCATTAGCACTCTGGGGTGTGTAATTAGGCACCTGCGCCTAATAAATGGAGCTTCAGCAGGATAAAGAGTTTAAAAAAGAAATGAAAGGAAAAGATCTGGTGCCTCATGCATAAATGGTATGTACAGTGGAACCTTGGATTGCGAGTAACTTGGTTTGTGAGTGCTTTGCAAGACGAGCTAAAATTTTTAATAAATTTTGACTTGATAAACGAGCAAGGTCTTGCAATACGAGTAGTACATGTACGCTTTGTCTGCCGAGCATCATGTGATCACAGCTGAGCTGATGGTTCTTATCTCTCTCGCTGCGGGATTGTGGGCAATCATCTCCCATTCTCGGCCTTAGTCGGCGTGCCTCACTCATATAGTCAACATTCATACAAGCGTATACTGTTTTACTATAGTATTGTGACCACGTGTATGTGTTGTAATGTGTGAGTCTCTGTCTTGCACCCCAAAACACAAAGCTGAGTCTCAGTACTTTAGCGACACCAGCTTTATTCAGCTTGAAACAGGAACAGCACGGTAATTTATTGTAGCGTGATCTGCCACTCTCCTATACACAGACACAACAGTCAGGCAAGGTTGGTGCCAGGTTAGTAGCCAATTAATACTATGCCCTGCACATTTATAATGTCCCTTGTGTCACCCATCAACGGCAGGCGCTTATAGCATGTCCGTGATCATTTCGGATTCGCTTTTACGGTGAACTGCTACAGCGCTAGGAGCCTGCGGTTGCTTCGGGACGCTCTTCCACGTGTCGTTCCATTGTGTGGAATCCCAAAAGAGTTTAGAAACTCACTCACACCAGCCATGATTCTTTTCAAAGGTAAAGTGCAGGTTAATTTGTTTTATGTATTTTTACTTTATATTTTGTATTAATCATTTTTATATGAATAGTTTTGGGTTGTGAAACAAATCATGTGAGTTTCCATTATTTCTTGCAGGGAAATTCACTTTGATATACGAGTGTTTTGGATTGCGAGCACATTTCCGGAATAAATTATGCTCGCAAACCGAGGTTCCCCTGTACGCACAAAACGCTGCGTGCACCCTTTTGCATGCTCACTTCAAGATGTGTAAAAACTAAACTTTGTGTAAAGCCGCACACATTTTCACAGAAGCATCACACCAGGCATACGCAAGTTTCTGCTCAGTTTTGCAAACGGGTGGCACCCAGCATCAAAGCAGTGCTACTGTTTCTGTGATCTTTGCATGACGCGCGGGCTGTAGCAAATACACCAAAATTAATTGCATATCGTTTACAAATTTAAGGCGCTTGATTTTAATAATTCTGTAACAATGTAATGGTGCACGGAATGGCCAAATTATTCCAGAGTTGTTAGCAGACATCTCAAATGGAAGAATTAGAGGACAGTGTGCATTTATAGATAATGATGACTGGCTACTAAGTAAATTTTGATTTCCAAGAGCTATCCTCTTGGAGCTGTGTGCTGAACTGGTACTGGCTTTACAAAGGCAGACTTTGACGAACTGTGCTCTACCTGCTTATTTGCAAGTTCTGTCCACTCCCGGGTTTTCAACATGAATGTGCTGACCGATCGGGTATTTCACAATCATCATTGAGTCACACCATGCCAGCTGTATAGAAATGTATTATCTGCTTGTCATCCAGATATATAAGATTTCCTTACACTGTGGTTGAATGGGTAAACATCTAAGTGCAATTCACAGTAAGGTCCAGTTTTTCAAATGTAATTGGAGCAGTCAACTGCATACACATTGCTATTGCAATGGCGTGGACAAGTTACATCAGCCAGAATTGAATCACCAAAAGAATCAGCTGGCATTACATCATCTAAAGCAGGAGTGCCTATAAAAACAGCAACTCTGCACTGTGACATGTGTTTTTGTTTCCAACTAATGCGGCAAAAGGCAAGCAGTCCTTTTAAAGGTAGCGAGTCACCTCAAAGAGCCATGTAAAGAGCAGAGAAGCTATACATTGTGGAGCTCAGCACCGACGCTGCACTATAAAGGTGTCTTCAGAGAATGAATTTGCTTATGTAAATAGAACGCATTTTCACTCTATTAATGTGTGGCTCTATTGTACACAGAAAGTGTTTTGCATTGTTCAAGCATGTAGCATGCTGCATAATATGGCACACAGTTGTGGCTTACCTGTACCTGGAGAGATACAAAATGATGTATCTGACCCTGACCTACCAAATGATCAGCCACATCAGACAGTGTTACAACTTCATATGAATGTAATTACCAGAATGTAAAAACAGGTAATTAGGTGCAGCATTTATTTTGTAACCAAACTAGGGGGGTTTGCCCCCTGATTGCTTCGCTCGGCTACCCCCATGGGGCGCGGTACGCGCTAGCCACTTTACGTCTCTGCCACTCGCATTGTGAAGGAAGGGTGGGGCTGAATGCCCACTAAGGAGATGCGGTCAGATCAGCTGCTGGCTTGCTGCTGCTGCTGCCGAGCTGCGTGTTTTGCTTGTCGCACTGCACGGCGATCATTTAAAAGCCTGTACAGCAGCTGTCCTTTTGTCTCACTGCCTTGTCTCGCAGGATAAAGTGTCTTCTGAGAAGATCACGTCTTGTCTCCTTCCAAACCTTCCAATATTTTTTTTTTTTTATAATAGAGAGATAATTTAATTTTGGTCAATATCACATAGTAAGCCCTTAAGTTCCTTAGTTCATTGGCCACATCTCTTACATCATCCATTATTGCATTTTGTGACACCAGAACAGTGTCCATCAACACAGAGCCAGATGGTCACCCATCTGGAAGCTCTTACAAAACTGCAGGGTCTACAGAAGTGCCCAGTTTGTGAATTCTGAGTACAGACTTGTTGCTACTCTAAAGATCCAGCTTAGGTCCATTAGGCTAACACATACTAGGAAAATGAGGCTGCACTTGGCCAGACTCCAAGATCAGGCTGTTTCTAATGAATGGAATTTATGCACTTGGGTGCGACTGCTGATTCTAATGTGATATGGGAGACCTTCCATGATAGACCTTGAAGGATGCTGAGGGTTGTATTAGTATTACTATTGTTCCCAGAAGGAGGTGTTTCATCTCGCAGGGCATTCTGGATATCTTTGAGAGGAGTCGCAGCACACAGCTTGATAGCAACTCTGTACCAGGAACTGAGAGGGATAGCTGCGAAGGCTCTGATGGTCTAGTGGCCCACGTTCTGTTTACAGAGGAATCAAAGCATTATGCAAATTCAAATCTATTCCTTACAGATGACACTACAGTTGTGACCTACTGGGCTAGCTACTTTGAGCAGCTGTTTAAAGCTGATCCTCTGGCTACAATGTTGGATATCTCTGGGTCCACAGTTCTTGAGGCTGATCCACCAATTAGCTGTGAACCACCCAATTTCACTGACACTGCACAGATGGCAAACCAGCTGAGAGTAGGGAAGGCTGCAGGGATCTGTATTATCCAGGGTGAGGTTCTCCAGGCTGGTGGTAAGGCTGACCTCCTGGTATTGCAAGCAATCTTTGCTTCCATTTGGGAGACAGGCGTCATCCTAACTGACTGGAAAACGAGACTTGTCATCCCTATCTGGAAATGGAAGGGTGATCACCTGGATTGCGGCAAGTACAGTAGAGAAAACACTGCTCTCTGTGCTGGGTAAGGTCCTTGCTAAGGTCATCCTCAATAGGATCTGTGATCACTTGCCCACCGGAGCAGTCTGGTTTGGCGCCTAAGAAGTCTACCATCGACTGCATCCTGGCACTGTGGGTTCTCATGAGTTCCTTTGTAGCCTTTGTCAACTTTCGTAAAGCATTCAACTCAGCTGATCGAGCTGTCCTGTGGGACATCCTGAGAGTTTGTGGGATCCCCTCAAAGTTGCTGGATATCATGGCCGGCCAGTACACTGGTACTGTGAGTGCTGTGCAGAGTGAAGGCAGAACCTCTGCATTTTTCCCTGTTGATTCTGGGGTTCATCAGGGGTGTGTTCTTGCTTCTACTCTGTTCAATGCTTGCATGCACTGTGGTGCATTTGTTGGTGAAGAAATATTCATTGATCTTGACTTTGCTGACGATGCTGTGATCTTCCCGGAGTCAATAGAAGCTCTGATCGGGGCTCTCGAGAGACAGAGAGAGGAGTCTGAGTGTCTTGGCTTGCGAGTGTCCTGCATAAAAACCAAGATCAAGGCCTTTAATGACCTCTTAGGCACAGCCATCAGCAGTGTATCTGTCTGAGGAGAGAGTGTTGACCTTGTCATGAGGTTTGCTTACCTCGACAACAACATTCATGTCTCTGGTGACTCTTTCTTTGAATTCAGCAGACAGATTGGAAGAGCATGGGGGGTCATGAGGTCGCTGGAACTGGGTGTGTGGCACTCTCGATATCTATGCAAAAGGACGAAGGTCCAAGTCTTCAGAGTTGTGTCTTGCTATATGGTTGCGAGACATGGACACTATCCAGTGACCTGAGACGAAGACTGGACTCCTTCGGTACTGTGTCTCTTCGGAAAATCCTTGGGTACCGCTGGTTTGACTTTGTGTTGAATGAGTGATTGCTCATGGAGTCCCGAATAAGGCACATTACCTGCATTGTGACAGAGCATCAGCTATGGCGCTATGGCCATGTGGCGCAATTCCCTGAGGATGATCCAGTTCACAGTATCCTCATTGTTGAGGACCCGAGCGGCTGGACCAAGACCAAGGGTACGCCCACATAACACCTGGCTGCGGCAGATAGATGGTCATCTCTGTAGGGTGGTATTGGACCACATGTATGCCTGGAGGATTGCCAAAAAGGATCCCAACCTGTTTTGTCATGTGGTGGGTGTGGTAACACACTGTACCAGGGCATGCTCCCCAACCTGACCAGATCTGGCATTAATCAATTCATGAGAGATGATGTAATTCTTAAACCTCTATATTGTATTGTACTAAATTAAAAATAGGTTAATATATATAACGAGTGTTCTTGGTAACATCAAAATCAGTAGTACAATGGTAAATCTGTCTACCTTTGGGCAGGCAAAAATGGTCAGGGTGTGTTTCTTTAATGGTTTTCTTTTTTTGGCTAAAAGCTTTTAGTAACTTTACACTATAAACATGGATACTTCTATTGTTGTGAGGAGGCTGCTTAATTGTGCGAATCTTATATAGTTTGATTGAACTCATCTGTTCTTCATGTCTGCTTTTAGTTTGTTTATGTTTTGTACAGTAATTATCTTTCCTAATTAGAGATGAAACAGAACGTCTAAGTAATTCTCTTTGGCACCCATCCACAAAAGAAATAAAGAAAGAATACAAACTCCAAAGAATACTGAGTAGGTTATTTTAAATGAAAACAGTTTTGACAAGAGTCATCGTCTACAACTAAGGGTAGTCCATAGCAAATGAAGAAATGATACTAGTTTAAAAGCCTTCAAAGCGATCAAAGTGTGGCTAGGCTTATGATGTAAAGTTTGAAACTACAAATACTGTAATTGTTATACATAAGAATAATACTTTTTGATAAGGTTCAGTTTTGTGTGAGTGTAATTTCATTTGTTGAATGTGTGGAAGGGGGTCTTAAAATGTAAAATATTTACTATTCTGTTTATATATAAAAACCCTCTTCAAAATGAATAGTACAAAAACTCTATTACTGAAGTGTACTTAATTTAAAAATGCCCAGAGAATCATGAATCACTTTCACTTGTGCCTTAAGCATCTGTCCACAAAAAATGCACTAATGACATGAGTAATGCGCCGTAGTACTAGTGTTGTGCACTTCTGACCCAATTCACTCATCCTCATGAATTGAATTCATATGATTCACTGAAAAAAGATGTTCAAAAAGAATGATTCAGTTGCAAATCACGCATTATTAACAACTATGCCAGACTCCCATTTATAGACTAGAAATTGTCAATTAAAGCAATTTTTGACTTAAGCCTATGTCACTTTATACAAATTTCTCCAGTGAATTTCAGTCATAGCCTTTATTTACTCACTCTTAGAGTATCAGATTCAGTCAGTGGCATGCTCCATTGAAGCTGATTACATAAGGTGATATGGCCTGTGACTCACTCCAAGTAGTCTGCAACTTGCTCTGATAAAACCAAAAAGATTTGATTTTGTTTTAATTCATATGGGTGGGCTCTGAATTCATGAGAGATGTTAGCCAAGAAATGTTCATCCAGAAGTACAATGCATATAATGCAGCAATGAGGAGTAAGGATTGCAGATGTTTTGGATCTCACAAACAGAAGAGAAGCTTGTCTGTCTGATGTTGCATGTTTTGCATACCACAACAGAATTGGAAAAAAAGAGTGGAGTTCACCATTGCTGTTAAACCTTTGTACTGGGTTGGCTCTGTTAGGCAGCTCACTACTGGCTGTCAGAAAAAGGGGTGAGCACCACTGTGCTAGAAGGTTGGCACTCAGTCTGTAAATGTGACAAATGCATAATTTTTAGTCATTTAAACCTACATGCTCCGGCAAAGAAATCAGCAACTGCGGTTGGCAAATCTGACATCCCCCATGACTAGAAGTTGTGTAATTGTGACACTGGCTTTAGTGTCACCCTTTGCAACTGCAATTTGGACTTTCTAACTTACAGACCTCAGCATGTGTGGATTGACAGCATCACATTCTTCACACTGACCCTCAACACAGAATAGTATGCCGAGTCCCCTTCTCTTTGTTCACCTCAAACCGTGTGGCTAGATACAGCTCTGACCCCATCATTAAGTTTTCTGATGATACCACCATTACAGCCCTGATCACCAGCTATGAACAGATGACTTACAGGGAAGAGGCTTATCTGCTTTTTTATTGGCTAAAGTTGTAGTAAATGACTGGATACCACAAATAATAAAATAACTTTTTTTTTTAACTAGGTCATAACAGCTCCCACCTAATGAGCTGGTGTGGGTTGGTAGGTTAACGATTATAAACCCCTATGGAAAAATGGATTCTCACCTCCCATTTATTTTATTGGAAGTTGTCTTTCCTTTTATGCAAGCTTTTGTAGAAACTCATTTCCCAAATCCAAAATCAAATGATACTGGTAAGAAGCAGCCAACTATCAAATGGCTCGGGAGAGAGTGTGTGTCATCCTAACAGTCTTCCGTTGTACATTTTCTTCTTGTTTTTTCAACAGGGTGCCCTTATAGAATCTCATTCAGGGACTTGCTATAGATAATTTTTCCTCAACCTCAATGAATACATTTGGTCTAGAAAATTCAGAAAATACTTTTGATTTATAAAGCAGTATAGTCTGTTTTGACATGCATGACAGGCACTGAATATGCAAATTACACATATGAGACACCCACGGTCCAAGTGTGGTGATGTATCAGTGCTGCCTGCTCTAACACCATGCTGCTATATTAGCAAAGCATTATTATTATCATTATCACTAGACTTGTGGCTGTATCATTTGTACTGGCCTCTTCATACACACTTAATATACCAACAAATTGACACTGCACCACTTAATTAACAAATTAAGGTGAAAAACAGGGCTCAGATAACAGACTCAAGTCTGAAATAGAAAGCAGGATGAAATATTTCAGGCAGTATGCTGAGCTCATCTACTTTATATCAGAAAGAACATAATGGCACCAGGGAGAATTTGTGCTGCTCTGTCCACAGTAAATAAAAGTACAGTCTGCAATTGTCGAGATCTTTCTGCAGAGTGATGCAATGATAGACAATCATTCAAAATAAAAATGCTTTTTTTGAAAGCTTGGGAATACTGCGTGCTACTGAAGAATAATCAGCAAGCATGTTATTGCAGACTTCAATTGCTGGACCAAAATGCATGTAACTGCTGTTTCCAGGACAACAGCTCTGCGGTTAATGAAGCCACAGCAGTCAGTCTGCTTAAAGACCAAAATTGTATGAAGATTGAATAGCTTCCCTTCTGCACACAATCACCCACCAGCAGCCATACTGACACAAAATGAAATGGCTGAGACAATTCATGTACAGTCGACGATTTCTGACCTATTCTAGATCTCACATTAAAAAATGTAGAAAAGGGTGTTAATCATTGCAGATACAGGAAACCGATATTTACCACTGACAGTATTGTGAAGAAGAGTTAAGAGATGGCAGGTTTGTAATCATGCTGGCAGTGTGCTTTATGATACATAAAATCAGTAATGTAGAAATGACACTGCAAAGATGAGCAATAAAGCTAAAATATTATACTGCGCATTCACACTGACAGGATCATAGAATAGATAGCTAAAAGGAAATATTATTTTCAGTTTGGCTAAAAAGAGATTTTAATTCGGAGGTGTATTGTGACTCAAGTGAAAATAAAAAGACATAATATTCTTTTCATTTTTGCTATAATATGGCCAGAACTTATTATGGTCTATTATTCATATTCTAACAATAAAGTTTATTGTTAACTTAGAGAGGGTGCAACATTTAATTTAGGGAGATATGACAGGTTTCTGCTGGCAATGCTAGCACCTAAGCCCAGTTTTATGCGAGTGTCTCTTCTAATTTTAGAAAAATAAATGATCAGCCAAAGCACCCTTCTTACATTGCAATTTATTATCTTGTTCATGATGCACTTATTTTCCAGGGAGTTTGACTTAAAAATCAGTAAACAAAGTCTGACAGTTGACCACAGTGGCTAGTAGCTTTTAGCATAACTAAAAACACCTTTGAATGATCAAAGATTTTTAGTGGCAACTGAGTTTCTAGCATGTGCAACTGTTCCAGAAATTAAAGCATCTATGGACCTATGGTGTTTGAAAAGGTTCAACTCCTTTAATCTGTCCTCCTAGCTCATACCTCTTAGTCCCCAGAATCCACCTAGTCACTCTTCTTTAAAGTAGCACTGCAATGTCTTTTTTTATAATATGGAGACCAAAATTGTGCACAGTACTCCAGATAAGATCTCAACATTGAATTATAGTACTTAAGCATAACCTTTCTTGACTTGTGCTCCACACACCGCACTATGTAACCTAAGATCCTATTAGCCTTCTTGATCACTTCTGTATACTACATGGACATAGGTAGTGATGAGTCCGCTATGGCTCCTAGGTCCTTCTTATAGTTTGTATTTTCAAGTTTCAGACCTTGCATTCTGTATTCCTACGTAACAAGCCTACTTATTATGTGTAATACCTTACATTTATTTGCAATTGTAAGTTTCATTGCTCAGGTGTTTCTTCATCTGTCTAGCACAATATCTGTCCAAGCCTGTATGCTATCCAAGCCCCTCCATCACAGTTTAGCTGATTCTGCATTCTCCGCCCTCCCAACTAGCTTGGTATCATCTGTTAAATTAACCAACGTATTGACTATACTCTTATCCAGATCATTGACATATATTAAAAAGAGCAGTGGCTCCAGCACTGATCTCTAAGGGACACCACTTTTCACATCACTTAATTCTGAAAAAGTCCTCCTCACCATTACCCTTTGTTTCCTGTGTTTAAAATATATTTTGAACCCACCTTCAAACTGCACATTGAATTTCCACTTCATTTGGTTTCATCACTGTCGTTTCATGTGTTGCTTTATCGAAGACTTCTGAAATTCAAATTAAATAATATTGCATGTGCCTCTTAATTATTTCATCAGTGTGTAGGTCCTGTCACCTGTCATTCCTTAAATATTCCTTAATGGCTGCAACTTCAAATATTCATGTTATTGTAACTTTAAAATTATATTTAGAAAAAATAATTGATGATGTTTTTCTTTGTTTTTTTTATTACTGTCCCAAGGAATACTATTAGTACTCTAGTGTGAATTACTGCCTCTTTCATCCAGAACACACTTAACCACATTTGCATAACATTTTCACCTCAAAAAATCCAATGTTGGCACAATTATTGAGGTCATTGCACGTTGCTACTGAAATGTGAATTGTTGTCTCTCTCTCCTCCAGATGTCTACACAAGACTAGACTAGCAGACATAGTTTGTGAGGCTCAAGAACTGTGAGTAAGAAATTGTGATTTGAAGTAGTTGGGCACCTCAGGGAACTGTCCAGTCTCCTTTCATTTTTACCCTCTATGCAATAGTATAATAACAGCGCTTGCCATCTACAGAAATTCTCAGATGACTCCTCTATCATAGGCTGCATTAATAATGGAAACGAGTCTGAGTACAGGAAGCTTGTGGAGGACTTTGTCTTAGGGTGCAACCACCTGCAGCTCAACATCTACAAGACAAAAGAGTTGGTGGTGGACTTCTGACATGCCAAGAAGCCTCTGAGGCCAGTCACCATTCAGGGGGAGGATATAGAAGTGGTGTAGAGCTACATGTACCTCAGGTTTCACGTAAACAGTAAACTGGACTGGTCGGACAACACAGTAGTGCTGTACAAGAAGGGCCAGCGCAGACTCTACCTCCTTTTGATCTATGCAGCAAGCTGCTGGTGATGTCCATAGTGGCCAGAAGAAAGTTGAATTTAAAAGATGCACAATGCTTGAACAAACTTATCAGCAAAGCCTCTTTCATCAGCGGGAGAACCCTGGATACACTGGAAGCTGCTGTGAAAAAACTGGATGCCATCATGAAAAATCTCCTCCATCCCCTCCAGGATGCTGTCAGGCTCATTCCACCATGGTTTGCTAAGAAGCTTTACTCTTCTTTTCTGCTCGTTGCTATTAGGCAATTCAATGCATCCTCCTGACATCTCAGACTAAATGATTATACTCTTAAGGTTTATTTTGCTAACTCTGTACAATATAAATACAGCTATTTATTTATGTATATATCTATTATCACACACCTGAGCATGGGAGTTGGTTTACAGGCTCAAATAGTGTTATTTCTCAGCTGGACCAGGGGTTGGCGCTGTCAACTAATACTCTCTCTTTTGTCCCTCTGCAGACCTAGTGAAGACCATACCTTTCAGTGGCACCATTTCTGATCCACCCACTACTAACATCACTTCTGGCACCCCCTAATGACGTCCTGTCCAGTCTGCAGAACCCACCTTCTACAGACATCGCTTCCTTTTTCGGCCTCCCTGACTCCAATTCTTCCTGATTCTTCAATATATACATGACTTAACTCCATTGTTAGTCAGTTTCGTTTTGAACTCTACATGCAGAAACGTGTTTTGTTTATTTACTGACATATTTGCTGTGTACGGGGTGGTAATCCCCAAACCCTTTTCTGCCTCCAATGTATTCCTTATTACACACTATCTGTTGATTGACTGTGTTATTTGTCCAGTGAGTTTGTATCATATCTGTTTTTTCTGTTTCTGCTGCTGTATGCATCTAAATTTACCCCTAGGATTAATAAAGTTTATCTAATTTAATTTAATCTAATCTAATCTAATCTATTCTAATATAATCTGATTTAATCTAATGGGATTGATTATGTGGCACTGGTCATACAAATTAGCCTCTTTTGCATTATTAAAAGTTTGACACTCTGCAATTATTTGAAAATGACAATTAAGAAAAATCTAACATTGCTATTGTTATATTTTCATTACTATCAACTTATCTATACTAATAAAAGGCAAAGTCCTCACTGACTGACTGACTGACTGACTCACTCACTCACTCACTCATCACTAATTCTCCAAGTTCCCGTGTAGGTAGAAGGCTGAAATTTGGCAGGCTCATTCCTTACAGCTTACTTACAAAAGTTGGGTTTCATTTCGAAATTCTACGCGTAATGGTCATAACTGGAAGCTATTTTTCTGCATATACTGTAATGGAGTTGAGCTCGAAAGCCGTGGGGGGCGGAGTTTCGTGTGACATCATCACGCCTCCCACGTAATCACGTGAACTGACTGTCAACGCAGTGTGTAGAAAACCAGGAAGACCTCCAAAAAGTGCTGAAGAAAACATGCATTATATAATTGAGAGGGCAGCGAAACAATAAGAAGCGAGCGAGTGACATATACTATCATATTCATGAGTGCTGCTACTTCGGAAAGAAAGCAAGGTGTAAACCTAAACTTTAAATTAAGTTCATAGACAGGCTGCCGCTGGCGTTTCTCATGCTCACGGGTAATGCGGGATACAAGTTTAATGAGGGGACGCAGGATATAAACGAGAGTTTTGATCACTTTGTAACTAAGTTAAAATTGCAGGTGAAGGGGTGTGCTTATGCAAATTCCGAGAGACTGTGTTTGTGGGGGATTGACAGTTAAGGCGGGTGGGAGAGTCACGTCATCATCTCCCCTCCCATTTACCTCATTTTGCTCTGAGCTGAGCTCCGCGGCTAACGCCATCTTCCGAAGCAACTTCGTCACACTGCCACCAAATACTCACAGAAAAATCCACAAGTTAATACACACGCTGTCTCTAGAGTTTCTCCACACTGAATCCTCCAGGCACTACTTACAAAAGGTTACATTGACAATCGTGTTACGTTATTTTTAAAATCTTTCCTTTTTTAGCACAAGCACAGCTGAGAAGCTTCGATGCATGTGCTCCATAACGCGTTAAAAAATAATGCATTTAATCACACTTTGCATTACAAGCAAAGGGAACCTTTTGTCAATGCATGATTTCCTGCTACACCGATTACATTGATCAGCGCATCCCGATTCATTTTACCCTCGCACCACCTTGGTTTGAGAAGAAGTATGAAAAAATATGAGGTTAACACAGAAAAACAGATCACCAATTCAAGCTTTATGAATAAACGATTCGCCATCAATAATTGTTTTGGTAAAGCCATACTCAGTGTAATCCTCCTTCCATTTTATAATTTTTCCGCCACTAGCCATGATTAAATGAACGGTAAAAAA
>JANRMT010062817.1:29277717-29323767 GCA_026402145.1 Polypterus bichir lapradei
ATTTTGTGTTTACTTGTGTTATATTTGACTAATGGTTAAATGTGTTTGATGATCAGAAACATTTTGTGTGACAAACATGCAAAAGAATAAGAAATCAGGAAGGGGGCAAATAGTTTTTCACACCATTGTAGTTGTCAGAAAGCTACAGGATCAGCTCTGTGCCAGCTGCCTTTACATGCATCTCTCATATCTCATTGCAATAAAATTCATTAGAAGTGTCTCTCTTGCTTCTGTCTTTCTGCCACCACCCCCTAGAGGGGCAGCTCTGAGAAGATGCTTTTGAATTTTATTAATTCTGAAAAAGGAGTTGAGTTTTATCGAAGATTAGTTATCTTTTCTTTTGCATTTTATTTGTTTTGTTTGTTTTTTTTTTTTGAAAACTCTAAAACTGTTTCAACTTCTTCAAGAATAAAGCGTGCTCTTAAAAAGAACTGTTTATTAATTTCATTTATGCAATTCGGGAGCCAAACACGTCAATGTGTACTGTAAGTGACACTAAGTAACAGTATTTTAGTGAGTTTTGATGTTTAAAATGAATTAGCAAGAAATAATTTGCTATTTATGCTTGAAATGTACGGTGAATTCAGAAAGTATTCAGACCTGTTCACTTTCTCCACACTTTATTATATTGTAGATTTCATTTTAAATTAATAAATGTTCCATTTTTGCCCAAAGTGCAGAATGAAATTGGAGCAGTTGGTAGACTGGTGTGAGTGCACCAACCTGTCTCTCATTGTTGATAAAACTAAAGAGATGATTGTGGACTTCAGGGAGGCTCACCATTCCTATACTCCTCTTAAAATAAAAAATTCTATGGTAGAGAGGGTGAAAAATCACCAAACTCTTTGGTGTGCACCTAACAGAGGATCTGACATGGTCTATCAGTTTCTTCACTTTGACCAAGAAAGCACAGCAACAATTCCACTTTCTGTGCCTGCTGAGGAGGCCAAGCTTTCCATGCCACATCCTCACCACATTCTAAATGGGCATCACTGAAAACATCCTAACCAATTGTATCACTGTCTAGTATGGGAAATGATCACAAGTCTATACAACAGATAGTGCACACTGCAAAAACCATCATCTGGATTTCTCCCCGTTCCATCACGGGCATGTTCACAAAGCATTGCCTCCGTAAGGCTTCAAAAGATTGTGGGAGATCCCTCATACCCTCCCCATAATCTCTTTTCCCTCCTTCCTTGATTTCAGAACTTGCAGACCAACACTGCCAGACTGAACAACAGCTTTTTCCCAAAGGCAGTCAAACACCTGAACAAAATGTTACCCCTATCCATGCATGCACCCCCTTTTCATGTGCTCTTATCTAATTACTCTTTTGTTCTATATTCCTTTGCATTCCCTTTTCATTGAACATCTCCCATGATCACTGATTGTTCTTTGTCTATATGGTGTTAATTTGTATAGATATTGTCACTTGTTCTGCATTTCCTCATACTGGATAATATTATCCACCACTCTGTACTGATACATTGTCATATTCATTGTCGCAATATTGCACTGTGGCCCTGTGAAACATAATTTTCTGTGAATGTATAATATACCAAGGTACAGTATGTAGAGAGATACTTTGAGCCCCTGAAAATAGGGGAACCAAGTATAAAAATGTCTGTCAATCCTAAATGGCTCGTATGATATTTTTGCTAAATCCCTTGAATTAAAGCTGAAAGTCTACACTTTAATCACATTTTGATTGTATTGTTTCAAATCAATTGTGGTGGCATACAGAGCCAAAATTATGAAAATTGTGTCACTGTCCAAATTCTTATGAACCTGACTGTATATGACAATAAAGTCTGTTTCACTTTTGTAAAATGAGGACTGGCCTCAATACGGTAGGCTGGTGCAGGAAATATACCCGTTGTGAGATAGAGTCTTAAAGACAGGGGACGTGATCAGATGTATGGCCACGGGAGCTATTATTTCTTCAGCTACGTAACATTTACTGCTGTAAACGTCCCCTTTTAGGTGGTGTAGAGGTAATAAATTACTTCAAAGGCTGAACTCAGGAAAGTCTTTAATCCATTTTGCCATAGTCCGTAAACAAAGTAAATGCACACGCTAGGTCACTGCATTATAAAAAAAGCTGTGGACCCCAAAGCTGGCACTGCCAGTTTAACCCAACACAGACACACGTGGGACACAAGTGCCAGGCACATGCTGATTTTTATTTTTTATTTTTCCTTATGGGAAACATCTTCCCCGTCTCTCACAAACACAGCTACACAGTGTACTTCTGCATTCAGCATAGCACAATGTACAAACAATAAGTCTTCCTCTTTCTCTTCCTTCTCCTCCTCTCCTTGGGTCAAGCTTAGTCTTCCTACTACCGACTCTGGCTCCCCCAGTAGTTGCTGCTGGCTCCTTTTATAAGGCACCCAGAAGTGCTCCTGGTGTTTGACTACTTATTTCCGGCAGCACTTCCGGGTGTGGCGGCAGAACTGCTCATAAGGGCTCAGCAGCTCCTACTGCAGCACCCCCTGGCAGTGCCTGCCGGTACCAACAGGGCTGCACCAAACTCCAACTCCCATGAAGCCCTGCTCTGGCCACGCTTGCTCCCCTGGTCTTCCCAGCGTGGAGGTGCGCCCGGCCGGGCAAAAACCCTGGCCGCACACTATAAAGCATAAAATATAAACAAAATACCAATATTAAGTTTAACAAACGCATTGAACCTCTGTAAACTATATTATTTAAAATAAACATATTTTTCCACAGTGACTCACAACATTAATGGTACAGGTGATATCAGAGAAAATGAAATGGTCCCACAATGTGCAATAAGTAAAACAAAGGAAACGGAAAGGCAGAAAAAACTTGAACAATAACCAGCAAGTAAGTAAAGAAAAAATATGAAAGTCGTTACAATGGTCAGCTTTTACTGGTCACCATTTAACAAGCAAAGGACTTTAGGGCAACTTGATTTGACTAAATCTACACTCAGTATCCCATAATGACAAAATGAAAACATTTTTTAAGAAAGATGTGCAAATAAATTAAAAATCAAAGTTAAAATCTATTATTCGTATAAATGTTCAGATTCTTAATTCAGTACTTTGTAGAAGCATCTTTGGTAGCAATTACAGCGTCTAGTCTTCTTGGGTAAGTCTCGGCTTTGCACACCTGGATTTCGGCAGTTTATTCCATTCTTTCTGGTAAATCATCTGAAGCTCAATTTGATTGGATGGGAAGTATCTGTAAGCTATCATCTTTGGCCTCTCCACAAATGATCTATGGAGTTAAAGTCTGGGCTACTCTAGAACAGTTTGAGAATTGTGCTGAAGCCACTCCAGAGTTGTTCTGGCTGTATGCTTTGGGTCATTGTGGGTCATGTGAAAGATGAATCATTGCAAGCACTTTGGAGCAGTTTTTCTTTAAGGACCTCTCTGTATTTGGCTGCATTCATCACTCCTTCAATTCTGACCAGTCTTCCTGTCTGAGAAGCACCCTTATAGTATGTTGATGCCACCACCATGCTTCACCATAGGAATGGTATAAGGCAGGTGATAAGCAACACATACATTTTATACTTTTGTGTACTTCTGCATTCCTCCTCCATTTTGTGTACATTACAGTTTTCCACAAATCATTTCCATGACAATGATGTGGTGAGGTACTCGCGTGATTCCCACTTACATCTCATAATGATGTCATATCCAAGTACCTATGTACAGCACAGTATAGCGACAGCAAACTCTGTGATTCTCAGAGTGGTAGTGTCTTGGTAGTGTCCTAGGATGACCCTACTCCACTTTATATTCTATTACGCAGACGTTAACAGAACAGGCAGGAGAGAAAGTTTCATCCTTTGTTAAACATTATTCAATACAATACCACCATAAACCAAAGCAAAATAAACAAGTGAACACCATACAACCTCATACTGCTAAATGTTCAGTCTGTCCAGGTGCTCATTTCTTGCCTTGCTTGAAGTGTCAGCAGTAACTGAGAGCATTCATGGATCCATTTCCCCCTCCGTATGCCTCTTTCTGATCAACTGTTTTACTGATCATATGAAGCTAATAAAGGTATAATGTGGTCAACCGTGTTTCCAAGACAACCCTTCCTTTTTTAAAATAAAATTTCTTGTCACCAAAAAGTGTTTTCAGAGCTCAAATGCTTCTGCCATTATAGTAAGGAGAATATAGCGAAGCATGCTTGTGTAACTTAGAAATGGGGATTATAAAAAGTGCTCTTGTGCCATCAGAATTGTACTTTGTGGTAGATGCATTTGCTTATCTCTGAAAAACAAACACCACCCCACAGTAGCATTCCTAAACTTCTATACATAAAATGCCACAAAGCTTTTATACTTTCTATTTAAGCTAATAATCAAAAAATTGAAGTAATAATTAAGCAAACACCAAAGCATCACCAATATATATTTTAGAAGCCACATTGCATGACAAGCTGTTTAAGTATAACAGGCTGTTTCAGCATAGGAAGAATAAACCATCTTTGTGAAAGTATAATTTTTAAACATTCCCATGAAGTTCTGCTCTCTTTCTCCAACAGGTATTGTGAAATGCAAAATTCTCTCAGTTTAGACCTTTTGCAAATGGCTTTTTTACGAAAATTTCTTGTTAACATTTTGGTTCAGCCTTCTGAGTTAGCTTGTCTTTCTGTTCAGACCTTTTGCACATTGCTGATTCCTCCACTAAAAAAAGGATCAAAAGATTGATTTATTTTTTAAGTTGAGGTGAAGATTTCTTTCAAAGGCTGGAGAATGACAGTAGTTATGACTAAGCAGAATTTAATTTCCATTGACTGAGAGCACTATCAAATCAAAAAAGGCAACACAGCTCGTAGTCAGGGATAAATAAGAATGAAAACAAAAAGCAAAAAAAATCTTTCAAAATAAAATGCCTGAGAAACTAGCTTTCTCATACTAGAAAAAAAACAAACAATTTTGTAAACAAAATGCAAACAATTTGTAAGAACGTCGATCACTCTAATAATTTCTAAAATGAGAGCCCTTGATGTTATTAATACATGACTAAATAATTATAAAAGGTAAACAAAAAATAAAAATGTAAAAAAAATTAAGAATTATAAAGTAGCAATGACAGAATCTTCAGATTTTTAGAACATTGCTGTTTTTTTTTTTTACATTTAAAATTACTGAACCAAATGATAGGGCAAGTCCCTGAAATCAAATAAATAAGAAAGCCAAAAATAAGTAACAAAATAGCAAATAAATGTTAGGATACAGGGTTTCCCCCGAGAGAAACATGCATTATTAACTACATACTCTACACGTCTTACTGATATTGCAACCTGGATAAAACAGATGAAGGAGCACCATCTCCAGATGAACCTGACAAAGATGGAACTTGTTCTTATCCCAGGTCATCTGTCTTTTCCATACCCCATAACTGTTCAGCTCAGCTTATTGTCACTAACATCTGGAAATTCTGTATGCAGCCTTGGGGTGATGATCAATGACCAGCTGTACTTCACTGACCATGTTGCAGCATTCTCTCGGTCTTATAGATTCAATTTATACAACATGTGTAAGTTTAGACCATATCTGACAAACTATGCAGCAGAACTCCTTGTCAAACCTTAGGTCTTGTCATGTCTGAACTACTGCAGCTCTTTGCTGGTAGGATTACCAACTTGTGTCACCAAGGCACTTTCGATGATTCAAAATGCAGTGGCACATCCAGTGTTCAATGGTCACTCCCTTATTAAGAGTACTACATTGGCTTGTAGCTACATGTATTAAGTTCAAATCCTTGATTCTTGTCTACGGAGTAGTCAGTGGGTTAGGTCCTATATAGACGTAGGTCCAATGCTCCTTCTCATTCATTCAGGTCTTCTGATAAACAGTGTCTAGTGATCCCACTTCAGCATGGCATCAAATATCAGTCTCTCTTTTATGTGTAGCTGCTAGGTGGTAGAATGAGTTGCCCAACTCTATTCGAAATTCTGATTCCTTCAGTGTATTTAAGAAGCATTTGATAAGTCTCTTGTTTGGTGAATTTCTGTCTAAATGTTAATGAGCCCTTTTCACTTGTGACAATCAATTTTGTAACCTTGTCCAGTAATACTTGCTCCCAAACAGTCCCCTAGACTGATGTTTACTCAATTATTTTGGTTTTTGTAAGTCACTTTGTATAAAAGCATCTACTAAACAAATAAATGTAAATGTAAGAACTACAAACACAATAGAAATAAATAAATGTAAGAATACAAACTAATCTTGGTCTTCCTAATAAAGTCTCTGTATCAGTCTCAGCCATTCACTTACTAAACAGTGTCTGGATTGTGATATTCATTTGAACAGACAGTAGACTACCTCTGATTTTAAACCAGTTGAGCGTCCACTAGTTCTTCTATTAACTCCACACTCTGAACCCCAAGAACAAGTCAGGAAATACTTTGAGGGAATATCTTAACAACATATTCCAGGGTCAGTAATGGTCTTGGGATGTTCTGGAGATAACTCCCTACAACACTGGACCATGACTCCAAAGTAGCAGCCATCATCTGCTAGTCCTTCTGCTCACTGCAATAGATAGCAGAAAGCCATTGTCACAAACTCGACAAAAAGCCATATCAAGGTTTGGGTTAGCTACCCGTATATTATTTCCTGGCTGCAAAATTGAATAAAGTGATAGCACTGATGTGCACAAATCAGAGTCCAAAACAGAACTGCAGGGATAGGGGAAAGGTGGCAGCTTTTAAAGGTTAGTATAGGAAGTGACATCAAAGGGGTTGGAACTGGAAGGGTCTTCATCCATAGGCTCGGGGCCAGAAATGACACCAGAGAGGCTGGAACCAGAAGGGTCTTCATCCATAGACTCAGACCCAGAAGTGACATCTAAGGGGTCGGAACCAGAATTGACGTTATCAGGGCCAGGCGAAATTTTTCCGTGAACGGTCTGCAGAAAAGTGAGAAAAAGAGTCCGTGCACCCTGCCATATCCCAGTCTTGCTCGGAATTACCCTCATTCAAGCCCTTCAGCTGCCTCCCATGCGAACGTGTGTGACTTCATGTATAACATAACAATAACAATAATAATAATACATTTTATTTATATAACACCTTTCCCATGCTCAAGGTGCTTTTACGCATCTCTGCTGTCATCCTTCAGATTTGGGGACTTTGAAGTCTAATCTTTTGGTTCCCTAATGCTGTACCTCCTTTTCAATGACTGCAAAAATATAGTATTTACCTTGAAAGGACACACCACTTCCTTATCCTTATGGGGATTTTTAATACTGGCCCATTCATAAACGCCCTAAATAATTATTTGCCCCCCTTCAATGGTGGCCTAATGGTGCAGTCATGGCTACATGCATTACTAAAATCAGGGTAGACTTGAACAGGACATGTCATGGCTCAACGCCTGTCCTGTACTGCAAATAATTTCTTGTAGGCCCAGTCCTAATCAGGCCTCCTGTGACACTTTGTGAAGAACATTTTCAAAGCAACACTAAAATGATAAACACATAAACAGGCAATAAACAGTTAAGCAGCAATTTCAGAGTCTAATTTGAATCTGGGAATATCTTTATCAAATAGCAGCTGTTAAAGGCAATGCAGAGAAAACAAATGTTCCATTTCATTGGCAGCTAAAACATTTCAGTACATCATCTAGGCGGTATATCAGATAGCACACTGCAGGAAAAGCAATGTTGAGTTATACTCATTTACACATTTTGGAATCAAGCTAGAAGCGCCCCATTTCCATTTTTCTTTTCTAGCAAGCCGTATTGGTCATGTCTCAGAGACATAGCTGTCATATCATGTTTTTGGTGTGCCAGTCATTCTCAGCTCTACAGGGTGCTTCTTCTTTTATTCCTTTTCAGTATCAAGCAAGCAGCTAATCTTCATGCTCCTCACAGCCCTTATTGTCTCTCAGTCTCTGAAATTAATTGAGTGCTGCCTTGTTTGAATTGAAAGTGGCGAGTCTCTGCTGCAACCCAAGGAGGCAGAACACACTGATAGTACACAAAACCTCAAATGTTCTGAATAAATTACCAGAGCAAACTGTGGACTAAAAAATATTGGCAGTATCAATATAAATAAAATTGGATTGTTGGTAAGAGAAATGCTTTCAAAAGGGATATCAACATTAAAAGGAAGACATGATAATTTCATTGTATATGCTTTTAAGTGATTAAAGTATATTTACAAAAATAATTCCATATTTAACTCCATGATACAATCATATTTAAAACTCTTACCTTACCAACCTTAGCTTTCATGTCTGACAAATTACTGGTCATTAGATCTTATGGACACTTGTGAAATCTCTTTGGCCTTTCTCTTTTTTTTTCTTTATCTCTTTGGTGTCTTAAAATTAACTAAATTAAGGGACTATTAACACCAATACTCTGTCAAGACCCAGCTAGTCCAAAATTTAAAAAAGCCATTAAACATAATATTGAATATCTTACACTATTGAACTGACTAAGTGAAGCAAAAGAAAACAGCATCCTTAGAGCAGGTACAAAGACAGACACCATTTGTAGAGCCTGCAAGGATTTGCTTTATTCAATAAAGCCTTCCTAGTCAGATGCCAGCCTACTTGTTAATTTATACTGTGATTTTTTTGTATGCATCTTTGATGTTTTTCTGTTATTATGTTTTTACTGTGACATTTTATTTTTGTGTACTCTGCCTCTCTGTGTGATTGCCATTTTGAGATTCTCGTTTCATGGTATACAGTAGTGGCCAAAAGCTTTAGCAGTGATACAAATATTGTGTTTTGCAAACTTTGCTGCTTCAGCATTTTCAGATTATTTTTTTAATTTTTCTATGGTATCCTGAAGACCAATTATAAACATTTCATAAGTTTTAAAGGCTTTTATTGGCAAATATATCCAATTTAATTTAAAGAGTCAATATTTACAGTTTTGACCCTTCTTCTACATAACTTCTGCAAATTGCACTGGCATGCTGAATATGAGCTTCTAGGCCAAATTCTGATTGATGGTGATCCATTCTTGCCCTTTTAGTGTTTGGAGTTGATCACAATTTCTGGGCTTCTGCTTGTCTACCTACTCTTTGAGAAGTGAATGCAGGTTCTCAACGGGATTAAGATCCGAGGAGTTTCCAGGCCACAGGTCCAAACCGTCAATGTTTTGATCTCTGAGCCACTTCTTTTGCCTTGTAACATGGTGCTCCATCATGCTGGAAAATATACAGATAATCACCAAATTGTGTTTCACTGCATGACACAGGACTCATGGTACCATTCACCTGTTCCTTCTCTGGATAATCAATTTTCTAGATGTCCAAAACAGTCGGAAGGAGGATGCATCTGAAAAAATAACTTTGCACCTGCCGTCCAATCCTTGCACTTGCTGCAGAATTTCAGTCTGTCTTTGATGTTTTTCTTGAAAAGAAGTGGCTTCTTTCCTGCCCTTCTTGACACAAGGCCGTTGTCAAAAAGCCTTCACCTCACTGTGTGTGCAGATGCACTCACACCCACCTGCTACCAATACTGAGCACTGGTGGCAACACGATTGTGTAGCTGACTCCTCAGGAGGAGACGGTCTTGGCACTTGCTGGACACTTTTAGCTTTTCATTTTGTGCCAGGGCCAAAATAAGTGACAAAGGGTTTTTGTGATAACATTTATGCTAATAAAGCTCATTGCAATGAATTAATATGCATCTGATTACTCTGCACAATATTATAAATACAATGTGAATTGCCACCACAAATTTTGCAAAACACAACATTTGTGTCATTGCTAAAAGTTTTGGCCACTACTGTAGACATGTTGTTTTCAATTACCGTATATAATCACGTATAAATCGGGTCTTGAAACCCAAAAAATCGATCATAAAATCAGACCCCGACTTGTACGGCCATTCAAAAATGTGACCCTTCTCACCTTCTCCAATCTCACATCAAATTTTGTTGCAGCAGCGCAGTTACCAATTTCTTTCACTACTTCAATGACATTTTATTTAAAACCAGCTTCATATTTTCTTCTGATCGAGCGCTCCATTGTAGATAAGGGATGCTCTTATGATAAAGGTGTATGAGGGTGTGAGATGCAAAAAACACAAATCAGTGCAAACGTTGCTTCAGAATAGTTTGGGTATCACTGTGTGGTCACGTAGGCACAATAGAGAGAGAGAGAGAGAGAGGTTAGGAGCATGCGCTGATGCAGCGCATTGCCGCACCCACATAGAAAAAAAAGGCAGTGTGCTCCGTGGTTACTCTCTCAGGTGGACGTTAACATATCATAATCTCTTGGACCAATAGTGTGAGTTTTCCGCATTCGACTTATACGAGTAACATTATAAAATACCAGAAATTATACTGTAAATTCAAGTACCAACTTATTCGTGAGTATATATGGTAGTTTTAAGCAAAATAAGCATGTTTTGATTTGCCTACAATTTCACAAAACTGACATAAAATTGTTTCACAGGCAATTTTTTGGGAAGTTTTAAAGTTTTTTTTTGGGTGGAAAACAAGAAATACTACTCATTAAAGACTCATCCACACTTTCATATTTGCCTGTATTCTTTTCTGCAGCTGCGTAAAATATGTAAACCACACCACACCAATAAAAACAATTTCTATTTATATCTGTTGTTTACATCATAGCAAAAGACCACAGTGTATTTTTAAAAAAATGTTACATACTGCATATTTTTCACATCAAGACATTTTAAAATGCATCATCATGCTCGTTACTGGGTTTCATCCATGGGAAAACTGAGTCTGTGGATAGTCATGGCTGCCAACCCCTGCAACACCCACAATGCCATTAGCTGCCATTTGCTTTATCCTATTTGAGGTCATTCTCACTTTCAGCGATGTTTTTTTTTTCCCCAAAGGAAATTTTTATTTAAATACTAAATGACAAGTGGACACATGTGGAATTCATGCATTTGAATGCTTCCACACAGGAACTAAATGTCTTTCTTCTTGTGTGAGTGACACAGATTTCACTGGAAGCAACATGTGTTTTACTTCATACATCTTTTTATTTGCAAAGCACAGAGTTTTGCTGCAAATCTAATTTGCCTTAATCATTTTGCACTGCACTATGTACAAATGTTGTGCCAATTACATAAAGTAGAAGTCATGTGTTTTGTCTCTATATTAGATGGTGGTATGCATATTTCTGAACCCTAGCTTTTGGATACATTTAAAACAATGACAAGCTATGCCAAACTTTAGAACTGGAAAAGAAAACTTAGTTACAATTAGAGCGTTGGCTTTAGTATTTTGATTTCTGATTTTTGATTAACATTTTGGTTTTGTTTGAGGACTCAATCTGACTTTATGAGAATTCTCTTTGATTTTTTTCTGTGGACTTCATCTCCCAACCCTAGTTCTTTTTTTCTGTTTTTTTGTGGATCAGTATTTTTGCAATTGTGAATTATCTAGGAGGACTGGAGACTGTATACAACATTCTCTTAGTTTGCTTAAAAAGAGCTCACAATCACAATAAAGTATAAAATCCTCTACTACCTTTACTTCATCTTTCATATTTGAGCTGAGACTTCTAGGATATTCAGAAGTAGAGTCATGTGAATATTTTCACTTAATGAAATTTTATACTGAAATCAAGGAGAAAAGGATGTTTTTGGCAAATGACTACAGCTTTACTGCAAATTTGACATGCCTTATTTTTTTACTATGATGTGAGAGATTTCATCTTGAAATGTCATTTGTCTTTGAATATAATGTTGTTCTTCTGTATTATTATTATTATTATTATATTATTATTATATATTAAGATGTGTGTATCAACCGTACCAATTCATAAACGCATATCTATCATACTGCTTAGAACACTGCTTTTGAATAAATCTATAGTACAGTATATCTTATCATATTATTCTCAAACCTACATAATCAATTTCTGGGTCGCAGAATCTCCTTATATAGGCAACTACAGTTTAATGTCATTCATCATATGCTTTTAAAATTCAGGTAATAACCAGTGTTGGAGGATCAAATGATAATATCTAGATAGAACCTTTAGGAAAAAATTACATCTAATTGCATGCAGCTATTCTATTGCATTTGTTAAAATTATATATTCTTTACATAGCAAATAAAGTAATTTACTCCTCAAATGTTATGATTGAATGCTTAGAAGAAGGCAAGTCAAACTTGCTTTTGGGACAATAACTGGGTAATAAAGACTTTTTATTTTGAAATAGTGATACAAACATGGCAAAAAGGGTGTAAGGTTTTCAAAAAAGACACAAAAAGCAGGCGAGTGCCTAGAGATGGCTCTACCACTAGAAGTCACTCCCAACTACCATAGGCAAACATCTTCCTTTACAGGCCTGAAGTGATTTTTGGCTACTTAAAAATGTAAAACAATACTTTATTTTCTGAAAATGCATAAAAATGTTCTTCAAGAAGGAAGATTATTGTCAACCTCTGGTTTGATAAAACTAGTTCAACAAGGATACATTATAAAAGAAAAAATTATTTGAAGAGAAAAAAATCAAAGCAGGCAAAAAAGGTGTACCTAAAAAGGCAACCCAGAGAAAGCAAGTCCCAGTATGCAACCTATGAAATGAAAAATCTAGAATAGAAGGTAAAAGTCCACAAAATCAGAAGCTAAAAAGTAGAAAGTGCTCCCAATTCAAAACTCAAACAACACTCAATGAAACTCTGAAGGAATTAGTCTACTACAGACAATCAAGTTTGTCCTTGTGAGGTGACATCATGGCGGCCTCAGCTCTTGGTTTTCAACCCACAGAATACAAGGAACATATCCACACTTAACTACACAGTACATAAACACTAATTAAAAACATAGTATTAACAGAAATTATATTTCCAAAGCTCACTGGATTGATTCCATTGTTAAGGTTTTGGCTAAAGTTTTAGAGCTGAATGCCCTTCCTGACAATAACCCTCTCTATTTATCTGGGTTTGGAACCAGCACCAAGTTGTTTGCCCCTCTGGTGTCTAGATTATTAACAGAAATTATACAACAACATGAAGTTAGTACCCAAACTCATCAACATAGTGAAATGTACTTTAACTAATACTAGACCCTTTGTTTTACTTTGATCCAAAGTACTACTAGTAGTAGTAGTATTGTCATTGTACGGAGCACAATGAAATTCTTCCTTTTATGTACGAACACCAGACAACATGTCACCTGTTTGTTTCAGACAAGTTTGTGGGTGCTGCCATCTCTCTCTCTCAGTGGCATAATAATGTCACGCATTACATTGATGCTAGCCCATGTTATTAGCAATGGCACCCTTGGAAAAAAAATGCACAAGACGAATGCACCCTTTAATGACCACAAGTAAAACAAATAGAAACGTCCACTCACATATAAGAACAACGCAGCTGCATCAGGCGTAAAGGCGAAAGTCCACCATCATCCTGCCAATCACTTGTCTTTCAAAGAAACAGCGCGGCTTACAGAGCTCGCCAACGCTACACCGTCCAGATCTAAACAGTAGCGTGGTGTATGTGCCCAAAAAAAGTCTAATTGCATTCTCGGACCATTGCTCGCATACCAAAGTATCAGCAGATATTTTTCATGGCATTACACGTGTAATTTGTGAGCATGCCCTTGACTATCAAACAGAGGAAGCTCTGCAGTATACTTGTGACTTTATGCTGTAGGAAGATAAGTAAATAAAGTAAAACTAGTAAAACTAAAAAAAAGACGTTATCTTTGACAAGTGCTGTACATTTACAGTGGCTGCTACAGAGGCAAATCAAATGTATGCTTTTATTGTATAATATTAACAATAAGAACAGCTCACTACTCAAAACGTTTATTTTGGGAGACATTAAGACTTGAATCCTGAACCATCTGAATTGGAGTCAGCAGCTCTAACCAGTATACTACCTGAGAGTCAGAACAACAAGCAACACTAACCTGATTTCTTTTTCTTCGGTTATAGTCTTGGAAAAAAGCGCATTTGTTCTGTTATACTTGTATCTTTTGTGAAAGTGTTTCTTTGATATTTGGAATTCAGGCTTCACACATTATTCACTTCATGTCTACATTTTGTCAATTATTACTAAAACATGAAAAACTTTTCTGTTTTAACTATATGTTTACTGTGCATAGATTGTTGTAGACATGGAACACACATGAAATGTAAGCGCAAGTGTTCCAAATAACGATATAGTATTTATAAAAGGTGTCATCTTTCTTGACTTCTCACTCTATACAACTCTAAGCAACTGACACGCAGGTAAACAAACTTGAGCTGAGAAAACTGTGCGGGGTGGGGGATGTGATAGCAGACTGTTTGCTGTTCGCTGCTTATCAACACATTTAAAGGACAAAAGACGCTGACAGAGAGGTGAGAAGTGTTTTATGGTGGGACGGATCTACGAGTTTTTTCGTAGGCTCTGGTAATTCTAGTGTTAAGGACTCCAAAATGACCATAAAGCAGACCAGGAACTCTCCCTGAGTTATTTCAGAAAAATAACTATCACAAAAAAATAGAAAAAACATTCATAAAATATTGTAATCCTTAAAACAGAAACAAGAAGTCAGCAAAAGCAGAACAAAATCAATGAAAATAGCAATACTTACAATATTCCAATAAACAATTTACAATACAGTATATCCACTAACTGGGTCCCTCACTCAAGTTTCCAAATAAAGGTAGAGATAGGAGCCAACAGCAGTGACATCAGAGTGGCTCCACTTCCTGGTGCTCTGGTCACAAAGTACGTGGAATGGAATTGCATTTAATGACATAGAACATACATTTTAGAATAACTGGAAATACATAGCAATAAGAAAAATAATCATTCAAAAACATCAATAAAATTTAAAATACACAAAAATACCGATCCATACATAACATACCCTAATTCAAGGTTATTGTCCACTGGAAGCATGATAGTTGAGTTCATTTGGTTTAATAAGTTAATGCTGCCTACAAATGTATTATTTTTTTTTCTTTTTCCATAACATGTTGACTGACGCAGTCTCTAGGGCTGACCCAAACCCTGTCAGGATAGGCTCAGATGCTGTTTATTTTTTGAATGATCTTCAGCTAATTTAAATGAATAAAAAGTAACATGAAACTAACATTTTGTTTCTTTGATTATCTTCATTGAGGTCATTTCATTTTATTCTGATTCTATGTGATATGTGAGTCCAGAAAAATAATTTTTTTCACTTTGGAATAAGACTAAATAATAAATAAATAAATAAGACTTTTGTCACTGTCCTGCTCCACTGACAGACTGAGGAGATCGTTCCTCCCCCACACTATGCGACTCTTCAATTCCAACCGGGGGAGAAAATGGTAACATTTTTTTTTTTTCATTTTTATTACTATTTAATTTAATATTGTTTCTTTGTATCAGTATACTGCTGCTGGATTATGTGAATTTCCCCTTGGGATTAATAAAGTATCTATCTATCTATCTATCTATCTATCTAAATATTTGATGTGCCTATCTGCTCGATTTATGGTTTGCGAAAGGTGTTATTTCCGTAACACTTACTGGGAAAAGTGGAGAAAAAATGAAAGGATGGATGATTGATGTTCTGCAATATACCACTTTCACCAAAATCATTAAAAGAACATGGATATTGGTTAGTTTCCCAGGGGAATTAGTCATTCACAATGACAAATGAGTGTCTGGGACTGGCACAAGGCCTGATAAACATCAAAACAATTCCTGGATCCTAGTACAAAAGGAAAGGCAGCTAACACGCTGCTGTTTTCATTGCCAGGAGCGCCTCTCAGTTTGCTTTGAGACGCTTTCACTCTCATCATTCAAATCCAAACTGAAAATCCACCTCTTCTGTATGGTTTAAAAAAATGACCTTCTTTATCTTAATTGAAGGATTCTGGTTCTCTCATCCTTGAAGACTTAATATTCTTTTGGGTTCAATGTAATATGTTCTCCTAACACATCTTTTATTTTGGTTTGGCAGTGATTTTGCATTTTTTACTTTGACAAATGCTTTGTGCGAGTGCTCAGTATAAAACCAAGTCTCTTAGAGCTGGCCTCAGTGTCCACTTGCTAGAAAAAAGCTGTGAGACTCTTATGCTAAAGCTGAAGCACAGCTGGATTATTTTCTTTTTAACTAAACCAAGTCCCTGGAAGCATCTGAATTATTCAAACTAAATGAATTAAGCTGTGGCCTTTGTTTAAAGTTCCGGCAGATGGGAATCTTCTACCTTTCAAACATATATATGCACATACAGTATATACAATTTTAAGAGTAAAACAGTGGCACAGCATCGTCCATCCATCATTCAGTCCCATACTTTATAGTTGCGCATGTTGAGTTTGCTTGCTGTTCCTTCGTCTGTGTGGGTTTTCATCACTCATCCAAAATACATGCGCTGTTATTTTAACTGATGATTCCAAACTGGCCGTGTCTGGGTGATGTTTTGCATGAGAGGATTCTTTTATGAACTTCCATTCTTTCTAGGGCTAGTTCCTGACTTGCACCCAATTCTGCACATGATCCTGAACTGAACTAAACAGGTTTAAATATCTATATAATATAAATACAAACATTGGACTAAATATCAGAGAAACAATACTTTTAAACTGTTACTAACCCTCACCTATTCTGTCTCTCTTCTTGGTACTCACATGTGGCTCTTGGAGCCACTGTTCAACTGCAAAGTTCTTTGCTCCTTTCTCAGATAAATGAGCACTGAAATCATGGGGGAGAAGGGTCCTTTCTTTAGAGTGGCTGGCCCAGCATTGACTTAGCTGTAGAATGGCTATTACTGGGGAGGCAGCTTTCTGGCTGAGGTCTCCAGGACGCTGACTGTGTCTGGCTTGTCTGACTCCTTTTTGGCCATTGTAACAAGACCACTAGGGGGCGTGCCAGGCACCGAACCCGACACAGACAGACACGGGAGGCACATTTATAAAAACAAATTAATGTTTTATTTTTCTTTTCTTTACCTATGGGCAACGCCTTCCCCTTCCCCACAGGCACAATCCACATAATACTTTTCTTTCTCTTCTTCTCTCTTATTCTTTTTCCTCCACTCCTCTCCTGCAGGCTTTGTCTGCCTCCTCCCGACTCTGGCTCCCGGAGTGGTGGCTGCCGGGTCCTTTTATAGCAAACCTGGAAGTGTTGTGGAAAACGGCCACATGGGCACAGGAACCACTGCAGCGCCCCTTGGTGGCACCCCCGGATCCCAAAAGGGTCTTATAAAACTCCTTCTCCCATGAAGTCCTGTGGAAATCCATGGCACCACTGCCACCCAGGGGGGCTGCCATCTATGGTCCCAGGGGAGGTACTGTTCAGTCCATGCCTGTTCTCAAGGGCCCTGGCCATCCACCACACAATCTAGGACTATGAAGAGGATTACTTGTGTTATGTTTTGTGTATTGTATTTACCCCATTTTTGACACCCCTTGCATGCCCAACCTATTTGGAAAGGGGTCTCTTTCTGAATTGTATTTCCCATGATTTCTTCAATTTTTTTTCTATACAAGGTTTTTTTAAAGAGTTTGTTCTTGTCTTCTTAGAGAGTCAAGGCCAGGGGGCTGTCGAAAAACAGGGCCTGTTAAAGCCTGTTGAGGCATTCCTTGTGTGATTTTGGGCTATACAAGAAATAAATTGTTGTTGTTATATTATTTTCTTTTAAACTTCATGATGATTGGCCTGTTAATGAAACTGTTATGTAAAAATGAAAACGTGAATCTAATATGTATTATACAATAGCCATTGCAGAAATTCAGAAACCTAATGCAATTAGTGGACCTGTTTTATATGGTTCCAGCAGACATTCAGAAACAGAGTTAGAGCAATAGTCAAAACCAGAGGGAAAAGCTCTAGAAATTGTTGATTTGCCTCACGCAGTGAGGACAGATTTTAACAGAATTCTCAGAGAATGGAGAAGGACTGAGGGATGCACAACTCGAATAGAAAATGCTTTCAGAGATTACATCTGACCTTCAGGATAGCATAATTCTGCTTACTGCATTGCCAACCAAATCAAGAAGAGATAAGCTTTCTCACCAGCTGTAATTCAGAAAAGCTCATATATAATAAATAAGGGCTGTAATTTTTCTAATTAATTTTGCACATGACCTTAAGATTCCACATTACTATACTATATTCAGTGAAAATGAACATTGTTGGTGTACATTGTGTTAAAAATAAACAGATTATATTGTAGGCAATGACGCAGTTCAGTTCATAGTTGCTTCTGCCTCACAGCTGCAGGATTTTGAGTTCAGTTACTGGACCAGTCACTATCTGTCAATATTCTCCATGTGACCAATTCAGAACTTTTGATGCATACCAGTTTCTTTCTACATAACAAATATGTGTAGATTGGGCTAATTGTCCACTCTGAAATGTCCCTATATGAGTTAGTGTGACTATGTTTATGGGTTGCCCTGCAGTGGTCTGGTATCCTATTTTACGATGGAACCTACTACCTCTTATGCCCACTCCAACTCCACAAGACCCAATCCCAGTCAACACAGGGCACAAGGCAGGAACAAACCCCGGACAGGGTGCCAGCCCACCGCATTCATCTGTTTGTGTTTTTGAAAAAAAAAACCAACATAGAAGACAACATCTATTTATATGTTACATTTTTGTACAAGAGGTGTAGCTCAAAGTATTTTACAAGTAGTAAATGAATGAATTATGATTACAAAGAAAATACAATGCCTTCAGAAAGTATTCATACTCCATTAGTTTTTACACATTTTGTTGTTTGGACCACTTTATAGAAGCAAATTTTTCCTGGGACCAGTGGTGGGTTGTGGGGGAGGGGAGGATTTTTAGGGGCGGGTTCGTAGGGCAGTTTTATACACAATTTACATTACATTTTTATTATTATTAAGTTATAATATTGTAATAGAAATTATACAGCTTACCATAATGCAGAATCAGTGGGAACCCTGAACTTGTTTTCCTGCAACCAGAAGATCCCATCTAGGAATGATGGAAGACAGTGAAATGCGAAGTGTGTTGCTTATGTTCAGTCTACTCTGTAATCTCGTTTTGGTTGCTGTCACTGCTGAAAACGCTGCCTCACAAAGATAGGATGTTGGAAGTGGAAGCAGCTTCAATAGTTTCTTTCATGTTAATTTTAATCTCCTCTTGCCTACATGTTATGCTGACGAGAATTTTTCTCAGCATTACCTTGCGATAATACACTTTCTTGGTACGAATGATGCCGAAACCCAATGGCTGAAGCACTGCTGTGCAATTGGGTAGGAGGAATTCAACGCAAACATTATCTGAATGTGGAAGTATGTTGTGGGAAGCACAGTTATCATTCAGAAGCCCAATAATCCTCTTCTTCTTCTTCATATTGTGAGGTTTCTGAACTATTTTGGGATCCCCCCCCCCACCCAATGGGAACATCACACTGAAGTGCATCCCGAAGCGCGATTGCAGCATCTGTGTAAGATTGTTTGTCCATTGCCGGGGCAGGGAAACAGCAGGCTCACAGCATGTTGTCCAGATGACAGAGGTCCCAAGAGAGTTTAAAAACCACACATTTTTTTGAATGAGTGCCGCATTAATAGGAATGTTTCTTGAAGGAGCATCACTGAACCACATAAAAACAGCTTTTTCGCCATCTTCAAATGCAGCAGTTCGCATACGTTTGCAACCCGAAATTTTTCTTCTTTTTTGCATATAACAAAGACATATGCATTGCATTTGTCATTCCAACAGATTGCACATCACAAACATTAACACTGTTATCGTTTTTTTGTGTCTGTCATTTCTATAGAAGGGTGACAATGAGTTAAATTCCGATGGATGTTTTTCAAATGTTGATGAGCAATAAGCAAAAGGTCACTGAAAACCACAGAAAACAAAAACAGCAAAAAAACAGTACGAGGAAAGTTCGAAGACAGAACATTTTGTTACAATGTTTCTGTTTGGGGATCGTTGTGCAAATGTGCACAACTAAGCTGCGACCACAGAACTAACTGCTCTGTGGATGATTCATTCAAGCATTTCAAGGTCACTTCGTTGTAATGAAAGTATCTGCTGCTGAATGTACTTCGAAGTAACGAGATTTCTATAGACTCGAGTCATATGGGGAAACTGTCAGAAACATAAAAATACTTTGTTGTAATAGTCTCTCACCTTGGTCTCTCTCCCCTCTCTGCGCCGCTGCAAAGCCCCACCTGCCTAGCATTCTGAAAAGTGTCCTCAGTGAAGGGGGCAGCCTTTTTGCTGTAGCACTTCACTGAGTGAGTCTCACGGCCCGACTGTCAGATGGCCACGGCCCGGGGGTTGGGGACCCCTGTTGTAGCCTTATTCTGCAATTATTTAAATGATTTTATTCCTCATCGAACAACACTCAATATATCAGAATGACAAAACAAAAACAGGATTTTAGAATTTTTTTCAAATTTATTCAAAATAAAAAGCTGAAGTATACGTAACATTGACACAAGCATTCAGACCTTGTGCTATGACACTTGAAATCCGCCTACGGTGTATCCCACACTTTTGATCATGGTTGAGATGTTTGCTCACTTTGTACGGAGTCCATCTGTAGTCAACTCAATTAATTGCACATGATTACAGAAGGTACACACCTGTCTATTGATGGTCCAAGAGCTGACAATGTGTGTGAGTGCTAAAACCAAGCCATAAAGTTATAACAGTTGCCTGCATATCATAGAAACAAAAAATGCCTCCCCAGTGGCCTCTTTAATTTTTCAGTGGTAGAAGTTTGGAAATCCAAAACTGACTGCCAAGCCAAGGTGAGTAATCAGGAGAGAAGGACCTTGGTGAGAGAAGTGACCAAGAAGTCGATGGCCACTTTGGCTGAGCTCCAGAAAAGGGAGAAACTTCCAAAAAGACAGCAACCATTGCAAGACTCCACTTATCTGGGCTTTATGGAAGAATGGCAAATGACGCATGAAAGCACGCTTGGAATTTTCAAAAAGGAACGCATCACATCTAAAGGAAATCAAGCACCACTCATCAACTATGCAATGCCATTCCAACAATCAAGCATTGTAATGGCAACATCATGCAGTTTTTTTCTTTCTGGGGCACATACTGTGAGACTAGTCAGGGTTTGGGGAAACCTGAACAGAGAAAAGTACAGCAATATCCTTAAAGAAATCCTCTTCCAGAGTGTTCTGTACCTCAGACTCATAAATGTTTGCCTCTCAACAGGATAATGGCCCTAAGCACAAAGCACAACACAGGAGTGGCTTAGAGACAACTCTCTGAATGTTCTTGAATGGCCCAACCAGAACCCAATCAAACATCTCTGGAGAGACATGAAAATAGCTGTCCACTGAGGTTTCCCCATCCGACCTGACAGAGCTTGAGAGGATCTGCAGAGAAAAATGGCAGAAAATCCCTAAACTCAGGAGTGTGGAGATTGTCACATCATACCAAAGAAGACTCCAGGCTGAAAGGACTGCCAAAAGACCTTCACCTAATTGCTGAGTTTTTTTTTATTTTTAATATATTTGCAAAAATTACTAAAATTCCCTTTTCTCTTTGTCATTCCAAGGAGGTTGAGGGAAAAAAAATAACTTAAATGATTTTACCATAAGGGTGCAACATAACAAAACATAAAATATGAATGAGTCTGAATATTTCTGAAGACACTGTACATATGAAAATATATAGATAGTGTGGCGGAACGAAGGGGCTCTTACCCAGCCGGAACACCTCCAGCATTGAAGGACCAGGGGAAAGGGCTTATTCCAGATGCTGTCTCCCCCAGAATGACTAGAGGGCAGTCCCCTTGGCTTGTAGCAGGCCACGGGTTTGGACCATGGAAGCTCAACCCTGCTGGGGCCATTGGCTCCTGTCAGGGGATACCTGGACCTTGCCCAATGCCTATTTATCACCACTTCTGCCACACCTGGAAGTGCTGCTGGAAGAAGCAAGAGTCGGGAGGAGGTGGACGAAGCTTCCCAGGAGAGGAGTGGAGGCGGAGAAGAAGAAACAGGAAAGAGTGGACTATGCTATTGGGTGCTTTATGTAATGTGTTGTGGAGAGCAGAGAAAGAATGCTTCCCCACATGAATAAAACGTGCTATGTGGCAACTTGGTGTCTCTGCCTGTCTGTATTGGGTTAGGGCGGCTGTATGCGCTCCAGGGTTTTACAATAGATAAATAAATAGATAATACAAATAAACAAGCAAATTGCTAAAAATAAGAAGCAAATAAATACTATAACAGAATTAAATATATTTTACATTACTATATAGTTTTTACGAATCAGATAGTTGTAGTGGTAAAAGTCAAGAGTCCGATGTCATGCTCAGATGGCCAGGGACAAGAAGGAAACAATAACACCAATTGATTGCCAAAAGACTACCCAGCACCCCTGGCATTCAAGAATACATTAATACGCTAAAGTTATTCATTATTGTCATGATACAGCATCCTAAAAGATTTAATGTAGAAGGTCTCATCAATAGTGGCAGTGTCCACATCCTTCCCGGAGTACTTTGACCGTATGTAGTAGTATGTAGTAGTATGTAGTATGTAACTCAGCTTCTGTAACTTTTGTTTTATTTCCCTCCCAAGTTGTTACTTTTCACTTTTTGTTTTTGTTTCCAAGCATATTTTTTCCTTAGCACTGCTGTTACATTGGGCTGGTATGACATTACAAAACCATTTAACCGATCTCTGTTCATACCAACCCAAGAGGAGGGCTACCCTGAAACTCCTAAACGGGGCTTGTGGTGTGCAGACTCACAGAAAAGGAAAACTCACAAAAAAAATCAAAAGGGAGAGGGGAAAACGTGAAACCCCTGGTCCTGGATATATTGAACATTTATTAATAATATCTTAAAAGTCGGATGACATTCAACAGGATATACCAAGAAGACAAATCTGCAAGCAAAAAACGCACGTCTGATTCAGAACTGTCAAAAACATTCATAGTATATACATACAAAATATCTATATATATATCTATATATATATCTATGTATATGTCTATGTATATGTCTATATATATATATATGTCTATGTATATGTATATATCTATATATATGTGTATATCTGTGTATGTATGTATGTATATACATACGCGCACGCGCATATATATATACACGTATATATATATATATATATGTGTGTGTATGTGTGTACGGCCCCGGATCGGAGGGGGTTGGGACGGTGTGGAGGATGTGAATGGAGGAAATAAAGCAGTAATTTACAGATTTCCCTTAGCTTTTGTTTCGTTGCGGACAGGGTGAGCACGAGATGATTCCTGTTTTTTTTGGTCGGCATCATTTGATTTGTGGATGGGCGTCCATTCTTGCCATTCAGGCTTGCCCAGAGGGGACTGGGTGGTCTCTTGGTCTGGAATCCCTACAGATTTTTTTTTTTTTTCTCCAGCTCTTGGAGTTTTTTTTTTGTTTTTTCTGTCCACCCTGGCCATCGGACCTTACTTATTCTATGTTAATTAATGTTGACTTATGTTTATTTTTTATTGTGTCTTCTATTTTTCTATTCTTCATTTTGTAAAGCACTTTGAGCTACATTTTTTTGTATGAAAATGTGCTATATAAATAAATGTTGATTGATTGATTGATTGACCGGGGTACAAGATACAACTGCAAAATACAGGAAAAAGAAGATAGTAATGGTTTGTGAGTATTGCAGATCATTTCAGTATATATTAGATTGTGTATTATATTCTATTACTAATAGCATGACAAAAAAAAATAATGGAAAGGATAAATTGGAGATATGAGTTTTTAGATTTTTTTTAAATATTCCACAGCATCAGGTCAGCATATCTCCATAAGTAAAGCAATTCAGACTTTAGTTTCTTAAGAGCTAAAGTCCACCCGACTATTTCTTTTTCACTTAGCTCTTGAAATAATATGTAAAATAGTGTTAGACATTTTTGTCTGTGATCCACTGTATGCTACGAGTATAACTGTTCCTACAAAGGGTCTTTAGGATGGTATACACCACAGAAAAGTTATATATAAAATAAGCTTGTTTGTTGCTTGTTTGTGCCCAAGCGTGGCCACAACAGTCTGGCATGACATCAAGAACTGCCTTGCTAGTGCCAGAATCTCCCAGAATAGGTTATGGCTCCCTTAACGCAATAATTTAGAGAAAAGGTTTAGAAAATGGCTAAATTACACTTCACAAAATAGTATTTTCTCAACTATTCTAAAAACTGTAGCTGCGCAACAATGCTTAATATTTAATCTATAGACAAGCATCACCTTTACATCAAATACAAAGAAAACTGCCGCACAACTCATCATGCGTTTGGAAACTTATGCTTAGACTATATTTATAAAATGTTAGGTATCAAAAAAGCCTTAGAACTCGGCAAACTGCTAAGTAACTGGTTTGCTGGGATGCCTACAGTGTGAGAAAATTTAATCTAAACCACAGACATTAAAAATTTCAATTAAATACACAGTCTTCTTGTAAGCTCAAGATTAACCTTTTAAAAGAAGATGAATGTCTTTTGTTTGAGAAGAATCATAGTGAACTTAAGAGCTTCCAAACTTTACAGACAACCTCTTTGAATCTCTGTCAAAAATGCTGCCACCTTTCACTCTTAATTGCTCTCTCTATTCCCTACTCTGCAAATTCTTTAAAGAATTTGTGGGAAAACCACTTTAGAAGTTCTGTTTCATCATATGACAAATACATGACATTTTTCTATTACCATTCTTTATACTGCAAAAGTATGCCACAAATGGCAGCAGTAAAATAATGAATTATGATTAGTGGCATAAAAGATTGTTAAAATATTATTTAGAAACTGTGTAAACATTGTATTTTAAGTCATGGAAAGTTTGGTAATTAATTAAAATAATTAATAGGGGGATTATGCACCAATGGAAGTACTTGGCTTATAAGGAAACTTTTTTTTTGTTGTTTTTGAGTATAAGATAAGGCAATGCAGTTCTGGCAAAAATGCTACAATAAAGCTGTGATTTTCTTTCTACCATAACTATGCACACAGATTTAATTATTTTTGTACATTTAATTGGTTAACAGTTTTAACAAATTGATTTTAAACTGAGTAGTGAAAAGGACAAATTGAAATGATTCAATTCTATATACTGTATATGGCTATATTTACAACATTCCTTTGCTGAGGACATCTGAAAAGAATAATATACATGTTACTTCGGCATGATGATAAACTTCCACAAAATCAGCACCTTTAGTTCTAAAAATCAGGAGTGGTTTCTGCTAGACTTTCTCATGTACTCAGATATGGAGATGGATATTTTTGAGGAGTAAACGCAAGAACCATCAACAACAAAACAAATCAAATTAATAATATATTGAACAATTATTATAAAAGTAAAGTTGAATAAATCAGACTCTACAGCTACATGAATAAAAGGCAAAGTACCCTTTCTGGTTAGCGGAAAATGCCCAAAAGTTGATAGAAGTGTATGTTTTATACCTAATATGCAAAATTTGTTGGCCTAAGTGAAAGCACACTCAACTTTTCGTGTTTACACACACACACACACACATACAGACATAATTCCAAAAATGGTATTTTCAGACTCTAAAACATCAAGATTCATCAAAATCTTGAAAGAGAATTTTTGGAGGAGTCCAGTACTTTCCCTATAGTTTGTATATGGGAAAGTCAGGGAAGTTTTAAACGTCGAGTTTTATCAAAATCTCGACATCATATTTTTTGGACAATTACAATACTTTCCCTATACTTTGTATATGAGAAAGTAAAAAGTATATTAGCTTTCTTTGGTGTATGAGAGTGATTTACCTTGTCCACCTCAAGGACCACAAATTAATGTAGGTAAAGGAGTGTAGGATGCCTGTTTCACCTTCCAGCTGGGACTCCAGAAATATGAAGAGATCTCTACAAATTACAAACAAGGTGTACATTAACACTTTCACTTCCTCTGTTGTGGTTCGAAACATGGCCAAAGACTTACTTTCACAAATAACCCAGACAAGCTTGTTGAAATAAACAAAATAATAATTACGATTTATAACATAAGAATAATGGATATTTGCATATAGATACGTAGATGAAAAACAATAACAAACAACACAAAACATAAAATTATGGAAGCTTAATTGAACTTTTTCTCTCCCACTGAAAAGAACACATAACTTAGGCATTCCACCTCTTGTCTTATTTAGAGCTTTTCTCTCTTATAGAAAAAGGCACATAACTTATGAACTATGATTTGTTAAATTAAAGTGGTTAAAAAGGATTCCTTCTTTGCCTGGTTATGAAAGTTCTATTGCATGTAGGGGAAGAGAAAGCGAGGAAAGGTCAAAGCAGAAGTGTATACAGTAGATAAAGTAAAAGAAGAGCTGAAGGAAAAGGGTTTGCATGGCAAGGAGTTGAAGGTCAGAGCTGTTTGCAGAAGGTTGATCAATCACACCCCATAGAATTGGGAAAAGATGAAGAAAAAGAAGAAGAAGAAGAAGAAGACGTAAAGTCTTCACTGAGGTAAATACAAACACAATTTTTACCAATTACTAATTACATAATGAGTACTCATAAACACAGACTTGTTTAAACAGTAAGGAGAAGAATTATTTGAAATTGATTAAAATAATTGGAGCTCAGAAATATCTGCCTTAAAATGAACTTTTGAACTAAATAACAAAATGTAGAAAATGAACAGCTTGTTTGTGACTGACGGTAACATGAGTGAAAAAGCAGAATATAAATTATCAACAGAGGCACAAATGAAAGTGAATCTTTGTTGATGTGAAAGTTTTGGAGTACCACTTTCTGCTTTTAATGGAATCATGATTTTCTGTGTGCCTACTTTGATATCTTCAAAAAAACTTGTCTTGTATGTCTGTGACACTGCATCAAAAGAGAGCCTGACATTATCTGACTATTGACTCACAGTAAATTCTCCCTTTCTTGGTTCTAATGGCACACTCCTTTAAAATGTTTTGATTTTCTCTCTTTCAAGCTCTCCTTCTCTTTTTGTTTGCAAGTTCTCTTTTTGGTATCATCTTACCACATGTGTGATTTTTCTTACTATTGTAATTTTGTAAAATCTGTTTGTTTAGCAATATTTGCCAGCCAACATTAAGACCGGTCTGACACTGTAGCATCTCTTGTGCTGTAGTTCAAAGCATTCCCCAAACACTGTTGTCGTTAATGATTTACTCACTTCTTTCATGATTACAATATTTTACAAGCAATAAAAAACTCTGTCAGAAACTGATGAAAATGTTCTGCAAAACAGAGCAAAATATTATATATTAACAAGTGTAAATTTCTTATTTTGAGGGAATATATCTCTATTTTCCCACATTAGACTGAATGTCTCATCTAGCCTTTTGCATGCAAGATTGCATTGCTTACTTCAAGTAAAGTGGTCTGGATGTTTCTGACTTAGTTATTAAGTTTAATTCTCAGAAAATTTAGTTTTAAAAAAGCATCACTATGAGAAAAAAAGTCATAATGATAATTAGTAGATAGATATATACTTTATTAATCCCAAGGGGAAATTCACATACTCCAACAGCAGCATACTGATAAAAAACAATATTATATTAAAGAGTGATAAAAATGCAGGTATAACAGACAATAACTTTGTATAATGTTAACGTTTAGCCCCCCAACCCCCCGGGTAGAACTGAAGTGTTGCATAGTTTGGGAGAGGAACGATTTCCTCAGTCTGTCAGTGGAGCAGGACAGTGACAGCAGTCTGTCGCTGAAGCTGCTCCTCTGTCTGGAGATGATACCTTTCAGTGGATGCTGTGGATTCTCCATGATTGACTGGAGCCTGCTCAGCGCCCGTCGCTCTGCCACAGATGCCTGCCCCAGCACACCACCGCATAGAAGAGGGCACTCGACACAACCGTCTGATAGAACATCTGCATCTTATTGCAGATGTTGAAGGACGCCAGTCTTCTAAGGAAGTATAGTTGGCTCTGTCCTCTCTTTCATAGAGCATCAGTATTGGCAGTCCAGTCCAATTTATCATCCAGCTGCACTCCCAGGTATTTATATGTCTGTACCCTCTGCACATGGTCACCTCCGATGATCACGGGGTCCATGAGGGGCCTGGGCCTCCTAAAATCCACCACCTGCTCCTTGGTCATTCTGGTGTTCAGGTGTAAGTGGTTTGAGTCGCACCATTTAACAAAGTCTTTGATTAGGTTCCTATACTCCTCCTCCTGCCCACTCCTGATGCAGCCCACGATAGCAGTGTCGTCAGTGAACTTTTGCACGTGGCAGGACTCCGAGTTGTATTGGAAGTCCGATGTATATAGGCTGAACAGGACCGGAGAAAGTACAGTCCCCTGCGGCGCTCCTGTGTTGCTGACTACAATGTCAGACCTGCAGTTCCCGAGACGCACATACTGAGGTCTGTCTGTAACATAGTCCATGATCCATGCCACCAGGTATGAATCTAGTCCCATCTCTGTCAGCTTGTCCCTAAGGAGCAGAGGTTGGATGGTGTTGAAGGCGCTAGAGAAGTCCAGAAACATAATTCTCACAAAATCACTGCCTCTGTCCAAGTGGGAGAGGGAATGGTGTAGCATATAGATGATGGCATCCTCCGCTCCCACCTTTTCCTGGTATGCGAACTGCAGAGGGTCGAGGGTGTGGCAGATCTGTGGCCTCAGGTGGTGAAGCAGCAGCTGCTCCAGGGCGACAGGCCGGAAGACATTCAGCTCACTAGGACGTGATACCTTTGGGACTGGGGTGATGCGAGATGTTTTCCAAATCCTCGGGACTCTCCCCTGTTCCAGGCTCAGGTCGAAGATGCGCTGTAGAGGACTACCCAGCTCCAGTGCACAGGTCTTCAGCAGTCATGGCGATATTCTATCTGGACCCACTGCTTTGCTGGCATGAAGTCTCCTCAGCTCTCTGCTCACCTGCAGTACTCTGAGGTGAGAGTGGGTTAGTGTGGTCAAACCTGTTAAAGAAGTTGTTCATTTGGTTTGCTCTCTCCACGTCTCTCTCGATGGTGGCACCCTGCTTCGAGCTGCAGCCAGTGATGTTCTTCATCCCATCCCAAACTTCCTTCATGCTGTTATTCTGCAACTTCTGCTCCAGCTTTCTCCTGTACTGTTCCTTCGCTGCCCTGAGCTGGACTTGGAGTTCCTTCTGCACGCAGTTGAGTTCATGCTGATCACCGCCTTTAAAAGACATTTTCTTCTGGTTCAAAAGGCCCTTGATGTCACTTGTAATCCATGGCTTGTTCTTAGCATAGCAGCGTACTGTTCTTACTGGAACTACAATGTCCATACAGAAGTTGATATAGTCAGTAGTGCAGTCAACAACCTCCTCAATGTTCTCACTATGTGACCCCTGCAGGATACCCCAGTCCGTAGTTCCAAAGCAGTCTCTCAGAGCCTGCCCTGCCTCAGGGGTCCACTTCCTGAATGAGCGTGTGGTTGTAGGTAGCTCCCTCCCTCTTGGTTTGTAGTGAGGCTGAAGCAGAACCAGGGTATGATCTGCTTTCCCAAGCGCAGGCAGTGGGGTGGCGCTGTATGCATCTTTAACGTTTGTATACAGTAGGTCAATAGTCCTATTTCCCCGGGTGTTACAATCCACATACTGGGAGAAGGCAGGTAATGTTTTGTCCAGCGTCACATGGTTAAAGTCTCCAGAGATTAGTGCAAGCGACTCAGGGTGCTGTGTTTGTAACTTAGCAACAGCGGAATGGATTATGCCACCCGCTATCTCCACGTCCGCCTGAGGAGGGATGTAAACAATAACAACAATAATGTGTCCAAACTCTCTGGGCAAGTAATAGGGACGCAGACTTACTTACTTAGTGAGCAGCAGTATGGTTTCATGCCAAGAAAGAGCACAACAGATGCAATGTTTGCTCTCAGGGTGTCAATGGAGAAGTATAAAGAAGGCCAGAAGAGTTGTATTGTGTCCTTGTGTACCTGGAGAAAGCATATGACAGGGTGCCTCGAGAGGAGCTGTGGTATTGCATGAGGAAGTCGGGAGTGTCAGATAAGTATGTAAGAGTTGTACAGGATATGTAAGAGGGAAGTGTGACAGTGGTGAGGTCTGTGGTAGGAGTGACAGATGCATTCAACGTGGAGGTGGGATTACATCAAGGATTGGCACTGAACCCTTTCTTATTTGCAATGATGATGAACAGGTTGACAGAAGAGATTAGACAGGAGTTCCCTTGGACTATGATGTTTGCTGATGACAGCAATCTGCTGATCTGTAGCGAGAGTAGGGAGCAGGTTGAGGAGACCCTGGAGAGGTGGAGATATGCTCTAGAGAGGAAAGGAATGAAGATCAGTAGGAACAAGACAGTATACATGTGTGTTAATGAGAGGGAGGTCAGTGGAATGGTGAAGATGCAGGGAATAGAGTTGGCGAAGGTGGATGAGTTTAAATACTTGGGATCAACAGTATAGAGTAACGGGGATTATGGTAGAGAGGTGAAGAAGAGTGCGTTTGCTGGGTGGAATGGGAGGAGAAAGGGTGTCAGGAGTAATTTATGACAGACAGTTATCAGCAAGAGTGAAACGGAAGATCCCCAGGACGGTAGTGAGACCAGCTATGTTATATGGGTTGGAGATGGTGGTACTGACCAGAAAGCAGGAGACTAAGATTTGCATTGGGTGTGAAGAGGATGGACAGGATTAGCAATTAGTACATTAGAGGGTCAGCTCAGGTTGGCTGGTTGGGACACAAAGTCAGAGAGGCGAGATTGCATTAGTTTGGACATGTGCAGAGGAGAGATGCTGGGTATATTGGGAAAAGGATGTTAAAGAGAGAGCTATCATGCAAGAGGAAATGAGGAAGGCCTAAGGGATGGTTTATGGATGTGGTGAGAGATGACATGCAGGTGAAAGAGCAAGATGTAGAGGACAGGAAGATATGGAACAAGATAATCTGCTGTGGCAACCCCTAACAGGAGCAGCTGAAAGAAGAAGAAGAAGAAGATAAGAAAAAGTCTTACAAGCTATAATGAGGAGCACACTGAGGCGTATTTTCGCATTTCAAGAAGCAAACTTATAATGTGTGAAAATTCACTAATATCAAGATTTTTATTTCTTTGATCTAGATTTTATTATTATAACAACAGGCAGTCTTACCAAGTAAAATTGTTGCACTGGTAGATAAAATCACTTCTGTCCAAAGAAAGAAGTGCACGACACACCCACTAGCCGTCTGTTGTTACATCTGGTTTGTCTGAAAGTTTGCTGTGTGAAATGCAACCAAACTACCTGGAGATTGAAACAAAGCAACTAATCATCTCCTGATTCAGTAGAAAGTAAAAAGACTATGAGTGTGAAGGTACTTTAAGATAAGACACAAATTTTTGAACTTTTAGAAATCCTGATGGCTGCAGCAGTCAACACAGAAATTTGTTTGACAGAACACCAAAAAACTTTGTTTCTCTTTCAGAACAGGACTTGGAGGTCTCCTTTGGCCCCAAATGCCAGTCAGGCTTCTTTCTGCAAGGATGCCTTTTGTCCATAAGTAATCTCTTTGTGTCAACATTGCTTTGCTCTCATCTCCAATTACAATATTTGTAACCCTTATATCACAATTGTTTCTAAATTCTGCAATAGGTTCCTATTTAGATATAAATTACAACAGTAATTGGATTTTAAACCCTGTAAAATAAAGTTTATTTTTCCTTTTTCAAAACATGCTTTAGTTGGTCATCCTCTGAGATTATCTTCATTATCTGACCTTTAATAATCTTAAAGGGTCACCCATTCTGACTGTTTTTAAGGTTTCAGCATTTCAGCAGTCAAACAAAAGGTTATACCATTTTTTTTTGGCCTTCAAATAATGACCTTTTAATGTGCAGGCTTCATTCTTCAAACACATCTACTTTTCTTTTCTCAACTTCTAGGTTTCTACAGCTATTGTTAGTTGAATGTTCCATACTGTATGTGGACATTTTTGCTAAATCATTTGTCTTTATTTTGTAGTTGTCATAATTTGATTCTATAATTACATTGTATTGATTTGTCTCTGTGATAATCTTTCAAGCCATTCAGTGTCTGAATTTATTTATTACAAAGTCATTCAGAGCAGGAGCAAACACGTGTATGAGGCAGGCTAGATGTCAGTCCATTCCAGGCCCACTTGTGCACACAGCCACCTCATTCACACCAGGCTAATTTATATTCTCAAAACAATCCTCTTAAAGAAACAGCCCTCCCCAGACCACCAGAGCCAAGTGTATAACCAGAGTTTACTTGACTAGGAATCAAACCCAGATCTGTAGAAATGTAAACATTTTCTCAGCATTTCACCGTTTGCCAACAATATATTGTGAGTAAAATAGCCACAGTTGCTCCTGCATACATCTAAAGCAAGAGGCTCTTTTTCTGTGTTTGTGCCAAAGTACTTCATATCAGATGAGGAGAGTTTTTGTATATTACTATGCATTAGTAATAATTGATATGCTTTCTAAATGGATTGAACCAACTTTATACAGTGACTGAATTTATACAGATATTATTATATGGTTTGATATTCTTTTGCAGTGTGTCACTAACAGAAGATCACATTTTATGGCAGAAACAATTCAAGTGAAGCAGTTATTTCATTATTCATACCATCGTTAATCAGCAGGGCTTCTAGAAAAACACTGATATTAACTCACTCAACAAAACGTGACAATTTTCTGAAGCCAGTTTCCACCACACTGCTTATTTTCAGTCGAATATCAAGTGCACTGATACATTGTACCTTTTCTAGCAAGTGTATAAATTAGCTAACGGTAAATTCAGCACTGAGACTGCATGACATAAGGTGATGCATGATGGTAAGATCAAGACTTTTTTATCTTCTAGGGATTTTGAGAAAGCTACTCATGCTTTTATCTTTTCTCGACTTGATTACTGCAACTCGCTGTATTCTGGGATTAGCTAATCCCTGATACGCAGGTTACAGTTGGTCCATAATGATGCCGCTCGCTTTCTGGTTAGGGCAAGAAAGTCTGGTTTTGTTTCTCCAATATTAGCTTCTTTACACTGGCTGCCTGTCAGTTTTCGAATTGATTTTAAAATCTTATTTCTAGTTTTTAAATCTTTACATGGGGCTGCTCTTGCCTATTTATCTGAATTGTGTGTTTTACACCAGCTATCTAGAGTGCTTAGATCTTCTGGTCAGTTGTCTCTTGTTGTCCCTCGTACCAAATGTAAAGCTAAGGGGGACACACAGGACTTTTACAGCTGATGCTCCTCGCCTGTGAAACTCTTTACCTCATCACATAAAAGAGTCGTCTACAATTGAACTGTTCAAAATGAGATTAAAGACTCATTTCTATTCACTTACATTCCGTGACCTTCAGTAATACTGATGGTTTCCTCATTGTGATTACGTAACATTACTTCTATTTATTATTTGCAGTATTTTATTTATGTTCATTTACTTTATTTCTATTTATGTTATTCATATTAATTGTATGTTTTTTCTTCTTTTATTGTAAAGCATTTTGGCCACTGCATTACTATGTTGTTTTAAATGTGCTATATAAATAATTTGACATTGACATGATAAATGGTAATACAGTATCAAGTTATCTTGATGTTACAACCTAAATTTCCATGACATTACTAAAAAATACAACAGTAGTGACATGTCATGAATTAAGTTACCATTTCAAATTGTGTTCCTAATATGTTTGGTTTTAGTCAAGCTTATTTAGCACAGCAGCACCTCAAACAAAATGGCATCAATACCTGGATTTTCATCCTATTTAACACTTTTACTGTGAATGGTTATGAAAAAACCCATATGATACCCATACGAATAAGCTCACATTACCCCATATGGACTTTCACCTATATGCACTACATTTTGCCCATATGACAAGTGTGCCCAGATTTTTTCCATGTGACATGCATATTGTCCAGCTCATATTTTGCCCATATGGGTTTTCCTGGATTTTCCCCATTTGAGATGGATATGGGCTAGTCTATATCTTGCCCATATGGGCTTGCCCTGCATATGCATATGTTTTGCCATATGATCCACACACAGGATGACCAAAGTAAACATAAATTTAGGGCCAACCCACATTAGCTTCCTTTTGGGAAAGTGAGAGTTGGCCCATCTCTAGGTAGCCCAGGTTTTGCTCATATGGACCTCATCTGGGCTTGTTGCCTGGGACACTGCACTTGTTTCTGAAAACTATGTTATTTTAGCACTTACAATTCCCCATTCCCTTCACATGATCCTGGACACTATATATTCTCTACTGTCTACTACCATCTGACCATATAAGGGCAATGCGGCCCCTCCAGTTGTGTTTTTCATTCCTTCACTGAAATGTGGCAGATCTGCTTCGACTGATATTGGAATTTCTGCAGTGCAGTTTTTTTTTTAATTTTTTAGATAGTTTATTAAAAATGTTTAACTTAAAGAAAAGAGTACTTTGATATATAATGTGAGTTTTTATGAACAAAGCTTTTTATTTAAACAGTGATAGCTGTTATGAATTGATGTGAGAGGTTTATCTCTGAAATGATCTCTGATAAACAATCTTGTATTTTATTTGAGGTTCATTAGTATGATTAACAAATTGCATTTACAGTAAATGCCATCTACTGTCATTTTGCCTAACTCAAGCATGACCTGGCTCTTCTCAGTTTATTAAGGCTACCCACCTTTCTTCGATGTGCCTGACAGTTATGACCTGATTTTGTCACTGTATATATATACACTGTTGCGCATATATATATATGCAATGATGCCATTCTAGGACATGCTGAGCTTTTATTTTTGAGTAACAGACCCTCTGGCATTCCTTAGATATTAGATTTGTCTAATAGATTTTAGATTTTATCTATAATAATAATAATAATAATAATATATTTTATTTATATGGTATCTTTCCCATGCTCAGGGTGCTTCCATGCATCCATCTATGCATCCATCCATCCATTTTCTAAACCAGCTTTATTCTGAACCATGTCGTGGTGGAGCAAGAGCCTATCCCATCAAGCATAGGGCGCCAAGAAGGAACTATCCTTGGACAGGGCGCCAGTCCTTCCCATGGATTTATTCATATATTTATATGAATTTCCATCTATTTATCCATTTCCCTGAGCCCTCCGTTTTCAATAGCACAGTCAGCAGGAGTTTGACAGTAATGAACAGGTTAATTACTCAATTTTCTGCTTTACACTATGTTTAAGTCAAACATCACAAAATGACCAAATAGCTGCTTGCACCACAGTAATAGAAGTTGTAATCATCCATCTATCTATGCATTTTCTGAACTTATTGTATAGGAATTTGGGGAGCTGAACTATCATGTGCTTTTGTCCTAACTATATAATAAATGACTCTGATTATCCCCTCGAGTGCCTAGTCCACTTATACATTTTTATAGCATCCCTAAATACCTTCTGTCATCAAAGCACTCACTTTGTGTGTTCATCTGGTCCTCCTTCTTCCTTTAGTTGTGCCTTTGTCTGCAACAACCTCCAAACTCCAAGCTCAGATTGAGACTGCCTATCTATCTATCTATCTATCTTAGGGTTGCCAGATTAGAAAATTAGAAATACGAGACACTCTTAAAATCTCTCTTTATATTACTATTGTCAGGGATGCCAGTTGTGACAACCCGGCCGGGACGCCATGAAGGACCGGAAGAGGGCATGCGCCCACCTTGGACCACGTGGGGGCTGCCACCCTGGTGCTTTTGGGGGCCACGGGTAGAGGGCTTGGAAGCCTATCCCTGTAGGGGCCCATGGTCACTGCCAGGGAGCGCCCCGAGGCCTTGGAGACCCTGGACCTCAGCACTTCCGCCACACCAGGAAGTGCTGGGGGGACGAGAAGCAGGGACACCCGGAGTGTTTCCGGGAGTACAGCCGGCACTTCCGCCACACGGGGGCGTGTCAGTGGAAGATTGCCGGGATGCACCTCCGGGTGTGGATAAAAGGGGCCGCCTCCTTTCATTCTGGGCTGGAGTTGGGTGGAAGTAGGACGAAGCAGGAGAAGCAAGAGTGGAGGCGGCCCGAAGAAAGGCATAGTGTGTGGCCAGGACTTTGGGGGTTTGCGTGTGCACTTTTGAACATTGTAAATAGACTTGTAAATAAACGTGTGGTGGTGGAAAACAACATGTCTGCCTGTCTGTGCCCGGGTTTCCGTTCATATCTGGCGTAGTCGGCAGGATTCTCCGCCTGTTCCAAGGTGGGGACCTGTTCCTCAAAATCTTGTTGTGGACGGCCCGGCGCAGCACAGACCCCACCCACGTGCCGCGGGAGCAGCGTGCACACAGCCCCACGGGGGAAAAGTACCCCACGGACCGCCATGGGTCCGCAGGAGAGACGTTTTACCCTGAGGCGGTTCGACGGCGTGTGGAGCAGGACTACAGCAGGCTCCTGCGGGCGCGCCATTGCTGGAGGCGCCCGGGACGGCATCGCGGCCAGGGAGGCCATGCCGAGGACGTTTCCTCGGTTGGGCGGGACCCGGGAGGTGAGTTCTCTGCCTATCGGCAGCTGGCTCTGGGGGGCCGGGCGTGTGTTCTATCTTGCAGGCAGGGACAGCCCGGATCCGCATCAGTGGCGGAATCATGCTGGTTGGTGGGGCTTTGACAGCGCAGCGACGCCTGCAGGAGCTGGTGAAAAGGAACCGCTGCAGCACGAGAGACAGCGAGGCTGCCGGCAAGCGGGAAGCCAAAATGGCGCGGACCAGAAGTCCCTCCCCGTGACAGGCACGCGATTGGATGTTGTGTCTTACGTGCCTGCAGATGACTGGAGAGAGGCGGGACGAAGGAATGTCCATTACGTGCCTAGGGGAGACCTGATTGGGCCGGAGGAAGAGGCCCACAGGAAGTCACCGGCGTCTGGGGCTGACGGACAGGTGAGCTCCGCGTTGGTTAACTTCCTGTCTTTGCCGGCTGCTCTGTTGGAGCTGGAGGTGTGCCTTCAGCCTGCGGAGCAGCATTTGTCACAGGTGCTACGTTCCCTCCGGGCGGATTTGCGGGTACTGGAGATGAAGGCGGTTGCGTCAATCGAAAAGCTGCTGACAGCGATTAGACGGTGCGACGCTGGATTCTTCAGTCGGAGGTGTACGGCGGGGAAGGTGAGTACAGCCGTTCCTGTACAGCATAAAGGAGGGTGTGGCGAAATTGGCTGTGATACCAACGATCAGCATCGAGTAGGCAGACCTACAACAGTGGATGCGGCGCAGGGGGCTGTGCGCGCAGTGAGGGGAGAGACAGCGAGAGGGCTGGCAGGACACGGGCTGTTGAGTGCCCCAGGTCCTAACGCCCTCCGCCCCGAGTCGGCGGCAGTCTCGCGCCACACTACAGGGACGCAGACGGGAAGGAGTAGGAGTCTCTTTTTATGCAATAAGGAGACTCAGACCGTCAGGGCGTCCCAGAGTGACAGGAGGAATCGAAGGGTGAATGCTGATTCCTCCGATAGGAAGGGACGTGGTGCTGGGTTCACACGTCCAAGTGCTGGCCGCCCACTGCGGGGGCAGAGGGATCCCATGGGGTCAGCGGAGAGGAACGGACTGCAGGCGGTCCCGTCTGTTTCACCGACAGGAGATACACGGAACCCGCAGAGAGGGTACCGAACAGGCAAGTGCCAGGGTACCGGTTGGCGGGGGGAGCGCTGCCACTGTGCAACGCAAAGGGACACCAGGGAAGGGTGTCCAGGCAGCGGCTCTGCCCCTTTGTTTCCATTCATTTCAGGACCGGACCCTGGACAAGCAGTAGGACCTGCTTCGTTGGAAACCTGCCCTCAGGAGACGGGCCATCTGCTAGAAGGACTCTCCGCTGGCGAGGGGGTGCCGCCACGGCTGGCAGAGGCTAGGAGGGTGCGAGTGGCTCCAACCAAAGGGGCACGGCGTCCTCGGAGAGTGTGCCGAAAGAGCAGGCCCCGGGGTGCCGAGTTGGACCCCGGTGGCTCAGGAGTAGGACCTGCTTCGGGGGTAAGCTGCCCTTGCGGGACGTGCCGCTCCTCCCGAGTGGTCTTCGCTGGGTGTGGGGCACTGTAAGGGATGCCAGGGGCGATGACCCGGCCGGGACGCAATGAAGGACTGGAAGAGGGCGTGTGAACACCTTCGACCACGTGGGGGCTGCCACCCTGGTGATTTTGGGGGCCACGGGTAGAGGGCTTGGAAGCCCATCCCTGTAGGGGCCTGTGGTCACCGCCAGGGGGTGCCCCGAGGCCTTGGAGACCCTGGACCTCAGCACTTCCGCCACACCAGGAAGTGCTGGAGGGGAGAGAAGCAGGGACACCCGGAGTGATTCTGGGAGTACAGCCGGCATTTCTGCCACACGGGGGCGTGTCGGTGGAAGATTGCCGGGAAGCACCTAGTGCACATCCGGGTGTGGATTAAAGGGGCCGTCTCCCTTCATTCTGGGCTGGAGTCGGGTGGAAGTAGGACGAAGCAGGAGAAGCAAGAGTGGAGGAGGCCCGAAGAAAGGCATAGTGTGTGGCCAGGACTTTGGGGGTTTGTGTGTGCACTTTTGAACATTGTAAATAGACTTGTAAATAAACGTGTGGTGGTGGAAAACAACATGTCTGCCTGTCTGTGCCCGGGTTCCGTTCACACTATATATATATAAATTTATACATGCCCCCTACACACCCAGACCAATATATTATATAAAAGTAGAGACATATGTTAAAAACATAAAGCAAGGATTTTAATGGGTTATTATGGGTTAAACAAAAATAAAATCATTTGAAAATTATTTAATGCAAGCTAAAAAAAAATCTGTAAAAGTGAAATCATTTGAAAATATTTATTTAATACAGACAACAGAGGAATATCTATATATAAATAATTCACTAAGGGCACGCAAGCCAGTGAGCGCAAGACCGAGAGCCACGCCCGACAACTCACAGAGCCCCGCCCACCAACTCTAAGACCATGGGATACACACGACAGAGCCCCGCCCGCCAACTTTAACCCTCCTCCCACGTCATGGGATACACATGACAGAGCCCCGCCCGCCAACTCTAACTCTCCTGCCGCATCCACCGTTGCTCTCGAGGCATGTGTACTGCCTGCTCATGTGCCTGCACAGAACACCTCACTAAACACAGCTTTAGTTGCTTTCGTCTCTGCTACAGTCCATATGAACCTCAGAGCCACGTTGACTTTTCATTGTTCTTTTCGATACTGACTGCTTTTCTATATATATAATCGACCAAGTCGCCCGACCATGGGGAACGCATGACAGAGCCCCGCCCGCCCACTCTAACCCTCCTCTCGCGTCATGGGGAACGCACAACAGAGCCCCGTCCACCATCTCTAATCCTCCTTCTGTGTCCACCGTCGCTCTCGAGGCTAAAGAGAAGGCTAAATCAAACAGCAATAATTAGCAAACAAACAAAGATAACTGGCAGTAACACTGCAAAATTCACAATTGGTATGCCAGTTTGAAAAGATAAGTTTTGAGGGTAGTTTTAAAATGTGTTATTGAATCGAGCTGATGTATATGAGAGAGAAGAGAATTCCCGAGTTGAGGAGCACTATGAGAGACGCTCGAGCTCCCATAGCACAGAGTTTGATGTGTGGTACAGAAAGTACAGCTGCAGATGAGAATCTGAGTGAGCGAGAGGAGTGTCAGTCTGTAGGATATCAGTGAGGTTGTGGAGAGCTTTAAATGTTAAGAGTGGTATTTAGTATTGTATTCTGTAGTTAACAGGGAGCCAGTGAAGTTGAGAGAGAATAGGTGTAGTATGCTCAGTGGATTTAGAACAGCAGGTTATTATCCTGGCAGCAGAATTTTGAATAAATTGTAAGCAATTGATATGTTTTTGTGGGATGACAGACAGAATAGCATTACAGTAATCTATACGTGAGGTGACTCAGGCATTAGCCAATACTTTAGTACTGTGTTGCGTAAGAACAGGACAAAGTCTAGAAATGTTTCAGAGATGGAAGGAAGCAGTCCGAGAAATGTTACTTATACAGGAGGAATTATTTTAAATAATAATAATAATTATTATTATTATTATCTATACTAATAAAAGACTGACTGACTCACTCATCACTAATTCTCCAACTTCCCGTGTAGGTAGAAGGCTGAAATTTGGCAGGCTCATTCCTTACAGCTTACTTAAACAAAAGTTAAGCAGGTTTCATTTCGAAATTCTACACATAATGGTCATAACGGTCGACAATGTCCGCCATGTTGAACTTTCTTATTTATGGCCCCATCTTCACGAAATTTGGTAGGCGGCTTCCCTTCGCTAACTGAAACTGATATACGTACTTATTTCAGTGTTATGACGCCACTGTCGGCCGCCATATTGAACTTTCCAACGTCACTAATTCTCCAACTTCCCGTGTAGGTAGAAGGCTGAAATTTGGCAGGCTCATTCCTTACAGCTTACTTACAAAAGTTAAGCAGGTTTCATTTCGAAATTCTATGCGTAACAGTCATAACGGTCGACAACATCCGACATGTTGAACTTTCTTATTTATGGCCCCATCTTCACGAAATTTGGTAGGCGGCTTCCCTGCGCTAACCGAAACCGATGTACATACTTATTTCGGTAGTATGACGCCACTGTCAGCCGCCATATTGAACTTTCCAACGGTCTTTGTTACTTATGGGCCCATCTTCAAGAAATTTGGTACGCGGGTTCCCAGCGCTTACTGAGTCCTACTTACGTACATATATACGTCCATAGCCTGCAGCTTGGTCGCTTTGTGAGGCGCCGTTGGGTCCCCCATCCCAACGCCTCCCACGTTGTTGGGTGCCTGCCTATATAAGGCCGTTCGTCGCTCCGGTCTCTTCATTCCCTTCCTTGCTTTGCCAGGTGATTCACGTCTCCCTGCTGATAACTGCAGCCTTTTTATTTAATCCACGGCTTCTCCGCTGTTTTATTGTTTGTTTATTATGATTATAGTTATTGTGTAGGTATTTTAGGCTTACTTTACATTGTTCAGGTACCCATTACCTTTATCCTTCCAACCGTACCCCCATTAACATGTTTATCGAGGTGATCACCATCAATCAAAGAACTGTCACTTACCGAGTGGTTTCCATGCCAGGAGATGGCACCTGCCTTTTCCATTCTTTGTGTTACATATTGCACGGCCATATCAGGCTCACTCTTTATATCCGAAGGAACATTGTGTCTTATGTATTGAATGACTGGGACAGGTTCAAGGTGTGGACTGATGACAGTACAGGAGATAATTATACTACACAGGGACACTATAAGAGTGAAATGCTTAAGCCCTTCACCTATGGTTCTGCATGTGAGTTGATGGCTGCCGCTGAATTGTTCAATTGTCGCTTTCAAGTGTACCGAAATGACCAAAACTTTTACACCTTTCGACAACCGCCAATGCCTCTTAAACATCTTAGATTCACAGGTGACAATTTCAGTAGTGGACACTTTGATGTTTATGAATGTTTAAACTCTCAAAAGCTGGATGCGAAGTTATCGATGAAACCAGTTGTATACTTACAACGTTTAACAGATGCCGAATGTCACTTCAACACAGCAAGTCCTGCAAATACTGTCATAATTGAAACAAACCATGAAACTCAAACCGATTATGACAGCAGCAATCCAAGCTGTGAGATTTGCTTTTGCTTTTCACATGGCCAACTGTACGTTGCAGGCTCAAGAGTAAGCTCAGCGCACAGCTTGGTCATATTACAACTGGAGGGCCGAACTGACAACGTGGTATACAGAGAGATCCTTAACAAATAATTATTGGTATATTTTCCCTCAGTTTAAAAGGGTTTACTTTTCTTCTTAATTAAAATGTTAAGGCAGTATTTCGCTGCTGCGAAGCGCAGATATTTTGCTAGTTATTTAATAATTGACATTATTAGTGTATAAATGGATATAAATAATTGCATGTAAACGATTCACCAAAATCTGTTGTATGTAAACAATACTGTTTAAAACGTGTTTTTTCATCAGAAAACCCAGTTTCCACATCTACCTGTATTAGTTTAAATTGCACTTTTACCACTCGCAATAGTGCGGACGTGCTGACTTATCGTGTCGACTGGGCAACACAGTGAATGCGGCGTCTATCTATATATGTCTATGTTTTCCGTAGCCTGCTACAGGAAGGTACTCTCTCGACCACTGGCATTGGTTTCGCTCCTTGCTATTTTCTTTATACTGTGACAGTGGTTTTCTAAGCCTTTGTTATACTGAATTCCTTTCTCACCGTTTTCCATTCCTATTCTTACACCGCAGTATGGCGGGCTTCGGCTAGTTATTATTATTTAATACAGGCAGAAAAAAGTGGGCTGTGACAAGTAGTAACAACACACTTTGTTGACCCTGTATGTTGCAATGCTGAGCCAGAACTGCACATCAGCGTGGCTGGAGAGCAAATCGGTAAAAGTGTTGCTGTCCTCAGCCAACCAAAGGAACTGAACAAGATGCAAACAGGCAACAAACACTAGTTTCCTTGTTACATTTGGGTTATTTTCATCAAGAGAATCGGAGAAAAGAAAGCATAATTACTTATAAAGTTACAACTAAGTACCGTAAGAAGGTAGTAAAAATATATTTTTATTATGAAATTTGAAAGTGAACTAAATACGGGACATTTGGGTGTCCCTGAAAGGTCAGTATGGGACAGGGGACAAAGATTATCTATCTATCTATCTATCTATCTATCTATCTATCTTACAGAAATAGCAGGCTACAATTCCACCCAGTGGCTCACAATGGCCCTCATGTACCTTTCATGCAGTACATTTGAATAGCAATTCTTTTTTTTGTTTTTTTCCTACATTTAACTTTATTAATTATTTATTTATTGATTTGTATGTGTCAAATTACTTTAAGTATTTTATTTTGTCCTTAATTAATATACTTTTCTTTCTGACTTTCTATTTTTCATTGGTACTGGTCCTTGCTGAATTTGGTTTAACTTTTATAGTTTGGTTTAATTTCATTCTGGGATTATTTTTTTATTGTTATAATTTTGGTTTAAAATTATTCCAATTTGTTTTCTAATGGGGGAAAATATTTTGTCTTCCTGTCACTGAGGCACCAGTATCCATAGCTAACATTATTTAAGCCAGTGTGGCAGATGACCAGGGACCTTGCCCCACTGGGACGCCTGGAGCAGGGAAGGACCAGGAGAGGGGCAATATCTCCCCTGGGCGCAAGAGGGCAGCCCCCCTGATTTCCATCAAGGACCACGGATATGAAGCTGGGAAGCTCAACCCTGTGGGGGTCCATGGCCACCACCAGGGGGCACCTGGATGGATCCTGATTCCTGGAGGACAGCACTTCCGCCATACCAGAAAGTGCTGCTGGAAGACCATCACAGAGCACCTGGAGCACATCTGGGGCGGGATAAAAGGGGCCACCTCACTCCATTCGGAGAGCTGGAGTCGGGAGGAGGAAGATGGAGCTTGTGAGACAGGAGTGGAGGCAGCTGAAGAGAGAAAAGGACTGAGTAGTTGTGTATGAGTTGGTGGAACTGGACTGTAAATATTGTTAATAAACGTGTGTGTTGTGGACATTGGTGTTGTGTCTGTCTGTGACCAGACTATCCTTTTACACCGGTCATCATAAGTCAAACTTTGTCCATCTTTATGGTAATTAAAATCAGTTAGTAAAAGGCTGTAGGTTAATGAATTTATGGTTTAAGAATTCTGACTGCGGTGTTGTTTAGATAACTTGTTGCTTTTTATTTCCTGTCTTTTATCTGTGCACATTTTAAAACTTTGATTTTGGTTTTATTTTCTGGTAATTACAAATCAGACTTTTGTCCTGAATTTTTTAGGTAGTGCAATTTAAATAATTTCCACATTATTTAAAAAAGAGTTCCTTAAATTTTCTAACTTAGCTCAATTACATTTACTGCTTTTCCCATTTGTTTGGAATGTTTTCCATTTGAATGTGAAGTACATTTGAAAATGTAAAAGATAATTGAGCCTGTAAGTTGAGGAGGAATAAGCTGCACTAATTATCTGGAAAGCTCATGACTTACTGACAATGTGTTGATGCATTTATTTAAGTATTGCACTTTATTTATTTTATAATATTTTATTTATATGGTTCCTTTTAAATCTGGTTTAATATCAGTGAGAATTGTGCAATGTGTCTGTGTGTCCGTTGTAATAGTTGCTGCTACTCTAGACAAAGACTAAATGCAAGCTTTCTCTCAAATAAAGCCAGGCTGTATGGGAAGGGTTGTGAGCAAGAGGATGGGCTTTAAAAAGTTCAAACTTACCTTTTAACTTCTACTAACTGCCAACATGACAGCATGTTAAAGAACAAGGTTAATCAGAAATCATGCAAATCTGCTGCTACTCTTAGGAATACACATTTGCAAAGTACAGGAAATATAATTAAAATTAGAAAAACCATAATTACAAAATATGTTATTTGAATCAATAAGCAGTATTTAATGCAACCACAGTCAAACAGAAAAGAAAAAATCCATTATGCAGCAAACAAAGGAACAATATGTTTTAGATCTGGAACACGGATGGCAAGCACAAATGAACTGAAAGAAGGTGACATTATTACCATAGTGCACAGAATATGCTCAGTTCATCTGAATGAAAATGCAGGCATGCCATTAAGTGTGCCCAAGCAAAACTGGAAGTAGAATGTGTTTGCAATAATAACAGAAACAGAATTTTTAAAAATTCTAAAGTGTTACAAATTGTAGCTACTGCTTTTAAATGAAAAAGAAAGATAGAAAGATAGAGGTAGAGAGAATAGTCTTCCATCATCTACACCATCCTTAAAAAATACTGTTTGTAATGCTGTAAATTTTTTAACTATCCTTCAGTAAAACCTGAAATCTCATCTTTCCATCTAACTTTCCTGGTTAGGGTCACGGTGCCAGCAGACCAAGCAAGTCATCCCCTGACTTCCCTGTTCCCACCTCCAGATTACTCTTCCTGGGGTATTCCCGGCATTTTCAAAGCCTGCCGAGACATATAATTCTGGGTCTGCTAAAGGGTTTCCACTCAGTGGAACGTGTTCAGACCAGCTGTTGGGGGAGGCATAGGGGGCATTCTTACTATATGCCCAAACCACTTCTTCTCAATCCGGAGTACTAACTCTGCTCTGAGGCTCTCTCGAACCACTGAGCTTTTCTTCCTATCACAGAGTGTCAGTGCAACCACCCTGCGAAGAAACCTCATTTTATAATCATTCACCGCTCAACCTGTAAACTGAGAGCTCTTGTCTTTAGACTCAGCACCTGCTTTACTAATATGAACTGGTACAGCACCCGCAAAACAGCTGCCACTGCTCCTGTCCAGTTGTTGATCTCATGTTCCTTTTTTCTGTCACCTGAATAACATCTCAAGATACTTGAACATCTCCACTAAGGGCAGTTGTTCCTTGTCACTTGGAGAGAGCAAGCCACTCTTTTCTGTGACAGAACCATGATTTCAGACCTAGAAGTGATGATTCTCATCCTTGCCACTTCACACTCAGGTCAAAGTCAAATGAAGCAAAGAGGACAGAATCATCTGATACCCTTACCCTCCCCATTTGCACACCCTCAGATCCTTGGCTGCACCTTGATATCCTGTCCATGGAAACCAAAAACAGGAATGGTGACAAGACACAGACTTGATGGAGTCTGACACCCACATTGAACAATTCCTACATGACACCGCTGGGTAGTGAAGGTGTAAAATTGTTGCTTTATGCAGATGATGTGGTCCTCTTTGCCTAATCCGACTGTAACCTTCTGCATGTTCTTTTGTTTTCATTGCGTAAGTCAGGCCACCATGTGAACTCACCACTGGTTGGACTTTCCAAATAGTGCTCATTTAAACAGTTATCAATAGACTCCAGAGACAAGTGATCTACATTTAACTAATTCTGCAACTTCTAAAAGCAGTTGGCTACACCTGTTATGATTAGGTGTGTCATATTAAAGGGGATGAATACTTATGTGATCAATTATTTTGTGTCTTATATTTGTAACTAGCAGAATACCCGCGCTTCGCAGCGGAGAAGTACTGTGTTAAAGAAGTTATGAAAAAGAAAAGGAAAAATTTTAAAAATAACGTAACTTGATTGTTAATGTACAGTAATTGTTTTGTCATTGATATGAGTGTTGTTGTCATATCTATCTATATATATATATAGCAGAATACCCGCGCTTCGCAGCGGAGAAGTAGTGTGTTAAAGAAGGTATGAAAAAGAAAAGGAAATTTTTTAAAAATAATGTAACATGATTGTTAATGTAATTGTTGTATATATATATATATATATA
>JANRMT010062817.1:29328767-29340202 GCA_026402145.1 Polypterus bichir lapradei
AATTTCAGCTTTCTACCTACATGGGAAGTTGGAGAATTAGTGATGAGTCAGTCAGTCAGTCAGTCAGTCAGTCAGTCAGTCAGTCAGTGAGTGAGGGCTTTGCCTTTTATTATTATAGATTTATGTAACTGTTCATGAATCACATGTGAGTGGTTTTGACTGAAAATGGAGAAAGTGTAGCTTTATTTTTCCTATGTTACCTGTGAACATCAGAGAAAAGTACACATATTATTCTATCTATTCAGCAATGCATATAATGCTGAAAAATAGTAAAAATCTGAGTTTTCGTATCTGTGATAGATGAGTGGGTTGCTTTCATGTAACTTAAACTGATTTTTTAGTTTGAATAGCTCTAAGAATGACTCTTGCATTGGAATTAGATCTGTCAGAGTAGATTTAGTAGACTGACGTTTTACAACAGTAATGCCCTGGAGATATGTGAAATATAATAGAACATTTCTTGAAATGAGAAGGAAAGAAAAGACAAATACCTGCCTGATACAGGTGGCTAAAGTAGTACTGACTTAGGAGGCATGTATCTGAAAATAAATTGCATCAATCAATCAATCAATCAATCAATTTTTGCTTTATATATTGCCTTTTCAGAAAGAACATATCTTCTACCTTGAACTTCATAGTACATTGTATATTTAAATACAATTAACAAAAATAATAAATTGTGCGCCAAATTATATATTTTATATTTTTTATAAATGGATTAGAGAAATTAGGGTTAGGGTTAGAGGTTAGAGGTTAGAGGTTTACTTACCTTGGCAGTGACATTCATGTCTCTGTTGACTCTTCCTGTGAAGTCAGTAAACAGATTGGGAGAGCATGGGGGGTCATGAGGTCGCTGGAAAGGGGTGTGTGGCGCTCCCGATATCTATGCAAAAGGACAAAGGTCCAAGTCTTTAGAATCCTGGCGCTTCCTGTCTTACTATATGGTTGTGAGACATGGACGTTATCCAGTGACCTGAGACGAAGACTGGACTCCTTTGGTAATGTGTCTCTCCAGAAAATCCTTGGATACCGTTGGTTTGACTTTGTGTCGAATAAGCAGTTGTTCATAGAGTCCCGAATGAGGCACATTACCTGCATTTTGAGGGAGCGTCAGTTACGGCACTACGGCCATGTGGCGCGTTTCACCGAGGGTGATCCGGCTCATAAGATCCTCAATGTTGGGGACCCAAGTGGCTGGATCAGGCCAAGGGGTCACCCATGTAACACCTGGCTGCAGCATTTCTGGAGGGTAGGACTGGACTGCTTGTCTCTCTTTGGGGGGTTGTCAATCGGGATCCTGAGCTGTTTCTACATGTAGTGGGTGCGGCAATGCACTGTACCAGTGCATGCGCCCCAACTTGACTTGACTTGACTTGATTAGCCCTGTGAACTACGGTTAGAATTACGTCACTGTCACTAATGCAGGCTGGTGTCAAGAAAGGTGTCTGGCAATACAAGCTTATGCTCCTATACAGTAGCTCAAACATTTGGGGTGACTGGCTAACCTGGATGATCTCAGAGAATGGCAATTAAACTGGCAGAGTGTGAGAAAAGAAAAGAGAGTATAAATGGATCCTAGCCAAAACACAAGCCACCACAAAGTGTTTGGAGCTATCCATCTCTGTTTCTTTCATAATTAGTATCATAGTTCTTTTGAGGGCTTTCAGACGGCAGGCATTGTTTAAGCTCCCCTATATACATCATGTACAATATATCTCTCTGTCTCTCACTGTTTCTCACATTCTCTATGTACCTACTCACTGAGTATTTTTCAGAAATAATTCAGGGCCATGTCAAAGACATGACCATCTTAATAAGTTACTCTGAAAAGATAAACTAATTCTAGATCACAATTGTGTAGAACTTCTTCCAGTTGTACCAGATCAGGTGGATTATATTGAAGGGAAGGCCAAAGTCTCTAGAAACTAATTTATAAGCCTTTCTATACTAATACGAACTGAAAATGTGTTTTTCTGTGCTCTTCAGAAAAGCATGGTTTAATTCAGTAAAAAGCAGAGTGGTGGTGATAACGTTAGAGCTATTTGTTATTTCAAACTATTTTTAAATATGTATTGTGGTTTACTGAAGCTGCTTCTCCTCAAATATGAAATAGACTCTAGATAAAGGCATTTCTTCAAAGTAAAGGCAGTTAAATTAAAAAGAAATTCACCATGGTTTAATGATAATCCACCTTCTTAAATTAAAAAGTCAAAAATTAGAGTAGAAATGAAGGACAATAAGAATGGTCAGCATGGACTGGAGGTATCAAACATTATAATAAATCTAAATCTAAGGTATTCTCTGATACTACTTCAAATTAATAAATCAAAATATTACCAACTCATCACTTAAATTTGGGGCAACAGTTACCAATAGGAAATATGAACCAAGTAACATAATTCCACTTAAAATTAGCAACAACATAAGCCTTTCTAGTTAACAATTTAAAAAAATGTCAATTAATAGCTAAAAGAAAATATTCTTACTGATTTTTTAAATGAACCCAGTTACTTGCTGATTTATACCAATTCAAACTAATTTTAAAAAGTTTAGTAAATAACATTTTTCAAGATACAGTAGCTTTAAAAAGCCATTGTTACACTGTAAGTAATAAAATAACTTTTCTATTCCAATGATGTTAAGAATGGAAGACTGGATTCATATACACCCCTTTTTGTTCTATAGTTTTATAGAAAACTAGCCGTCCCCCGCAGCTCCGCCTGCGTAATAGTGAAACAGGACTGTGAAGAAGGCCCTGCCTGGCTCCCCACTCCTGATGTCACACTTCCCCCTCCCCTCGGTCCTCAGCCTCTGTCTCAGATTAGCACAAATATATCGCTCCTGCAAGCAAACTTTGATTCTTAGCGCAATGAGAGAAGTCGCAAAATCAACCGGAATGTTCAAGCAAATTATAGAAAAAAACCCAATCTAAATCTGTTAAGTAGTTCTCTCATGAAAAGCGGACAGACATATTGGCAGACAGAAAGACAAATGTTGGATTTTATATATATAGAGAGAGATTATAATCACACATATTAAAAAGGAAATTTTCATTAACTATTTCAGATTTGTAAATTAGATTCTATATGTATTATAAATATTCTATTTAGTGTTGAGCGTGAAATTCATTTCAGAGTGAGTTCACCAAAATAATGGAAACGTTCAGGAAGTTTGCCAAACTCTGTGAAATGCACTGAAGTTGTTGGGGGAAAAGGAACTGGTTCAGTTGTCTTTTAAGTGTTCCAGAGGGCTATGGAGGAGACGGCCAATTATGCTGGATCAATTATTGTGTCCAAAAATGTGATCTGAGCTGTAAGGCAGCTGTGCTAATCCATCCATCCATCCATTATCCAACCTGCTATATCCTAACACAGGGTCACGGGGGTCTGCTGGAGCCAATCCCACCTGTGCTAATTAATCATTGCGCTAATCATTGCACTACTGTGACTTAAACAATAAAAGACGCAAAAGGAACCATAATCACTAATAAAATACAACAAATCTGGCCAAAACTAGCAATAAGTAAAATGATAAATATAAAGTTCCAATTCTGGGGGACACATTGGCCGTGCCACAAAGCAGTGGTATGAGATTGGCTCTTTGAAGTTATGGCTCCGGGTGCAGTTGAAATGTTTTGTTTTTTTTGTTTTTAATCTATATGTGCAAATACTTTGCACTTTTTTCTTCCATCAAGAAAACAGAAACGCCTCATAAATAGTAATAAATCTTATTATTATCTCACCTGGTCTCATTCTGACTCATTCCTTTAAGTTTTGCTTTAACTGCTCAGTCCAGATGACTTATTAACTTATTATGCATGCTTAATTATCTATGTGGTTCTGTATAAAGTGTTATATATCTGGTTGCAGTACTCTTAATATTCTCAATATTGTAAATTATGGAACCCTCAAATGAAAAAATTGTAAGTTTTTTTTTTATACATAATGGTGCAAATCTGACTGGATTGGATCTGACATCCCACATGCACGAAGCAGATTAGGCCGTAATCTTACAGCAGACATGCAAGAAAGTTCTGTTCATGGCTTACACAGCTCTGTGATGTCACACTGAATTTATAAAGCATCATGGGGCGCTTGAAAAAAACATATTCATCCAAGCCAGCCACATGGCAAATTTCCAGGAAGATTTTCATCGAACAAGGTCACGGGAAATCCAGTACAAATGCTGGGAAAAATACTTTGATGGATTTTGGGATTCCACACTAATTCTGTTTTACTTTGAATTAAAGAAATGCCACAGTCTTTTAGAGTTAAGTGCAGCTTTTCGAACTATTAACCATAGTATTTTATGCTCATGGCTTAAGAACTCATTATTGTTAATTTTACTTTTTTCTTTTAAAATCCAAAGACAGTACTCTCTCACTTCTATTTGCAGTAGGACATGGGTTTCTTGGGATTGAGTGCTGTGACCAATTATTTGTTTTCTTTATACAGTATATTGCCATATGGCATTTGATTTAATTTGAAATAATAATACTGATTTTCATTTATATGCTAATGACACTTCTTTTTATTTATTACTTTTATATAATAATACTTGTCCAGTTGTGGCATTAATTAACTGCTTAGTGGGGTAAAGCAGAGGATGAGTGATAATTATGTTATTAAAGTTGGAAAGAAATGGGAGATATTTAGTGGGTAGTTAACTCTGCAAGTAATTAGTGTGAAGTTAATTCTGTAAATAGGAAGACAATACTGGAAGGTTGCAACATAAATGGTCTTAACTTTAACTTGTCTTTGCTTAAAAGTTTGCTGCCACCAGCAAGCATTTGTTTAACATAAAGAAAAGCCAGAGGTATTTGACCATTGTTATAATGTATATAACAAACATTTGAAATATGAATAACTAGAGATTAAATTGAGGGTGATTTGGTACTAAAGACCGGTTTCAACATATTCATTAATCAGGAAATTTTAGTCTTAGTTAGCCCTCTCATGAATGTATTATTAACATAACAACCTGATTTTAACAGACATTCCAATGCCAGAGGGAAAGGGCCGTGTGATTTTTTCTTTTTCGTAAAATCTCAAAAAGAATTCTATTTTTGATCTTGTTTACTTTGCTCTTTTATGTTAGTTAATAAAGTTATCTTTTTATTTTTTTCAGAGATTTCAAGGTTTCAAGTTTTCAAGGAAATTATAGGTTTACTTACATTTTGTAATTTCATTTTGTTTCTGTATTGGTAGACTTAATATTATATTTTTGTATATATTTCTTAATATTATAAATACTATGATCCCATCTTATATTTTAGTGAGCACCACCATTTTATGTGTCTGTCATGCAGTCTTCTATTACCAAAGACGCAATTCCAGGTAAGTTAGATTGTGCAACATTATCAGCTAGCTTCTATTTAAGCTGGCATCACTATCCAAAATTGTGTACAAGAAAGCAAAAACTTGGCGTGTATGTTATGTCAAAAGATTTTCCAAGTTTTTGAAAGTGATTTTTGGTTATATTTTGAGTTTAGTTACACACTAGGGGGCTCCGCCCCCTGCTCGCTTCGCTCGCCCACCCCTATGTTTGGTTTACCAGATATACAATTTAAAGAGATTGTTATTTTCATGGGAATTGTTACATCTGTATTATTTTCACTTTTACTTTAAAAATTTTGTAAAAACAATACTTGTCCTGTATTTCTGGCCCCGGGCGTGGTTAAATCTCTTTCTCGCAGGACATATAACGCTGCTTGCTTTGTGAATGGGGGCACCTGAACTCACGCTTAGGAGATGCCATTCATTCAGCTGCTGTCTTTCTGCTGCTGCTGTTGGCGAGCTGCGTGTTCTCTTTGTCGCGCTGCACGTCGATCATATAAAAGCCTGTACAGCAGCTGTTCTTTTGCCACTTTGTGTCTCTGCTGCTTGCGTTGTGAATTGGGGGGTGGGGGGTAATGAACGCATGCTAAAGAGAAGAGGTTGAATCATCTTCTGGCTTGCTGCTGCTGCTGGTGGTGATTTGTGTGTTCTGCTTGTCGCACTTCACATTGATCATTTAAAAGACTGTACTGCACCTGTCCTTTTGCCACTTTGTGTATCTGTTGCTCACGTTGTGGGGTGGGGGTGTCGGGGCATGTGAACGCACACTAAGGAGAAGTGTTCTGATCATCTGCAGACTTGCTGCTGCTGGCGAGCTGCGTGTTCTGCTTGTTGCTTGTCATTATTTGAACAGCTGGGAACACATGAAGTTTGTCTGCCAAATGCATTCCAGCAACTGCTAGGTTAGATGCCTATGAACTTGTTTTAAATGTTGTCTCACTGCCTTGTCTCGCATGACGTTAAAGTGTCTTTTGCAGGACGTCAAATTGTCTTCTGATAAGATCACGTCTCGTCTCCCTAGTCTCCAAGATTTTTTTATAATAGAGACATATGTTTAATTCTTTTTGTTTTTCACCTGCACTGTCTCCTGGTTCAGTTTCCAGCATGTGGCAGAGTAACATGACAAGTTTTGCAACATCAAAGTTAGTTTAACTTTTAAATAATAAAAAATATTGATCTATATATTGTGATGGACGGCTGTGTCCCATGCCCTGCCGGGACGCCCCTGCTGCATATGTTCCGGGGGAGCAAACATGGACAGCTCAGTACCTCCCCTGGGATGCTTGGTGGCAGCCTCCCGGGCCGAAGGTGATTTCCCAGCCTCCCGCCTGGCTCCATGGAAGATGGAGTCTTCCACAGCCTGGTTGGGAGCTGGGATGGCCGCTAGGGGGAGCTGCATGGAGTCAACAGCCCGGCTGGACGAGTCTTCAGCCCCACCCGGAAGTGCAATTAGGACAAAGTGGTCAAGCACCTGGAACGCTTCCGGGTGCGCTATAAACGGGGCCAGCCACCACCACTCAAGGGCCGGAGTCGGGAGGAGGAGGACTAAGCTTGGTGAGGAGGAGTGGTGTAAAGAAAGTGTTTTGTGTTACTTGTGCTTTGTATTGGGACTGTGTTGGGCTGTGTGACATGGGGAAGACGTGTCCCACGGCTGAAGAATAATAAAAGCCTGTGTGTATTTTGTACGTGCTTCTGCTTCAGTCTGTGCCTGGTCGGGCGCTATATAGCATCCATATTACAATATACAGTATAAAAGTCAATGTATGTGTGTGTGTATGTATGTATGTATGTTGCAGCATCACCTCCGAACGGATGGAGCGATTTTCATGAAACTTGGTACACATGTTTCTCGTTGGTTGAATAAAAATACTGTAGGGTGAAATCAACCCTAACCCACCCCCGTCTGGGTAGGGTGGTGGGTGATCTTTCGATCTTGTATGCATCTTATCATCCAGTTGACACTGGAGGTGACTGCCAGCATTCTTTATGTTTGAGCACCACTGTGCCCCTGTTACTTTAGAAATTAAATAGAGTTGGCCAGTTCTGAGCATCAACTGGATGATAACATACATACAAGACCGCAAGACAAGCAAATTGGTGAGTCTTCATTGTTTGTTAATTAAGTTTTTTTTTTTTTTTTTTACGTCAGGTACTTCAGCTATGCTAGTGTTTAATGTAGTAACAAATGTTAAGGTCTTGGTCATGCAGTATTTAGTACCTTATAGCTCTCATAAACTGGATTAAAATCTCAACCAGGTGATTTTCAAGTTTGAGTTTGCACAATTTTTCTGGGTTTGTGTAGATTTTTTTGTAGGTCAAGTAGGTTTTCGTTTTATATCCCAAAAATAGCCAGGTTAAGTTAAAATAAAAAGTCAAAAATAGAATCTGTTATAATTTAAGGTGGATTTGTGAGTAAGTGACCCCATCCAAGTTTGGCTTCTGTCTTGCACATAAGGCTGCGGAACAGGCTCTGGCTTTTTATAATTTTGAGTTGGATTGAGGAAAAGTTAATATTAATGTTCTGAATACAGGTGGGTCATTAGCAATATACTAATGTGGTGTATCTGCAGATTTCTTTTTTCTCCAGCTTAACTGGAGTTTTTTTTTCTGGCCTCCCAGCTATCTGTCCTTATTACCGGACTCATTTTTAGAGACTTACATCATGAAATTGTATATAAGGACACTATCCATCCATCCATCCATTATCCAACCCGCTATATCCTAACTACAGGGTCAGGGGGTCTGCTGGAGCCAATCCCAGCCAACACAGGGCGCAAGGCAGGAAACAAACCCAGGGTAGGGCGCCAGCCCACCGCACTGCACACACACACACACACACACCAAACACACACTAGGGACAATTTAGGATCGCCAGTCCACCTAACCTGCATGTCTTTGGACTGTGGGAGGAAACCGAAGCACCCGAAGGAAACCCATGCAGACACGGGGAGAACATGCAAACTCCATGCAGGGAGGACCTGGGAAGCGAACCCGGGTATAAGGACACTAATCTTCTACTAATTATATATCTTTTTTATAAGACTGTATAGATTTATTTGATTTTTCTTTGTTATTCTTTAATATCCTACCATAGTCTTATTTGTTTTTCTTTTCTTGTAACTTTCTCTTTGTATGAAAATGTCCTAAATAAATGTTGTTTATCATCGTGACTGTGATAACCAACTAATGGTAAAATGCACTTTGCCAGTCTTGACAGCAGACAATTAGTTTTAAAAGGGGAGGGAATGCTAACTTACAATTTTGCCCGTTTTACTGCACATTTTTAAAAGTCCTAAATATAAAGAGCTTTACCTTAAATGTGTAAATATTTATTGGTGATTTACAATATATTGCTAATATTTATTGGCAATAGGTAATAGTGAATGCAAAAATAGTGCTCAATGTTATTTGACTGAATTATTTATTAAATTTCTGACAGGATAACTCTAGAAAGTGAATTCATTCTATCAGAAGCAATGGGTATTGTGGAAAATATTTAGAAGTTCTTTTATTCAACTGTGTTATATTGTACTAAGGAGCCATTCTAGGTCTATCTGTCTCTTGGGAAAGTTATGGATTGTCAAAAAAATTGGTTCAATTATTTCAATAATATGTCAGTAGCTAGTCAATTCCGATAAAAGACAACAGTCAATATACAGAAATGTGGATTAGATTAAAGCATTGACTAAGGTATTTGCCACAGACGCACAGATTCAGGAGACAAAATCATTAAAGGTCATCATTAATTGCCAAAAAGAAAATTATTTAGAACTAAACAAAAAGACCTGTGCTTATTAAAAATGGAGAAGAGTATCAAGTTAAAGGAATCTTGTAAAAGTTATATGAGGTAATATAAAACAAAATCCAAAATGATACATTTGAAAAAGGTGATGATTGGGTTTTCCAGTAAATGCCAAAAATAGTAAGAGGTTATTTCAATTCTAGGACTTAGCAACATTTTTCAGTGTTTTCTCTTGTAAACCCTGCTGGTCTTTGCCCAGTTGACTCAAATGGCATAGAGTCTGTTCGGGCATCAGGCTCATGGGCAATGCTAGCCTTTAAATAAGTCTACACACTAAAGGGGAATAAACAAGCTACTTTACATCCCATGGGTAGCTGCTGTCTTGCTTCCTGATGAATTCATAAGTGCTCCTCTGATTCTGAATTTATTAGTGCAGTGAAGCAGAAAGTGTGGTATGACCTATGTAAATGAATACATATTTCACTTTTCAGACAGCAAGAGCTGGGTTTCACCCAGGATATTCTCAGGAAGGTTGGAGAAGTGCTGACCCAGATTGAGGATATAGTCTGGTGGTGGAAGGAACATTTTGAGGTACTCCTGAACCTAACACACACTACTTCTTTGGAGGTAGCAGAGGTAGAAGCTCATTGGGGATCAATGACCATTTCCTCTACGGGAGGTTACTGAGGTAACTAAGCAACTATGCAGTGCAAGGCCCCGAGGGTGGATGAGATCCACCCATAAATGCTGATGGCGCTGGACATTGTGGGGCCGTCATGGCTCACATACCTTTTCAATGTTTTCAGTGTGTGGTCATCAGGAGCTCTGCCCCTAGAGTGAAAGACAGGGGTGGTGGTCCCCGTTATTAAAAAGGGGACCAGAGGGTGTGCTCCATCTGTCAGGGTAATCACACTCCTCATCCTTCCTGGAAAAGCTTATGAATAGGGTACTGGTAAGGAGACTCTGCCCAATCATGAAACCAAGGAATCCAGGAGGAGCAACGTAGATTCTGGAACAGCTCTTTACCCACATAAGGAGGGGGTGTGAGAGTACACCCTATCAGTCTACATGTGTTTTTTGGACTTAGATAAGGTGTATGACCGTATTACTTGAGGAATTCTGTGGAGGGTGCTGGGAAAGTACGAGGTTCTGGAGCCTTTAGTAAGAGCTATTAGTCCATGTATAATCACAGTGAGAGCTATGACCAGAAAATACTTGGAAAAACATCAGCATCAATCCTAATGGGTGTGGGATTCTGCGAGGGCTGTGCTGTATTTCTTATTTTCATGGACAAGATATCAAGGGGGGGGCGGCATGGTGGCGCAGTGGGTAGCACTGCTGCCTCGCAATTCGGAGACCCGGGTTCGCTTCCTGGGTCCTCCCTGCGTGGAGTTTGCATGTTCTCCCCGTGTCTGCATGGGTTTCCTCCCACAGTCCAAAGACATGCAGGTTAGGTGCATTGGCGATTCTAAATTGTCCCTAGTGTGTGCTTGGTGTGGGGGTGTGTGTGTGCGTCCCCTGCGGTGGGTTTGCGCCCTGCCCAGGTTTTTTTCCTGCCTTGCGCCCTGTGTTGGCTGGGATTGGCTCCAGCAAACCCCCGTGACCCTGTAGTTAGGATATAGTGGGTTGGATAATGGATGGTTGGAAGATATCAAGGCGCAGTCGGGGAGGGGAGGGTGTACAATTAGCAGATGATGTGGTCCTGTTGGCTTCTTCAGGCTTTCTTCAGGACAAAATGGATGGTGAAAATGACAGACAGATAGGGATGTCAAGTGCAGTTACAACGGTCACTATACTTATCCGTAGTGGTGAAGAAGGAGCTTAGCCAGAAGAAAAAGCTCTTGATTTAACAGTTGATCTACATCCCTACCATCTTCTATGATCATGAACTTTGGGTAATAACCAAAAGAATTAGATTTCAGGTACAAGCGGCCAAAAAGAGCCTTCTCCACATCTTGTCTGGGCTCCCAATTAGAGATAGTTTGAGAAACACAGGAATCCAGGAAGGGCTAGGAGTAGAGCCGCTGAACCTCCACATCAAGAGAAACTAACTGAGGTGGTTTGGGCATCTGATACAGATGCCTCCTGGGTGCCACCCTGTGGAGGTTTTATAGGCACGACCAGCTGGGAGTAGATTGCGGGTAAGACCCAGGGCTCGCTGGGAGTATTATTTCTAATCTCAGAATTATCTCAGAACACCTTTGACATCCCACAGTGTGAGTTTGCAAGAGTGGCTGGGGAGAAGTATGTTTGGGCTTCATTGTTGAGACTATTGCCCCTACGACCTGGTCTTGGATAAGTGATGGAAAGAAAGAAAGAAAGAAAGAAAGAAAGAAAGAAAGAAAGAAAGAAAGAAA
>JANRMT010062817.1:29340212-29352468 GCA_026402145.1 Polypterus bichir lapradei
AAAGAAAGAAAGAAAGAAAGAAAGAAAGAAAGAAAGAAAGAAAGAAAATCATAAAAGCCAAGTACATACCAGTAAATGTCATGACAAAACTGTGCATAATAATAAGGAGAAGGTATCAAGTCTGAATTACAGTAAATAAATATCAATAACGGTTACAGTGGATACAGCAAAAATGTGTACAAATGCACATATAATTTAAAATGTGCTGAGTCATGAGAGACAACTTGCTAAATAAGAAGCAGTGGGGATAGAGGAATTATTAAAAGATGACTCACTTACCTTGTACTAATATTCCGCAGCAGTGCACTGTACTTGTACTTATGTTGTGTCCTTGGTTTGCCCGTCTCTTGAGTAAGTTATAGCATGACAAAAGCCTGCCTTGATTGACTCTAAAATGAGTCTACAGCCAGTGCCTACCAATACGATAGATCTGTTGCTTCATTTTGTGTTATTAGTAACTTAAAATGAATGTAAGTGTAATTATAGAGAACCTATATTTGGAGAAAATAAATACAAAAGTTGAAACAGAGTGGTTAATGCTGCTTTATAAAAGATCCACCCTAGACAAGCTCAATGAGGGTTTTGCATGCTCTCCCTGCAGTTACGTACAATAAGTTTACTTTCCACATCCTATATATATGCAGGTTCGGTTACTGGTAACTAGAAACACAGTATGCATGAGTATGCCTTGTAATAGACAGATGCCCCCATCCAGGTTTTCTTCCTCCCTTGCCTTCAGTGTGGCCAGAACAGGCTTCAGCCTGAACTCTACACTGGATTACGCAGGCTCAATAATACAATAATGGAATATTATTTTATTATTGCTGTACAATTAATTGAACTTCAGGGTTCTGTACAGATGTTGAATTCAACATGTCTGCTGGCAAATTGCACGTTGGTTAGTGCTGCTGTCTCATTGCTCCGAAGCTGAATTTATTGTCTGTATCTAACAGCAAAAGTGCTGAATAATAGCAAATGCAAAGTAGCAAAGGAAGGGATAAACAGTGAAATAAAGGCACCTACTTTTACTGGGCCTCACTTTAGAGTAGATTGTGAAAGGTAAGATGACGTGTCTCCACATTTTTAAACTGGTGATTAGGATTCTTCAATGAATTTCTAATAATTCTAGGATGGTGATGTGATTTTCTGTGCCTGCAGCCTTGTGCACAATTCTCAATCAGGACATCTGATAATTCATAAACCGAGGATGGCCAGGGCGCGTGAATAGACTATCGAGAATTTTTTATCAGAATTAGAGCAGAGTTTATTAATTCAATGAGCATTAAAATGCAAAAGTGCAATAAACACTACAGTCAATAAAGACTGTTTTCTTCAAAATATGTACCATGAAAAACAAGAGCTGTCCTTGAGTGCAAATAAATACTAATATCTAATAAATAAGTTCAAATCACAAATTTGAAGTATCCACTTTGTGTTCCTCCATTCTGTCCTTGTCAGGACATTGGGACCTGCCACATACTGGTCCACCACACAAACTCAAATTTCCACCTTCTTTGGTTACCCACAGTTCCTGGTGCTCCTCTTCGGATTTTGCCACGTCTCAATCCTCCCACCTTCTGCACGTTCCATTTCGGTGGCTTCTCTCTCTCTGTCATGTCTTCTCCAAAACTCAGCAGACATGATTACAATCACATCACAGAACCTCCATGCAGCCCTTGTTTTTTTTTAAATAGCCAACATGGCCGATGCTGCCCACCATGTCCTCTATTTCAGATCCATTTCTGGCAAGCAATCACTATTCTCCTCTTATTTCTCTCTCTTATAAAAGCACTTCTCTAGGATAAACTTCTCTCCCTGCACAAACCTAGCCCTTTTACCTGCCTTGCCTCAAAGCTGATGCTTGCTAATTACCATCCCACTGCCCTTTAATGGTTAATCTATTAAACTAGCACAAACACTCACATGTGCATCCCTCATCAGCATAAGCTAAGCTAACGGGTTGCTCTAAAATGCAGTAAAATCAGTTAATAAAACACCCTACTGAGTAGTCTTACCAGAAATGAGAGGTGAATATAAGTAGAGATTCTGGTGTCCATTGAAGTGTGAGGGTAAGTAGTTTAGAGGAAGAACAACAAATTGAAACTGAAAATCGTTGAATGAACTTGAGAGGAAAGAAGGTGGCTGGGTAGAAAAATAATCCCTATAAGCACTTATGGATGTTCAGTCAACTTGCAAGTATAAGGAAAAAGAAGACAAGGAATTCCAAAGTAAGACTATAAATTTGGGAATGATATGATGCCTGAACTGCCAAATAGAAAAGCCAGCAGGCTATATTTAAGCAGAAATGGTTATGTATTTGTTTGAACCTGTCTTAAGCAACTTCTCAGGTTGAAAATGAAATTACATGAAATCAATTGGCTGGTCACACTATGTCACCTGCTAGGTTATTAAACCCCTGAATTGCATTTCTAGCTAGGAAAAATATTTAAAAAAGCAATATTCACCTTACTGCAGTGGGTTGGCACCCTGCCCGGGATTGGTTCCTGCCTTGTACCCTGTGTTGGCTGGGATTGGCTCCAGCAGACCCCCATGACCCTGTGTTTGGATTCAACGGGTTGGAAAATGGATGGATATTCACCTTATGTTGTGAAGGAGTCTGTTTCTGGTAGTGCAGCATTATATCCTACTTGAATCCATTGTACTTTCTGGTTCTTCTCCAGCAGCATAATTGGCTTTCTGCAGTCCTTCAAGTAGATTTAATGAAACTGAAATATTTAGCCACAAAAATCAGTGATGACTATCTGTCCATTGCAATTGCGGTTAATTTAAAATTATTTCAGCGGCTGTTGCAAACTCAAAAAACTAATTAATATGTTGTAAATCATCTAGCCTGAATGATATGTGGAAAATCACATTTATGAATTTATTTAATACATTTAAGCATATTTGTCAGACGTCATTATTGGCAAGTCACTGTGCACTGTGCTCAGAGTTCTCCTGTGGCCTGAAACTGTTATAAATCATGAAGCACAGAATGAGTCTGATTCAGGTTATTGTGTTTTTCATAGTAATCAGGCTATTCCTACAAAAAATGCTTTAAAATGGCTATGGCTTCAAAGCTGAATGAGAACCTTGGTGGTTTCTCATTTGTTTATGATTTCTAATTTTGATTTGTAAGCTACCGCTTCCATGTGTCCCTCACAGCAGTGTTTCTTGATTAAATGGGATGGTCATGCCATCAGAGGGAGGAGAGATTACTGTAATGCCTTCTGGTCTTTTTACTCTTCTTTTTGTCAGCATGTCATGTAAAAGAGAGATGTTTTTCCTTGGCTCTTAAAAAAAATCTTACTTATTTGTGTACTTTTGTTAGGAAAGTCTGCCTCATTTCTGTCATAATGCCCAAGTAATATAATGTGGCTTGGCGAAGACTAGAAGCTAACTGATAAATTACATAAAACAGGTGTTTGCATTGTCTGTACTTGAATTAGGCTGAATTTGTAGAGTTGTTGTAAGTTTTTTATCAATGCAATTAATGTTTTCCTCTACAATGTTAGATTAACTTCAAGAAAAGGCAAGAAATTAGATAATGGTTAAAGGATTGTTTATCTTCCATCTTATTGATAGTTTTGAATCAATATTTGCATGTGTTTTTTTGTTTTTATGTAATTTTTGTTAATATTTTATATAGTTTTAATTGTTATGCATTGTGCATATATACTTCAAGTCCATATTCCTTGTGTTTTGTGGGTGGAACACCAAGAGGCAGGGTGATATGACATCACTGTAGGACAACCCTTAGCATTTATATTGGATTTGGGGAAATGGTACCAGCAGAGGTTCATTGACTGTTCTAGAGTGCATTTCTTACATACGTACGAGGGTTAATCAAAAAATAAAGACACTTTGAATATTACACGTTAACCACAACGAATAGAAGTTGACATAATGCAACATGTTTGTGATGGCTTATGGGAACTTTGAACATGCACAGTGTAGCATGGACACTCCGCTGCGGGATCGCACCATTCTTGAATAGCACACCACAGTGAAATGTCTTTTGGCAGAAAGAGTAAAACCTGCTGAAATTCACCAAAGAATGTTGGCTGAATTTGGAAGTAAAAACAGCACGACTTGACAAAAAGTTTATGAACGGGTAGGAATGTTTGAAGTGGGAAGAACAAGTGTAACCGATGAAGCTCCATCTGGTCATCCATCAACAACGTGCACAAAAATCCAAATGGACAGGCCTTCATTAGAGAAGACCAAGAAATTATGTTGACTGCTGTTGCTGCACATTTGGATATCAGCTACAGATCTGCACATGCCACAATGCATGATAACAAGGAGTATTTTAAGGTTTAGGCAAGATGGGTAAGCAAGCAGCTTACTGCTCTGCTCAGGCCAGCATTTTCTAGTGTATTTCAGTATGTTTCACTCCTTGTGCCCAAATCTCACTGAAGCACATTGTTCTACAATGGTGTAATCCCACAGCGGAGCGTCCATGCTCATTTGATCTTGACTTCAACTAGACTAAGCCATTGCGAACATGTTGTATTGCATCAGCTTTTGTCCATTGCGGTTACTATATAATTTTCAGGTTGCCTTTACTTTTGATTTATCTTGGTACTAGCCACGGTTTTACTGGTTTATTGTAGATTTTATGAACATAAAACAATGGATTTTTTTGACATTGATCAACAGAAAATGACTAAAGTCAAAGTGAAAATATATCTCTGCAAAGTTATCTAAATTAATTGTAAATATTCCACACAATCCCATAAGTATTCACCCCTTCACGTCAATATTAGTAGATGCATAATTAGCAGCCAAACACAGCTTGTCGCTACAATTTTCCCCCATTCTTCTTTGCATAGCTGCTCAAGCTCTGTCATGTTGCCTGGTGATTTTTGAGTTATCAGCCTTTGCCAAGTCCAACTACAAATTCTGAATAGGATTTAGAGCTGGACTCTGATTCGATCACACCAGAACATTAACATTTTTATTTTTAAGCTCTTCTTATGTTGCTTTGGCATTATGCAAATAGTCTCCAAAGGAACATGTTTCTTGCAAACTTCATTTCGTTTTCCTCCAAGATTTCTCTGCATTTTGCTGTATTCCTTTTATTCTCTACCCTCACAAGCCTTCCAGGGCCTGCTGCACAGAAGCATCTCCAGCGCATGATGTTGCCACCACTGTGCTGAATTTGGAAAATGCTCAGTGTTTGGTTTATGCCAAATATAACATTTAGTCTAATGGCTGAAAAGCTCGATTTAGGTCTTATCAGACCATAGAACCTTCTTCCAACTGACTTTTGAGCCTCTCATATGCCTTCTGGCAAAGTCTAGGTGAGATTTTGTGTGTTTTTTTTTAACAGTGGCTTTCTGTTTGCTACTGTTCCAGAAAGCTATGAGTGGTAAAGCACCTGGACAACAGTTGTTGTCTACATGGTCCCTCCATTCTGAGCTACTGTATCCGGCGACAACTTCAAAGTGATCAGGGATCTCTTGGTGGCCTTCCTCCATAGTCTTGTTCTTAACATGTTCGCTCAGTCAATGTGGATGGCCGGCCTGCTTCATGCAGATTTACAGCTGTAGCATACCCTTTTAATTTTTTAATGATCAATTTAATTGGGATATTCAATGACTTTGATGTTTTCTTGCCTCCACCCTTTGACTTGTGCTTTTCAATCACCTTTTCACAGAAGTGCTTGCAGTGTTCTTTTGTATTCATTGTGTATTTTAATCCACCATACTGACTCACCACAAGCTGGACTTTCCAGATATGGGGACATTTATACTACAACAAACTGAAGCCCCTTGACGAGACAGTTGATCTCCATTGAACTAATTTCATGACTACTAAAGAAAATTGACTGCATCAGTCAGGATTTAGTTGTATTCTATTAAAGGGGAATAATAATTATGTCATTAGTAATTTTGTCTTTTATATTTGTAATTAATTTAGACCACTTTGCAGAGATCTGTTTTTACTTTGACATTAAAGTGTCTTTGTTTCTGTTGATCAGTTTCAAAACAGCCAAATTAAATCCACTCTGATTGAATGTTGTTTAACAATAAAATAAGAAAACTTCCAAGGAGTGAATACTTTTTTAAGGCACTGCAAATCGTGATTCATTAAATCTGACATGTGTTGCCTGTCACGTTGATGACATTATTGTGAGCTTATTTAAATGCACATGAAATTGGCCTAGAAACTGAGGAAGAGATATTTATGTACATTTTTGCTTTGATTTTTATATTTGACTTATTGCTTTAGTTTTAACTTTGCATTTTGCTTTGCCCTATGGCTCTTTTTGAAGAAAGATAATATATGTACATGGCCAATAACTGTCTATCTATGAGTTATTCTTAATGGAACTTTAAATCTATTTCTGCAATCCGGTAAACTACAGTAGAGTAAACTGCATTAAGAAGAGCTCTTTATAGATTGTATCTCTAAAGTCTGATATGATGGAGATCTGCTCGTGACTAAATCAAGCAATACACAGAAGAAATACAGAAGAAATGTGAACTATAAAACTACCTACATAAAAGATTTTCTCAGCCTATTGATGCTTTAGAGGTATCATTTGCCTGGCATTTGTCAGTGCCATCTTTTCACCATCTCTAAGATGTGTCCCAGCAGTGAATCCATCACCTTGTCACTCTGCTGAAAAGTAAACCAAAATACAAAGGGCATATCTGCAGCTTCATATTGGTGTATATATGAAATACATGAAAATGTGTTTTCTGCATCCATTGACAACACAATTAATAGGCTGCTGTTGTCGTTTTTTGTGTTTATGTATTCATGGCAGGTATTAAGATACTAAAGTTGTGTGTTATATAAAGCATAATTTTATTGGGCTTTACCTTTATGAATATTGGCCATTTCGCTGAAGTTTTTGCCAACAAAACAGATCTAAGGTTAATGTGATGAAAATTATTATTTAAATATAATCAAAGACAGTGTGGAAGTTACATACAATATTTTTAATATTTTAATTGCATCAGAATTACTTGTATTAATTGTAAACTTTCATTTGACCTTGTAGCTTGGCTATTGTTTAAAAAGGTGCTTAGACTATGAAAACATGGAAAGTTTCTTTGCTGTCTTCTGTTGTTTATCTAACACTAGCAAAATACCTGCGCTTCGCAGCGGCAAAGTACTGCCTTAAAATTTTTATTAAGAAGAAAAGTAAAACTTTTTAAACTGAGGGAAAATATACCAATAATTATTTGTTAAGGAGCTCTTTGTATACCACGTTGTCAGTTCGACCCTCCGGTTGTAATATGACCAAGCTGTGTGCTGAGCTTACTCTTGAGCATGCAACTTACAGTTGGCCATGTGAAAAGCAATCTTGCCTCAAATCTCACAGCTTGGATTGCTTGAGTTTCATGGTTTGTTTCAATTACGACAGTATTTGCAGGACTTGTGTTGAAGTGACATTCGGCATCTGTCAAGCGTTGTAAGCATTCAACCGGTTTCATCGATAACTTTGCATCCAGCTTTTGAGAGTTTAAACATTCATAAACATCAAAGTGTCCACTACTCAAATCATCACCTGTGAATCTAAGATGTTTAAGAGGCATTGGTGGTTGTCCAAAGGTGTAAAATATTTGGCCATTTCGGTACACTTGAAAGCTACAACCGAACAATTCAGCGGCAGCCATCAACTCACATGCAGAACCATAGGTGAAGGGCTTAAGCATTTCACTCTTATAATGCTCCTGTGTAGTATAATTATCTCCTGTACCATCATCAGTCCAAACCTTGAACCTGTCCCAGTCATTCAATACATAAGACACAATGTTCCTCTGGATATCAAGAGTGAGCCTGATTTGGCCGTGCAATATGTAACACACAGAATGGAAAAGGCAGGCGCCATCTCCGGCAATGGAAACCACTCGGTAAGTGACAGTTCTTTGATCGATGGTGATCACCTCGATAGACATGTTAATATGGGGTACGATTGGAACGATAAAGGAAATGGGTACCTGAACAATGTAAAGTAAGTCTAAAATACCTACACAACAACTATAATCGTAATAAACGAATAATAAAACAGTGGAGAAGCCGTGGATTAAATAAAAAGGCTGCAGTTATCAGCAGGGAGACATGAATACTGTGGCGAAGCAAGGAAGGGAATGAAGAGACCGGAGCGACGGACGGCCTTATATAGGCAGGCAGCCAACAACGTGCGAGGCGTGGGGATGGGGGACCCAGTGCCACCTCACACGGCGACCGAGCTGCAGGCTATGGACGTATATATGTACGCAAGTAGGATTCAGTTAGCGTTGGGAACCCGCATACCAAATTTCTTGAAGATGGCCCCATAAGTAACAAAGACCATTGGAAAGTTCAATATGGCGGCCAACAGTGGCGTCATACCACTGAAATAAGTACGCACATCGGTTTTGGTTAGCGAAGGGAAGCCACCTACCAGATTTCGTGAAAATGGGGCCATAAATAAGAAAGTTTAATATGGTGGACGTTGTCAACCATTATGACCGTTACATGTAGAATTTCGAAATGAAACCTGCTTAACTTTTGTAAGTAAGCTGTAAGGAATGAGCCTGTCAAATTTCAGCCTTCTACCTACACGGGAAGTTGGAGAATTAGTGATGAGTGAGTGAGTGAGTCAGTCAGTCAGTGAGGGCTTTGCCTTTTATTAGTATAGATTTAGATAGATAGATAGATAGATACTTTATTAATCCCAAGGGGAAATTCACATAATCCAGCAGCAGTATACTGATACAAAAAACAATATTAAATTAAATAGTTATAAAAATGCATGTAAAAGCAGACAATAACTTTGAGTAATGTTAGCATTTACTCCCCCGGGTGGAACTGAAGAGTCGCATAGTGTGGGAGAGGAACGATCTCCTCAGTCTGTCAGTGGAGCAAGACAGTGACAAAAATCAGTCACTGAAGCTACTCCTCTGCCTGGAAATGACACTGTTCAGTGGATGCAGTGGATTCTTCATGATTGACAGGAGTTTGCTTAATGCCCGTCGCTCTGCCACAGATGTTAAACTGTCCAACTTTACTCCTACAATAGAGCCTGCCTTCTTAACAAGTTTGTCCAGGCATGAGGCATCTTTCATCTTTATGCTACCTCCCCAGCACATCACCGCATAGAAAAGGGCACTTGCAACAACCGTCTGGTAGAACATCTGCAGCATCTTATTGCAGATGTTGAAGGACGCCAACCTTCTAAGAAAGTATAGTCGGCTGTGACCTTTCTTACATAGAGCATCAGTATTGGCAGTCCAGTCCAATTTGTCATCTAGCTGCACTCCCAGATATTTATAGGTCTGCACCCTCTGCACACAGTCACCTCTGATGATCACAGGGTCGATGAGGGGCCTGGGCCTCCTAAAATCCACCACCAGCTCCTTGGTCTTGCTGGTGATAAGGTGTAAGTGGTTTGAGTCACACCATTTAACCAAGTCTTTGATTAGCTTCCTGTACTCCTCCTCCTGCCCATTCCTGATGCAGCCCACAATAGCAGTCTCATCAGCGAACTTTTGCACGTGGCAGGACTCCGAGTCATATTGGAAGTCTGATGTATATAGATTGAACAGGACCGGAGAAAGTACAGTCCCCTGCGGCACCCCTGTGTTGCTGAACACAATGTCAGACCTGCAGTTCCCAAGACGCACATATTGAGGTCTGTCTGTAAGATAGTCCACGATCCATGCCACCAGGTGTGAGTCTACTCCCATCTCAGTCAGCTTGTCTCTAAGGAACAGAGGTTGGATGGTGTTGAAGGTGCTAGAGAAGTCCAAAAACATAATTCTTACAGCACCACTGCCTCTGTGTGGGAGAGGGATCGGTGTAGCATATAGATGATGGCATCCTCCGCTCCCACCTTCTCCTGGTATGCGAACTGCAGAGGGTCGAGGGCGTGGCGGACCTGTGGTCTCAGGTGGTGAAGCAGCAGCCGTTCCATGGTCTTCATCAGATGTGACATCAGAGCAACAGGCCAGAAGTCTTTCAGCTCACTAGGACGTGATACCTTTGGGACTGGGGAGATACAAGATGTTTTCCAAAGCCTTGGGACTCTCCCCTGTTCTAGGGTCAGGTTGAAGATGTGCTGTAGAGGACTCCCCAGTTCCAACGCACAGGCCTTCAGCAGTTGTGGCGATACACCATCTGGACCCGCTGCTTTGCTGGCATGAAGTCTACTCAGCTCTTTGCTCACATGGGCTGCTGTGATTGTGGGTGAGGATGTCTCACCTATGCTGGTATCAGCAGAAGGATGGTTGGAGGATGCAGTACTCCGAGGTGAGAGTGGGTTAGGGTGATCAAACCTATTAAAGAAGTTGTTTATTTGGTTTGCTCTCTCCACGTCTGTCTCGATGGTGGCACCCAGCTTCGAGCTGCAGCCAGTGATAATCTTCATCCCATCCCACACTTCCTTCATGCTGTTGTTCTGCAACTTCTGCTCCAGCTTTCTCCTGTACTGCTCCTTCGCCGCCGTGAGCTGGACTCGGAGTTCCTTCTGCATGCACTTGAGCTCATGCTGATCACCGTCTTTAAAAGCCCTTTTCTTCTGGTTCAAAAGGCCTTTGATGTCACTTGTAATCCATGGCTTGTTGTTAGCATAGCAGCATACTGTTCTTACTGGAACTACAATGTCCATACAGAAGTTGATGTAATCAGTTGTGCATTCAACAGCCTCTTCAATGTTCTCACTATGTGACCCCAGCAGTATATCCCAGTCTGTAGTTCCAAAGCAGTCTCTCAGAGCCTGCTCTGCCTCAGGGGACCACTTTCTGAATGACTGTGTGGTTGTAGGTAGCTCCCTCACTCTTGGTTTGTATTGAGGCAGAACCAGGTTATGGTCTGCTTTCCCAAGCGCAGACAGCGGGGTGGCGCTGTATGCGTCTTTAACGTTTGCATACAGTAGGTCGATAGTCCTATTTCCCCGGGTGTTACAATCCACATACTGGGAGAATGCAGGTAATGATTTGTCCAGCGTCACATGGTTAAAGTCTCCAGAGATTAGCACAAGCGCCTCAGGGTGCTGCGTTTGTAACTTAGCAACTGTGGAATGGATGATGTCACTCACTATCTCCACGTTCACTTGAGGGGGGATGTAAACAATAACAACAATCACGTGTCCAAACTCTCTGGGCAAGTAATAGGGACGGAAACTTACGGCCAACAGTTCGATGTCCCTGCAGCAATTGGAGATTTTAACATTTACATGTCCTGAGTTGCACCATCTTGTATTGACATAGAGAGCGAGTCCTCCTCCTTTCTTCTTCCCGCAGGTACTTGCGTCTCTGTCCGCTCTAACTGTGCTAAACCCGGGTAGCTCCACGTTAGCATCTGGGATGGTAGTTGTTAGCCATGTTTCACTAAAACACAGCAAGTTGCATTCTCTGTAGGTTCTGACATTTTTCACCTGCACAGCCAGTTCGTTGATCTTATTTGGTAGTGAGTTCACATTTCCCAGGATCACAGAAGGCACCGACGGTTTATAACACTATTTTCTCTCAAGTTGCCTGGCTTTTATCTTATCTTTTATCTTTGCACCGGCTCGGCTGCCCCGATATCGTCTTCTTACCTCGTCATGTAAATAAGGAACCACACCGGCATGAGCATTTCTTCTCAGTGCTTTAGGTTGACTACTTGAATAGGCGAGTCTCGGAGTGTAAAAATCCATGTCAAGTAGTAAAAATAGTAAAAAGTGTCCAGGGAGCTTTACTATCATTTAAAGATCTGAAAAACAGGAAAATTGGATTCAGCATTTAGCTTCCTTTCTTGTTTTTCTCAAATGTACAGACTAGTCATGTAGCTGATATGTGTCACTATCTATATAAAACACCTGCATATTTAATCACTGTTAAATACTGCAGCTTACTTTGCTTCTATAGTAGTTAAAGCTTATTTATAAAAACTGAATACTGATTGTTTGTTTAATCTTATTTAACTAGTTACTTTTAATGATTATAATTTGATGCTGCCTGGACATCTTCTGACTTCTGTGATTAATGGATAGATGGGCAGATGTGCTAAGTAATTTTAATAATCAACAGTAACTGTAATGGTTCAGCTGGGGCTCCATCCTTGGCTTTAGTTTTATTTATTGTTGACTATTTATTTTCTACTAGCAGAATACCCGCGCTTCGCAGCGGAGAAGTAGTGTGTTAAAGAAGGTATGAAAAAGAAAAGGAAAAATTTAAAAAATAACGTAACATGATTGTTAATGTAATTGTTTTGTCATTGATATGAGTGTTGTTCCCATATCTATATATATCTATATATCTATATCTCTATATCT
>JANRMT010062817.1:29352868-29402258 GCA_026402145.1 Polypterus bichir lapradei
TGCTATTGTGGTTTTGCTTGTGTGCTTCAGTAAGTTACCGTCCCCTCGCTCTTACTTTTTTACCGTTCATCTAATGAATACACTGAGTATGGCTTTACCAAAACAATCATTGATCGCGAATAAAGTATCCATTATTCATGAAGCTTCAATAGGTGAATAGGTGATCTGTCTTTCTGCGTTAACCGCATGCGTTTTCATACGTCTCAAACTAAGGGGATGCGAGGTTAAAATAAATCGAGAAGCGCGCGTACATACTTAGTGCATCCCCTCTCGGGAATCGAACCTCGGACGTGGGCGCTACAGTCGAATGCTTTAGTATCGCGCCACGGCGTGTGGTTTATCTATTTGAGCGTAGCAGTGTAATTCAGTTTTTGTTCAGCACTCTTTGGAACTGTTACTTTTTGTCTGCGCACTGCGTCAGTTCACGTGAGCTGCTGAATATGGTTTTATATGTCACTCGCTCACTTCTAATTGTTTCGCTGCCTTCTTAATTATATAATGCATGTTTTCTAAAGCGCGTTTTGTAGCTCTTCCTGGCTTTCTACGTAATGCGTGATTACATGAGAGGCGTGATGATGTCATACGAACTCCGCCCCTCCAGCTGAACTCCATTACAGTAAATGGAGAAAAACAGCTTCCAGTTATGACCATTACGCGTAGAATTTCGAAATGAAACCTGCCCATCTTTTGTAAGGAAGCTGTAAGGAATAAGCCTGCCAAATTTCAGCCTTCTAACTACACGGGAAGTTGGAGAATTAGTGATGAGTCAGTCAGTCAGTGAGTGAGTGAGTGAGTGAGTGAGGGCTTTGCCATTTATTAGTATAGATAAACTGCCTTGTTTATTTTATTGAATTTTATAAGTTTCTCCATTACGGTAATTATTTTGTTGTTTTTAATTGTTTTTATAATTTTTCTTCTTGTGTTTCTCTCTTCAAGTGGAGCCCAAGGGGGTGGGCCTCCTTATGTTGCAGGTATTTGGTTGACGGGACTGCCACTAAAGCTGCCTTATTTAGGTGTTTAGCTAAGGTGACCATATTTTAGTTTTCATAAAGGAGGTCATGGGTAATGGGGGTGTTTCAACATTTGACACATGCTTCAGAAGTAATGAATATTTATTACTTTTTCCAAACAAAACTAGCACTTTCAACCTCTTACTAAGCTTTTAAAATATATGCATGCTTGCTGTTACTCTTTCATAATGACAAAGAACTAAGCATTCTACTAAGCATTATATTTACTTCTGAGAATGAAATCAAGGCAATTACATTCATCATACCTTGGGATAAGTGCACATTGATTGCTCAAAATGGTCAGGTTAGGCTTAGAGCTACTTGGTTTTTCACTGGTGTGTAATTATTATGAAAAACATAAACCCCTTTATAGTACAGTTGCAGCATCCTCTCTTTTACCTGGTCTAACAAAATAACTGAAGAGCTCTCGCCCTTAACAGTAGATTTGTGCTTTGGAGTATGTACATGCTCTTTTAAGATGCAGCACTTTTATTTGCCAAGAAACATACTGTATACTGTCTGTATACTTACAATTTTGTTTGGGCAGCTTTTGTACTTATGATTTGGTGTTAAATCATACTACAGCTCTGTGCTGTCCTTATAGCTTTATTCTTCTTCTTCTTTTTCCTTTCGGCTGCTCACATTAGGGGTTGCCACAGCAGATCATCTTGTTCCACATCTTCCTGTCCTCTACATCTTGCTGTCACACCCATCACCTGCATATCCTCTCTCACCACATCCATAAACCTTCTCTTAGGCCTTCCTCTTTTCCTCTTTCCTGGCAGCTCTATCCTTAACATCCTTCTCCTAATATACCCAGCATCTCTCCTCTACACATGTCCAAACCAACACAATCTCGCCTCTCTAGCTTTGTCTCCCAACCGTCCAAACTGAGCTGACCCTCTAATGTACTCATTTTTAATCCTGTCCATCCTCGTTACACACCCAATGCAAATCTTAACATCTTTAACTTTCCGGACACGTCTCTCCCCTCTTTTTCTCCTTGTTTGGCCAACAGTAGCGCAATTTTTGCCAGCACCCTGTTGGCTAACAGTACTGGTGGTGGCCGTTGTTAACCCGGGCCTCAACCAATCTGGTATGGAAATTTGTATTTGTATTGTTGTCCACATATTGATCTGGCCTAATTTTACACCAGATACCCTTCCTGATGTAACCCTCCCCATTTATCCAGGCTTGGGACTGGCACAAGGAAACACACTGGATTGTGCATACCCTGTGGCTGGGTGGCTTTCTACTAAACCAAATTACTCTGCTTTTCCTATAAATTTCTACTATGCAATACACACAGTGCTAAGTTATACTGCATGCAAATTCAAAACATCTACTAGTCACTCTACTATGAACTGTAAAATTTGAGTAAGCTGGTTCGGCAAATGGATTGATACACAGAGCTTCTCTATAGTCAGTTTTACCAATGGATGCATACTGGGCATAATCAAGCAATTGTGCAAGTGTGCCTTGTGAGACGGCAGGGCCTATAGAGATTGGTCAAAGCAATGCAAATACACAGCAACAATAGAAACAAAATATCAACATGAAAGGATTATCAGGACATTTGGAAACCTTGGCTGGACACATATTTTAGTGCCCAAAAAGTCTGACAAGTCTAGGAAAAAGAGGACATATGGTCACCCTAATTTACCAGGTCTCAGGTTACTACTGGACTTTTGAGTTTCTCTGTATCTGTAGCTTATTATTTATTATTTAGCTAACATTAGTCTTCTTTTTTGTGGTTTTATGTTTTGACATTTTGCAATCCTATTTATTGGCTATTTTGACCTTTAGGTGTTTTTAGTTTATCTTCAGTATTGTAATGTTGGATTTTTGGCCTTATTTTTCTGATCGCATTTTTGATTAATTGGTCTTTAGATTGCTTGAACTTTTTTCCCATGTGGATTTTTTAATTTCTTGGACTTTACAATTGTCTGGAGCTTGTTATTTTAACATATTAATTGGTTAATAAACTAATTAAGAAAGTAATTCTGGTTATTTTATACTTTCTCTTGCATAATTCAAATTATAATATGCTAATATAATAATATAATTATAATATCTTTCACAGCAAAACTATAAATTCATTGCTTTGTCTAGCAAAGAACATCCAGAACTTGGAATATTTTATAATTTGCTTTAGGAAAACTATAATCGTGTGACATATATTTTATAGACATTGAGGATGAGTTAGTCAACTTGAATAATTGCCATCAGTGGTTAAGGTCATGAGAGGAGAAACCATTTAATTCTTTTTTTGTAGTCAGGATTTTACGTTTTGCACTATTGAACAGACCAAGACATCATTATATAGTGGCTAGCTCAGCTCGATATAGCATACTTATGCAAGAAGTGATGCATACTTTTCATTAACAGTTGAATAGGACTGTTTGTGTAAGCCATCATTTTTTACTGATAGTCATTTGGTTCATTAAAACATAATATTTTTAAAGGTTCAGGATCAGGACCAGGTGTTTTGGTTATCTCTTATGACCACAAGAGATGTTTGCAGGTAAATTCATAGTCTTTTGCACTGTTTTACTTATAAATTGAGCTATTAAATGGTTACATCAATATTCATTTGCAAAAGGAAAAAATGTGGTAATGGTTATTTGACCTTGTAGTGGCGATGAGTACATTAGATGGTCGGCTCAGGTTGGACAGTTGGGAGACAAAGTCAGAGAGGCAAGATTGCGTTGGTTTGGACATGTGCAGAGGAGAGATGCTGGGTATATTGGCAAAAGGATGTTAAAGATAGAGCTGACAGGAAAGAGGAAGGCCTAAAAGGAGGTTTATGAATGTGGTGAGAGAGGACATGCGGGTGGTGGGTGTGACAGAGCAAAATGTAGAGGACAGGAAGATATGGAACAAGGTGATCCACTGTGGCGACCCCTAATGGGAGCAGTTGAAAGCAGAGGAAGAAGAAGTAGTGGCGATACTGGGCAGAAAAGGTGGGAGATGACAGAGAAAGAGATCAGCTGACATCACCAGGAAGTATGCACTTGGCAGAGTTAAGAGGCAGCTTCTCCTCTGTGTGTCAGTGACTAATGGAGTTTTTCTGTGAGGAGATCATTTCTGAGCCAGACGTTGTGGGTTCACAGTTAACTACCAGCAGTTCATCACAGTGCAATGAAGGTTAAACAGAGAATGTGGTGGCATGCTTGGTTCTAATGTCTATGCCATTTCCTATAAAGCGATTTTTTTTTTATCAGTCACTATAATTATCATGGATATTAAAATGGAAGCTAGTTACTGTATGTCCATATCTTTGTGATTTCAATTAAAAGAATATTTTTTTGTCTTCCTGTCTAGGCTCTGATTCTGACCTGTACAAACGATACATCAACCATGTGTTTTGACTACCTCATGCTCCAGAAGTCAGTTACATATCTCAGTAGCTTGCTCCAGATTTCCACAACACTTTGCTTAAAGATGTGCTTCCCAGCTTCAGTCTTAAAAATGCACTTCCCATTAATTTCCACTGGTTGTCCCCATGTATGTGATTCACCCTTAAGGATGAAAGAATCCTGCTGGATCTACTTTATCAGTGCCCCTTGAGGATTTTGAGGACCTTGATTAGGTCGTCACTCAGTCTTCTCTGCTTGAGACATCAGTTTTGCATTTGTGGATTTTATTGTTGTCCTTTTCAATTTGTCAGCCAGGCACCCCATCACATAAATGTATATATTACTCACTGCACAAAACCTGCTAGGGAATGAAATCCTTAGATGTATAATTTAGCAAGCCTTCTTTGACTATATGTTTTCCCAGTTGAAATTTCATGAATTCAGTTAATTTCTCCTTGAACATGGTAAGATACATTAACATGTAAAATTCTGTCACCATGGAGAAAGTCCTTGACAATTCTTAAGGTATGTTCTAAAACATCAAAGTCTGCACTAAAGACATTTTATGAAACATTTACACACAGCAGAATTTTTTTCTCTGATGTTTTTCCAATATTTTTTTGTGGGTCTTCACTTTGAGGGCAAGGTGATTACCAAGCTAGGAGTACACTATCTAAATCCTCTTGGGGGCCACATCAGTAGCATGACCTTTATATTTGCACTAATTGAGGTCAGAATTTTAATAAAAATATTGATGTGTTTGCAGCATTGGGAAGAGAAACTGGTCTGAAGAACTGGATTTATTTAACTCTGTGTCATCCGTCCATATTTCTTTTTAGTTTTTTATTTTCTTCAGTTGGTTGTTAAATATAAACACATCTAAATTTTGCACACACTGCATCTCTGAGGCGTCCATCTGCTCAATTTTTTCTTAAAAGTTTTTAATATTACAAATTTGATTCTAAAAAGTACATTAGCCAAAATTAATTAAAGACTGCTTTTGTAGCATTTTATTCTCCTTTCCTCTCTATAGCCCCATGCTTTCATATTTGCCACTGTTTAAATTACCTCATTATCCTTTCATTTAAGTTGCTGCATCAGCATATTCACCCCCACATGAATTTTGTGTCCTAGTTGCCTTTTCGACCAAACAAAAACTTCTTCAGTTATTTTAGAAATAAAACATTTAATTTTTTTTAATTTCCCTATATGCTTCTGAAAACCCACTCACTTTTGCCTCGAACATTTCAACATTTTCTTTTCACACTGTCCTCATTTTGCCACCAGAACCTTAATGCATCTCACTGGAAAGTTTTCCCACCACCATCTGATATTATGCAACACAAACATCCCAATGGTGAACCATCACATTTAACAAAGATAATGTCATAAATATTAATGTTCAAACTAAATGCAGCTGCTTTTTCAAACACGCCTTCTGCCATTTTCGGGTACTGTATATACTCGTGTTTAAGTTCTCCCACAGATAAGTCGGGGCTTGATTTAACCGTATAATTCCCGGTGTTTTATAATTTCAGTTATGTAAGTTGAATGCGGAAAACTCACGCTATTGGTCCAATAAATTATGATATGCTAATGCCCACTTCAGAGAGTAACCACAGAGCCTTTTTTTTCTATGTGTTGTGCCTACGTGACCACACAGTAATACCCAAATTATTCTGAAGCAACATTTGCACTGTTTTGTGTATCTCACACCCTCATACACCTTTATCAAAAGAGCATCCCTTATCTACAATGGAGTGTTCGAAAAGAAGAAAATATGAAGCTGGTTTTCAATTAAAAGTCGTTGAAGGGGCAAAAGAAATTGGTAACTGCACTGCTGCAACAAAATTCAATGTATCTGAGAAACTGATGCGAGATTGGAGGAAGCAGGAAGATGTAAAAAAAAAAATTAAGCATCGCATTTTTCAACGGGCGCATAAGTTGGGGTCTGATTTTATGATCGATTTTTTGGGTTTCAAGACCCAACTAATATGCAAGTATATAGGTAAATCACAATAATACTCTAAAGCTTCTGTCTTTGTCTGCTTGGAATAATCAACTATGTATTGCTCCTTGTATTTCTGAGACTTTTTCATTTTGTACCAGCAGTGTTTGAATTCTGATGGTATTCATCAATATTTAGTAATTCTATATTTCATTTTCATGGTGTGGTCACTTTTTCTTTCATACTGACACTTCTCACAATCTCCTTGTGCACCGGTACGCTAGAAGTGTAGTTCTTACTAGACGCCATTACTGAGGATGTACTAAATTACATAAATCTGCTAATGTTGCATTATTGTATTTTACCTGCTAGTGGCAGGTAGGATAAGAACATCTGTGATGATGCTAGCATGGTTACAAAAAAAGAAACACTAAAATTAAGCTGAGGCAGAAAAAAAATTACCAATTAAAAATCAAAGTGAGTCGAAACACACTGAAGCTGTCAGTTTTGAGGCTATCATAAACCAAAGTTGTAGACAGATTTTAATTGAATAATTACAATTTCAGCATCTTCATTAAAGTAAAATTTATTTTGAGCATTAGAAGTGTTATCTGGTATCTTTTATTCATAGCAGAAATTGAAAATGTAGTATGATTTTGATTTGGAGGTTACAGCCAACATATGTAGTTCTTTTGTTCATTTTATAAACATGGTTCATAAGAACTGGACAGAATGTGTCCCATTTGGATTCCTCTTACATTATTGTCATGTGATTATAATGATGGTTGTGGGTTGAATTGAAAATGGCAAGTAAATTATTTAATTATTTAGCTGCTGTCTCTTTAAAGGGATTTCTCAACATCTTCAACCACACACCTTGAATACTGCTACTTATTTTTTTCCACTACAACCACTTCATCCATGTATTGTACATCTTGCTTTGATTGCAGAGCTGCCCCTTTCTATATGCTGATCAGGCACTGGGTATGGGATCAGTGATCAGAGGACCGATGATTCAGGAGCTCTGCTGCATAGCCAATTCGATTGCACATTTTTATTGCTTGGTTTACTTGACTTAAGTCTCATAACCCTAACTTTAACGATAGTGTAGGGAGATGTATCACGTAACATCACTAAAGTATAATGTAAAGTGACAGCTTCCTCAATGGAGTGGAGCTCTGAAGTTCTGCAATTTCACTTTATTGGGGTTAAAGCTGTTTCATGAATTGTCAAATTAACGCCTTTGACAGTTACCTGTTATTATAATTTTCCATTAATGAGCAGAGAGATGGATTCAAATCAACATCAGCTAGGAGCTCAGAAAAGAAAAAAAAGAAAAAAAGCATCAAGAAGCAGCAAATCCTGGACTTGCAGTTGAGTTTAGAAATCTAAATTTTTCCATCTTCCACTAAGCTAACTAATGTTACTTCAATTGCCACTACACTAAAGCTAGCAGTTTACTTGAATTAATGAAGTAGCATTATGTGTAATAGTTTTGATATCAAGCATTTAACAGATATTATCGGATATTACAGTACCTAGCTGACACATGGTTGTGGATTTTTTACAGCCATACAGAACTGAGGACCTCTACATGTTGTTAAAGGCTGCTAACATTAGTCGACACGTGAAGTGCTCTGACTGTTGCTGCACTGATGACATGTTTGTAAAATTCACTTATGCACACAGCCTCTGTTGCTTACTAGTAAGTTAATGGCCCAATTGTGGTTAAGCACTACACCCGCAACTTTGACAATCAATAAGAGTAATAAGCTCAGATTAACTTCAGTTATTGTTTAAGTTCATAGATAGCTAACACAACTGATTTAGCTAATGCTTCATTGCTATCTGGTGTCATTGGAAGGACAAAATGAAGTTTAGATAAATTCATAAGTGTAGGTGATACATCCACAAATTCATTTATTAAATATCTAAATATTCAGCTTCATTGTGACCCCTTTACTACTACATTAAGTAAGTTAATTAAGCACTTTCAGTAGTAGCAGCAATTATTTTTATTAGTAGTAGTATTAGCATTTTATATTATTAATAGTAGTAGTGGCATTAGTAGTGGTAAAATTGTTTTTGTTGTTGTAGTATCATGTTACAAGAAATACTGTTGGCTATACCATGTAATAAAAAACGTTATTATTACTATTATAGTTATTACTAATTAGGCCTTCATTTATAAAGGAAACAAATCAATTGGTATATCATTAAATACCATTTAAGTCGAAGGGTGTACTCACACTGGCAATTCGTTCCGTGCCTGAGCATGTTTGTCCACATATAACCCCACAAAGTCTTGTTCGTTTAACTACTGTGATTGTACCGTGCCGGGCCAACCAAACCGTGCTCTGGCCTGCTTGGAAAAGGTGGGCCCGAGTATGGTTCAGTAGCATTTGGGAACAGTGAGATCACTAAACGTGCCCGAGCATGGAAAACAGACATGATGCCAGTGATGTGACAAGTCAGGTAGTCCAATTCTCATTTCATTCAATACCATCTGTGTTAAAAACAGGTTTTTATTCTCACCTTATGCATGAATGTGAATTGTAGTTTGCAAGAAAAGCTGCAGACTCCTCCCTTAACATCATTTGTCAACGTAAAAATTTTCTTGTACGTGCAGGACGAGTAACGCCAAAATGTTGTGCAGCACATTCAATAAATCTGTAAGAGAGTATAGCGTTATCCTACTCTATACGACTCTAAAACAGCCACAAAAAAAGTTAAATAATTTTGACATGCATGCAGTCACACCGTGTTTAGATCTTGTTTTGGCTTTACACAAAGTCACATGGTTATGATGAAAGTGTGCTCTGGCCCAGAACATGAAACACAGTGTGAGTGCAGGCCAGCGGAGGAGTAAGGAGGGGGGACAATTGTGCTTGGGCACAGTACAGAAGATATGTGCCTAGTGTGAGTACACCCCAAATCTCCGGACTGCAGCAACCCTTCCAGTTTGTAGTTTTTCAAAAATTCAGCTCATCTATACATGCCTAAGGTCATCCATGGCACAACGTCGTCTGAGCAGCCTGGATATCATCAGCATCAACGCAGACCTGGTATAGCTTTTGTGTGATGACCTCATAGATGACTTTGCCTTCAGAAAATGTAGACATGTGCAGTTGTGATATGTGACAAAGAAACTGAAAACCCCCCTAAACATTCAATTTCAGCTTTTGATTATTTAAAAAAACGTATTTATATTTGACGTTAAAAGTTATAGTTAAGTTTGTGATTTGTGTTTCTGTGTCTATTTATTATTTATATATTTATTTATAGTCCAAATAAAAGTTGTTACTGTATAAGAAATACTAATGTAGTGGTTTTAGGGTCGGGGTGTGGTGTTAGCCACAAGAAGATTCTGCTTAGGGAACAAGTTTGTATAGGACTGGACTGTGTGTATATTTAATAAAATAAGAAAACAGTTCAGAAATAAGAATTAAAAATGATTGTTGCGTTACCCAGCTACCTGAAAAGGAAATCTTAATGGCTCTTAAAAGGAATCTAGATAAGATAATGAGACAATTTAACAATTAGCAAACAAGCTTTATAAAGTGAATGGTCTCCTCTCTTTGTCAAACTTCCTCTATTCTTATTTTGTCAGTGGCACAGTCGTAAGCACTGCCATTTCAAACCTACATGAGTCTGGGTTCAGTTTTGTCCGTGCCTCTGCGGTCTTTGCATGCCCTCCCACTTCTAGTCTGCATTATCTTGCAGATTAGGTAAACTGAAAGCCTAAACTGGTCCCCTGTTATTAACTGACAGCTTTAAATTTTACCACTGTGCATATACATCTGTGGAATAGATCAACTACTGCAGTTTAGGTTTATGCTTGAAAATGCTACAGATGACCTTTAACGAATTACACAGGTCTGAAAACTGGATTGAAGATTAGAAGAATGGACGATTCACTTCACTCTATCCTTTTGGGATAGGTTGCCACTAAATATATAGGTTGATTAATTACACCATAAAAACAACTTCTGGGGATTGCAGGTGGTTCCAAGAAAATAAAGATTTTTCCCAAAGTCATTTTAAACATTAGTCATCCTGAGCAGAGTTTTTGCCAGCATCACGGTGTCAGAAAAATGGTATAGCTCTTCAATCTGTTATTAAAGATATATGTTAAAACTAACCACAAAATAATATTTAGAAATTAATGTGCAATCTAAACATTAAGCAGGGATTTGGTGAGACAAGTTTATTATTGCTTTAAAGTAAAATATTGAGTAGATTAAATGTTGTGTTTATTATTATAAAAAAAACCCTACAGCCTCAATGTTAATTAAAATGATTGTGGAAATTGTGAATACATGAAGTAATATAGTTTCTAAAGACAATAATGCTTTAGATTTGCTATGGCTGAGTGCTCACACTTCACAGTTAGTGATTTAGAATTTAATTGAATGACTTTTAACCTTTGAATAAAATCAAACTGTGCTTTAAAATGATCTCTAGCAAGAAATAGAAAGGAGAGCTTATACTGACCCAGAATGACTTAAGATTTGGCAATCATAAGGAACGTGACTTTGTCTAATATTTTTAAATTATATTTAGTTTATAAGAAAGGCAATAATTTAAATAATTTTCATTCAGCATTTCCTGGTGAGAACTGCAGTAGCCACACAGTGCAATTGGCTTGATCATTACTCCAGTTAGACCAATCTGAGCACATATTTAGAGACAATGTAGTTCTCTGTATCATTGAGGTGCATAAGTTCATCCACCACATCATGTCAAAACACTAAGAGGGGAACAGTCAGGCAAAAATAAATGGAAATATCCTATTTACTAAAATGACAGCAATGAGTATTCAATTTTTCAAGATCAAATTTGTAATGCATTTAACACAAGGATGTGAAGATTTTCAGGGTGTTGTGTAGGATGAGTGAATCACCTTTACAGCATACATTGAATCTAAGTTTGTAACAGATGTAGCCCGTCTACTCCAACTATGTGTAGAAAGGGGCCCTGAGTTGTTTACTCTGTCTAATTTGTTAGGATTCTACTTACTTTAATATTTTACGTCTCGGGTTACATTAAACAAAACATTATTAATTACTTCTATCAATACACTGGTTAGATAATAACAAATAATGGTAAAAGAAATTACCTGTTAACTTTTGTTCCTAACCCAATAGTTTATATTACACAAACATAATAAACACCAGCAAACTGGGTTATAAAACAATAATGAACTCCCCGTTTAATTATAAGTCAACAAACACAATTAATAAACTGAAAATAATCAGGAACTATATTACACTATTAATACTAAAATAAAACACATTCAGTCTTGTCACTCTATTTGAAACAAAACGTTGCAGGCCTGATTCATGGCTTGGTAGCGTTGCGACCAAAAACTTATCGGTCCTTTCACTCCACCAGGAGCAACAAAATAAAATGAAAAAGGTACCTTACTTGGCAATGTTGTTATCAGTCCAACAAATCCTTCTGACCTCTCTGCCTCTGTCTATGAGCAGGTAGCCACTGTTTAGTGAATCCAAAAATGTCTTCATCATCCAAATAAGCAAACGTCCACCATTAGCGTGTTGAGCTGAGTTCACTCCTGCCTCTGGTAGTTCGCTCCGTTACTCCCCTCGTTGAATTAACAAGTCGTTCCTCACCAGATAGACCCTGCGAATGTCTAATCGAACTTCTTTGTCTATCTCAGCAGTTCGTATGCCGGTAAATTATCTGGTTGATAATTTATCTCTCAAACTTTCTGCTACACCACCTCGGCGTCACACTCTCTTTTTTTTTCTTCTCTCTTCCCCCTTCTCTCCTACAGCCCTTCCGTTTTCTCGACCACTTCCGGTTATCAATATAAAAGTCTACATAACTACGTAAACAAACTATTACACTAAAATTAACAGTTTACAACACAACATTTACATTTTTACATTAATTAGTGATTTAAACACATTTCTACCTGGGCTACACCGAGCTGCAAAGAAGATTTTGTATTAAGTTTGATAGGCTTTAGTGAGAAGGAATTCCTTCCCATAATGCTATCGTAAAGTGGTTTGATAAATTTCAGTCTACTGGTAGTATGAAAAGTGTTTTTTGGGTCAACGAGAACTGTAAGGACACCAGAAAATAGAGAAACTGTGAGACAAGCAGTAGAGCAGTCCTCGGTGTTTAGCATGATGGCATTCAGTACCATTAAACCTTTCAGATCAGGTTGTTGCCTGAATTCTTTATTAGATTGATCCTAATTTTAGTGTAACCAGGTAAATAAACTACATTCATTCATTTTTGACTGCTTTTTTCTTCTCCAACTTAATCCAGTCATTCATACTATACTCATAAAAATCATTGCATCCTTGTGTCACATCTGACATAACAAGTCTCTTATATCTGTTGCCACTTTATTCAAAAGCTTCAAGTCATAATAACTTTTTCTTTTTTTTTTCTTTTTTTTATTAATTTTATTGCAATCCATACAAATCAATCAAGTTTTTACAAAAAGAAAAATTGAGTTAAGGACAGATCGATCCCCACCCTTGAGAGAGAGACCAAGCCAAACGGCATGAAATTTAAGGCTTGTAAACATACCTAAATTAATAAATTCTCTGTGTTTTATGAGCTTATTTTAAAATATTACTGATTAGATCCTGCCATGTTTTGAAAAAAGTCTGTACGGATCCTCTAACTGAGCATTTGATTTTTTCCAATTTCACATAGTATAACATATCGGTTTCCCACTGACTTAAAAAAGGAGAGTTTGGGTTCTTCCAGTTTATCAGAATAAGTCTGCGTGCCAAAAGTGTAGTGAATGCAATCACAATTTGTTTGTCTTTCTCCACATTATACCCATCAGGAAGAACCCCAAACACAGCTGTTAATGGGTTAGGAGGGATTGTGAGTCCAAACTTTTTCTATTACTAAGAATAAGGAAATACAGTAGATAACAATTAATATTAGACAATAATCAGTAACAGAATGAGGCTGAAAAATGCTTATTCTTGTATTTTTGTAAAAAAAGTAAAAATTTCTTCATACATTTGTCGAATGTTTAGTGCCAATACATTACGGGTCCGACTGTATTGGATTTAAATCCTGCACACAGCTATTCACTGTTTGTGTGGGTTTTGCCTTTTTTGGATTGGTTCTTCTTTCGGTGTCATAATTTTACCCCTGAAACCCAAAAATGTGATGGTTAGGTTAATGTATTCCTGTCATGTAGTAAACTGAATTTTGATAAAATGTAGTTTGATTGATTGTCATAGAAAATACTCAGGTGTCTTGAGTCATTGTTATAACTGAAATTTAAACATGGACAGCCTTTATCTATACAAACTGGTAGAATCCCACATTCACCTGTTAATGAAACACAGCAGATGGAAGAAATCTAACAGAAAGATTCCCTTAATAAGCTAGATTCATTTATATGTAATCACTATGAAGTATTTCAATCACACCAATCAGCATACGGTTAAATGGTATAGACCACAAACACCCCTCTGCCATTAAGTATTATCTAAAGTCCCAAAATAGTTAATTTCAGTCATGGGTAAATACCTGGTTAAAAGAAATTAGACTTTTTATATGTAAAATGTTATAAGAGGACAAAATGTAAAGTTAAATGTTACAGTATATATCTCATTTTCTAATTTAAATGTTTTGGTACAAATGAAGACAGGGCAAACTGAAGTGGTTTGAATGTTGCAGGTAATTTGGATATTATATGGTCCTTGACCAGCCTTTCAAAAAACTTCATCATGATGGGAGTGAGCGCTATAGGGTGATAGTCATTAAGCGTTGATGCTGGTGACTTCTTTGGCACTGGTATGATAGTAGTTGCCGTGAACCACGGAGGTATGATGGCTTGCTCAGGGAGGTATTATAAATGTCTGTAAGGAGGTGCATCAGTTGGTCAGCACATTCCCTGAGTGCACACCCTGGTATGTTGTCAGAACAGCTTTTCATCGGTTGACCCTGCACAGTGTCCTTCGAACATCAGCTGGTTCAAGACAGAGAGCTTCATCTTCCAGGCTGGGAGTGGCTTTCATTGTTGTTGTACTGTTCCTTTCTTCAAACTGGCTAAAGTGTTAAGTGTATTGAGGAAATCAACGTTGTCATCACAGAGTGGTGGAGGAGACCTGCACTCTGTGATCGACTGTATGCCTTGCCACAGGCGCCTGCAGTCTTTTGAACCAAGTGAAATAACCCTGGATTTTGTGTCCATAAGCATGCTTTGCTGCTGTCATACCATGATTCTGGTTGGCTCGTGCAGATCTAAGAGCATTTAGGTCCCCAGACTTGAAGACAGCATTTCATGCTCTCAGAAGCATGTGCACCCCTCTGGTGAGCCAAGGTTTCAGTTTGGCAAATGTGGTGATTTTCCTGATGAGAGTCACATCTTCCATACACTTGGATATGAATTCCATCATAGACTCAGCAGACCCCAGCAGATTGATGTGTTGGTTGACAGTGGCAGTCTCTCTAAACACAATCCAGTTTGTGCATTCAAAACAACCCTGGTGTGCTGAAACTGCTCCTTCTGACCACATCCTTATCTGCTTCACAGATAGCTTTGTTCTAGTTAGCAGTGGCCTGTATCCTGGAATAAGCATAACAGAGAGATGGTCCAAATTTGCAAGGTGGGAGAGGGGTTGCCCTAAATGCCTGTTTGATGTTTGTGTAAACATGGTCTAATGTGTTTTCTCCCTTGGTTTCAAAGTCTACATGTTGGCAATAATGTAGTAAAACTGTTCTCAAGTTGGCTTGGTTAAAGTCTCCAGCTATAATATGAACACAGTTCGGATTAGTATTTTGCATTGCACTGATAGACTGATACAGTGTGGCTTGTGCATCTTTTGTGTTTGTATTGGGGGGAATATTTAGATCTGTGAAGTTAATAGCTGTGAATTCCCTTGGTAAGTAGAATGGTTGGTATTTCAGCATATTTTCCGAACAGTGGCTTGAGACAGTTTCACTATTAGTGCATCAACTGTTGTTAGTGTAAATACACACACCTCCTCCACGAGACTTACCACTAAGATTGTGGCTCCTGTCTGCATGAAATGTTGTTAGTCCATCCATATAAATGGCACTACTGGGGAGAGTAAAATTTAGCCATGTGTTGTTGAAGATCAGGGCACAACAGTCTCCCAACTTGCGTTCGGTAGTTTAATCCTGTCTCAGATAGTCCATTTTTTTTTCCAGTGTGTGGATGTTAGACAATAGAATTGATGGATGCACAGGTTAATAGGAGCTGGCCTTTAGGCTAACACTGATACCTGCTTGAGTACCGCATTTCCGTGGTCTCTCACATCACTGGCGTGGTTTCCTGCCACAGTCAGTGATGTTAGAAGGATCCTCTGCTGCACAGACCTCTGAATCTTGACTGTATAAAATTCCGAGTTTACATAGTGTTTTGAGTTCTAAGGCTAGTAAAACGCTGGGTAAGTTATTGAATAACTCCAATGCACGAAGTCTGAACAAAATACACCGATCATAGACTAATCTCGTATTTACCTGCGTAGAAGTAGAGAGTACATTTAATGTAAATCACACATCGCTGTCGGGAGCCGGGGTGGCCACTGCCATACTGGGCACCACCATCTTTATTTTTTCTTAGTAACAAATGTAGCTATTTTACAGAAGCTCAATAAGTAAGAAAACAAATAAAATAAATAATAATAAATAAATTATTTAATAAATAATAAATTAATTGTGCTATAAAAAACAAATTCCAATCTCACATACACATCAAAATAGCTAAAAAGAAAAAAAAACTTCTGACCTGGCTAAAGATAAAAAGAGCAATCACAGTTACAGTGTGGCATTATAAAGGTGTATTGCTGTAGGTAGAAAGGATCCCCAGTAGAGTTTATTCACACAGTTCTGCTGAATAATTTGTTTGGCTGAAAGTGTCTAATGATAGTGTTTCAGAGGAAATCATTGTTCATAATGGCACTCAGTTTTGCCTACATTTCTGCTGGGATCCACTAAGAAGAGAGCAAAGAGTTCATCCGTCTTATTTGAGAGTGATCAAATATTGTCCATATTGTCCATTACATTGAAGGAAAGATCAATCCTACCTGTTTTACATTTATTCTCACTCAAGCTCTTTGCCCTCTCAGCCTTTGAAGAAACGACTCATGTGGTAGGGTAAAATGGAGCTACATAGGTGCTTGCAATCTCAGCACTAACAGCTGATTAAGATAATATTTAACATATCCTGCCTTTAGTTTCTCAGTGTCTCTTACATTTCCAGGTGCAGACGTAAGTTGGCCATCAAATGCTATTTGCTCTCTCTCTGTGGCTTCTCTCAAGTTTCCAACTTGTCCAAGAGGTAGTTGAGACAAGACGCACTTGGTTTGAGATGAGAAAGGCAGGTCATTGTTAAATTCGAAATCCATTTATTCTATTTCTGGTATCTACTATCAATGACAAGCCAGAAGCCAGGTCAAATGTTATCTTAAAATTAATCAAAAACAGTAACCAGAAAAAAATAAATTAGGGCATGAGTGCCAGTTTTGCTCCTTAGGAACCACGTTACCCGAACTATTCTATAGCATTTCAGTAATTATTTACCACTCGGAAGCTGATCTTTCTGATCATAAAATAGGTCATTACGATAGCAATTGACAAGAAGAAATCATAATTGATTTCAGAACTATGCTATTTGAGGGTTCCTCTAGAGTGCCTGTTTCTCTCGCACGATTTGGCTCAAAAACTAATCAGCAAATCATCATCTCATAACAGGCTTAAGTTTCGAGTTTGGTATTTTTCTGTCCAGCCATTTTAGCTCTAGACCACCCTCAAAAAACTGTGACACACAGACAGACAGACACACATTCATCATCGAGATATCAATGTTTTCGGTATAAGGAGACCATAAAACGTCAAGATTAAAGTTGAAAACTGGAGATCAACATTTTTGATGAATCTAAACTTTTTACTCTACCCCCCACCATAGATGATAGTTTATGGTTGGGGAGGGTGCAAAGCAAAAAAAAAAAAAAAAAAAAACAAAAAACAAAAAAAACACAGAGCTTCTGTAAAAGGCTGCTGCCTGCACAGCACCCAAGGGTATGGCAAAATTCAGAAGCAACTTGAGGAGAATATGGTCGTTTTGTACAGTCAGACTCCAGTTTTGCATTGAACTACCTAAAATGAGAAAATTATCTTATTTTTTTCTATAAGTTACTTACTATAATCTATTGCCTGCTTTTCCTCCCATATGCCTAAGATGTGCATGTTAAGTTGATGTTAAATTGGCCCAGTGTAGGTATGTGTGAATTGACCCAGTGATATTTTGTCACTGCCTGCTGGTTTGTCTCCTGACTTCCTCCCAATGTGCTGAAGTGCATTATGCAGATTTCAGAATGCTGTGCTCTAACTTATGAGTTGAAGTAATTTAACATGTAAAATTTACATAGTTATAATATACATTTTTGAATCCAAGCGCTGCAAGGTGGTCCAGTATGTAGAATTGCCCCCATTTATTGTTAGACGGCAGATGAATTCCCAGTTTCGGTACCTTCTGCATAAAGATTGGATTTCTCACTTAGTGCAAAAACTTGCCTTTAGGCACCCTGGGGTTCCCAAATGTGTGTTAATGTGCCCTTTGACACAGCGGTATTTTGGGGAGTGTTAGCACCTGCCTTGTAATAGTCTCTCATTGACCCTGCATTCGAAAAGTAGGTACTCTTGTACTCATTCCAAGAGTATTCTAATTATATGTTTGTCTGACGCGTTTATCTTTGGTGACTTATATGTTTAAATGCCAGTTAAATGATTTGCATAGGGTCACACTGTGAGCTGGAGGAGGAAAATGAACTTGAAAATGTATGGTTATCTACTAAACCACACTACCTGCCTGTCTAGAGTCACTACTGTAACTTTGTTATCATGCAGGCATCCATGAAGCAACACTTAAGGCCATTAAAGAACAGGAAGAGGCAAGTATGTTCTTCATGGAGCGCTTTTGGGATGGAATAATGTGCAAATAATAAGAAAAATATGTGTGTTAGAAAAATGTGGCCCAATAATGCTGAACAATGCACTCAATTAACCAGACACTGTTTCGTTTAAAGGAAATGTGTAAAAAAATACATGCTAGAAAATTTAAAGAAAGAGCAGTGCAAGAATATGTATAATATTTAATTTACTGCACTTTTTCTCACCATTTGAACAATAGCAATTTTACAATTTAGTGGTTCTAGTTAAAGAAATGTAATCTGTTAAATTAGTGCTCTAATTATTATGCCAAGGTCTTAATAATACCCGTGCTTATTTTATAAGAGAACCAAGAGCTTATGCTAATTCTAAGGTGCTGAGCACATGTTCTTTCTGTCATGCAATAATTGTAATTATATACTGATTAATTAATTGAATTACAGAGTATTATTAAAAGGTCTGACTTTTATAGGATCTTCATGCTTAAATACAATGCACACTACTAGAATTATCTTTAACTAAAACTAACAGGGACCTAAGAAATTAACTTGGCTGAGTGAAAGTAATTTGTGTATACATATATATTTGTTTTAAATTAGAAATTTTGCTAAAATTTCTTTTCAGGCTAAACTATCAGCGCAAGAATTCTGAGTTCTAGAACACAAGGCACAAGAGTACAAATCTCTGTTTTTTTAAAAGAATGAAGTTTTGTAAATGGGAAGCATTGTGTTGTGTATTTTATATGGAAAAGGATGGTCTGCTGTGGTAACCCTAACGGGAGCAGCCGAAAGAAGAGGAAGAAGAGTGTTGTGTATTTTATGGGAAAGGAAAATATGATTTACCTGTATGGTGAAGCATGAAAGAATTCTTCTTTGGTTTAATAGCTGAGTGAAGCCTATTTTGAGCAACTAAATAATACATTGACAGCATTTGAAGGGATGAAGGTGTCAGTCATCTAAATTCTCATTTTTAAGATGTCAGTGGCAATTGCCTGCCAGCAGTCATTTGATCAGATGCATACTGACGCAAGTTCAGCTGGTGTGATCTAGATAGCTAGTGCTATGGAGATCATTGTTGTTTGTAATGCTATTGTCAGCCCTCACCTGAGTGATGGTGCACTCTTGAAAATAATTACGGTAAATGTTAGCATTATTCATTTTGCATCCAGCACATGGCACCCAAACAGTGCTACATCATTGCCCACTACTAAAAATAATACACAGTATATAACATTACTCTTGCAATTCTTTATTAAAAAATGCATAAAATCTTTCCCTGAAACTAGAATACTTTTACTACGGAATCTGTATTTTCGGTTGTTTGAATACAATTCTGAGATAAAATACTACTGCTCATTAGACAATAGTCTAAATCAGGGGTTCCCAACCTTGGGTCCCCACACCACCAAGTGGTGCGAGATGATATTTGAAAGGGTGCGAAAAAGATGAAGGCTGTGTCGCAATTCATCAAAACTGAGTTAGATGTGTGGTCCAATATTATCATGGTGCAATTGGTGTCTTGCAGTGTGCCTTCATTTGTACAGTAGGTCATTTCTTAGTTAGTGCTCCTATTCTATGATGTGAAAAGAACTGAGCATTGCAAGTGCAATTGTCACCTGTGAAATAGCTACAGAAATGCGCATTCTCGTGGGTTCCTTACTGTGGGCAGAGTGTTCATAAGGGTAAATTTTTTAAGAGAAGGGAATTTGGATCTTGTAAAGATCCGTAGAGAAGTCTAGTATTGATTTCTGTGCAAGCCATGACTGTGGAACATCACTGATTTTGAGGTTTGATTGACATTTTTTTTTCCCAGGGGGGAACTGAATTGGAACACCTTCTACTTACACTCTGCCCAAATCTCCTGCTACTGGTCCTGGTGTTAGCGCAGCAATTTTAACTGTGTGGTGTATCCGTTTCTGAACTGCAATGCAGATGTTATCAGGGGAAAAGCTTGTCAGCTGTGCTTGTTTGCTTAGCAGCACACCAGCACCCATGGGGTTTGCATGGTCCCAAACCTCGATCATTGATTATGTGTCATTTAGTCGCAGTGCTTGATTGTCAATTGAGCCCTGGATTGTTAATTGACTGTCTAAGCTTCACGGGGGACACATTTACAAGATTATTGAGATTTATGAAGGAAACTTGCTCAATTTATATTTTCTGAGTTAAAACCTTGTTTTTTTGAGAGCAACTTGTTCACCACAGTACTGTACGTGGTTCAAAAATTAGAAATGTGACTTCTTCATCTTCAACTGTGATATAACTTTTGTAGGAGTTCAAACATAATCCAAACATTTTGTAGGGTTGCGGGGCATGGAAAAATGTAGGAATTAATAGTCTAACTGGTGCACGAGGAAGATGAATCTCTTGAAGAAAAGTCTAACGACTACTTTAGAAAGACTTTTAAATATATGTAAGGTAAACTGTGCTCTGACTTTTGTTGGTTAAGAAAGACAGAAGTTTTGAGGTAATGTCTTTTTTATTGACTAATCAACGTGCTAGTCAGTGGTGACATGTTGCATTTTGAATAGCACAAGAAAGTAAGAATTTCACTTACTCTGTATACATGACAATGAATACACCATAAACCTTTAAAGGTCCCAGAGTATGCGTTCATGTTTTTAAAGACTTTTTTACAATGAAATGGTTGCCTATCCTCACCATGGGCAGTAGAGTACATTACAAAAACTCACCAAAAAGAAATTCTAAATTGGCCATTGAGTATTATCCATACCAGTGATAGCAAAATTTGGAACCTCTAGGTGTGGAAAAAAAGGTTTGAGTGTCATGATTTAGCAAGAGGGCAGGAAACAACCCATATTTTGAGATGTCTGAGAGAGAAAGTGGGCTTTAGAGAGGTTTCCCAGCTAAGAAACCGAAATCAAAGTTTCCTACTTGTAGAACAAAGAGGGCAATAAATTTATAACAAGCATCCAAAACATCTCCAGGACTGTAGAAGGTAATTTTGTATGGATCTTTAATGGTATTTTACGGTTCTTTACTGGGTTTTGTGGTTCATCTTTAGAACTACTCCTTGACAAAGCAACATTCCACTCTGGGAAGTGTTCTCTGCATATGAAGTTGGTTCTTTGTGCTTTGAAAAATGTGCCAATAATAGAGAAAAACTAACTGAAATCAGCAGGACACTAACAGATTAAGAAAACCGGGAGTTAGCCTGTGTTTTTGTAGGCAGCAAATTTTTTTTAAATAAATGACTTGTTATTTCACACATCTGTTACTATCTGTTCATAGTTATTTACTCTGGATCCTCTTACAGATCTAAATAAATGAACGTTCTATCTGGAACCTTAGCATGTATGTGTCTTTTGGGAACCAGAAATGGTTCACCTATGGCATCGCTGCTATGAACCACTCTGGCACCTTTATTTTTAAGAGTGTAGGTGCCCTAGTGATTCTGCCCTTTAAGGACTATGCAAGGTTCAGAATGGAAGGACAATTCGCCTGACAGACAAAGATGGGGATTGTTATACTCCTGTTATACTGGAAACATGTGATGCATTTTCCTTGATACATATGATGATTGCAAATATATTTTTAATTGATTTTAGTCTGATGACATAGTGACAGAGTGACTAGTCACTTAACAGCTCTGAAGTTCTCAGTTTTTACTCCCATTCTGGGCAATCTCTTTTTGTACTACATTCCTAAAACATGTCAATTAGGTGGTCTGGCCTCTCAAAATTTCTCCTGTCAAATTGAGTGTAAAGGTTTGTGTTCTCTGTGAAGAACTGGTGCTCCATACAGGGTATGTTCCTTACTTAAATTCAATGCTTTCAGGATTTGTTTTAGCTTCTTGGAAATCTGCACTGGAATAAGTGGATTTAGGAATTTGTGCAATGAATGAAAGAACATAGTATGAAAACATTAAGAAAAAACTTTGACTTGAGCCCAGGCACTTTACCATCTCACGAGGCATTAATGATTATAAGTAATATCATTAGTGTTAAATTTTAAATAAATTTTGTTTTGTAATAAGATTTGTGAAACAATATCATTTTACAACTTGTGAAATTTGCGCCACTGACCCAGGAAAAATGGCTTTTAGTATATTAGCAAAGTGGAGACTATAGTCACCATCAGACAGACGAATTGCCCTCAGGATGATGTGCGGAAACCTTGACAGCATGCTGCACTCAAAGTTTCAATAGGAAGACTCCTGCTGCACCATTTTTTTTCTCGATTATTTTTTATGAGAGATAAATGTGAAAAAATTTTTAGCGTCAGCTATGTGAGACTATATGCAAAGGGAAGCTTGTCTGTTTTGCTCACCAGTACCTATTATATTTTGTAAAGTTATATTTTACATAATAAACTAAGCAAGACTCAGAGATGCTGGACAAGGATAGTGGTGGCACGGTGAGTGTGGGTTAAGTGTGCAAGCAGAAATTTCATGGTAATGTATATACATGACAATAAATGTCATTTTTTTATCAAAGGAAAGCCTTTAATTTGAAGAAGAAGAAGAAATAAACGCTATTTCCCACCTGCATATTGTCCACTAAGCTTTACAAGGCATATAGTGAGCACATATGATAAGATAAATACTGAGGATATGGAAAAAAAAACACATCATACAAAAGAGTTAAGCCATGATAAAAGAACGAAGTGCAGTGTTTTTTTTATGGCACATGCTGAGTCGCTCTTGTTCAGAGGATTGTAGAAAAAACTATTGGGGATGGAGAGTTTGAGTGAATAAAGTAATTAGTATCTTTTATTGTTTCTTCTTGGTAGGCCTTTATTCAGTCACATTTTATGTGGAGGCTGTTCTAATTTTAGGAACTGGTGCCAATATAGAGTTTTGTTTTTTAGCATTTTTTACTTCCAACTTTGAAAGAATTGCCTTTGACTAATCTTTATAATATTACCAAATATTGATACAACTGGTTTCTCCTATAGCAATCAGGGTGAAGAACCCCCCAAAATACCACCTTCCTGGAACCCTCCACTGCTGATGCTTTGATTAGCATACAGCACATTGATGATTATATTATAAACATGAGTTATATAAAAATAAATGCATTTTGTTTTCTGAAATTTCAAAGATACATTTTGACTGCCACTGTCCAGATCACTTAAGATCATCTTCACAGGCCTATTTAACTCAAAAGCAGTGTAGAAAGAAGTCACTTTTGTTCCAGATGTACTCTGTTATGCCTTCATTGCCTCTTGATTGTATTATTATAATTCTGTTTTAATGTTCTTCCCCTGCGGTGGGCTGGCGCCCTGCATGGGGTTTGTTTCCTGCCTTACGCCCTGTGTTACCTGGGATTGGCTCCAGCGAGACCCCCTGTGACCCTGTACTTAGGATATAGCGGGTTGGATAATGGATGGATGTTCTTCCCATTCAAAGAATCAACTGACAGCATCATCTTCAAAATACTGCTGAAACACACCACATTTAATGAGTGCATCTCCTCTATCATGGCTCAAAAGCTCCGGCCACCTTTACAATATCAGATTATGTTAAAATCTAAGGAGCTAACAAGTAATTGTTGCTTGTTTCTTACCAAACTTGCAAACAACTTAAATTAACTTTCTCTGGCAGTCTCATACTTCCAAAGACCCATTTTGAAATTCTTGGTGAACGCTCATTTAGCCCTGTGGCTCGTACTCTCTGGAATTCCCCAACATGTCTTCTTTTGGTCCTGCCTTGTCAGACTCATTTAAATTTTACTTAAAGTCTTGTTTATTTTCTTTCCTTGCACTTAATTTTTGATGTTAAAATTAATGTGGATGCTCCAATTGTTGACAAAAATGATTACATTGAATTTTCTAGGATGACGCTTAAAAACAAAATTATTTAAGCACAATTCTGTTTGGTATATTGCCCATTGGGAGCTGGATGGTCTTTTGGCATTGGAATCCATGCAGAATTTTTTTTTCCAGCGTCTTATTTTTTTTTTGGACAGATCATTATAATCATGATGGATTTAATAATGAATCAATCATTAAGGATTCTACTTCACTGATTTATTCTTATTTACTACTTTGTATTTTTGGTATTTCACTTATCCATTAATCTTCTTTCGGCTGCTTCCGTTAGGGGTTGCCACAGCAGATCATCTTCTTCCTTATCTTCCTGTCCTCTGCATCTTGTTCTGTTACACCCATCACCTGCATGTCCTCTCTCACCACATCCATAAACCTTCGCTTAGGCCTTCCTCTTTTCCTCTTCCCTGGCAGCTCTATCCTTAGCATCCTTCTCCCAATTTACTCAGCATCTCTCCTCTGCACATGTTCAAACCAACGCAATCTCGTCTCTCTAGCTTTGTCTCCCAACTTGAGCTGACCCTCTAATGTACTCATTTCTAATCCTGTCCATCCTTGTCACACCCAATGCAATTCCAGCTCTATCTCCTGTCATTTTGTCAGTGCCACCATCTCCAACCCATATTTATTTTGCATTTGTTGTTTTTTTTCTTGCAATTTTTTTCTTTAACATCTTATAAAGAGCTTTGAGCTACAGGACTTGTATGAAAATATGCTATAGGAATAAAAGTTGTTACATGTACATTTACATAACTGTACATATATTGCTTTATTTATTTCTTTTGTAACAACCAAACTAAACATAATTCTACTATACTGTCTGTTCACTCTATTTAATTCAATTCAATTCAGTTTATTTTTGTGGAGCACTCTTCACTGAATGTGGGCACTGAAGGCTATAACAAGTTCACAGGCAGTGCTTGAAATGTACCATTACTCACCATTATGCAGTACTGACAACTCTTTAAATGTGTACCTAGAAAACTGGCATATTTTCATACTGGTGCTCTATATCTGCAGCACTCAAAGTTTCATGGGAGTTCCTATCTAGAGTATCAGCACCTTCTGTTAGTCTGCCAGTGAATCGCAGCACTCAAAAGTTTCACAGAGTAACCCCATCTCCTGCTATGAAAATATTAATTGACTGAGATGTATGTAAAATGTTTGACTCCCTGATTCCTAGTAATATACAACATATCTTCTAAACAAATGCTAACCTGGAAAATGCAACTGTGAGTCAATATAGGCTTCTTTCATTTTAATGATACCGCACAAGGTATGCCCCAGGATTAGCAGCAATATTTTTCTCTGCCCCAGGACTCATACAGTGATGTTCAATATGCCCCTTTAAGTGATCCTTTTTGCTTCTTGAAAATCATAAGGAAAGAAGAAGAAAAAGGAACCAGATTATTGTTGGTTTCTTTTTCTAGATTCTTCTTTTGCTTCTTTATCATTTTAATTTTTATACCATTGGAACGGTGTAAAAAAGTTTGTTAAAGATCTGACATTGAACATCACTTTTTGATGGAACTTTTTAATAAAGAACAGCTGTTTTCTTTTCTACCACCAACTAATTTGTCTGTGTCTCTTTCTACCACCATGATTTATCCTCAGACATGAACTATAAGATGCCCCATAATAATATTGGTGCAGGGAATGAGGTATGCATGGGGCATCACACTCTGCTTTTACACACTTGTGTGCTTTAAGGTAATTGATAGCTGACTTGTTAAGTGTGTGTGTGTGTGTGTGTGTGTGTGTGTGTCCAATTGTTTCCAACTGACTGGTTCCCTTCTTGTGACTGATGCTGCTGGAATAGGCTATGAATTCCATAATTATGACATGGATTAAGCAGGTTTTATAATGGTGAAAAGATGGATAAAGTCTCCAATTGTAATCTTCTCCACACTTAGTTGTAATGATTACCAATTATAATTTTAAGAAAAATAAAAACATGGCACTAATTGTATGTGAAAGAATATGTTTTAAAATGTATTTGCCAATGCTTGCAGCATTTCAAAATTCATATAACAAGCATCATAAAATTATCTAAATAAGAAATACTTGATAAATCAATAAAATGACATAATATAAAAAGACAGTGTTAGCTATTTGATTTTCACACCTTTTACCCTAAAACAGTTTAGCTGCACATTCATTATTCTTCTGTTCACGGTTCAGTGCTGACACTAATTATTAACTGAATACCACAGGGAATACAGAGTTGAGAATACCAGTATTTAAAATACATCTGGAGCATTTCAAAGGATGTAATTTAAATGCCCTTGTGTTGCATTCAAGATGTTCTGTATTCAAATAAAAAGTGATAAACTGGGATTATTCCTTTTTTTTTTTTTTTTTTTAACAAATTTTGCTTGACACTCTAATCACAAAATGTCTGTTTGCTAGAAAGTATTCTGCAATGTGAAATGAAGATGACTTCTACACCTGACTGTATCTGTGTAAACCTTTAAATGTATTATCATTTATTTAGAAAAAATATATTAAAAAATGATAAAGCTAAAGTTGTTAGTTACTATATGATAATCACTTCTTTTTTTCAGATGTTCATTTTAAGGGGCCACCAGGGCCAGACAAATGCACAGACAAACTTGGCAGATATGCTGTCATGAGACTCAGACATAATGAAATGTGTGTGAGGCCTCTTAAAAGGCCCATGAAAGAGGGCTAGATGCTTCACTGGCCAGCCCAGAAAAGGCTCGCCCAGGCCTTTTTACTCAAAATTATGATTCGTAGGCTTTCAGCCTAGCAAGCCCAAAACAAGGAAAGCTAGCAAAATGTCACTAAAAATGTCCTGAAATAAAGCAAAACCCAACAGCAATTCCCCATTTGTGCATAAAAACAAGTAGGATTTATTAAACAAAAATAAGAAAATTACAAGAAAATAGTCAAAAGAGTGAAAACAGGAGGAAAAGAGTAGCCTAGAACTAAGCAAACAAGTTCCAAAACTCTAATCAAGAATTGTAATCTTTAAACAAAGAAAAGAAGACCACAGAAAACAAAAAACAAACAAAGAAAGCAGCAATACTCATAATAACTTCACACAGACACAATGTTCTGCTGATGTGAGCTACCCAACTCTGAACTAAATAGCCAGAGGCAGCGATCAGGAGTGGTGATGTCACAGTGGCCACACCTCCTGGGGCTCCACCCACAAAACACATGGAATGGAGGCACATTTAAAAGATAGTAAATATACACATCACAGAAAATACATGAAATGTGAAAAATAATTTAAAAATAACAATAAGTCCCATAAATACCTCTTAATCCATAACACAAGCCTGTACAGCCATGAACTTGGGGTACCTGATTATAGTACCTCAGTGACACCACTTTCTTTCTATTCTTTCCATACATTTAAACATCAAAATTGCAAGGCAAATGCTTCTTGGCATTGCCTGCTAAAAAGATAAAAAAAAAAAACTTTTTTTTAATAGTCTGTGTATGTCAATATTTTATACTCTTTTTACTACTATATACAGTTCAGAGACATCAGTTAATTGGTTATTTGTATGTAATGTATTACGTATTAAAGAAACACGGAAGTCTGTGACTTCTGCACCTGCTAAAATAAAGAAATGAAAGACAAAAAAATACTATTTTAATAAACAAAAAAAGGCCCAGGACAGTTTATTCCCATGGTGAGGAAAGTAGGCTGTCACAGTGATGACGAGGAGCTGGAACTCATAGATTTGGCATCAGTTGTTTCTTGGTCTGATGCATCAAAGCTGACTAAAATCTCATAGGACCGAATTCAAACATGCAGCATGTTGTCAAGGACAAGTGCAGATGAGTATTTGGTAAGACATTCCTGAGATCTAGCAGAGTAGCCAACAAATTAAAGTGTTAGGAACTATTTCAGCCAAAATATTAGCGACTTTTCTGCTTATCTGGTAGGAGGTATTCATAAAGGTATTGCTTATTGTTCTCTCATGTTGATTTACTTTAAATGTTATTAATAAAAAATTGATCACAAAAAAAAGATCGTTCCTCAAGGTATGCAGTCATAACCATTACCAAATGTATAAAGCACACTAGAATTTTAATTTCAACTTTTTTTGCATATCCATCCTCACTGAGTCTATGTTCACAGTACCGTAAAAAGTTTACAGTTAAACACTCAAATTACATATTTTTCAAAATACTTAATGTAGACCCATATAAAAACAGATTTAGTTAAACACATAATTGAAAAATCAATTTCAAACTAATTAACCTAAATGGACCTTAACAATGAACTGTGTGCCCTATAACATTATCGTGGAGACATGGCCGGTTGAAGTCGAGGAAAACAAAAACTCCACTCAGCTGCATCCCTGAAGAAAATAAACCTCTGGAGTTTCCAGATTCATTTATAAAGCAAAGCAACAGGAACGTCTTACACATTGACAGTTCTGGGAACCAGGTCAACAGGCCACCCACCCAATCCTGGTTATTCTACAATATTACATGTGTTTGTGCTGGGCAGTATAACATGATGACATGGAATCATCCTTGGATTCTGTGTCTACCAAGTAGTTCTTGTGTCTTTACCTTGGCCATGAAACAGCTTGTCAGTACAGCAGTAGCATCAAGTGCCACAGCAGGGTACCAGGAAAAGAAACAGTAGGGAGGGGTCCGTAACAGTTCAGAATGTTTATAATACATACATTCATGCAGAAATGACAAACAAACAGAAATGCAATAAGCACAGCCAATGAGGCAGCTCTATACTTGTTTTGTAGACTTAATTATTGAATCTTCAGCCTGAATTTAAAAGCTCAAACCAAAAGGATCTTTTATACAAGCAGAACAGATCATTCCACAACTTGGGAGTCTGCAGCAACCTTCCATTAGTTTTTTTTCATTAATCGTTAGCTCTGCTGCCCATCTAAGATGGGTTGAAATCTAAATAATAAATGTTGACTTCATGTTTTTTATTTGCTAAATCATTTTCTTCAATTTGGTTGATATAATAATGCACACCTGATTCCTTTTCCTCATGGAGGCCTTTTCATCTTTGGATAGAGCCACACGTTTTCCCTGCTTCCTCTTGCCATCACATGGTGAAATGACTAGCCTTACAATCAAAGTATTTTTCTGAGAAAATGCGATTGTGGTCGCTGCCACATTGGCCTGGTTTAGTGACTTGAGCCTAGTCGTGTTGGGTTTTTGGTTTTCTGACGTGTGCATTTCTTTATCATTATTTTCAATTTCCACTGCTCGCCATGCAAAGTTGCCAGTCATTAGCACAAAAATTGCCACTGCTTTTACAAATCCCATACCAAATGGAATATAGTAGATATAGCAACCAGATGGATACACAGAAATGCAAACACACAGACACTTGCCCATTTATTAATGTGGATTGGAGACTTTGACTGGAATCTTGAAATTATAATGAATGTTCTGGTTTGTATATACCAATAAGTTTAGATAGGTAACCATTTAAAGCTTTATATATAAGGAGGAGGATTTTGAAATCCACCTTAGGCTTACCTGGAAGCCAACATAAAGACTCAATGACAAGAGTTATGTGGTTGTACTTTGTAGTTCTTGTAATGATTCTTGCAGAAGCATTTGGAGTTAGCTGTAAGCTGCACATAGAATGGTTTGAAAAGCATATGAATAACACCTGTCACCATTTAATTCTATTAGAGATGAATGCATTAAATAATTTCTTAGCATATTTAGAAGCCATCTTGATTTTCTAAAATTTCAGGCTGTAAAAACAGGTTTTACTTATTCTTGTAACGTTTTAAAAGCCACACTGGTGTCCAAATGCATGATGCCCTCATATTGTTTCTCCTTTATTTGAGGTCCATCTACCAGATGTGGTCACAATTTCAGTGCTAGTACTGTATAATTCCAGTTGGCTCTCCTAATGGCGGATGAAGAAGGTAAGTCCCCATTACACCTGTTAGGATCAATTTGCAGGTTAAGTTTTTTTTTTTTTGTTCCATTTGGATATATTTTCTTTTTTCATTAATTTGCCTTTATTAATAATTGTCATTTTCTTTCAGTGATACTTTTTGCTTCCATGGATGCTTTCCTGTTGCATTGTAGTCACTGTGCACTTGTCAGATGATAACATATCAGACCCCATGTTATTGAAGTGGGAAAGACTGCAGGAACTAACCATCTGTGCTTTACATAAAATGTACACCCCCAAATCAGAAAAGGTTGAGACAGTACGGAAAATGCAAATGCAATTCTGCAGTGATTCTTTAATTAACTTTGACTTTTATTTAATTGCAGACAGTATGAACTCAAGATATTTCATGTTTTGTCTGGATGACTTCATTTCATTTGTTAATATACATCCATGTACCTCTCTTAAATGGCTGATTATTGTATTTGTTGTTACGTTTGTCAACTGTAAAACAAAACTTCATAAATCACATACTCCACACTCATTATTTTTCTTTTTGTAGAAAGAGGTTTTTGCTGGTCACACCACAACTTTAGAAACAGGGACTACGATTCCAACCTACCTGGAAGAGGGTCTCTCTCTAAATTGCATTTCCCAAGGTCTCTTCCATTTTTTTACTTTCAGATTTTTTTGGGGGAATTTTTCTTATCTTCTTAGGGAGTCAAAGCTGGGAGGGCAGTCAAAAAACAGGGCCTGCTAAAACCCACTGAGGTATTCCTTGTATGATTATGGGCTATACAAGAAATACATTGTTGTTTTTGTTTACTAGGGGCAGAATGCCTATCATCTGATAACTGTAAGAGGGCATAATGTGCTGTTTTGCTGGCTGCAGAAAAGGCATATTTCATCTAGGTGATTGTACAGAAAATGGCAAGCTCTGCTGAGGGCATATAGTGATGTGCTTCAGTATCAGTCAGACAGTGAATGTACAATATTAGGTTCATGTAATTTCACTGTATAATGTTAAGTATGTACTCACCATATGAACATTACCTCTATCTAGTGAGGCTGAGTTAGGTGCTAGGATTGATCTGATTCAGTAGTACTTGTGCAAGGTGTTCTACACAAACTTTGATGTACAGTATGTATATATTTAGTTTTTAAACAGACATTGCCTATCTCACAGCTGGAATACCTGTATATCTCATAATGCACAGTATTTCTTACAGTTATATCAGTCTTGTCAAAACTTATGCAAACCTCTCCCATACTGGGACCACCATCTCCAAAGGGTCTCGATCCAGTTTCATTGGTCCACACTTGAATGCAAATTGCATGTTCACAGCTACCTAAACGAACCAGACTACTACCAGAGTTTGAAATAAAAGCACTAATCAAACTATGTGTGAAGACACTTTTAGTGTTCAGTTAGAAACACAGATTTCAGCCTTGCAGACTTTGAACTTAAACAAAAGTCTGTTTTATTGAGATGCAATTGATCTGCTACATGTGTTACCCTGAGAGAGATGAAGACAAGTGTGGAAGTCTAGGAAAGGATGGTTATGTAAGCAATGTATTGTGCAGTGCAGAATAACAGGTTAAAATGGTTTAGACATGAGGCAATAAAGGTGGAAAATATGTATATTAATGCTTATATAGAACAGATAAAGGCATAAGAGAAGGCTAAGAAAAAGACTGCAATTAGTAAGGCGGCAAACAACATAAAAAATTTGTATATTTGTTAAATTCCAAAAAACTCATATGCCATTTTGAACTAGCCTGCTTGAGAAAATGCGAATAATGGTTGTTGGCATGATTTTAGTTTGTTGTTGCATCTAACAATATAAGATATTGCTTTAGGAAAAAACACATACACCTTGTATGAAATTTAGATAATTAGTAAATGTTCTCTCCAAATTGTTGACCTCTGTAACTGAAAAATGCCTTTTCAGCTTATATTGCATAAGTATATGAGCTTTATTAGTGCATTGGAACAACCTTTAAGAGTGTTAAAGCAGATGAAAGTAGGTGTGTGTTTTCTTGTACTGACTTTGATGCCTTTGTGATAATTGTTCTACTGCTGAAAATCTCATTGCTGCCTGTCTGCAAGTTTATTTTTGACCTACATAAAATTGTGCTCAGCGGGAAGGATGGTATGCAGAAAATGTAGCAATCTAAATTTCTTTTTTACTTTTTATTAACACAAAAGAAATTCAGAAGTTATCTGTAAACTGTTGTTGAGATATACTGTTTTTCTTTGTCTTGATACACTCCATAATGATAACTAGTCTAGTAAACAGCACAGCATTAAGAAACCGAAGCCAGACAGGGAATGAAATCAGTTGTTCTGTTATTTTTGCATATGGTTGATTTACACAGTGGTCCACACAGAAGCACAAAGCAAAAGAGCCAAAGAATCGTGCTGTTAAACAGGTTTGTGCTGAAGACTGTCTCAGGGTCCTCTACTTTAAATTAGCCTTGCTTTATCAGACAGTATTTCTATGTCCTGAGGAAGCAAAGGATCTCTATGTGATCTTACTTTTACTTTTACTCTTACTTTTGAATGATGTTATGTCTTTGACAATATTGGTATCATGGTCTCATCTGAAGAACATTCTCCTAAAAGACTTTGGCTTATGGGCGGCATGGTGGCGCAGTGGGTAGCACTGCTGCCTTGCAGTTAGGAGACCTGGGTTCGCTTCCTGGGTCCTCCCTGCATGGATTTTGCATGTTCTCTGGGTACTCCGGTTTCCTCCCACAGTCCAAAGACATGCAGGTTAGGTGCATTGGCAAGTCTAAATTGTGCTTGGTGTGTGTGTGTGTGTGCGCGCCCTGCCCGGGGTTTGTTTCCTGCCTTGTGCCCTGACGACCCTCTTGATTCACTAAAACAATGTTTTACTTGGGTTTCCGAATGGATGAGTAGTAATTTTCTCAAACTAAATAAAGAGATAACAGAAATTTTAGTGATTGGCAATAATGGATATCATGAGGTTATTAAAAATAAACTTGATGCATTAGGATTATAAGTCAAGACGGAGGTAAAGAATTTAGGGGTAACTATTGACTCTGACCTGAATTTTAAATCACATATTAATCAGATTACTAGGACAGGATTTTTCCACTTAAGAAATATAGTAAAAGTTAGACCTCTTATAACATTGCAAGATGCTGAGAAATTAATTCACGCTTTTGTTTTCAGTCGACTAGATTACTGTAACGCACTCTTCTCAGGACTACCCAAAAAAGTAAATACATACATAAATCGATTGCAACTAGTGCAGAATGCAGCTGCTAGAATCTTAACTCTCTCCAGTTTTGATGTCACTACACTGGTTACCTGTGTCATTTAGAATTGACTTTAAAATCCTGCTTATAGTTTACAAATCCTTAAATTATCTTGCTCCATTTTATATTTTGGAATGTCTTTCACCTTACACTCCAAATCATAACCTTAGATCTTCAAATGAGTGGCTGCTTAGAATTGCAAGAGTTAAACTTAAAAGAAGTGGTGAGGCGGCCTTCTGCTGTTATGCACCTAAAATCTGGAATAGCTGACCAATAAGAATTTGCCAGGCTAATACAGTGGAGCACTTTAAAAACTGCTGAAAACACATTACTTTAACATGGCTTTCTCATAGCTTCATCTTAGTTTAATCCTGATGCTCTGTATATTCAATTAATTATAATCATTATTCATGGTATTCATATTCAAAATCCGTACTAACCCCTACTCTCTCTTCTGTTCTTTTTCCGGTTTTCTGGGGTGGCGCCACCACCACCTGATCAATGCACCGTGATGTCCCTACATTGATGGATTAAAGGCCAGAAGCCCACATGACCGTCATCATCAAGTCCGTCCATGAGAACCCTGAATATCATAAGGACTGATTGAGACCATTTATATTAGGTAGAATGCCTAGAGAGGGCTAGGTAGTCTTGAGGCCTCGGAACCCCTGCAGATTTTATTTTTTTCTCCAGTCATCTGGAGTTTTTTTTTTTTTTGTTGTTTTGTCTGCCCTCCCTGGCCATCGGACCGTACTTTTATTCTATGTTAGTGTTCTCTTATTATAATTCTTATTTGTTTTGTCTTTTTTCTCTTTTCTTCATCATGTAAAGCACTTTGAGCTGCATTATTTGCAAGAAAATGTGCTTTATAAATAAATGTTATTGTTGTTGTCGTTGTTGGCTGGGATTGGCTTCAGCAGACCCCCGTGACCCTGTAGTTAGGATATAGCGGGTTGGATAATGGATGGATGGATGGACTTTGGCTTATTCTTTAATTCTCTACTTAATTATATACTTGTTAAATCTTTGGGCTGGCAATTAAAAGTGCTACTGACGGTCCAAAGAAGTGAGGTTTATAATGAACAGTGCCGTGTGTAATAACTGTGACCAGGAGACACAAACTTGGCAAACAAAGCAGTGCAGGACCTCATCCATTCTGTCTGTCCCAGGAAGCCAGTCCCCTTAAACACTACTGGCAGACTGTGGCCTATACAGGCCCAAATATGAGGAATTGATTTTCAAAGTTCAGAATGGGCAAAACTTATGAGAGAGAAATTTTAAAATCTCTCACTTGATGAGACAAGTTGTACAAAAAAAACTTTATAAACCAAGAACGTATTTAAATAAAAGTGAAAAGGCACAAAAGGTAGACTAGACTAAATAACTCAAAATAAGATTTGCATTAAAAACTCAATCGTAATCTCAAAAGCAGAAACATAAATATTTCATTTATTTATTTTCAAACTATAAATGAGCGTTAGATGGAAACTTTTATAGAAGAATGTTGTTTGTTTTTTTTTCTCCTTGACCCTTCTTTCATGTTGCACTAAAGTGAAATTTAGTAGAAATATTTACTTTAGTAGAAAGGTTTACTTTTTGTATATGGGTTTTTTTAAAATCTATTTTCCCCTTATGTTAAGTTTTCTTCCCTGTAAGGTTTTTAAAAAGAAACATATTGTAGCGACCTCCGCGTCAGGTTCGAAAAAGAAGAAAAAAACTGACAGACGAAGTAAAACTCACAAAAGTATACTTGAACAATAAAGAAGAAAAAAAACACAGGGTTGTAACAGTAAAAAAAAAAGAACTATTTACAATCTCCTATATTTCTCTCATATTTGCGGTCCTGAGAGCCGCTGTTAAAGAAAAACAAAAACAGAAAAAGAAGAAAACGCCAACTTTGTAACCCCACAACACAACCTTCTCCAAGGAACCTCTTGACCCTCCTCCCATCCCAGGTACCGCCCCCCGCCCGTTACCACATCAATCATACCCCTATTGCCAGTTCTCTGCGCTGTACTCTGCCCTCCCTAAATTAGACCCAACAGTCACTCCAAAAGGGGCTTCAACCTGGCTGGGACACTACAATATTTAGTTAGGTTGTTTGCTGCTGTTTAGTATCAACATCAGACAGGCACATCAAGATTTTCGTGCTCTGCCTCTGATACCTGTATATCGCCATTAACATATTTTTAAAATGTAGCCCATAGATGTTAAACATTGTTGATCTTTAGCCTGACAAAATAGTTGGCCCTGCACTTTTTAAAAATTGACTGCAGTTCTAAATCTAGCGCTAATACTAGCTAACACTGACAGACTGAGGAGATTGTTCCTCCCCCACACTATGTGACTCTTCAATTCCACCCGAGGGGGTAAACGTTAACATTATTCAAAGTTATTGTCTGTTTTTATCTGCATTTTTATCACTCTTTAATTTAATATTGTTTTTGTATCAGTATTCTGCTGCTGGAGTATGTGAATTTCCCCTTGGGATGAATAAAGTATCTATCTATCTATCTATCTATCTATCTATCTATCTATCTATCTATCTATCTATCTATCTATCTAATAAAAAAATCCATGTTTATCTAAAGTTTAAAAGGACATTAAATGACAATGAAGTTAAAACTTGTGTATTTGTAGTGGATTGTGATGTGTGTACATTATGTTTAACACTTTGAATGAATTTATGAACACACCAAGCTAAAATGAACAACAAAGTTAAAAAAAGGTTTGTATGTATCCTGACGTTTTTTACTAAGAAGACTGTGAAGACAGGGGAAGACAAGGAGAATGAGTAGATTGAACAGGAGGAAAAATCAGACAGAGCAGATAATACTTGAAAGAAACATGAACAGTGGGCTTTAAAACACAAGTTTACTCAGTCATTTTCTTAAGCCTAATAAGAGTATTTTTCACAAGTGTTTAAGATTGCACTTACTGTAGCTATTAACATTACAGCTTGCAAGGGTAGATTTTCAGTTCTGAAGTTTGCAGAGACTTACTTATTTACTTACTTACGTATGCACTGAGTAATGAAACACTGAGTAATTTTGAAGAGTTACATGCTTAGTCATAGTGGGCAAAGGTAAATAATATTGGGGATTTTATGGGTGTATTTGCTAAAAAGCACCATAACAGGGGAATACATAATTTTGATAAATAAGCTTAAATACCCCAACAGGAGATGAGATCTAAATCAGTGGATATCGTGCTAATGAAATCAATGTATGTTTATGTTGTTTGGTTTGATATACATGCACTTTGGGCATAAACTATCCCTAGTTTGCCAGCACTTTCAGGGGGTCCCGGATGTGCTGTCCCCCAGGCATCAAGGAAATGAAGTGCCACTCTACCGGTTCCTCCTTCCTCCAGGCCGTCTATCACACTACCTAATTGTTAGCCTCTGCATTAATATATATATATATATATATATTTTTAGAGTATGCCTGTGAATATTTTTATTTAGCATTCATAATTAAATTTATATTTGAATACAATAATTTAATCTGATGCTAATTTGAATTTAAGTTACAATGGCCATTAATGTTTCACTCTAAATTAATATCTACAATTTATTTATTTAATTAAACTTAATAATCTATTTAAACTGACACTGAACAGGTTAATTAATGACAACCATTTTTGACATCAGTTGGTGTTCAACTAGGCACCTGCATACATTCAACGCAGCTATGCTACAGTTTCTGGTGTGATCCCTCAAAAATTGTTCTGGCTCTCATCTGGCCCGCGTGTTGAAAATTTTCTGGAGGCACCACTATCTCTCAGTAAATTTAGGCCAAAAAGGGGAGAAATACAATGATTTTATTAAGATTTATCAAATGAAAGTTTTTAATGATGTTTACATTACATTGGCCGGCATGATAATGAAGTGGTAGTGATGCTGCCTTGCAGTAAGGAGGCTAGGTTTCATGTCACCTTTCCGTTGTTCCCATGAGTTTCATCTGGGTGCTCGGGTTTCTTCCAACAGTGCAAAGACATTGATGTGTGTGTGTGTATGACAGTGTTCAGAAGCCATTAAGAAGATTAACATAATGTTAGGTTATATAGCATGATATGTAGAGTAAGTACAAAGAAACATATGCTCAAGCTTTATAACACACTGGTTAGACCTCATCTGTGGTACCGTGTGGAATTTCAGTCACCAGGCTACAATAAGGACATAGCAGTGCTAGAAAAAGTCCAGAGAAGAGCAAATAGGCTGACTCCAGGAGTGCAGGGGATGAGTTATTAGGAAACATTAATTGAGCTGAGCCTTTTCAGTTTAAGCATAAGCAGATTAAGAGATGACATGATTGTAATGTCTAAAACTATGAAGGGAATTAGCACAGTGGACACAGTTGGAATCTTGTTAAGGGTAAATTTCACACAAACATTAGGACATTTTTCTTTACATAGTAAACCATAGACACATGGAATAAATAACCAAGTAGTCTGGCAGATGGCAGCACTTCAGGGACTTTCAAATCTTGACGTGATATTATTTTGGAAGAATTAAGTGGATAGGAATGATGAGCTTTGTTAAGATGAAAGGCCAGTTCTCATCTAGATTTTTTGAATGGTCTAATGTGTGTGAGTGAGTTCACACTGCCATTGGCACCCTGTCAAGGGATTGTTCCTGCCTTGTTCCCAATGCATGCTGGGTTATGCTAGATGGATGGATGGATTTACATTACATTGAATTTTTGGTTAAAATACTTGATTATCTGTCCAAGAATTAGTTTGTAGTCTACACCCTTTTCACCCTGAAATGAACTGCGTCCCTCATCTTTGTTTCTACTGTGGAAGCCAGACCCAGACACCAGACACAGATAGACAGACACCTCCATGTCTACAAAAGCACATGTTTATTTACAGTACAGTCCACAGCACACGGTGCCCCGCACCAATCACCCTTTTTCCTCTGTCCTTCAAAAGGTCCTTCACCGCCTCCACTCCTCTCCCCCGAGCTCTGTCCTCTTCCTCCCGACTGCAGCCCCTGAATGGAGTGAGGCGGCCCCTTTTATTCAGCCACGGGATGGGTTCCAGGTGCCTGATGACTGACTTCTGGCAGCACTCCCCAGTGTGGTGGAAGTGCTGCTCTTGCACCCGGAAGCACTTTGGGCATAAACTATCCCTAGTTTGCCAGCACTTTCAGGGGGTCCCGGATGTGCTGTCCCCCAGGCATCAAGGAAATGAAGTGCCACTCTACCGGTTCCTCCTTCCTCCAGGCCGTCTATCACACTACCTAATTGTTAGCCTCTGCATTAACAACCTCTGGTCATTTTAACTCAGCACAGGCCTGTGATTATAGTGCACTATGCAACTCAGCTTCACAATTCTTGCACATTGTAATTGTCATACACGACCAGTTGCATCAGTGTATACCCTAGACAAAAGTGAAGTTCTGTATCAGTGATCATAATTCTTCTACCGCATAAAGTGGTAATTATTACTGCATTGTTCTAAAAGATCCCTTATTTGGCAGTGTCAGGAATCTACATGTATATGATTACATTTGCCTTATTACAGATACAGCGCAAAAAAGGTTATTATTAGAAAAACATATAAGTAAGGGTTAACAAATACATCAACAAAAAAATGGTTAAACACTAATGATATCTTTGATGACACTAACAGTTGCTAGGTGCCTTCACTGTCTTAAAAGCGCAAAGATTCTTCCTTCCATCTTTCTCATACTGTTATTCGGAGATTATTATTTCCTTACTCCATGCCGTGTATTCTTCTTCCCTTTGCCTTTTACTCTAGGTTTATACAACTCTGGTAGAAAGGAGCTCCTTAAACGTGACCAAAGGTCACTCTCCCTTCTGCCATTAAGGCTTTTCAATAAAATATTGAAGCCGCTACACCATGTCATCCTCCTGCAGTCCCAGTATTCCGCCAGCAAATTTCCTATCATCTATAATGGCACCAGCTTTGGTTCCTAGAGACTGGTTACCTCCTGTGCCACATGCTACAATTTGATCTCCATCCATTCATTACTGAATTTATTTAGGGTTGCAGAAGGCTACAGTCAGTCTTTGCAGTATTATGTACAAGACAGATAGCAAACCTTGTCCATCTTATTCAGATGGCCAGCTTGAACTGGCTTGTTTATCCTAATGCACCCATGTCTGGAATCAATTACTAGAAAAAAGACACACTAAACCATGGTGAAAATGTTCAACCTACGTGTAGACAGTAATTTGGCTGGTCTTAAAGTCCAGTAATGCTTAGGCAGCAGCACTAACTAATTGGAGACTATGACACTTGTCATAGAGGCTGATTATTTATAGAGTCCAAGGATCATCCTTATTGTGCAGTACAGTGGATTCAGAACGTATTTAGACTGGTTTGCTTTCTATACACTTGAGTTGTAGATTTAATTTTAAACGCTTTATTTAATTTTAAAAACCTGAAACCTCTCATGCAAATATGTACTCAGACCTTTTGTTCAGTCACTCATAATTGTGGTCGCGTGATTCCTGTTTGCTTTAAGTATCCATGAGATGTGTCTAGAACTTGACTGGAGTCCACCTTTGGCAAACTGAATTGATTGGACATCATTTAGAAAGGCAGACACCTGTGTAAGTAAGGCCCCACAATTCATACTACATATCAGGTCAAAAAGCAAGCCTCAAAGTCCAAGTAACTCAGTAGATTTCAGAAGCTTTAGTGTTCTCAGGAGCATAGTGGTCTCAATAATTGTGAAATGGAAAAGGTTTGGAACCATGTGGAATTTTCCTTGAGTTGGCGGTCAATCCAAATTGAGTAACCAGGCAAGAGAGACCTTGGACAGGGAGGTAACCAGGAACTCAATGGTGACTGTAGCAGAGCTTTGGAAGTTCCCTTTAAAGGTGGGAGAACATGTCAGAAGGATAACGATCTCAGCAGCACTCCATCAATCAGACGCACGAGACAGTCGGCTTGGAGTTTGCCTCATGGCATTTAAAGAGATCAGCAGGAAGAAGATTCTCTGGTTTGATGAGACAATAACTGAACTGTTAGGGCAAAACTCCAAGCACTGTGTCTTGCAAAGACCAGCACCTGCTCATTACCTGCCTAATGGCATCCCCATAGGTTAAGCATGGTGGTGACATCATCATGCTATTGGGGTACAGTGAAGGGGTCTAAATATTTTTTGAATCCACTGTATAACTGGTTTCGTGAGGAGGTGCATGCTTCTACATCTTATTTACTCTTAAAAGCTATGAATCTTTTGTAAGAAGGAAATCATCAGCAAATGATAAGATATCTGTATGTCTTGTTTTCCATATGGTATAGCCAGCACTTATATGGTCTATACTAGCTGCAACATAACTAGTTATTTCTTCTTGGGGAATCTCTGTTTAAAGCTGAAGAGTTTCAACTGTTAACAAATTAACACATTATTAAGCTGTGTGAAAAAAAATGGCAGTCAGTACAACCTATTACTGTGTAACTGCAAATAGAAGTCTGACACTTCAGCAACAACAGTTACATCATTAACCGTTTTGCTAAATGATTTAGGGAATCTGTGACAAACATTTAAGTTTAAGACTCTGGAAAAACCTTAGAAATCAGTGATTACCAAATCATTTACTTATTTAAAGAGAAATTCTATTCAATTTTCCCCCTTTCTTAAAATATATATATATATATATATATATATATATATATAAACCACAGCTCCCTGCTTATTCCTGCATCTCCAGAAGTGTTTTAATTAATGACATGTACCTTAGCCAAACAGTCTTTTTTTATGGTTATACATTAATTCACAATAAATAGGGATGTATTAAATACAGAATGGGTAATGACTTCCCATTGAGCTGTACGACATTTTCTAAAGATAAAATTATAGGCACTCTGTGCTAAATGCAAATTCTGTTTGTCAAAAGTTTAAAAGAGTGGGAACGTGACTGCATGATAGTGCCATCTGCAGGTGAAAAGATATTCAATATAAATAGACATTCTAGAAGGTGTCACTGAAAAAAGAGTGCTGCAGACATGCATGATCAAAAGAATGATACCTTCAACATTAAGACGATATTCATATTTGAAATTAAAGTAGGATAATACAAAGTACTAAAGAGTAAAATTTAAATAAATAACATTTTCTGTGAAGTCAGAGAATGTCTGTATTGGCTTGCCTCTACTGTTTTTCCTTTTTAAAACATTAATATATATTTTAATTCATATGCATTCCTTCACTAGATGTCGATTTTTCTCACTAAAATTTTATATTTCAAAAGTATGAATTACTAAAACATAAAGAAGTTGTTTAAGCTACAATTTCACAACTATTTTTCCAATCATTGACATAAATGCACTATTTAACTGTAATCAGAGGGTACTCTTATAATAACTGGTGAATCCTTCAAAGTGCTGCTCCACATGAGTGCTTTATTTTAACTTTTAATCCACACAACAAAGTACACAAAAACTGCAAAGAAAATATAATACTGCACATTTCACCTATAACAATATGATGTCCCTTGTGACACATAACTCTCCCAATTTTTTTCTTAATTTGCTTTATACTTTACAGCACAATATGCTTATAATATATTTATAATATATTGTCACGCAGAGGTAAATGATACCATCCCAGGGAGAGAGGGGGCACAGTTGCTAACATTCTTGTCTCTTCAGTCACCCACAGAAGGCAATTGACTCAGCCCGTAATGGCCAGAGGACTATAAAAGAATAGGCGACCAGGAGAATGGCGTATAAGGCCCGAATAGCGAACAGCAGGGAGCTCTAGAAGATGACATGATTGATTCTCATTAAAGACGCCACAAAGATTCCTCTTTAGTTTATTTCAATTTACTTCTTAATATGCCATCAAGAGTTCTTTTTCTTTGAATTCATTTGGATTAAAAGGTTTGACCCGGCTAACACCCCAACATTTCCTTGACGTTACGAGTGTACTTCCACTCATTCACATTATCCAATGGTTACTTAATAATGTACTAATACCTGATTTCTTTATCATGACTTCATTATGTATGAAGTCAATCCTATTTTAATGCATGACGGCAGGTACCATTATGTGTGTATATATTTGTGTGTGTGTGGGGGGGTGGGTGCAGGTGCATATGCAGAAGGAGAGCAGACAAAATTATACTATGATTTTTAAAAAAGTTATAAAAACTGGGCTCCAGATGCCCATGGATACAGGTTCTAGCAACAGTACATTTTCTGTCATTTTCATGCAGTCTCATGGGTAAATAGAAGATGAAGCAATACAAAAAAATTCCATTCAATGGTGATCAATCATACCCGACCGAGGCTTGACACAACTAGCCAACTAACAACTGAGAAATGAAGGGATGTTCGAAGAGGCACATCAGAACACAAAACCCTTTTCCCTATTATAACCAGTGTATGGAAGTCAACAACACAACTAGTACAACTAGTGAGGTACACCCACAATACATAATGGAAAAATATTGCCTGGTTTTATCAATCCCAGTTTCAGCTTATTCACAATGATGAGAAGTCCAGATAATAGCAAAGATCCCATGGATACATTTGTCCAATTTGTCATTATTAGTGTATTATTATTATGATGGTAGTGTTTGAATAATGATGTGAAGACAGTGATTTGGTATTAGCACAGAACTATCTGGGTGTCAATAAATCCATTCCTTCATTGTAGAAATGTTCTTGTAATCTGGAACAAATATACTTCAAGCCATAAAGCGAGGAGTCCAAGAAAATGAAAGTCAGTTTTGCTTAATCAGATCTTATTTAAACTGAGAAACTCTGGAATGATGTAGATTAAGCTATTTGGAGTAGAGTTGCATTATGAGCTAATTTCTACAAACTATTAGTGACATTTGAGTGTATGAGGTTTGTTATAGCTGTGTTATCGAGTTCAATATACTCCACAAATTGCCATATTGTAGTAAGTGCAAGCATCTAGCTTCAGGTCTGTCACTGAGGATTTCACCTTTGGGATATGACTTTAAACTTTAATATATACCTTGGCCACTCTTTTAATTACAATCTTGTTTTGTCAATACATCAGACCATCAGCTCACTTTTTTATTTAATTGGCTTAGCATAATACTTTTAATGAATTCTGAAGTCGAAAAGTGTCAGTTCACTCAATAAGAAGATTTGATTTGCCCTGATAAAAATTTTTAACGTGTTACTTTGAATATTATTACTGTAAATAAGAAGTGCAATGAATAGGTATGGTTTGCAACAAGAAAGCTATGAGTGCTGTATTAGTTCCCTCTTTAATGTCAGTGGAGTTTGTTTTGTCTCAGAGCCTTTGTGATTTTCCCTTAATGGGAATTCCAATTCTCTCCTCCTTTGCTGTTCTCCAATGGCATTTCTTGAGCCATTGTGTGAAAGACTACTTTTTATCCATCTAGACTCAGGCATATATCTCTTAATGTTTCCCAGAGATTATGAATAATTTAATCTGAAATACTTCCAAGCAATTCTCCATTGCCTCATAAGGTAGTATTTTGAACAGACAAGTACACCTTGCTTGAACAAGTCTCTCATTCAGTGATCATTACTGTCAGGTTTGACTTAGAACCTTCTGAGCTTGTATGCTGGCCAGGTCCACTTGAAAAATTTGAATAATGTTGTTTTATTTTGCCTTCATTCTTAGAAATATACAAGCGCTGTCTATATCTTCATGGATTTGACTGTAAATGTTCAGGCACATTTTCCCAGAACAGTGATTCCTATTTTACAACTTGACCGATGAATACATTCTGGACCTACATGAGGGGCGATACATATTCATTTATTTTTCCAAAGGTGCTTTTATTTTATATTTTAGATTGCAGGACAAATAACATTTTTTCTTTTACATATGTCACACCTAATCTATAACCCATCCTTCATATTCTGTCTTCTTCATTCAATTTTCAGTATTGTTCATTTGTTACAGTTGTTTCTTATAATATCATTATGTCTATTTATTATTTAGTAAATTTGTTTATTATATTGCTGGTTTTATAATTTTTAGATATATTTTTCATTTAATTAATATTTAGTTTCTATGTGTGTGACTGTGTCCTGTTATGTTCTTTGTATTTTGTCAGTGGATCCCCAAGAGTCAGGACCACCTTTACTTTACTGCTAAAGGACCGCACCCCAGGCTTTAAAAGCAGGTTGGAATAGTGAGTTCCTGGCAGATCAATGAATGTATTTTGAAAATGAACTGTGCACATATCACTGCTTTTCTGATTTTTTTCTTTCTGTTTTTTGGATTATTCTTCTGGATTTCATTTTGGGACTTGCATGATCTGGATTGGGTTTTAGGCAACTGTTTGTTGCTCTTTTTTGTGCCTTTTGCCATTTATTATTGTTGTCAATAAATATCTTCGTTTATGAAGATTCTTTGTGGGACGTCTTTTCATGCCAGAGTTTTATGGCTCTCCCTCTTCTGAGGCATATTTGTTGATATTTGATATTCTTGATATATTTTGGGACATTACTAATTCTTCTTTCAGTTTGGGGCCTTAAAGCCGAAGCATCCCAGTTTCCTGAGGTCAGGCACACCTTGAGTGAACAATTTTTTTTTTTTTTTTTTCTGTGGATGATTTTGAAGATTTCAACCATTTTGCTAGCATGTGGTGTTAGAATCAGAATAAATGCAGATATTATAGTCACCAATTACAATAAAGAATAGTGTTTAGGATAAGACTGGATTATGTTAGAAGTTGAGCCACACCCTCAAATGACAACAGCCAATCAATGGCTGTTCCTTTGATGTTTACGTCAGATCTAATAATTGAAGCCAGACTGACATCCTTACATGAGTTGTCCGACCCTGCAAATAAAACACACCCAGATGGAGCCTCTGCATTAAGAAAGATCTGTAGTGAAAAAAAGGAAGCAAGTATAAGACATCAGGCCTAGAGGTTATAAGTTTAAAATGATGTTTAGTCATTCATGATGGAATGGCAGAGAGCCTGAAACCTGTACGATTTCAAATACTGTTAAATGCTTGTTTTCCTCCTAGACCCAAAACTTGTGCTTGTTTGGTTAATTGGCAAATATAAAATTGCTTTGTAGGACTAAATGTGTGTAAGCTTGCTCAGACAGAACTGGGGCCTCATGCATAACGCCGTGCGTAGAATTTGCACTATAACATGACGTAAGCACAAAAGCCGAAATGTGCTTACGCACAGAAAACTCCAGATGCAGGAATCTGTGCGTACTCCTACTTCCACGTTCTTCCGCTACATAAATCCCAGTCAGCGTGAAAAGTAACACTCGTGCACGTGCCTGCTGTCCCGCCCCAAATCCTCCTAGAATTACGCCTCTTTGAATATTCAAATCAATATAAATAGCCCTTAAGCTCAGCATTCTGTGAAAAGACAATGGGAAAAGCACGGGGGAAAATATAAGAATTTCAGCAAATACCAAGTGGAGGCAAAGGAAAAACATACTATTTGTTGATTTAAATAGTGGTATAATCAACAAAAGGAAGTTGATCGAGTGACATAGCGTGTCGGGGAAACTCGTAAGCTCAAGTTCACAAAGTCGCACAGTGCCAGGAATAAAAAAGAAGTCACATATAAAAGTCGCCGTGAAAAGGCGAGTTATAGCCTGTCTGAGTGTCATATGAAAGCTTATTAGGATACAGACAAAAAAAAAAATAGGCACACAGTGGGAAAAAAGCATGAAATGTCAACTTTAATCTCGAAATTTCCACTTTAATCACATAGTTTATTTTGTCATTAAAGTAGAACATCATAAACTTCATCTTAAAATCATTTAATTTACTAGTTTCTCAAATCCCATCGTAACTAAAGTAGCATGTTAAATGTTTTGTTTTGTATTTGATCTTCTAAGTGCTCTATGTGTGTGAATCACTACGTGCTTCCGTTCTTTCTCTTTCTCCGACAGGACTCAGAATCCATTATATTTGTGATATTACACCTCTCTGAATAATTAAAATACTGAGATGTATACATGATATCATTTTCATGATGATTGGAATGAAAGCATGTTATTAAACATGGGAACACGATGGCGCAGTGATTGTTCATGTCTCACACAAGATGCTGCTGCACCATGCGCGACCTTTGATGAAATAATTTATTGTAGCAGTACTGTCTCTTTCAAACGTACTAACCTCCAATTCCTGTCCTTACTTTTCTTTCCCGAAATACCCAGTCGCCACACAATCAACTCTGTAATAGACATTAAGCCATCTGTAAGCTTACAATGACAATTCTTCAAAACTTTTAAGGAACATTGAAACAGTACGTGTTTAATTATTCTATCCTTCCAGTGTCGCACCAGCCTCAGTAAATATACAGCGCGAGGCAGGAACAATACGTGAACTTGCTAGCGCTGCGGCACTGTGTCCTAACATGTTTAATTATTAACATTACCGATTATTTAAATGAAGTTAAAGTTTTATCTGTATAATATAATCAACATATTTTGCTGCACTTCATCTTAAAAATGATATCATCATCATATGTAAATACGCGCTTTATAAAGTGGCGTAGGTTGTGCAATATTATAACTGTAGTGCAAGTTTACAGTGGGGTAATTGTACTTATAAGTACAAACAGTTCTACAAGGAGCACTTGATTGAGTGCGTTTATAGTTCTTGGGATGAAACTGTTTCTGAACCGCGAGGTCCGTACAGGAAAGGCTTTGAAACGTTTTGCCCTGGCTGAGGCAGCGTGTGCTTGATGCTGTATATCAATAATTCTCTTTCTGATCAGCTGCTGCTGTGATTCCCCACTCAGATACAGTGATAAAAATACTCCGAGTGGTGCAGTGAGAGTAATATGGAAAAAGATGATCCACTGTGGCAACCCCTAACAGAAGCAGCTGAAAGAAGAAGAAGAAAAAGGTGCAGTGAGAGTAACAATGCTAAAGCAGTTATGGTATTTGGAATACTATGGCTATTCCTTTATCCTTTATATTGTTACAGGTTAATTATAATCAGATGCATTACACTAATAAACAATATGCGGTTAATTTCAGTGTATTTATAAAGCTGCGTCAGAAAAAGAAAGGATAACCACACAGGAACAGTAGCACTGCTTTGACGCTGGATGCCGCCAGTCTGCAAAACCTAGTGGAGAACTTGTGTACGACAGGGTATGAGGTACCGTAGAAATGTGCGTGGCTTTACGCCAAGTGTAGGTTTTAAAAATTGCAATTTGAATGTGGAAACGTTCTTACGCAACATTTCTGTGCGTACGCACCGTTTATACATGAGGCCCCTGGTGTCTTTCAGAGAGTTGGTTCTCATCTTGTGCTCAAGTGCAGCTAGAGTAGGCACCAGCTCCCTGTGACCCTGACCTAGATAACCGGGTTAGAAGACTAATGGATAGATGGATGTCTAATAATGTTTGCTTCACTATTCCATGTTTCTCTGAAAATCAAAATAATAACTGAAATGGCAGAATAATTTCTGTAATCTGTCGCCATTAACTCTTTCAGGGCAGATGTTGACTTTTGTCGAAATTCAGAGGTAGACAACGGTAATCAGCTAAAATGTATGTTTTACTTCAAGTCTCTTTGCTAGAAGGAATGTTAGCTTTGCTATTCTGACCTTGATTCCTTGCATATGCACGAGTAGCGAAGAGCAAACAACCTCTAAAATGGCATCAACATCTGTTTGTGTGTTATCGCTGAATGGGACTGTGACTTGTTGGACTGGAGTGATCTGGGGATGGAATTCGAATTCGAAAAGTGAAACTGAGGTACCAGCCTCAGCTGATCATGTTGCCCAGTTTCCAGCTGAGAGGACCACCATGTCCAATGACAAGAGGTACAAACCAGATTGTGTTCAACTGCGACTGCCACCGCCGCCCACCTGATGCACAAAGACAGCTAGGCAGCTGGCCCACCACATATTCCTTCTGATCATCAAGCCGCCCAACCCCTCCTACAGCCACCAGGAACACTACAGACGGTTTATGTTGATTTAAGGGGTGAAACCATTGCTTTGTGTGCTTTTAAGAAAACTGAGGTTTTTGGAAAAAAAAATATTCAGCCCTCAAAGAGTTAATGCTGTTTGTAATTGTTTTAAGAATGACAATTCTCTTTAAGGGTTTTGCATCTATCTTTTTGTAAGATTAATGCTTTATAAGCAAACATCTGGGTTGCCACGCTGTATAAATAAGACCAGCATTATTGAGCAGGGAAATCAAAATACATTAACACAACTGTTAGGTTCTTTGTTCTTATTTAATTTCCACAACTCTGATTCCCCTCCAACCAAATCTGTTAAGTGTGAACAGCTCACCCCAGGAATTTTTACAACATACACAATAGTGCTGCAACAATGTTTTAAAGAGTATAGTCGAAAAGCTGTGATATAAAGCATTTTCAGGAATAGGTGAAAAATCTTTAAGTTATCTGACCCAGAAAATAAAAAAATACTGAGATTTGGGGAAGCACTGAGAATGAATCAAGAATGCATCAAGGTTGAGAATATAATTTTGTATGATAACACTTTTTTTTTTTTTTTTTTTTTACCGTGTCCTGTTTGGCTGTGAAGCAATCAGAATTGATGTCTGAATGCTGGCGACTAGCCTTACAGTTTTTCTCTCAGGTGAAGCGTTACAGCTTCTGCTGACGCCACGCCTGATACCAAAACTTTATTAGAAAGAATGCATCAAGGTTGAGAATATAATTTTGTATGATAACACTTTAAACACATATACCTAAATAAAAAATCTTTATATACTAGTAATTAATTAGAATCAAGCAGTTTATATTCCCAATCCATAAATCTAAACTTTATTATATTTAGCTAATTACATGATAAAATATGAGCTAAATGTAGGTAACTTGTGTCAAAGTCAAAGGTAAGGGTGACTATGGCCAAAAGCCACTTATTACTGCATTATAATTATACTTCCTTTTTTCCACAGATACTCCTATTAAAAACACTGTAATAATCTGAGATGCAAAGAAGAACAGTTGGCACACAGACTCAAATAGTGAGTTAGTAGGCCTGAACAAGCTGTTTTTTAGTGAGCATCTCCATAATACATTGGCTTCTGGACCATTTGTTACCAGGATTATAGGCCTATGCATATATAATAAACTAGCAAAATATCCGCGCTTCGCAGCGGAGAAGTAGTGTGTTAACGAAGTAATGAAAAAGAAAAGGAAACATTTTGAAAATAACGTAACATGATTGTCAATGTAATTGTTTTGTCACTGTTGTGAGTGATGAGTGTTGCTGTCATATATATATATATATATATGACAGC
>JANRMT010062817.1:29402658-29440253 GCA_026402145.1 Polypterus bichir lapradei
ACCTAAATAAAAAATCTTTATATACTAGTAATTAATTAGAATCAAGCAGTTTATATTCCCAATCCATAAATCTAAACTTTATTATATTTAGCTAATTACATGATAAAATATGAGCTAAATGTAGGTAACTTGTGTCAAAGTCAAAGGTAAGGGTGACTATGGCCAAAAGCCACTTATTACTGCATTATAATTATACTTCCTTTTTTCCACAGATACTCCTATTAAAAACACTGTAATAATCTGAGATGCAAAGAAGAACAGTTGGCACACAGACTCAAATAGTGAGTTAGTAGGCCTGAACAAGCTGTTTTTTAGTGAGCATCTCCATAATACATTGGCTTCTGGACCATTTGTTACCAGGATTATAGGCCTATGCATATATAATAAACTAGCAAAATATCCGCGCTTCGCAGCGGAGAAGTAGTGTGTTAACGAAGTAATGAAAAAGAAAAGGAAACATTTTGAAAATAACGTAACATGATTGTCAATGTAATTGTTTTGTCACTGTTGTGAGTGATGAGTGTTGCTGTCATATATATATATATATTTATATATATATATATATATAAATATATATATATATACACACACACATATAAACATATATATATATATACATATCTATACATATATACATATATATACACACACACATATATACATACATATATATATCTACATATATACACATACATATACATACACACATACATACATACACACACATATATACACACAAATACATATATATATACATACACACACACATATATAAACATATATATATACATATACATACATATCTACATATATACACACACAGCTATTTCGTATCAGTGCAATACGCTGCTTGTTAAAACGGATAACTCCCGCTCTTACGTGCAAGTCTGCGTGGATATTATGAACTATCGTATCTGTTCAAGTTCTATTTAAATTTTAAATAGAAGGAATTTTTATTTAGTCGACAGAAATATCTTTGGTAGGAATGGAAGTTAAATGTAGGCATCATTGCATAAATTTTTCTTCACCATACAAATGTAAAGAGTAAATTCGCCTTACATCCCAACCAAAGATATTTGTGTCGACTAAATCAGGGGTGTCAAACTCAATTGCACAGGGGGCCAAAATCCAAAACACACTTTAGGTCGCGGGCCGAACAGGATAAAGATTTATTGAACACACTAAAACTAAACTTTTAAAACTTTTAAAACTTAACTTTTTTGAACATAAATATGAATAAAAACAGACAGGAATATTATTCCTGAATAAATCAACTCAAACCTTAAACAACTTATAATATTTTGCTCTCCAAAAAAATATATCCTGTCTAAATTATACAAGTTAGAAATAAAGTAAACGTTAAAAGAACAAACATTCAAATTTCTTTACTCTTATGTAATTTTATATAAAAAATAAACTTAGATTTTAAATATCCCAAAAGATTTTGCTCTCCATAAAAATAAATCCTGTCAAAATTATACAAATTCAAATATGAACATGCTGCATAACAAAACCTGGAAATATAAATAAAATGTGTTCTTTTCAGCAATAACAAATCAAATCATTCAGTTGTCTTTGCTCATATGTCATTTTAGAGCTGGACGCCTGGCATCTTCTTTTGGGAACAAGTTCGTTTATGTTTGGTGTGAGGTTCTGTGTTGTGGAGATTCTCAGGATGAACTGCAGGTGCTCATCAGTGAGGCGACTCCTGTGTGCTGTTTTGTTAGTCTTCATGACTGAGAAGAGCTTCTCACACAGATATGTGCTACCAAACATGCACAAGGTTTGAGCCGCATGTAGACGGAGCTGGAGCATTTCTGCGGGAATGGAGTGAAAAAACTGTGCGGGCCCTGCAGTATCGTACTTTGCCTTCAGTGTGCCATTACACTGCAGCTCAGTCACCTTCATCTGAATCTGCACAGGTGCAGTTTCCACATCGACGGCAAATGGGTTGCGAAACAACTCAAAATTCTTTTTTTGTTCTTCAAAGTCACCAAAGCACCGTGCGAACTCAGTGCGCAGTGCGCTCAGTTTATCAGCAAAGGGCGTATTTGGGAACACCGTTGTGCCGACTTGGTTCAACATTACTTGGCAACAGGGAAAGTGGGGCAAGCTGCACTGGTGCATTTGTGTCTCCCATAAAAGCAGCTTCACTTGAAATCACTTTGTGATTGTGCACGGGTAAAAACGTCTGCTGAAGTGTCAGATTCTTCTTTAATTCTTCTGCTTTCTGTATCTTCTGCATTGCATTCAGGTCTTTCAGGTTATCCTGATGTTTTGTCTCATAGTGCCGTCTTAGATTAAATTCTGTAATTACAGCCACATTAGCTCCACAAATGAGACACACAGGTTTACCGGCAATGTCAGTAAACATATGCTCAGCCTCCCATCGGTTTTTAAAGGCTCTATGTTCAGAATCACCTTTTCTCTTCGGCATCGTGTGGGCTAGCTTCACAATAACTTGCAGCATCATAAGCTAGACTTGATTAACGTGGTAAGTGTTCGGCAAGGCAGCTGAAGCGCTGCATTATGGGATCTGTAGTTTATTGTGTTACCAGCGCTTCATATACCCGGGCCATTAATAACAATAATACAGTATATAAAATGATCTCGCGGGCCAGATATAATTACACGCCGGGCCGGATGTGGCCCGCGGCCCTTGAGTTTGACACATATGGACTAAATAGAACTTGAAAAGATATATTCTTTCGAATGTGATTGCGCAATTCAGATCGAGTTGACGCGCACTACAGTACATCGAGCCCACGTGCTATTGTGGTTTTGCCTGCATACCTCAATAAGTTACCCTCCCCTCGCTCTTACTTTTTTACCGTTCATCTAATGAATACACTGAGTATGGCTTTACCAAAACAATCATTGATGGCGAATAAAGTATCCATTATTCGAGTATGTAGATTGGGGTATATATATATACATATATATATATACCCGCGTATCGCAGCGGAGAAGTAGTGTGTTAAAGAAGCTATGAAAAAGAAAAGGGAACATTTTAAAAATAACGTAACATGACTGTCAATATACAGTAATTGTTTTGTGAGTGTTACTGAGTGTTGCTGTCATCAAGGATTTGATTATCATTATTTCTTTCAATCAGGTTCGTATTTGTAGGATGTGTTGTGTTCAAGTTACATTCCATGTTTGTCAATCGTTGTAAAGATGACAGGTTTCATTCATCGATTTGTTTCTTACTGCATCAATAAACAGCTCGTCTTCTTCTTTATCTGAGACCTGACACACTGCATGCACAGGTTTTTTTTTTTTACACTGTCTTCCTTTAGCGGGAGATTGACTTTTTCCACCGTGTGCTTTGTTTCCGCAGTAGCTGCACTTATGAATATGCTTGTATGTATCAGACGCTTCATATTTTTTTGCTGCCTTTTCAATTGTGTAATTCGGTTTTTGTTCAGCACTCTTTGGAACTGTTGCTTTTTGTCTGTGCACTGCGTCAGTTCACGTGAGCCGCTCGGTGTACACGCATCGAAGTTTCCCAGCTGTGCTGGTGCCATGTCGTGCTATGTCCATGGCTGTATCTAATGTTACCTAAGTCCCGGCACTTAAAACTTTCTCTCGCAGTTTCGCTGAGTTTGTGCCAAACACCACCCTGACCATCTCATCTTCCTCTGCATAAGCACAGTCCTTCACCCATGAATATTTACCCGTGGCAGTGTTTCTATTGGATTGCCGCTGACGGACAGCCTTATATGGGCAGGCACTAAATTACAAACGCCAGCAGCAGCCTGTCTATGAACTTAATTTAAAGTTTAGGTTTACATCGTGCTTTGTTTCCGAAGTAGCAGAACTCATGAATATGGTTGTATATGTCACTCGCTCGCTTCTTATTGTTTCGCTGCCTTCTCAATTATATAATGCATGTTTTCTTCAGCGCTTTTTGGGGCTCTTCCTGGTTTTCTACGTACTGCGTGATTACGTGGGAGGCGTGATGATGTCACACGAAACTCCGCCCCCACGGCTTTCAAGCTCATCTCCATTACAGTAAATGGAGAAAAACAGCTTCCAGTTATGACCATTACGCGTAGAATTTCGAAATTAAACCTGCCCAACTTTTGTAAGGAAGGTGTAAGGAATGAACCTGCCAAATTTCAGCCTTCCACCCACACGGGAAGTTGGAGAATTAGTGATGAGTCAGTCAGTGAGTGAGTGAGTGAGCGAGTGAGTTGAGTGAGGGCTTTGCCTTTTATTAGTATAGATAACAAACTCTACCAAAACTAGGAAAAAAATGTAAAGAAATGAATTAGAACACAGTGGTTTTATTATCAACAGTAGCTCTGTCAAAACTCTAAATAAATCCAATGAAAAATGGAAAGAAACTGTTAATTACTTTATTTTTACTAGCAACATGACTAAACGTCTGCATTTGGATGAGAGTCCCTGAAGCATGGCATCATGGTTTAGAAGCACATGTACTGAAAATATAACATGTTTAATAATAAGAATACATTTTATTTATATGGTACCATTCTCATGCTCAAAGCGCTTCACAGGAATACAGAAAGAATAATAGAGCATATACAACATAGGATACAAATAAAATCTATAGAAATACTAAATAAAGATAAATACAGGATATATTCAACACATTTGGTAATTAGCAAGTGTTTGCATATACCTTGTGATAAAAAATTCCCTTCACAGCAACTATTTGCATTAGTACCAAAGCCTACAGGTTCCAAATCATCCAAATGATTGCCACTATGTCGATCACTGTCCTTGTCATTAAAATATTCATCTTGGAACAAATCTGTTTTCAAAATATTAGCAGCTTCATACCTTTTATATGACAACATAACTACATACTGCCTATGCATAACAATGTTTTCCATAAGTAGCTGCCACTGAAATAAAATTATATGGCAATCCACTAGATGGCAGCACTGTAGTAGGTAACAGAGAAGTGGCAACAGGGAACGGCAGCATACTGGCTGTGTTTATAGTGGCTGTATACTGAGGTATGAGTTATATCATACAATTAGCCCTGACAGGCTCAAATGGATACGAGTTAACTTGTGCCTTGTGTTTAAAGTGTTTATTAAAGTGCCAATACTACTTCCGCTGTTAAGACTTTGGAAGGCACCCTATAAAAGACAACAAAAATGTGGCATGAGCAAAACTCTGTCAAACCTGCACTGCTTTTATGATATAAACTAATTCACATATTGCTACTCTAAAAGTACTCCTCTTTGTTGTTTTTACCCACAAGTCTCCAAATCTCACTTGATGACTTCTCTCAGGTCTGGGTGGCTGTCCCTATTTAAATCTCTTGCCTCCCAGGTGTTTGATTCTGCCCTCCTGAAAGGAAAAATCTTCAATACAAGACTAACATTCTGACCTTGCTGGGTTTGCAGTACTTTTCAAAGTCCCAGATGTTCGCCAAGGCTTGAAAAGGAATTAAGGAATTGTTGTTGCCAGGGGTTAAAGTAGATGTCAAATTGAATTTAAAGAAAAAGAGTCTGCCACACTGAAGGAGCTAGTTTGAATGGGACACTGCAAGACAGGAGAAGGAGGAAGGGAGCAATCACTACAACCATAAAGAGTAGAGTAATGTAGAATTAAAAGATATTATTGTCTGCAAGAAAGTTGGACAGGGTGCTCCATGGTTGGTGTTTTAGACCTTTTTCCTGTGCATTTATTAGCAAGACACTTCTTTTTAAAAAGTTTATGGTCAGCTCATTGACCACCAGGAACATGTTCATAGACCACACTTTGAGAGCCACTGTACTAAGGAGTTACAACCTGAGAAAATGTCTAGTCTGAAACTACTGTGATGACTGATGACAGAAACTTTAAATTTCTAAATTGAAAGGAGGGATTGTAATTTATTTAAATTCTGATTAAGGAATTTAATGGTTCCCACTCTGCACTTAAAAAATAATTTCTAAAATAAAAATAATAATAAAAAAATGAAAAAACAAGGCAGGTTTCCAGAAAATGCTGGAACATTTTAGAGGTAAAAATGTACATTTCACTGGCTAAGAGAGTGTGCCATTTTAGGTGCTGGATGTTGTAATATAAAAAATAGGTTACACACAAAGTTTATTTTAGATAACACCTTACCCAAGGTGCTTTGCTGAGTTACAGTTTTTTACAGTGACACTTGCAGATTAAGTGACTTGTTTGGGTCACACAGTGAGTCACTGGCAGAGATTACAGCAGATTCCAACTTCTAAACCACTCGACCACACTACCTGACAAATTGGAGCTGACAGCTCATTCAGAACAATTCCATGGGCTATGTGGTCAAAAAAGTGGCGTTCTACTAAATAACAATCTTATAAAAAAGGTACACTCTTGTGAGGTATAGTTATTCATGTTTGACATTTTTATTTGACTTTCAGTTTCAATGTAGACATGTCAGGTAAAGGTCCAAAACCAAAGTCTCCAAATTTGTAGTAATTGTGGACAATGTTATGTAGAGATGTGTTGGAAAAAACTTCTTTTTGGGGCAAACCATACCAGAGACTTTATGATCTATTGATGTATTTTAAAAATAAAAACATAAAAAAAACATTCATAAAGAGAAATATGTAAAATGAAAGAAATTGGTGCTACAAAGTGCATTGTAACCTTTAGGGAGTACACTAGAGCAATCTCAGAAACCAGAATGAATGTTGATGGAGGAAGGAGCAGAAGTTTCCTTGTAATACTTCAAAAGTGGACTTTTTTCTTTACTATGCTAAAACAACCTCTTATGTTAACACAGCATCTTGTGTTACTTGGCTACAGAAAATTGTTACTGCTATTCTGCTGTTACAGAAATTTGTTAATGCTATTGTGTTTGCCTAATAATTACATGAATATTTTGGTAATTAGTTTAAGAAGAAAGTGTACAAAGCTCTGCTACACTGTAAGTCAAAGTTATTGCTCGATAGTGCATGTTTTTGTTGATAGACGCAGAGAACCGTTTAAATCAAATGTATAATGCAGAACTGTTGTCATGATGTCATTCTAAGAAATAAAAGCATGTTGCACTGTTATCTCCCCATCTATGATATCAGAAGCATTAGCTATATCGGCTGATTTTGGAAACATAATTCTAGTTTGATGAAATTTGGATAAAGGCAAAGATCAGTAAAAGAGCTGATTGGAAAGAATTAAGAGACGAGAGGAATGAGAGAAGCAGGGAAATGTCAATCCAAGAAGGGCATCGTGTTAGGGTAAAACACATTACTTTAACATGGCTTTCTCATAGCTTCATTTTAGTTTAATCCTGATGCTCTGTATATTCAATTAATTATCATTATTATTCATGGTGGCTCCTAAATCCGTACTAACCCCAACTTTCTCTTCTGTTCTTTTTCCAGTTTTCTGTGGTGGCGATCTAAGCTACCACCACCTAATAAAAGCACTGTGATGTCCCTACATTGATGGATTGAAGGCCAGAAGTCCACATGACTGTCATCAGGTTCTTCCATGAGAACCCTGAATACACTGAGGTCACTTACGTTAGGTAGAATGCCTACGGGGGGCTGGGTGGTATCGCGGCCTGGAACCCCTACAGAGTTGATTATTTTCTCCAGCCTTCTGGAGTTTTTTTTTTTTTTTTTCTGTCCACCCTGGCCATCGGACCTTACTTTTCTTCTATGTTAGTGTTCCCTTATTTTATTTTCTTATTTATTTTGCCTTTTTTTCTCTTTCTTCATCATGTAAAGCACTTTGAGCTACATTATTTGTATGAAAATGTGCTATATAAATAAATGTTGTTGTTGTTGAGTTACTGCCAACCCTTCAAGCAACAGAAGAAATGAGCCGCCTGGAAAGACAAAGCATCTAGCAGTACCAGGTTATATGGTGTACATTGCTACACGTTATTTTAACTTAAAGTAGTGCCATAAATAATCTACTTTCATGATTCTTAACACTTTGAATGCAGGGTACGAGTTAACTTATATTATCAGTATACGATAGCCACTATAGATGTAGCCGAAATGTTACTGATTTCTGCTGCTGCAGAGTCTCATTTATTTACTACAGTGCTGCCACCTAGTGGATAGCCATAGAATTTTATTTCTGTGGCAGCAGCTTATAGAGAATAATGCCATAAATTGTTCTTAATTTCACCTTATACAATTTCTTGTATTAGGAATTTGTTAGTTTTCGCATAGCTCTTGGGGTCAGAGCGCAGGGTCAGCCATTGTACAGCGCCCCTGGAGCAATTGAAGGTTAAGGGCCTTGCTTAAGGGCCCAGCAAAGTAGGATCTCTTTTGGCAGTGATTAGGTTAGATTTATTGCAGGATGAATATTTTGATGATAATGACAGTGATCAAGATAGTGACATTCAGTTGGATAATGTGGAACCTCTAAGGCTTTGGTACTGATGTGAATAGTTGGTGTGAAGAGATTTCTTCATTAAAAGGCATCTGCAGTTGCTAACTACCAAATGTGTTAAGTAGATCCTTGCTCTGATACTGATGCAGGTAGCTTCTCCGAAGGCATTTCTTCATCACAAGGCACCCGACTTATCTCAACTGTCATGACAGAACACATGAATATCCTGCTACCCATTGAATGCACATAATCATCAGTTACCAAATGAATTGCATTCAACAAGTGTGAACAGCGCAAAGAAACAAGTTATATTTATGACACATGTGCTTCTAAGCCTGCACTCTGTGTGGTGCCATGATTCAAGACTCTCGGTCTAATGCAGGCTTTTAGTCATGGTGCTGGTGAAAATAAATCATTTAACAGTTTCTGGACATTTATCATTGAATTTATTTAAATTTTTGTCAGAGTTACTGTTAATAATAAAACCATTGCTTTCTAATACATCATTTTTATTGAGTTTTGATAGAGTTCATTATTTATCATACAGGTATATGGATAGATCCATATTGCAGCACCCTAGTAATAAATAGTCTAGCATTCATTGTGTTAAAGATTCAAATTTATTAAAGCCTGCTTTTCTGTCTAGGCATTTGCTCTATTTTACCGCCAAGGGCTGGTAATTTTTTTTTCTTTCTTTCATACTTTCTTTATTTGTTTGGTTACTGAATTCTGCTCATTTTTTGACTTTGAATCTTTCTTAGCCCCAAACAACTAGTTAGTTTGTTGATCTTGTTTTCTTTGCTAGTTCTGACCTCAAACTCTAAACTTGTTTCTCTATCTATTTAGCCGTTTGGTTACATTATTCACAATAACCTTGACAATGACTCTGTCCTGTAACACTTGTTCCTAAACAGCCCCCTCATCAGACCTCTTATGTAAGTTGCTTTCCATAAAAGCTTCTGCTAAGCAAATAAATGTAAATGTAAGTACCTGTTCCTAAGAGAATCTGGTGCTTGATTATCAAAAAAAATTTTTTTAACTAAATATAGCTGTTTCAGAATATTTTCTGTCTGTGAGTTTTTTTTAACATTTCAGGAGTCACCACTGCACAAGTTTTCTTTGTGCCAGTTGTTGCATTTGAGAGTTACCACATACAATATGTCAGAGACAGAGGTTTGAGCTAAGTCACATGTAGGCGGTTCTTGGACTGATTGGATGCAGCAACACAAGTAACTTGTATAGATGTGTATATCTGTAATCTTCTGTGCCTGTGTGAGCCCGTGTGCCTACTTTTAGAAATTGGTACTTACAAATGATGAATCATCCTGGCAGTGTTGATTGTATAATTTACTATCTTACTGCAAATGAATTCGCTTTTCATATTGCCATTTTACTTTTTTTCCATTATATGTTTTTGTTTTTCCTCTTTACTTCTAATGCAGCTGCATAATAGATTTTAAAATGTTATGCTTCACCCACAGATGCTTACAGGAAGCTGCAATGAAAAAAATGTTGTATCCATGGAAACAGTGACAGCCAATCCACTATATTTAAGAGCTCTGCACTTCCTGTACCTCAGAAAAGCTTTTCTATTATAGAATGAGATCTAATTGCTCTAAATACCAAGTTCTGTCTTTTATTATTGGAGCCAATTTTGTAGAGATTTGTATTATTTACACACTGTTCTAACATCCTCAAATGAAGTTAAGATAATCATTTCACCTTTGTAGTCTTAACACATATTACACATATTTTTGTAAATTGTTATTATTGGAAAAATATGTATTTCACTTTTAAATTATTCCTGATCTTGAAAATACCATACTTTAATCATTAGTGCCACCGCATGACTATGGCCTCTCAACACAAAATAGCTTTCATGGGCAGTATAATTTATTTCAGCCTTCTAAAACTAGAATCTCAAAAGCAAAGGTCCATACTCGAACTGGGTTTAACTCAGTGCTTATAAATCATTTTGTTAGGGTAAATTAATTTGGAGCAAACTAATGGGCTGAATTTTCATTTCTTTGCATATCAATAGTAGCTGTATCATCATATGAGGTACTAAATGTATTTTTACATACCGGTAATATGCTGAGTGCCTCGTGCAATTTCTCCTAGCCCAGATTAATACCAAAAGTACATCAAAATAGCACATCTATTCACTAAAATAAATGACAGCATGAACAAAGATGCAAAACACACCGACACTGTGAGTACTTTCAGCCAAAAAATTATTCAGCAGAAGTGGGTCAAGAAACACTACGGGGCCTCCTTTATACCAACAGCAATATGCCTGCATAATGCCTCACTGCGACTGTGAGCCAAGTCAGAAGTTTTCTTGCCTTTTAGTCATTCTGGTGTGTGTTCAAACCAAAGTGTGTGTATTTGTTTATTTATGTATGTATGTATTATTCAAAGATCTAACCCGCTACATCCTAACTACAGGGTCACGGGGGTCTGCTGGAGCCAATCCCAGTCAACACAGGGCGTAAGGCAGGAAACAAACCCTGGGCAAGGCGCCAGCCCACCGCAGCAATTACACACATTTACAACTAAAATGTAATAACAAATAAATGACTAAACAATCCAGCAGGACTATTCAATTAGAAATTCAGTTAAGTCAGATTTTCAAACCAAGAAATTTAGCTGGGCCAGACATTTTCAGATGACAAATTTTAAACCAACTCAAAGGAATGTACTGAAAAACATGTTTGTTTATTGTTTCCCTTTTAAATGTGGTCATCTCTGACACAGGTGAGGTCAGGGAACATGCACTGGTACAGCTCACTGCAACAGCCACACGACGAAACTGCTCAGGAACCTGGTTGGCACCCTCCCTGGCAGACATGCAGTCTAGTCCCACCCTCCAGAAATGACCCTCTATATGCCGCAGCCAGGTGTTACGTAGGCACCCCCTTGGCCTGGTCCAGCCGCTCATGTCCTCAACAATAAGGATCCGGCGAGCCGGATCACCCTCAGGGAATCACGGCAAATGGCTGTAGTGCTGTAACTGACGCTCCCTCACAATACAGGTAATGTGCCTCATTCGGGACTCCATGAGCAACCACTCATTCGACACAAAGTCAAACCAGCGGTACCCAAGGATTCTCCAAAGAGACACAGTACCAAAGGGATCGTGTCTTCGCCTCAGGTCACTGGATAGCATCCATGTCTCGCAACCTAAAGACTTGGACCTTTGTCCTTTTGTAAAGATATCGGGAGGACCACACACCCCTTTCCAGCAAACCCCCACCTCATGCTCCCCCAATCTGTCTACTGACTTCATAGGAAGAGTCACCAGAGACATGAATGTGACTGCCGAGGTAAGTAAACCTCTCAACAAGGTCGACACTCTCACCACAGACAGACACACTGTCTAAGAGGCACATCAAAAAGTGCATACAAAACAACAACATAAAACTATAACTGAACAGAATCTGAGGTAAAAACAATACTTTTTTTCCACTTTTGAAATAAAAAAAATAAATATTTTGCTTACATCTGACCCAGCCACATCACAAAATGCATTTAAAAGAATTAAAAAGAACTATTAATGCTATCAAAGCTATCAGTGCACAAACACATGAATACAATGTCTGGTGCACATTGATGGAACATACTGTAAGTTGGTTTTAAATCACCACATGTTTGATTTGTTACACATCACGCATTATGTTGATATTGTGACTTGTCTCACTACAGCATGGGTTGTGGAGAATGGAAGCGGAGTTGGGGGTGGAGTCTTGCAGGGAAAGCACTTTGTGAGGGCTCAGGGCACCTACTGAGTGACAGAATCAGGGTGAGAGGGAAGCGAATGGTAAAAGAGCAGGAAGAGGCAGTAACGTGGGAGGCTAACTTTTCTTTTCTTTATTTTTGTTTTGGAGGTGGCCTCATGTCACAGACAAGGAGTGATAGCCCAACATAGCATAGCACACCAAATAAAAAGCCAGTCAGCATTTTGAAGATTCCCCCAGAGAAGTGGCTCCTGTGTGTCTTATTTGACAGGTCGTCACAGTATCATAGACTACTACCACCACTTCTAGACACACAACAACATGTTGCATTGTGGGTTGAATGTTGCGTGGCTATACGGAGTGTTGCATTCATAGTTAATACTACTGTAAGAATTTATGTATGATTTTCTTAAGGCTTGTGAAATGTGCTTTTCCTGGGTTTCCCTGTGTTTCTAGTGGAACCATGGGCTGGTCTACTTGGTTGCTCTTGGGCCGTATATGGCCCGCAGGCCACAGTTTGAATAGGTCGGCCATGCAACATTAATATACATAAACACATTAGGTTAAGCATATTGTAAAACAGATAATAAAAAAGTACAGCTTTGGAACATCCATAGTCAGTCAGAAAACCTAGGCCACTCTTCTTCTTTGTTAGCATTCTACAGCAATGTAGTGACCTTCCATGTGAGTAGAGAAAGAAAGAAGGACACTGTGAAATGCAGAAATTAAAAAAATCGAAAAGTCTATTCTTCTTAACAGCTTTAAACAAAATGAAAAGGGCAAAAGTGTTTTAACTTATATGACAATAAGAAAAAGAAATTAGCAATAACTAATTACATTCTTAACTACTACTTCTCAATTGTTGTGGCCATGGAGAACATATTGACTTCTGACTCTGGTGTTTCAGTCAGCTCCAAAGCACACTGTCTTTTCACCTTTTTAGTTCTGTTCATGTGTTACTCAATGCTAGTTTAAAATAGTCTCAGCATGTTTTTAGTGTTAATAATACTGTGCATCTGACCATTTTTAAAATATAGATTGTCATTCATACAATAAAAATGAATATAATACAAAAACAATAATTAATTGTTGTGACATCTGGCAAAACTTGGTAAGGATACGTCTCTCTTGTACTGCTGTTGTTAAGATGGGCTAAAAGCATAGGAGTCACAACTCAGCACTGCACAATAAAACAGAGCAAGAATATGAAAGGGTCTTGTTGGACTCAATAACAAATAAAGCCTAATTTTATTTTTTGCATTCTCTTCCTTGTTTTAAATTCTATCGACACTTTTCATAAAGAGGATTTGCATAAGTGAAGGTTTTAATGTATGCAGTATGTGAATACAGTGAATGGTTTCTTGCACCACTCTCTGAAAGTAGAATGTAATAAGTGTGTGTAGCCTGCTTGAAAAAGATGGAGTATTCAAACCGGGAATACATTAAACATTAAATGGGAATGTAGACATGTATAGCAAGACAACATTTTGAAGAAATCCAGAAAGGAATATTAAATAAATCAAGAGAGAAGATGGCAAGGAGAGTTGTGGTCACAGCCAGGAAAATCCCTTTGAATTGCTCTAGGCAAAATCCACCCAATGTACTTGTTAAGTTTACTTTTATTGATTTATTTATCGATCGATTGGTTGGCTGTATTGCCTGTCCTTTGAGTCTGCATTCTTGTTTTTTATGTTTCTGTGGTTGTATGCATTTGAACTTCACCATAGGCGTAATAAATGTTATCTAATCTAACATAAAATAAAGGGCACTAATGTTGTTCCATTGTTAGATGTAAGAGGTCCTTGTAATGGTAATGCTCTTAAGAGCTTGTTGTTCCATCAAATGATGGCTACTTCATGTCCAAGTCATTCTTTATATAGGGCTGCCAGAAGAGGTGAAGCAGAGGCCATACTGGAAGTAGCGTGCCCCTCCATGGTAAAAAACATTTACAAAAGAACCTGAATGGTTTCCATATTTAGTATTTGCACACATTAAACATTTTTTGGAAGCTGTGATTGAACATAAATCGGCCATTGCCTGAATAATTATGAGTCTTTTAAGGCTACATCCTTATTATGAGTTAATTTGTCATTGTCAACTTACTAACTTTTTCAGCTTTTGAATATTACTTCACCCTCCCATCAACCTGTTGTTGCCTGTAATGTCACATGAAGCAGTACAGCAGCATTTTATGATTGGTTGAATACAAAGATTCAACATATATTTTACTGCTGGTTTGTGGCGGTCTGACGATGGGAGTCCTTTGGGTCTGGAGGCCCCTCCACCGTGTGAGAACTGCAGGGTGTGTCTGCTATGCCTTTGATTGAGAGTTTACCAGTGGGAAACACTACTTTCAGGACATAAGCAGAAGATATGTTAGTGACTGGGATACTCTCACTGCCCCCTGTGTCCTCTTAAATCAGTTCCTGTAAGGAGCTTACCACATTGGTGTATATGACATTATTAAACCAAGCAAAATCAGCTTGGGTTTAATAAGGAACTATGGGACAGCTCAGGCCTAGGGCATTTCCACCTAATTTTAATGTGTCACTTCTTTTCCTGATTGGTTTATATAAAGTAATTCAGCAGCTGGTACCCTTCCTTAGCCTCATTGTTCATTTCCTCTTGTGAAATGTCTTTGAGACAAGGTTAATTAATGTAATCTACTGAGTTCACAGTCTCTTAACATTTGCTTGTGGAAAGATTACTTTATGTGACAAAGATGTAGATGTTGTTCTCAAGATTTAAAAAATAATTAGAATAAAAATAAAGAAAACACTTTAGTTAGTACATAAAGATAAAGGACCTTTTAAAAATCAAAATCTTTCCAGTAGCCTCTTTCATGAATTTGTCTTATAAATTGCTTTTAAGCATGGTGAGTTTTAAAAGGAAAACTTGTCTGTGAAAAAATGTTTCTGTGTCTTAAAAAGGAAAGGTCTGTCTATTTAATGGTACTGTAATATCCACATCAAATTCTTTTTCAGATTCACATGTTCCCTCTAGAAATCAACAGATTTACTAGTCACCATGGAAACCGTACAACATATTTTCAAAAAATAAAAAGAGTGAAGTAAAGCCTATTTTATAAAAAAGCTGGGCCACATTTCACTTCACTGACAGTTGTATTTTTTAATCATTTTTGTCCTAGTTATACTGTTCTTTTTCATTTATATGATTGATGTGTCACATCTGTAATGATTCCTTTTTTATAGACCAGTTTGTATGGTACTAGTTACAAACCGGATTCCAAAAAAGTTGGGACACTATACAAATCGTGAATAAAAACTGAATGCAATGATGTGGAGGTGCCAACTTCTAATATTTTATTCAGAATAGAACATAAATCACGGAACAAAAGTTTAAACTGAGAAAATGTATCATTTTAAGGGAAAAATATGTTGATTCAAAATTTTCTCTGAACAAATCCCAAAAAAGTTGGGACAAGGCCATTTTCACCACTGTGTGGCATCTCCCCTTCTTCTTACAACACTCAACAGACGTCTGGGGACTGAGGAGACCAGTTTCTCAAGTTTAGAAATAGGAATGCTCTCCCATTCTTGTCTAATACAGGCCTCTAACTGTTCAATCGTCTTGGGCCTTCTTTGTCGCACCTTCCTCTTTATGATGCGCCAAATGTTCTCTATAGGAGAAAGATCTGGACTGCAGACTGGCCATTTCAGTACCCGGATCCTTCTCCTACGCAGCCATGATGTTGTGATTGATGCAGAATGTGGTCTGGCATTATCTTGTTGAAAAATGCAGGGTCTTCCCTGAAAGAGATGACGTCTGGATGGGAGCATATGTTGTTCTAGAACCTGAATATATTTTTCTGCATTGATGGTGCCTTTTCAGACATGCAAGCTGCCCATGCCACACGCACTCATGCAACCCCATACCATCAGAGATGCAGGCTTCTGAACTGAGCGTTGATAACAACTTGGGTTGTCCTTGTCCTCTTTGGTCCGGATGACATGGCGTCCCAGATTTCCAAAAAGAACTTCGAATCGTGACTCCTCTGACCACAGAACAGTCTTCCATTTTGAAATGGCTTCTGCTTTGCACTGTAGAGTTTCAGCTGGCAACGGCGGATGGCACGGTGGATTGTGTTCACTGACAATGGTTTCTGGAAGTATTCCTGAGCCCATTCTGTGATTTCCTTTACAGTAGCATTCCTGTTTGTGGTGCAGTGTCGTTTAAGGGCCCGGAGATCACGGGCCTCCAGTATGGTTTTACGGCCTTTACCCTTACGCACAGAGATTGTTCCAGATTCTCTTAATCTTCGGATGATGTTATGCACAATTGATGATGATAGATGCAAAGTCTTTGCAATTTTTCGCTGGGTAACACCTTTCTGATATTGCTCCACTATCTTTCTGCGCAACATTGTGGGAATTGGTGATCCTCTACCCATCTTGGCTTCTGAGAGACACTGCCACTCTGAGAAGCTCTTTTTATACCCAATCATGTTGCCAATTGACCTAATTAGTGTTTATTGGTCTTCCAGCTCTTCATTATGCTCAAATTTACTTTTTCCAGCCTCTTATTGCTACTTGTCCCAACTTTTTTGGGATTTGTTGACACCATGAAATTTTGAATCAACATATTTTTCCTTTAAAATGATACATTTACTCGGATTAAACGTTTGATCTGTCATCTACGTTCTATTACAAATAAAATATTGACATTTGCCATCTCCACATCATTGCATTCAGTTTTTATTCACAATTTGTTTAGTGTCCCAACTTTTTTGGAATCCGGTTTGTAGAAATATGGCTTTCATGGCAGTTCAGAATCCTGCAATGATTCTTGAAAGCTGCAGAGAAGTATTTTTGAATGCCAGCCTGGTTATTCTTGTGTATAATCTGTATGTTTTCTTTGTGTTCACTTAGTTTTCTATGGATAATCTCAAAATGTGTACATTATATGGTGACATTACATTTTCCCAGTATAAATACATGTGGTTATTAGTGTTTATCTGTGAAATTCATTAAAGCATTTTTTGCAGCAAATTTGCTGGGTTCGCCAGTGACCTTGCTCTCTGAATTTTTCTCTGAAAATTTGCTCAGGCAGCCTTTTTTTCCCAGTGCCTCATGATGCTTTGTGAGAATTGCGTGACATTGCAAAGCAGTATCAGTCAATATTGGATGAGGATATCACTACCTGATCTATGCTACCTGCCTGATTTGCATTGTGCTTGTGCAGAACTTTCAAGGATGTACAGTATAATGTAAGCGTGCTCCACTACACTTTACAGAGCTGCTTCATGTAAGTGTAAATAATTTATGCATGGTATGACCAGTGTCACCGCTGGATAGTTGCCAATAATGGTAGCAACTGTCGCTCATATGCAGTTCACTATTTCCCCTGCTGCATTTTTCCTCCCGCAGAGCGCCGCCAGCTGCACGCTCTTAACTGTGAGCTGTCTCTCAGTTAAACAGTAAAACTATGGCAAAGAATCACAGCTACTCTTCAGAAACAGTATTTCAATGAGAAACAAACACACTCTCACACTCTTACCCGTTCCCTTTGTGGGATCAGCTGTGGGCTTGCAGGCTTACTGTGCAACATGTTTCTTGCACAAGGCTTTAAACATTTAAAAAACCAAGCCCCGGTCAGACTGTGTCTGCTCCAGTCACTGCTTCTGAGCCGTTCAACCCGTTTGATGAGGAGGACTTTGTGTTCTTTTGACCTGGAGATGAGAGCTGGACAACATGTGTGTTTGTCTGCTATTGACAAAATCGTTCTGTATAAGGTCTTGTGTTTGTACCTGCAATAAAGATTTTGTTCCTTGGAAACCTATTCCCTTTTCCAGTATCCAGTGCAACTTTGTCACCCAAGCTTGACAAATTACACACATGCGTGATATCATAGTTTTATTGTACATTGTGTCTCCTCTTCTGGATTAAGCATGACGTGTGCCTTCCTGTGTAGTGCAGAGTGAGTAGTGACAGGGACAGTCCCCTCAGTATACAACGCTGATCTCTTGTATCACAGGCTCAGAGTATGTTAGTTAGTCATGCTGATAGGAACTTGGGAGATGTAGGGAGAGTTAAAGGACTTGGAGTATCAGTGACATCATTTTTCGAAGTTGGGTTGGGTCAGGGCTTGAAGTGTGATTCGAATTAGAACTAATTCGGGTTGGACTGGAGGTAGTGGGGTGAATATTTCTCTGTCCGAGTTGGTTTGACAGATTGAGTTCGACCTAGTTGAGGATATACAGGCTCATGGAGGGAGGTGGTGGCAACATCAGGAAATGGGCAGGAGGAGTGTTGTATAGGTGTATATCAAACTGAAGGAGTAGAATGGACTGGGAGGGATGTTATCCCTTCTCTTTCCAGGATGGCCTTACCATCCTTGGGAGGAGATGGGGACTTGGACTCAGATGGCATCAGGCTCCCTCTTATTTTTAAATATCTGGAGCAGGCACGGCATGTATTCAGGGTGATTTGGAATAATTTACATCAGGCGCAGGGTGAGTTTAAACAATTGAGGCCTATTAAATTGGTGGCGGCAATCGGAAAAACAAAAACGTAAATGATATATTTGTGCACGTTTCGTGTAGCATTTGGCCAAAGAAATACTTCGCTTGGGACATCCCCTTCAAGATGAGGAGGGTCATCCGTAATCCATCCTCTCACAAAGAGGTAGCAATTTTGCAGGAAATTAATTTAAATACCATTGTGTATATGCGATACAGTATTAGGATTGCGACCTAATTTACGTGGGAGAGACTAAAAACATGTTGAGGGCCCGATGTGTCCAGCACCTTCGACTTATAGAAAATCAAACAAAATTCACTATATTGTACCAACACTTTAACCAAGAGGGGCACAGACTGCTTATGTTTGGGCATGAACATAGTGGTAGTTGGAATAAGACATGGCAGCTTAAGAAAGAACTGTCTTGGATCAAGGACCTGGAGATGTATCATCCCCAGGGTTTGAACGAAAGGTGATGGAGACTCTGCATACAAAGAAAAAAAAAAGTCATTACATTTTGAGGCTTTTGAACAGACCTTATTGCACAATTTCATTAGTGATGTTTATTTAGTTTGAATTAGGTACACTGTATGTAGGTATAGATAGGAATTGATTGCAGGCTGCAGTTTAAATGTAGTATATTTAAACTGTTATATGGGAAGTCAGTGTTTCTGGGTCAGCTTATTGGCTTCTATCCCCTAGCCTATCCCTATCTCTAACCCCAATTTTATCTCAGGGAGACATGGTGGTCTAGTAGTTAGTACTGCTGCCCCACAGCTCAGGTCACTATTTGGTCGCAATAATTGGGTCAGTATATTTGGCAGACATTTCTATAGCTCTTAGGGACACTTATAAGATCACGGTACAGAGCGTACCTGTTGAACATAAGCACTTATGAAACACTCCTCTGCTAAAATGTATCAGCTACAGCACTAGGTATCTTGGTCTTGGAAAAGATCCTAGCATGAATCGGTTCCCAGATTTGGGGAAAAACAGATGTGTTGCCTTAGAGACCATGGGAGAACAGGGATACTCTATATTAGAAGAGGCAGTGGATGGAGAATAGGTGAGCTCTATTTTGATTTGAGAGTGGCCAGATTCTCACAGAGCAGCATGAAAACAAACACTGGCATTATAGAGCTGGGCTGAAAAAATGAGGCTTGGAGTTCAACCACAGAATAACAAATGGTCCTTTTAAGGGCCATCAACCACCAACATTATCTGAGTGCTAGCTCATTCGTTCACCTCCACTTCCTGTTTATTATACTGGAACATCAACTCTACTGGCCTTATCACACTGCCCTCAAATGGACCAGCTGAAAAACTCTGTGGCCCTGATGAATTAAATAATGTAACATCTGCAAACCAGATCTTAGTTATACCCTGCTAAAATATCTATGGGATGTAACAAGAAGATGGAACCATCTGGCAAAAAGAGTCATAAAAGGAGCCTTTACAAAGCTTGGAAAGGCAGTTATCTGTCAGACATGAGCACTTATAAGACTCACTCTGCTAAAATTATATGTCCTTGGCATGAGGTTCCTGGCATGCATCAGTTGCTGTAGTTGGGGAATGAGAGAGGTGTTGCTTTGAAAACCCAGGGGTGGTCATGGAAGCGGAGAACAATGGCCTGGTTTCAGATTGGAGTGTAGTCTCTTTGAATGAGTGTGAGATGGAGTGGCATCATTAGAATGTAGTCATTGAAGAAGTCTTCAATTTGGCTTCAGAGTAACAAAACATGTTGCAAACCGTTAACATTGTCCAAGTGTTAGTCCACTTTAGGAACTTCTGCCCCAAGGTAATAATAGATATCTCTCCATAAACTGCAATGAATGTAAATTACCAGCATAATACACTTTTATTTTAACATTAGAAGCTGAAAGGAACATTTCAATGTAAATGCTTTTTACAGTTATGCTGAATGTACACACAAATGCATTTTCCAGACCTCAGCAATAGTACTGTGCTGTACATCTTTGTACTACTTTTGCAGTCATTTAATAGTTTTGCTGTTACAGCAAGGCTTCTATTTTAGGGAGCATCACACAAAGACGAAGAATATAACTTCTGAACAATACTTTGTATCATTTGTTTCTTGAACCATTGAACTTTTATTAATATAAAATTATTCTTTCCTGAGTGCCCCAATATAATTAACAAAAACAGAAAAACTGCTATAACAGCTCTCTAAACTTCAAACATATTACAAGAAAGTATTCTAATATTAAAACCCCCTTGGTTTCATTTCAAATTAATTTTTAAATCAAAAAATGTTCTGCACTGATGCCAGCAATGTAAACATTTATTCAATGCCAACATATTAGCTCTGCTTTGAAATTACATTTTGAGCACCTGATGGGAGAATGGCATGCTTTGTCAGCTTAGTGGTGCTTGGAATAAAGAACATGTACAGGTACAACAGGTGCAGAGTGGGGGGGAGACATGAGAGCAGCCAGATGTTAACAAAATACCACTCTCAACCTCCAGAAAGGAGAACAGAAAATAGACATTGTTCTGCTGCCTGTGTATAAAGTGTATAAAGACATCAAATAATCAATTTTTACTGGAACCAGTTCAGGCCCCTTTTCCTTTTTACTAGTACCGACATATATGAATTTCTGAAATGTGATTTTTGGATTCTAGGAAATTTTTAAGTAAAATTAGTACATCAGAATTCTAACTGGAGTTGCATGACAAGTAGATACAAGCTTTGGGGCAACCTAAGAATACATACACAAACATAATACTTCTGGGGGATTTCAATATACATATAGATAATATCAATGTCCCTATTACTAAAGGCTTTACATCCTGCCTTGAGAGTTTTGGATTCCAGCAGCACACTGATGTTCCCACTCATTACAAAGGACATATCTTGGACTTGATGTGCTGTTCTGGAGTTACCCCGCTTGATTGTACTGCAGATGAACTCACCATAACTGATCTTTCTTATTTCATTCAATGTTAAACTTGCACTTTTCAACACTAAGCTTTCCCGCCTCATGTCTTTCCTTAATATTAAGAATATTAACTTAGGCTCTTTCCTCTAGTATTGATTCCATTATGGACATTCATAATTTATCCACTCCTGAAGAACTGGTCTCACACTATAACACTGGACTTAATGGTATTCTTAACTCTGTCGCTCCATTAAAAATTAGATCTATTTCTTTCTCCTTTTCTACTCCCTGGTTCATGTCTGAACTTCGGCTTTTGAAAGCCAAAGGCCAGCAGCTTGAACGGTTATATAAAAAAACTGGACTCTGTTCACAAAGAGAAGTACAAAAACCATATACTTTATTACAAGGACTGTATTGCCCAAACTAAATCTAACTATTATACTTTCATTATTTCTTCCAATGAAGGAAACACCAAGTCCTTGTTTTCACTACTTAACAATATCACACAACCCCCGGATTCTTTACCTTCTCACCTTTACTCAACTGAATTTTGCAATTCACTTATGTCCTTTTTTACTGAAAAAATCTAGAAGATTCATCAGTCTCTCTGTACGGAATCCTCCAGTACTTCATTTAAATTTCACCCACCAACTCACTCATTTTCCTCTTTTCAGCTTCCTACTTTCTCAGAAATCTCAGATCTTGTCTGTAAGTCTAAGCCATCCACCTGTCAACTGAACCCCCTCCCTACAGTTCTAGTCAAAGCCTGCCTCCCCTCTCTGGTCCCCCTTATTTCTGCTATAATCCACTCTTCTCTCACTGCTTTTAAAACTGATGAAATATCCCCAATACTGAAAAAACCTGGTGCCGACCTGACTAATTTCAGTAATTTTCGTCCTATTACTAATCTACCCTTCATTTCCAAAATTCTCATTTATCTCAAAATAATCTGTATGAACAGTTCCAGTCTGGTTTTCGTTCCCTCCACAGTACAGAAATGGCACTTATAAAAATTACTAATGACCTCCTTATGGCAGCTGATTCTGGTTTAATTACTATTCTCATCCTCCTTGATCTGAGTGCAGCCTTTGACACTATTTGTCACACTACTCTTCTCAATAGATTATCTTATTTTGGCATTACCCACACCCCACTAAATTGGTTCAGATTCTACCTCTCAGGCTGCACTCACTTTGTTCAGCTTAAAACTTTCACACTCCAACCCACCGCTGTTACTTCAGGTGTGCCCCAGGGCTCTGTCCTGGGGCCCCTCCTTTTCATTATTTACCTCCTTCCCTTTGGCAATATCTTTCATAAATATAACTTTAGCTTCCACTGTTATGCTGGTTTTCTTCAAATTGTCTTAAATTAAATAGTGACAAAACTAATGTTCTCCTCATTGGTAAAAAATCAACATTATCCAAAACTGATCATTTTTCTTTTGTTATTGATAATTCCTCTGTCTCCCCTTCCCCGCAGATTAAGAGTCTGGGTGTCATCCTTGACAGTACTTTATCTTTTCAGTCCAACATCAATAACATATCCTGGTCTGCCTATTTCCACTTGCGTAACATTAATCGTATTTGCCCCTCCCTCACTCCCCACACCACTGCTATCCTTGTTCATAGCCTTGCCACTTCTCGTCTGGATTATTGTCATTGCCTTTTCTTTGGTCTTTCTCGCAAATCTCTTTATAAGCTTCAACTGGTCCAGAATTCAGCTGCCTGCATCATTACTAGAACCCCCTCTATTCACCATATCACTCCCATTTTGCAGCAGCTTCATTGGCTTCCAGTTCAGTTCCAAATTCAATACAAAATTGACCTACTAACTTTTAAGGCTCTCCACAACCTTGCCCCTCCATATCTGTCTGACCCCCTCCATGATGCCATTCCCTCCCGTACACTTAGATCCTCTTCCTCCATCCACTTGATTGTCCCCTTCATCCATCTTACCACTATGGGGAGCAGGGCATTCAGCTGCTCTGCTCCCCAGTTTTGGAACTCACTACCACCTGAGCTTTGAAATACTGAATCATTTTCACTTTTCAAATCTAAACTTAGAGAAAAGCCAAGCAAAATGACACCTTTTATTGGCTAACTAAAAAGATTACAATATGATTACTACAAATCTAAACTTAAAACGAATTTTTTTAAGACTGCTTTTTCTCTTTGATTACAATTGCTCTGTCTGATTTTAACTTTTGTATTTTACTTTTGTTTATAATCTGTGTTTTGTCTATTGCTCGGTGTCCTTGAGTGTTTAGAAAGGTGCCTACAAATAAATAAAATGTATTATTATGACATTTATGGAACTTACCATGCAATTTTTACAAAAATATATGTAACTAGTGAAACAAACGGCCCTCCTGTCACATGCAATTCTCCATCTTTGCCGTTCTTGTATTCTGTATCCTACGCATGATGCTCATTAGTCTAGCCCCAGTTGTTACACATGGATCCCCAGTCGCATGTATTTCTCCATCTATGTTGTTCCTGCATTCTGTATCTCGCACTTCATGCTCAGCAGATGGTGCTGCTCTTCTTCTTTTTCTTCTCCAACTTGTTTGACGATCAGCAGGTGGTACTGGTCGCTTTTCTTTTTAACATGTCTTTTTGTTTGCCTGCCACTTTACAGTAAGAAACCCATAAGCACTGGTCAGTTGCCCGAGGTAGCTGCTGCCACATTTGGTATGAAATTTTCAGAATTACTTCAATATACTGTATATATAAATACAGATGAGAAATCACATAACCATTTTATTACAGAGTGTATAGCCAGGACTTCTTCTCAATCAGGAGGAAGGTTCACTTGTAATAAGGAAGTGTAGCCCATAATTGAAAAAAACAGAGCACTGAAGTGTGAAGAAAGTGATAAAAGATGATACATTTTCAAATGCACCAGTGAGATGTTATAAACCATTTCTGTGTATTTCTGAGGTTAGTTTTCTAGTTTTGTATATCACTCTATTATATAAAAAATGTTTTCCATCATGTCCGCGTTATTCAGCCTAGACCACTCCCCTCCACACCGCTTGCCCAGTCATTACTCCTACACCTTTTAAAACAGTTGTTATAATGGCAAGGCAAAAAAGCATTATATCTGTTCAAGAATGTCTAATTTTAGATCACAATAGATAAGTAGCAGCAAGAGCTGATAATGAACATTGGAAAAATGAACTGAAACAAGATGCATGTAATAAAAATCAAGAACAAAAAGAATCGTTTGATAAATGGGAAAGAGAAAAATATCCCGAACAACATGTAAACATAAATGCAAAAAAGCAACGTTTACATAATGAAAGTTACAGAATATAGTAATTCATAACATTGTTTTTGATGAGGCGTTATTGTAATTTAATTTTTTATTTACTTTTTATTTTGTTTTACTCTTTTATTTTTTACTACTTTTTATTATTCATTGGTACTTAAAATAGACAGCTGTAGTGAAATAGTCAAGTAACTGATTTTCTACTGTGGCAAACCATTATATAGGTGTCAACCTGACACAGACTGACAGCAGATGCACATATAAAAATAAACAAAAAGGTTTTTAATTTTGCTTCAGCCGTGGGGCACATCTTCCCCATGTCCCACAGGCCCAACACAGTCCCAAAACACCACCAAAGAAAACACCAAAAACACCCAAAAATCACTCCTTTTCCTTCACTCCTCCCAGGCAGCTTTGTTGTTGTTGTTGTCGTTGTTGTTGTTGTTGTTGTCGTCCTCCTCCCAACTTTGGCGCCCGGAGTGGTGACTATCTGCTCCTTTTTTCGCCCACCTAGAAGTGCTGCAGGTGCTCGTTCACCTACTTCTGGCTGCACCTCCAGGTTTGACAGCTCGTTAGGCTGTGCAGCTCCCCCTGGCAGTGGCCACGGAGCCCAACAGGAATGAGGTCCGGTGTTCCAAAATATTGGCCCTGATGCAACCCAGGGGGGCTGCCAACAAGTGTTCCAGGGGACGTAGTGTGCATCCCAAGACTGCTCCCCCAGATCCAGTGTCAAAGGGGCGTCCGACCGGGCATGGGTCCCGGCCATCTGCCACACTACCTATAATAACTAAGGACCAAAATAGTCTTCTTCCCACGCACCTCATACTCTTCTATATACCATCTATTTAAATGCAATCACTTTCTGTAATGAAGGAGTGGCCCAATGCTCTTTGAGCGGCTCAGCAGTGAGTTAGTGGGCACCCAACAGCTGCCGCTGGGGGTTGGCAAGCGAAGTGACCAGGGGGCGGAGCCCCTTCTTTATAAAGAAGTTTACAAAGATATTCCTTTTTTAGCATATTTTGTAACTGATTTTAGAAACATCTGCATTCTGACAGTAGTGGTGCCAGGATTTCATAAGAGTGGGCCTAATGTTGTTTTTATTAATGTTCAATATACATTGTTTTTAAAGAAAAAAAAATTTTAGAAGTCCAGTCTTACAAATGTAAACAGGGTAATCTTTGTTTTCACACCTAATTTGAATAATTTTTGTTAACAGTAATTTCAATCCAGTACTTTAAATAGATTTTGATGAAACATATGAGTTACTAGTCCATTGCAAGGTACAAGCTTCGAATTAATTCTTAAGGTAACTTTGACCAGTTATCACCAAAGTTTCAAGCACATATCATTCAATATCCTGCATTCTAGTCACGTACTATACCAGTTGTACCAATGACTCAAAAGGTGTGTGTCTAACTGGTTGTAAAAGAAGTCTAAAATGTTAGTACTAGTTGAGTTAGTGATTTATAAATATCAGACAAATACATGAGCTTAGCTGATCCTTCAACATTTGGTGGAGGAAAGGTTGTAGAATTTCCAGAATATTCAGTTGTAATGTTGGTAGCAAACCCATCACTAAAGTTAACAGATACGAAGCCAAGGTTTTCACTTACCATTAGGGTTTAACCCAAAGTTTCAATACCGACATCAGGCTCTGTAATACTTTGCAGTTCCGTTTGTTCCCTTTCGCTAATAAAATCTAACAGGGTTCTTCAGCGAGACATTGTCAATGCTTAATTTGCCATAATGTAATTGCCCTTCCACAGAACCTACCTATACAATAAGTAAAGTAAGTAAGTTACTAATTGATAGCCTCCTGCCCATACCACATGTTTTGAGTGGTTGTGATTGGTAAAATTTAAAATACATTTTGTTTTCTAAATCTTGTTGAGTTGACAAAAAAGCCACGCATATAGCACTTTCTAAATACTTTAATTCTTAAAGTAATAAAGTGACTTGGTGATTTGGGTATGTTGGAGTTAAAATTAACTTTTACTTAAAAAAAGGGAGCTGTATATTAAAAAAATGTATGCAGCACAGGCTAATTTTCATTTGTAAAACAAAATAAATAATAATTTAAAAAGCTTTAAAAATACCAGGGTATGTCAATGAGCAAAGTGGGTCGGCATAAGTCTATCCAGCTTCTATACTGGTCCCACCACGGCATTGTGACAAAGATCCCATAACAAAAAATGAGTTGACTGATACCTGTCAAAATGTAATGCTTGTTAGCTTATCAAATTATGTGTAGTAATGTGGATTAGTTTTAGTGAAGAACTCTAAAAGTGTGTATTTGCAAAGGAAAAAAATGAAAAGTTATTTTCACACTGAAAAGAGATGAAGGTAAGAGACACATCACATTGGCTGTACCATCTTTATCAGGTGTATGGCCAAAAAGGAAAAAGCTTGTTACAAATATATGTGAGTGAAAGAGGGAACAAAGCCATGGGAGACGAAAGAAGTGAAAGATCAGAGTAGGTGTGCAATGCTGCCATTAGGTCATTAAGACCTGGAGAAATATGCAATCCAAGGATGAGTTTAGCTTCTTTGGTTTTCTTAAACACAGAGATTAGTGTTATGATTAAGGGATGTGAAATGTTCTATAATAGGCTTGGTGAGGTCCTTGACTTTCACAGCTTGAATGTACTCCCTGAAATGATCTGCTAACTCTCCCTGTTACACCTGTTTAGTGCAGATGGCAGGACACTTCCTACAATAAATGGAGTAAATAAGATTGTTAGACTGGTATGAAGCTTGTTTGTTTCATACTGAATTTTCTGGAGAAACCAGATATAATGGTATTGTTGTTGGCATATTTCTAAGTGAGACAACAGCTTTTATGCAAGTTCATGGCATGTAACATGGCTATACTATGTGAATTGATTTGTGAACAAGAGATTTGTACAGGTTAAGGGGTCAATGGAATGAGGTCAAAGAAAGGTTAGGAAGAAAAAGCTCCTGTGGTAGAATCTGCCTGAAAAATGGGAACATTTTGTTTAAATATAACGTTACTTGTGTAATATAATACATGATGTCGTATAACATATAATGTCATTTATAATTTTTTAATGACTTTTGCTTTTAAATACATTGATTCAGAGTACTCTCTGTCCAAAGACCAGAACTACAATAAATGCCACTATCATCCATCAATTTCCAACAACCAAAGTAATGTCTACAATGTACTCTGGAACATATTTTCCAAATAATTAAATAAATATATATAAATACCTGGGAGTGCAGCTGGATGACAAATTGGATTGGACTGCCAATACTGATGCTCTATGTAAGAAAGGTCAGAGCCAACTATACTTTCTGAGAAGGTTGGCGTCTTTCAACATCTGCAATAAGATGCTGCAGATGTTCTACCAGACGGTTGTGGCGAGTGCCCTCTTCTACGCGGTGGTGTGCTGGGGAGGCAGCATAAAGATGAAAGACGCCTCACGCCTGGACAAACTTGTTAAGAAGGCAGGCTCTATTGTAGGAGTAAAGTTGGACAGTTTAACATCTGTGGCAGAGCGACGGGCACTAAGCAAACTCCTGTCAATCATGAAGAATCCACTGCATCCACTGAACAGTGTCATCTCCAGGCAGAGGAGTAGCTTCAGTGACAGACTGTTGTCACTGTCTTGCTCCACTGACAGACTGAGGAGATCGTTCCTCGCCCACACTATGCGACTCTTCAATTCCACCCGGAGGAGTAAATGCTAACATTACTCAAAGTTATTGTCTGCTTTTTTATTTTTATTTTTTTCATTTTTATTACTATTTAATATTGTTTTTTTGTATCAGTATACTGCTGCTGGATTATGTGAATTTCCCCTTGGGATTAATAAAGTATCTATCTATCTATCTATTTAATTGCCAAAGTTTCCTCTTTCAATAAATGTCATCTTGAAAATTAAAATGTATGCTGTTTTTCCATTTATGTACCATCCACAGCTAACAACACATTAAGCTAATTGTGCCAAGTTGCAAATATTTGCGTAAGTTGTATTAAATCATTAAAGCCTTGAGAGACAAACATTTTACAGAGATGGCAGAACAATATATTACTGATGAAACTGTGTAGATTTAATGTAAAGAATGTGGTTCTTCATGGTCCTTCCTTGAAATATTGTGTCATATTTAAAATACATTTACCTCCCATTTCTTTTGTCATATATACTTTTAGGCTTTGAATTGCCTAAATAGTTAATTTCACATTAAGCAAATGCTGTTATTTGTGTAACTTCCATTGGGTTTAAAAATTATGTACATTAAAGCAGCCAGTATGTGTACTGAGTTGTGCTATCAAATTGACAGAGTAATCCAATATGATACAACTCATCCATGGATTGTGGTTATCATGCTTCTTTCTTCAATCAGATACATGCCTGAGACCACAAAGTATTAACTTGTAACAGTAACCCCAGTTAGGGCAGAAACAGGCATACTAATAATAAATAAAGGTACTGTACTGGAAATGTATTATATTGGAGAACAGTATCATAACCAAGCATTATTAAAGTCACAAAAGCTTCCTTCTGGTCACAATTAATACAAAACATGCAAAATCTTATTCTATTTTAATCCAAAATCCTTCTCAATTTCTGAAACTGTAGTGAGTCATAACATATGAAATGACATATTACACAAATAATAACTATTAGCTTTACCGTTTTCAGAATGCTGTTAGATGCTGCACTATGCACAGCAGGAAATCTAGAGTATTGACAGAAATCATCTCTTGTTGTTCTCCAAGTGTCCTTTTTTGAGGGGTAAAAAGAAAGGATTAATTAAGCATAATCATCCAATCTTGGCAGGCAAAGCTTTTAGCCTGTGACGTACAATGAAAAGAAAGGCTGTGATTTTCCAAGAGCAATTTCGAATGCCTCAAGAGCTTTAAAATGTCATGAAGCCTGAAAGGTATGAAGAATAAAAAAGATGCTTGATGTGAGAAGGAATGTGCTATATATATATATATATATACATATATATATATATTTTTATTTCACATATATAGAGCCACTGTTTCATATATGCAGTAAACATTTGCCTGTTTAGATACCGTGGACTTAACATGCACATATTAGAGTTAGAGACAGGCATCTCAATAACCCCGTAAATACAGTATTTCTGTTTCATAAACATTGCTTTTGCTAAAGTCACAAGTAACAGATTGTAGTTTTATGACTCATTCATCAGCTGGCTTAGAGAATTTCGCTCTACATCCATAGAAATACACCTTTTCAACAGGCTCTATTATTCAGTCCCATGGTTTCTCTTATCAGTGCTCTGCCGATTATAGCTGTACATCTGTACCTGTTGTTCCCTCCAGAGGACCACAAGGTATCAACCAGAATCTAGGCACGTCTCACTGATATTAGACCTGGATGACAGAACATCATCTCTAGCTCAAACTGGCAAAGACAGACCTTTTGTTATCCCAGCTTGTGTATCTAAACAACATGCCATCTTTGTTCAAATTGGCTCATTATCATTAACACCTGCCAAGTTGTTATACAACCTTGGGGTTATGATTGATAACCAGTTGTCCTTCAAGGACCATATTGCTACAGTCCCTCGGCTTCGCTCTGTACAGTATCTGCAAGATCATACCATATCTGACAGTGAATGCCATACAACTCCTGCTTTAGGCTCTGGTGTTGTCATGGCTGGACTAATGCAACTCTCTGCTGGCAATAGCACTGGCATGTGTCACTGAGCTGTTGCAGATGATTCAAAGTGCAGTGGCGTGTCTGGTGTTCAGCCAGCCAAGGTGGGCACATGTCTCCTCTCTTCAGATCAATATCCTGGCTTCCTGTAGTGGCAAATATTAAGTTCAAATCCTTGATCATTGTCTATATATACTAATATATGGAGACACTTGTGAGGCTCTGTGTTTCTTCTCAACCACTGATGACTGGCATCTGGTGATACCACCTTTAAACAGTATCAAATCTCATTCCAGACTATTTTCACGTGTGGCTCCTGGCTGGTGGAATGAGCTGCCCACATCCTATGGAATCTCTGACTCTGTCAATTAGTTCAAGAAGAAGCATTTGAAGACTCTTTTGTTGGGTGAATTTCCAAGTAGTTGCTCTTAGTCTTTGTAAATCTGGGAATCGTAACTACCTTATTATTTTGTTTTGAGCTTTTCACTTGTAGAAATCAATTTTGTACCCTTCTTCTGTATTATTTGTTTCCAAACAGTCCCCAGACTAATGATACTGGATTATGTTGGCCTGTTTTGTAAATCGGTTTGGATAAAAGAAACTGCTAAGCAAATAAATATAAATGTAATCACTATCAAACATCTGCCTTTACAAGCTGATATGCTTATGCACCACAATCACTATAATAATTCAGTTGAAATGTCTTTTTTTGACAAAAAAGAGACAACATGGCGTCACCAATGTGTAAATGCTTTTTGTTCTTTTCAGATTGCATTTGTGTTTACATTGAAACAGTATTGATTAGAATATTGTAGACAGTTTATTTATCCACTTTTTAAGAAGAATTTTTTTTCAGATGTTCATCTACTGTGTGACTGCCTCCATCCGCATGAATAAAGTCTAACTACCTTCATCTACTCACAACCCTATTATTTTAGTCCCACAGCACAAAGCTTTGTGTCTGGTCTGAGGGTGCACTAATTGTATTAGTTTTCTTTTTGAAGAGTGACTTTCTATTCACTGTCTTTGATTGTGAGGCTAAATTCTTTCTGCCTGTTGTGTATTTGTGAATCTTCTTCTTTCGGCTGCTCCCGTTAGGGGTTGCCACAGCGGATCCTCTTCTACCATATGTTTCTGTCCTCTACATCTTGTTCTGTTACACCCATCACCTGCATGTCCTCTCTCACCACATCCATAAACCTTCTCTTAGGCCTTCCTTTTTTCCTTTTTCCTGGCAGCTCTATCCTTAACATCCTTCTCCCAATATACTCAGCATCTCTCCGCTGCACATGTCCAAACCAACGCAATCTCACCTCTCTGACTTTGTCTCCCAAATGTCCAAATTGAGCAGACCCTCTAATGTACTTGTTCATAATGCTATCCATCCTTGTCACACAAAGTTCAAATCTTAGCATCTTTAACTCTTCTACCTCCAGCTCTGCCTCCCGCTCTATGGTCAGTGCCACCGTCTCCAACCCATATAACATAGCTGGTCTCACTACCATCCTGTAGACCTTCCATTTTACTCTTGCAGATACCCGTCTGCCACAAATTACTCCTGACACTCTTCTCCATCCATTCCACCCTGCCTGCACTCTCTTTTTTACCTCTCTTCCACAATCCCCAATACTCTGTACTTTTGATACCAAGTATTTAAACTCATCCACCTTCGCCAACTCTACTCCTTGCATCCTCACCATTTCACTGACCTCCCTCTCATTTACACACATGTATTCTGTCTTGTTCCTACTGACCTTCATTCCTCTCCTCCACAGAGTATATCTCCACCTCTCCATTGTCTCCTTAACCTGCTCCCTACTATCACTACAGATCACAATGTCATCAGCAAACATCATAGTCCACAGGGACTATCAACCTGTCCATCATCATTGCAAATAAGAAAGGGCTCAGTGCCGATCCCTGATGTAATCACAACTCAACCTTGAATGCAACTGTCACTTTTACCACAGACCTCACCACTGTCACAATTCCCTTGTACATATTCTGAACAACTCTTACACACTTCTCTGCCACTCCCGACTTCATCATACAATACCATAGCTCCTCTTGAGACACCCTGTCATATGCTTTCTCCAGGTCCACAAAGACGCAATGCAACTCCTTCTGGCCTTCTCTATACTTCTCCATTAACATCCTCAGAGCTAACACTGAATTGTATTTGTGAATGTTATGGTGAATTGTTTTATTGGTCAGCTTCTTTGTGAGCAAAAGCAGTCTACCATTTTATGCACTGCTCCCTCCTGTATTCTGTAGTCTGTATTACCCAATGTCCAATCCTCATATATACTTTATATTTTCATAAACAGTTTTGATGTCACCTTGGTGAGCTCTACACTTCAGAAAACGTGAATGTGTCCTTTACTTCAGATTGAAACTAGTTTATCTGTTTGCAAATCCATTATTATGTACTTTGATCTGCTAAGCAGAGCCTGCTTTACACAAGACACTTATGTAAACAAAGATGTACCATCTGCCTGCTTAAAATACATTTTTATTCAGAGGCGCTTTACATTTTAATGCTAAAATATTACAGCTTGTTACAGATACAAGAGGATACTTAAGGCTTGTCCTTCTGTTCATTTGAAGTACAACATGATTTTGTGTTCTCTGTTGGATACAGGAAAACTTGTTGAAGTTTCACTTGAAATATTATGATGCTTTCTACATTTGGTCAAGGATTCCTACAAAACTGTTAATGATCCTAGAAAGAAAAAAATTAATTGTATCCCTCAATATTTGCAGTGAAGTGTACATCACTGTTTCATAATATATCAAGTAGCAAGAAACAGAAGAGCTGGGCTTGGAACATCTCATCAATTACAGGCCAAAAGCGAATAATGACCTGTTGTAGCTTGTGAATAAAAGAATAACTGCATTTAAAGAGGCTGATACACAAAAGGAAGACATTGTCAAGAGAAAGTGTCATTTTCTGCCCACTGAAAGACCATTTGGGCAATCATTACCTGTATAACCATTACACCACAATCATAACTTAACTGTTTCTCTGTTGATACATCTCATTAGAATATTTATTGACACTTGTTCCCGTAGGCACAATCTTTGAAGGCAAAGGGGGCAATGCCCCCCTGTCCCTGATCAATGCTAAAGTTGCAATAGTAAAAACGATTTGCAAATCCATATTGGATTTGGTTGAGTCTATAAGTTGCTACATGTTACTAAGGCTACATTAAGACTGTATTTAAAAGTGATTTAACTCTTTGAGGGCTGAATATATTTTCCAAAAAACTCAAAGCAATGGTGTCACACATAGGTCAACATAAAACGTCTGTTGCTATGAGCTGTGTCTGCTGTTGGTGCATGTTTGGCATCTCTGGCAGCAGTGGCTGCATGGGGGCACCTCGATGGTCAGCAGGAATGCATGGTGGGTGTCTTCACACAGCAGGTGGGTGGGTAGTGATGGCGGTTGTAGTGAGAGGCAATATGGTTTTTACCTCTTGTCATCGTAAGTGGAGGTCCTCTCAGGCAAACGCTGCTGTAGGTGCATCAGCTACACGAAAGTTTTCAGTGCCATGATCAGCTGGGGACCGATCAGATGATGCTAGTACCTTACTTTCATTTCTGATATCTATCTCCAGATCATTTGCATTAAACTCGGAGTCCGACAAGTCGAGTCCTATTCAAAGAAATTACATAAAACGTCCATGGAGTATTTTGCTTTGCACATTCGCTTTGGTCTCTCACCAGATGTCGGTGCCATTTTAGAGGTTGTTTGCTCTTCGGTGCTCACGCATGCACAGGGAAACAAAGCTATGTAACTTTACTTCTAGCAAAGGGAGTCAAACTAAAATCTAAGGGTGGGTTTTGTTGATTACAATCCTCTACTCCTGAATTTTGAAAAAAGTCGACATCAGCTCTGAAAGAGTTAATTCAGATTTTTGGCTTATATCTTTTAGATAGACTGATCAAATTAAAATTGACTGCTGACTTCAGAATGTTTACAGTGCAGAATGTTTGCAATTTCACCAGCCCACAATGGCAAAATGACTTGAAATGGAATCATTATTGCCACACCTGTATGTATAAACCCGTGGACAAAACAGGAATTAGGACTGGTGGGGCAAAATGTAGAGGAGTTAGATGCAAAGTAGTGGTTTGACAATTTCAGAATTTGTAGGGAGACATTCAAAAACTTATTGCATGCATTGTCTACAAGACTTTCATTGAAAAATACTACTCTGAAGCACAATATTTAAGAAAGCACGTAGCAATTGGGCATATTAAGAGATATGCATGCACATCTATTGATCATGCTCCGGTCTCATCGAAGGTACAATGGATATTACTATCCCAAATCGAGAGAGGGCGCTGGTGCTAACCTTCTTCTCTTTTGTTCTCTCCTGCAGTGACCCTGTCCTTTCTAGTATTAGAAGGAAATGTTCAGTCTTGTACAGAATGTATGTCGAGATGGAGCTTCTTTCTCTGTGACCAGAACAAAGTAATTGCCTAGTCTTACAGTTACCTTGTATTGATTGATTTTCTTGCGTTTGCATGCATAGTGGCCCTTTTTTGTGTGGCATTAAATGGGGATGACTGGGTTGGCGCCCTAACATTCCTTTGTGGAACTTGCAGTGTTTTCCTTAAACACACAGACTTTTTTTGTTTGCAATTCACATTTCTCTAAAAATATCAAATTTGTGTCATATAAGTCACATTAAAAATGCATTTTCAATAAAGTATTGTATTTAACCTACCAGCCTAACAGGTAGCTTATGGTGATGGTAACAGCACTAATCTTACCATGCAGTACCATAAACCACACATTTTGGTCTCTGAAATAAACTGAATAGCCTAATCACAAAATTCAACAAATGAATATAATGATTATCTTTAAACATTTACCCATGATTCCTGCTTACCATATCCTTGCCAAAAATGCAAAGAGAACTACATTTGTATCCAACCAATGCCTGATGTCAGATAATTATTTTTAAAAAAGAGAAAAACATACATAGACATGGTACTGCTAAACACAGACAGGCAGACATTGTTTGTTTAGAGCACAAGAAGGTGAAAAACAAAGTCAAATTAACAATTGAAAATTCACAAACAGGAAGTCAATATTACTGAATGATGATGCCAAAACTCTAACCAAAATTGTAGTCGGAAAACCAGAGCAAATTAATATTTAACCAGGCAAAAATCTACAAATTAAAGCAATCTTTTAAGAATATACAAACCTCCAGTTGCTATCTATAGTAATAACATGGTAACCACATCATAAAATGGTTCTGCTTATGAAAAACCATTTTAAATGACAGAAAATATTTTTACCTGAACACTTCCTGAAAGACACAGTTGTCCAAATGGGGTGGATTTGAGGATACGACTGTGAGTGAATGAAAAGATGGAACTCTGGAGAGAGCAACATACAATTGTCCATGACTGAAAACTGGTTTTGGCAGATACAGGCATATCTTTTTGAAAGTTTGGCCCTGTGCCTTATTAATTGTCATTGCAAAGGCTAATCTAACAGGAAATTGTCTGCGTGTAAAAGTAAAAGGCAAATTTGAATCTGATGGGGTCAGGGAAATCTGGGGAATAAGGACAGTTTGTGAGGTAGGAGCTGCGATAGTTTTACACTCAGTACATTGCGGTGAATGCTGGTAACAGTCAGTCTAGTGCCATTACAGAGATCTCTTGCTGGCATGAGGTTTCTGAAAAGTATGACGACTGAACCAATTTTAATTTTGAGTTTATGCGGAGGCATGCCAGAGGGAGTAAGACTGTTAAGAAATTCTTCGGGGAATGAAAGTTGATCTGCAGGATAGTTTGTGACGATGGAGTCAACGCTGGTGAAAGTTACTTTGTCAGTAGGGATAAGTTTCAGTACTTGTTCATTAAGATGTAGCAAGTCTTCGTTGGTGACGCTTAATATAGCTCGCGTTCTGAGTTGTTCCGGAGTGACTGTTGAGAAGTCGATGTCACCATATAGTTGTTGAACGGGATCAGAATTAAAAGGAAAACAATGTGAAAGTAATGTTACAGCTGTTCCGTTTTTCCAGTCTCCAACATCGAGGAGCCATTTTGCGAAATGTTGTTCACGAGGAAGAGCTCTCATATTTGTCGTCAGTGTAAGTACATGCATGTGACGCCACAAAGGTTGCTTGTTAATGTAACTGGCGACAGTAAGTACTCGGGAGCCACGCATAATGACGGGGAGTATTTGTCAGAAATCTCCACCCAATAGTATTGTTTTCCCTCCAAATGGCTGTGTGTCACCTGTAAGGTCACGTAATAACCTGTCAACTGCCTGGAATGCATATGCATGTGTCATTGGCGCCTCATGCCATATTATCAATTTGGATTGCAGAAGATGTTGAGCGTGTGGCGAGGTAGGTTTGATGTTGTATGTGGAAGTAGTAGTGCGCTTCAACGGTATTTTAAAAACGGAATGTGCAGTACATCCACCCGGTAACAATGTTGCAGTTATTCCTGTAGATGCTACGGTTGTAGGAATGTCTCCCCTAGCTCTGATGGTATGAATCAGGGTTTTGTAGACAAAGGTTTTCCATGTTCCTGCAGGACCATCTAAGAAGAAGCATGTTTGTCACGGATGGGAATCGTTGTATGCAGCGTGTAAACGTGTTTGGTGAGGTGTTAACGACAGGCAGATGAGCAGGCAGTGCGCATGCCTCGAGAGTGAGGGTGGGCGCGGGAGGAGGGTTAGAGTTGGAGGACGGGGCTCCGTTGTGCGTACCCCATGGTTGGGCGACTTGGTTGATCTATACTAATAAAAGGCAAAGCCCTCACTCATTCACTCACTCACTCATTGACTCATCACTAATTCTCCAACTTCCCGTGTAGGTAGAAGGCTGAAATTTGGCAGGCTCATTCCTTACAGCTTACTTACAAAAGTTAAGCAGGTTTCATTTCGAAATTCTACACGTAGCGGTCATAACGGTCGATAACGGTCGACAACGTCCGCCATGTTGAACTTTCTTATTTATGGCCCCATCTTCACGAAATTTGGTAGGCGGCTTCCCTGCGCTAACCGAAACCGATGTACTTACTTATTTCGATGGTATGACGCCACTGTCGGCCGCCATATTGAACTTTCCAACGTCACCAATTTTCCAACTTCCCGTGTACGTAGAAGAATGACCCCGTCTTCACGAAATTTGGTAGGTGGCTTCCCTGCGCTAACCAAAACCGATGTACATACTTATTTCGGTGGTATGACGCCACTGTCGGCCGCCATATTGAATT
>JANRMT010062817.1:29440353-29533808 GCA_026402145.1 Polypterus bichir lapradei
AACTTCCCGTGTAGGTAGAAGGCTGAAATTTGGTACTTATTTCGGTGGTATGATGCCACTGTCGGCCGCCATATTAAACTTTTAACGGAAACCGATGTACGTACTTATTTCGTTGGTATGACACCACTGTTGGCCGCCATATTGAACTTTCCAACGTCACTAATTCTCAAACTTCCCGTGCAGGTAGAAGGCTGAAATTTGGCAGGCTCATTCCTTACAGCTTACTTACAAAAGTTTAGCAGGTTTCATTTAGAAATTCTACGCGTAACAGTCATAACGGTCAACAACGTCCGCCATGTTGAACTTTCTTATTTACGGCCCCATCTTCACAAAATTTGGTAGGTGGCTTCCCTGAGCTAACCGAAACCAATGTACGTACTTATTTCGGTGGTATGACGCCACTGTCAGCCGCCATATTGAACTTTCCAACGTCACTAATTCTCCAACTTCCCGTGTAGGTAGAAGGCTGAAATTTGGCAGGCTCATTCCTTACAGCTTACTTACAAAAGTTAAGCAGGTTTCATTTCGAAATTCTACGCGTAATGGTCATAATGGTCAACAACGTCCGCCATGTTGAACTTTCTTATTTATGGCCTGATCTTCTCGAAATTTTATAGGCGGCTTCCCTGCACTAACCGAAACCAATGTACGTACTTATTTCGGTGGTATGATGCCACTGTTGGCCACCATATTGAACTTTTCAACAGTCTTTGTTACTTATGGGCCCATCTTCAAGAAATTTGGTACATGGGTTCCCAACGCTAACTGAATCCTACTTACGTACATATATACGTCCATAGCCTGCAGCTCAGTCACTGTGTGAGGTGGCGTTGGGTCCCCCATCCCAACGCCTCCCCATGTTGTTGGCTGCCTGCCTATCTAAGACAGTCCGCCGCTCCGGTCTCTATATTCCCTTCCTTGCTTCGCCACGGGATTCACGTCTCCCTACTGATAACTACAGCCTTTTTGTTTAATCCACGGCTTCTCCGCTGTTTTATTGTTTGTTTATTATAATTATAGTTATTGTATAGGTATTTTAGACTTACTTTACATTGCTCAGGTACCCATTTCCTTTATCATTCCAACCCCCATTACCATGTCTATCGAGGTGATCACTATCGATCAAAGAACTGTCACTTACTGAGTGGTTTCCATGCCCGGAGATGGCACCTACCTTTTCCATTCTCTTTGTTACATATTGCACGGCCATATCAGGTTCACTCTTGATATCCGGAGGAACATTCTGTCTTATGTATTGAATGACTGGGAAAGGTTCAAGGTGTGGACTGATGACGGTACAGGAGATAATTATACTACACAGGAGCACTATAAGAGTGAAATGCTTAAGCCCTTCACCTATGGTTCTTCATGTGAGTTGATGGCTACCGCTGAATTGTTCGGTTGTCGCTTTCAAGTGTACCGACATGGCCAAATATTTTACACCTTTCAACAACCGCCAATGCCTCTTAAACATCTTAGATTCACAGGTGACGATTTCAGTAGTGGACACTTTGATGTTTATGAGTGTTTAAACTCTCAAAAACTGGATGTGATTTTATCGATAAAACCGGTTGTGTGCTTACAATGCTTGACAGATGCCGAATGTCACTTCAACACAACAAATCCTGCAAATACTATCGTAATTGAAACAAACCATGAAACTCAAACCGATTATGACAGCAGCAATCCAAGCTGTGAGATTTGAGACAAGATTACTGTTCACATGGCCAACTGTAAGTTACATGCTCAAGAGTAAGCTCAGCGCACAGCTTGGTCATGTTACAACCGGAGGGCCGAACTGACAACATGGTATACAAAGAGATCCTTAACAAATAATTATTGGCATATTTTCCCTCAGTTTAAAAAGGTTAAATTTTCTTCTTAATAAAAATTTTAAGGCAGTACTTCGCCACTGCGAAGCGTGGGTATTTTGCTAGTTATATATATATAGATGAATTCATTAACTTAAAAACTCTTCTAAACCATAAAAACATTAGAAATTGTAGAAATAATTTATAACAAAAAATTCATAACTGATGGTGGTAAACACTACAGGACAATATTTGTGGAGTCTTAACATAAGTCTATCTGAAAGATGCTTATACCTTAAATTAAAACAACTTTAACAGTGACTGCAAAGCTTAGAACCACAATACTTTTGTCATGTTAAATTTAAATTTAATTTACTGTGTCACTGTTTCCAATGCCACACCAGTTTGAGAATGATTATCATTAATATTGTTGTATTATCTGTGCTCTACCCTATATTCTTCCCCCGTCTCTCCAAACTTTTATAACCAATTGGCACCCATGACTGTTCCAAAGAGAAATGTTTATTGAGCATGCATAAAATGCAGTTAATGCCCCAATGCTCATAATTCATAATGACTCAGTCATGTTAATATAGAGGATGAAAAACTCATAAGTGGCATTTATCTCTGATCAGGTAATGTGTAATTTTCTATAATCATTCAGCACAGAATTAGGGTATGAGTATTGCACAGAACAGAAATTAGTACAAATAAGGCAAAGGTGACATGCCATTTTATTACAGGACATGCACAAGTAAAGCTATACCACACACTTGGTATTTTTAATTGGCAAATCAACCTAATTAAATGGCTTTCAACAACAGAAGGAAACCTTAATAAGCCCTGTGGTACAAGAAATATGCAGTGGGAGAACATGTTGAATATACACACAACCCTGAATCAATTTGGGATTCTAGCTTTTATGATGTGAAATCTCTATCTACTGCACAAATGACTATGGCCATTTTATGTGTACTCAACTCATCATATTTACTAAATCCATAAATCCACAAACCTATTATCAAATTCCAGTTAGTTATTCCAGTTATAGGATTGATGGGCATCACAGCTTAGCTTGGTTGTATCAGGCACAGGGTACAGTGAGAAAGAAACATAGATCTGCTCCAGTTCTGGCTGAATAAAAAAAAAAGACTGATACGTCTAAATTTTACAGCTTATGAGTAAGGTTATACTTTGGCATCTGTGCTAGAAAGAAAGGAGTATATCTACAATGTAAAAGCATTACAGTGTCTTGAGATAAGGGCAGCCTTGTAGCTAAAGTATCATATATACTCACGTTTAAGCTCTCCTGCAGATTAAGTCGAATGCGGAAAATTTACGCTTTCTATCCAAGAGATTATGATATGTTAATCCCCACCTGAGAGAGTAACCACAGAGAACACTGCCTTTTTTCCTATGTTATTGTGCCTACAGACTACACGGTAATAACAGAACTATTCCGAAGCGACATTTGCACTGTTTTGTGTCTTTTGTATCTCACACCTTTATTGTACGCGCATACCTTATCTACGATGGAGTGTTCTATCAGAAGAAAATATGAAGCTGGTTTTAAGCTAAAAGTCGCTGAAGTGGCAAAAGAAATCGGTAACTGTGCTGCTGCAACAAAATTCGGTGTGTTTGAGAAACTGGTGCAAGATTGGAGGAACCAAGAAGATGTAAAAAAAAAAATGTAAGCGTCGTATTTTTGAACGGGCGTGAACGTTGGGGTCTGATTTTATGATCGATTTTTCGGGTTTCAAGACCTGACTTATATGTGAGTATATACGGTATATCTAAATGTGTCTGGTACTTTTGCTCACTGCTTTTATTTAAATCATTTGCTAATTATCCATAACATTTAGGCTATAAGTCACATATACTTTGTGCTTATTTATGAGTTTTTGCAGCTACTTTATTATAAAGAATTCTTTCATGTTTCTTGTCTAATGTATGTAACTTCCTGTGTTTCATTTTTCATTCTGCATTGCCGCGGTGTGTTGTTTTTCTTGCTTTGCATGCTTACTCCTGCGTGACTTAATACATCTCTGTATCTTTACCACTCTCTAACTCTTCTAAACACATTATTAATTAAATCGATTGTCATTTATTAAAGTAAGTAAATTATGTGTTACGTTTTTCCATGTAGCCTAAAAAAAGTAATCTTTTATATGATAGGACTAATCCTGACTGCAAATCACAGTTAAAACATTTCAATATTTATTATGAATCAATACATTGTTATGAGTGACCTGATGGATAACGAGAAGAATGCAACCAAGAATAGGTGGCATACATATTGCAGCAGCAGGGTCCAATAAGGAATTAGTTGGCAAAGAGGAGCAAGCGCTAGCAGTGAAAACAGACATTGTCACACTAGTCCTGAATGAATTGCATCACCAAATCACCAAAATGCTCTGTATGCGCACTAAATGCCCACAGAAATGTAGAAATAGGTGCACACAAAGGAACAGAGGGACAAAGAACTTTGATCAAGGAAAGGAATGATCAATGCTCCCCCAGGCAGAACAAGAAAAGCAACATAGCAGATATCAGGGATGCATGATACTCCTTAAATAAAGGGACTAGCAGTGTTACCCAGCTTTGCTAATGGGCCTCAGTTATAGTGCCATCGGTTTATCAGATATATTAGAAGTATTATGTAGCCAAGTAGTATTCTGTATACAATATCAGGAGGTTTTTTTTGTTTGCTTTGTGTGCTGTGGTTCTGCTTTTCTTGCTGATTGACCTTGGCTTTTCCAAAACATAATTTTACAGGAGACTGAAATGAACTGAATTGAATAATTGTAATCTAGGGTATATATTATTATTATTATTAGATGTTTATGAATTGTTTATGTCATTCCCTTAAGCATTTCTTTTCATGTCAGCTGTATTTTCAAACTTTTATTTTTTATTTTAATATGGGTTATGGCTTTTTTACTTTAATTTATTATAAACAGCACTGACATTTACAGGCTACACATTTACATGTACATGGTGAATGCAATGAAGTGAACCTTTTAAATTTTGGGATTGTTTTCTCCCTGTAAATGTATTGTAGCGACCTTTTTGTGGGTAGAGAAAAAAAGGCACATGAGTCGCTAATAGATACAACTAAGAGACTAAACTTTTTATGAAGGAGTGAGGCTCAAAACAAGAATTGATTGTACACAAAAGGTCATGTGGAAATAAATAATATTAGGAACTATGTACAGTGTCCAAACCTTCTTTATTCTGGCCATGGTGGACTTTAGTTAAGCTAATATATAGACTGACCAGGGACCATAGTCACTCCAGTCTTGTCTTGGACCCAAGGACACTACTTCCTCCTCCTCTACTTCTTTCTCCTTCTGGTGAAGTAACACCTATGCTCACAGCCATAGTATCTGGCACTAACACTGGAGCTTTCTAATGTGCTTGCTAACTACGTCTTCCTTAAACTTCACCGAACTTTCCTCCTTTCAATTCACAGCTCACTTTCCTTGCCCCAAGTGATCCCGTCTCTTTTTCTCGCTCCAGAAATCCTCTCCTTCTTCACTTATCCACCCACTCTATTGGTCAATGCTGTCCTTCGTTTAACCCTCCAGTTGCTTTTGCTTGTGGCGTTCATTTCTATAAATCAGTAAACACCCTTAACAGCCAGCTGGTGATGTTTCTCTCTACACTGTGACGAAAAAGGACATAGCATATTAGGATAGTCTACTTGCTACGATATTATTATTTGCAAATAAGAAACACAGGTCAGCTAATTATCAGATTACAATCAAATCATTTTTTAGATTTTGGTGTATTTAATTTTTCTATTGTAGTGGTTGTTTTTACTCTTGAATATTGTAGTGAACAGAAAAGTCCAGGGTTGTTGTTTTACTACTCTAATGTTCAGGGTGACTTTGACACATGGTGAGTTATCTTGGTTGTCATGTGCCAAAGTAGTGCAAGTTTAGTCGATTGCTCACAGGCTTGGTGTATGGATGCATGCTTAAAGTGCTACATACTCTGAGCTAGACCAACGACCTGTTAAGCAGCACCTACTTCATTAAATTCAATATAAATGTATTACTGAAAAATTTTGGATGATGTTTAATTAATTATTAAGGGCTTCCTGATGGATATCTTTGTCGTGGAAAAGTTTTTACCCACAGTGCATGGAAATTTACGACAATATTAATATAGTAAAACATCTTTTCTAAATAAATACATGCTGCCCTAGATGTACAATCCTGCCCAATTTCAGTTTTTAAATTAAACAGGTTTCACACACATGTGCATAAGAGGCAGTCAACAAGCCCTGAGGTGAGTGAAACATCGCGAGTGGAAGGGTTGATTTATGGTACTAACGCCTCTCTTTTTCATCATACTAAAAGAAGACAATCCATTTTACTCACCACATCAACTTCCGGATTGCCAAGAATGACGCCCAACTTCACTTCCAGAGTCAACCCGCTATGAAAACGTCACTTTCCAGTCCCCGGATGATGACATCACTTCGGTCACAGCAATAAGGTCACTTCTGTCTATCTGTTATGATGTCATCTCCTGCAACATCATTTCCTCCAGCCATTTTGTTCTGTATAAAAACACCATTTTTCTGCTGCCATTTGTCAATTACTTTTTTGAAGTATTTTGATCGCTTTTTCATGTATTTTCTTTTGCCTTGTCCACTGGACAATACACGGGGTCACTCCCCAACTCTTTTTTGTGGTGAAGAGTCAAATAATTCACGACACAAGATATAGTGTTTTTGGTGATAAGTGAGTGAGTGATTCAGTCAGTTGACTTTGTATTTTATGAATTGTCACACAAGAACGATTAGGGGACAACTTCAGGGCTTAACTGTCTGTAATTTCACTTAATATCTCTTTTCCTTTTCCCTCTACAGAAAGAATGATTGACAGACTTCCAATGATGATGTCCCTTCTGGTTTCAGGCCTCCTGAACCCACCTCTTCTGCTTTCCAGCTCTTAAAACCGACTCCTCTGCCATCTTCAGGCAGTCAATTCTCGACTCTCATCTGAAGAAGACTACTTGCGTTTATTTTCTGTTTTATATTTTAAAATTTTGCAATTATATCACTTTGCTGCTCCAAACCTTCATGAGTTTTTTTGGTTTTTGCTCTTTCAAAATATAGACTGAATTTATGGAAGGCTTGCAAGAGATGAAAAGAGATCCACGTTTACAGACAATACCATAGTATTCATTGCTATTTCAGCAGGGACCATGTTATCTTTGAAAGATCTCGGGCAGAAATGGCCACCCTTGAGACACTGCCTTTTAAAGGTGGGGTGTAGGGAACTGGTACCTGGAGTGGGAACTTTAGCCAGGGAGGCAACTGAAGGGTAGTTTGTCACTCCAAGTGAGGTCAGAAGTGAATTACAGAGGTGGGGCTTAAAAGTTTCTCACAAGTTCTTAACTGATTGCAGGGTCAGGAAAAATGAAAGAACAAATGTATGACATGAAGATGTAAGATCAGAGTGTGATACAAGGACAGGAGTTGAGCTAGGATGTAAATAGAATGTTCTGGTGCCTGCCTACAGGACATGGCAATTGAAGAAGCCACGCCACAGTTAGGTAAGGACATCCATCCTGTGTTATGATGGCCCAGAGTGTCCTCAAGTGTTTGTTGTGTTCTTTCTTTTTTTTTTGTATGTTTTCTGACTGATTATCTCTTCATGTTATTCTTTTCCTAACAGCTATTATTCTGGCCTACACCATAAAAGAAATCTCAGAAAAATTTTCCTAAACCAAGATAAAATATCTAGAGGATCAACAAGAAAAATAAATAGCTCTTGAAATAACTTTAGATGTCCTAGGTATGTGCTACCTGATGTTAAAATGTATGAACTTGTCAAACAAACTATAGAAGCTTTAATCAACCTATAAACCACCATCATTTGTCAGGTGATAAGATTGCAAAATATGACCAAATCATCTTTTCAGTAATTAATAATTTGTGCACATCAGTACCAACTTAAAGTTTGATTTAAATCTTTGGATTTTGTGTTTTGCATTGCTTTGAATGTGTAGTGGAGTGATAGTGAGGGTATAAAGAGCCAGAACTATCCATCCATCCATCCTTCTTCCTAATCTGGATCATGGGGCAGCAGGAGAGTATCCCTGACTATTTTATAAATTCAAGTTTTATTTTCTTTATTTCTATTTAATTCATTTGTAGGCAGAATATAAGTATCAAGAAATATTTTGTTACCTTAATCTTCAGACTAAACATTTATTAATATAAATTAAATGGGGTTTCCTCCAGGTGCTCCGGTTTCCTCCCACAGTCCAAAGACTTGCAGGTTAGGTGCATTGGCAATTCTAAATTGTCCCTAGTGTGTGCTTGGTGCGTGTGTGTGAGTGTGTGTGTGTGCCCTGCGGTGGGCTGACACCCCGCTCGGGATTTATTCCCTGCCTTGCGCCCTATGTTGGCTGGGATTGGCTCCAGCAGACCCCTGTGACCCTGTAGTTAGGAAACAGCAGTTTGGATAATGAATGGATGGATGGATGGATAAATGTCTATGCATTCAGCATTTTATAAAATGCTCTGCAAGTATTTTAATAACATGCCTAGAAACTATACATTATGAAATACACTCACCAGCAGAAGATGTGGCAAGTGAATTATAAGTGTGAATTTTGCTTGATTGCTTGTAGCAGACTTCAGTGAACATCAGGGAACACTGCATTTTAAATAAGATCTGAGGAGTAAGTTGAAATTCTGAAAATCTGCCTGCATAGTCAAAATATCTATCAGAGACATTTGACTGCAGGACATTTTGTACTATAGCTTTCATAGACAGGACCAAAAGAATTTTACTGCAAGCTTTTTATATTTGTTACATTTTCTGACTTTTCTATTTGTCTCAGTCTGCAGTGAGCAAATAATTAATCTCCATTTATACATTTTTTCTAATTACATTACCTTATCTAATACAAGTCATCTGATTCTTAATATGAAGAAATTTATCATTTCCTCCAATCAGGTAAAGCCATCAGTAAGTTCAGACTCATGCCAATTCTCCCATTATTCTAAACACCACTTTGTTAAGAGGGGTGTTTAGTGGATTGTCCTGTTCATCTTAGCACTGCTTTCTCAGTTTATCTCTGCTTTTTGGAGGGGTGTTTTTTGTTAATTTACTATAATCTAACCTTGGAAAATTATATTGGTGGGTTCTCTAAGACAAGGCAGAGACCTTGTGTTTAAGCTTTAACTTACTTTTAATTATCATAAGCTTTTGCTTCTGTTTTACATACAGTATATGTATAACAGCTAGGATCTGAATAAAAAAATAATCACATAAATGAATGCAATTAATCAAATTGCATCTAACATTAAAACATATATTATAAAATTAGGACATAAATCATGAAGTAAATACACACTGAATTACACAATTAATGTAGAATCAACAAAAGTGAATCAAACAAAAAATGAATGGCATATTGTAAACTCAGAACGATGACCTTAAACCTGAACTTTTAACAAAATACTACTTGAGCAAGTACAATCTGAAACTAAATGCCTTCCTAAAAAGTAAGTTGAAAAGAAGGTAATAAGAGAACAAGACTAATGTATTAATTCTCAAATTGGTATAGCATATGAGACAGAGATGTATTAATGTAAAAAACTATCGAAACAACTGTTTACTTTTAATGCACAGCTAAAGACTGATTTAATTGAAAGAATACATGCCTCTTAAATGGACATACATTAAAACTTGTGTTAGAACTCCACAAATACTATCCTCAATTGCTAATCATCGTCAACAGTTGAAAATTATACTCCAGGCAAAAGTTGCAGCTGTGAACATCAATTTCCAAGCTGCTTTTTTTGCTGCCTCTTTGAACAGTTTCACGTCTTAAGAGATTTAACACTTTTGTGGTTGGTAGAATCATGGTGTACCTTGGGATTTTTTGGGTTACAAAATGTGCCACAACAGAAAAATGGTTGGAAAACACTGCTCTACCTACACCTTTGCTTCTTTCACATTAAAAAAAGATCTCTGTAGCTGCAATCTCGCTTAAAAACTTACACTGTGCAATAATTAAGATACTGCAAAAACTGGTATAATTATGATTAGGGATAGCTATTACACTTTTATTGCATAACATTTTGACACTATATTAGGGCAGTCAGTTCTGTCAGCTGGCTGGACAACTGGCAATTTAAATACAGTGGCTTATTTTGGTTTTAGTGCCATTCAGAGATCATTTATTTAGTACTTATTGGATGTAACATTAATTCAATCTTCTTACAGAAACATGAAATAAAAAAAGAGTATAATTTTTACCTTTGCAACTTTTCTCTCACATTGCACCAGGACTGCCATAAACTCCTGTCCCCACTCTCTTCCCTCCCACGCTCCTGCACCAATGTCAGTATGTACAAATCAAGAAAATTAACATCAGTGCTACATAATGTGAAGGTGGTGGGTGTAACGGAGCAAGATGCAGAGGACAGGAAGATAAGGAAAAAAAATGATCTGCTGTGGTGATCTCTAATAGGAGCATCTGAAAGAAGAAGATTTTAGAGGATCTTTTCAGATGTGGATGATGTGGAAAAAACTACATCCACATTATTCAAGTCTCTACAGCAGAGAAGCTATTCTTAAAGATTCCTACGTAGAATAAAACTGGAAGTAAAGTGCAAATAGTTTGGAGTGTCAACTCATAGTATAATTTGGTCCAACAGAAAACAAACGTACTTCATGTCAGCATTTACCTGAGGGGTCCACACAGTTAGTTCATGGTCTAGAAAATGATAAGGGAAGGAGAAATTAGACAAATTTGGAATCCCAAGAAAATATTCCATTGAAGGATAGACAGTCACAATATAATATTTATACTGTGTCACACACGTGCGCATGGGAGGCAGCTAAAGGGCTTGAGTGATGGCAGTTCTGAGGCATGCCGGGATGTGGCAGAGTGCACTGACTCTTTTTCTCCCTTCCCTGTAGACCATTCCCGGGAGATTCCACCTGGCTCTCTTGACGTCACTTCCGGGACCGAACCAATGGAAATAGACCTTACCAGCTCCGGCCCCTCTGATGTCACGTCCAGGCTTGATCCAATGATTGCTGAACACGTGCCCGATCCTTAAGACCTCACTTCCTGTCTTCCCCTTTAAAAGCCTGCCCTTTTTCCCTTTTTCCTCAGTCTTGTTTTGGACTCGGTTGTATGCACTTCAGTGCTCTGTATTTCTATAAAAAAAATGACTTTGCAGCCAGGATACCAGATTATACAGGTGGCTGCCCCAAACCTTTATCTGAGTATGTCTCATTCTTGTGACAACTGTTAATGATAGTTTTTTTCAGTATTTACCTGTAGATATATTTCCTAAGGAACATTTTTCTGGAGCTCAGTTCGAAAGTGTTGAAAGGAAGGGGAGCAAAATCCTTTTCTGAAAACCCTGAAAATAATATAAAAGGTTAATATTTCAGTAGACACAATAAGATAATCTAATACTACCCTCAACCCTAAAATTAAGTCACTAAAAACAATTGCTCTTTCTGGGAAAATATAGGATTATTTAACCTAACCCTAATCTTAAAATCATTACAGACAATGGCCAAAGTTTAAATAGTCTCCCTGAGGTTAGGAGTGATAAGGAAAAGCCTAATCCTAAAAACATTTTCCCTCAATTTTTCTGATGAATGAGCAGCTAGAGATTGTTAATATAGACTGTAAGCCTTGTTCCAGTATTACTATTCGAGGGTACCATATTGGTAATTCAGAGGTTAATTCTTTTTCTGATTTTAATGTGAACCATAGTAATTTCCTTAATGCTAATTCTAACACCTATTGTAATAAGGAGTGTATTATTAATATTTCAACAGAAAACTTAATCCCCTTTGCTACCGCTTTCTCTGTGTCATGTCACACACATGTGCATGGAAGGCAGACTATGGACTTTACCTGGAAGTAAGATACAAAGCCAGGGGTTGATGAATGGTACTAATGCCTTTTCTCCCTCTTCCACAGACCACCAGAAGAGAAACCAAGCTAAGACGCCGCCCACTTTTGCCACTACATCACACCCTCCTGCAGACCTCATTTCTGGCTGAGATCCCACCCCTTCCTGTCCTTCACCTACAGAAACCTAAGCCTTCATTCTGTTAGTCAGTTGATGTTTGACCGTATCAGTTTGTTGCTACAGTATATGGGGTGGAATCCCCAAATCTTTATCTGTTGTTCTGTGCTTTCTTCAAAGTCAACACGTAAATTATACAGAGGAATTTAAAATAACTCTAAGGCTTCAAGATGAATATCAATTGTTTCTCAATCCCAAATCTATAGGTACATTTAGGAAAAATAAAAACCTAAAACATCTTTTGGTCAGAACCTCCTTAAACAAAATTGGAAAAGATAAGGATTCTATATTTAAAGAACCAGTATGTCTGGATTATATAAAAAAATATACTCCAAATTGGAAACTCAGGTTTTGTTTAAATTAGGATGAGAGACTCTTAATTGTATTTATTTCCTGAGATGCCAACAATGTCAAAAATTATTTATAGGTGAAACTAAAAATAAGGCAGCAATATGAATTCAACAACATAAATGGTGCATTATAAGGAAACCAATGGATTGCATTCTATATGAACATTTTGTAACAGCACAACAAATCCTGGAAATGACAGCTCTGCAATCTAGCTCCTAGTTTTTTTTGTTTTTTTTTTAAAACTAGGATTGTCTGGTGATGAAGGAAATTAATACAATTTTAATTTATTAACTTTAGTAGTTGTTCATAAAATAAAACAGGGGAGTATATTATAGAGATTTATAATAAGCCACATGCAGCCATTTTAAAATATCTTTTAATGAAATAAAAGAAATTGTTTTATTATATGTGGTGCGTAACTATTTTGATATTTATGTGATTTAGTATTTGTCTGTATGTTAACATTTTTATGAGATTTTATTGGGAATTATTAAATTTTAAATAAAGTAAGAAAGCTTTTTAACAAGTGATATTAATGGAAGGACTCATCCTTTTTTATTCTTTGGAAATCTATTCTAAACCTAACCCTAACCCAAGACAACAGTGAGATCACTGGATAAGATAGGATTCACTGGACGACAAACAGCGGAGAAGATCTTAAATCATTGGGTCCAATGTTTAAACTAATTGTCCCCGTGACCTCTAAATCTGCAGACAAGGCAGTGAAAAATAATATTCTAAACTTATCTGATGAAGTTAGTCTGACGGCCTATTAAATTTCAGTTTTTTCCCTTACAGAGGGAAAATATAAAAACTGAAATTTTTGACTACCACCAGAGATTGAAGCTAGCCATGTTCTTTGAGAAGGAGACAGATTTAGAGAGGACTCCTTTCCACCTTAAATTAGACTGGTAGCCTAATATGGAACAAATCTCAACAGAAGTAGTGGCGATAATAGAAAAAGATAAGAGACAGAACCAAGAGATAGTAAGAGAAGAGCCCAGTTTAACGCACAATCTGACCAAAGCCAAAAACGATGTGCTCAGACAGCTACAGAATAAAACAGAAATAATAATTAAACCAGCTGACAAGAGCAGTGTGATTGTTTTCCAAAATAGACAGGACTACATCTTCATGGCTCGTAGACAATTGCATAACACTGAGCACTACCAAAAAGTGGATGGTGCAAGTTTTCCAGAACCGGCACTGATGATTGTGGACATTGTACAGAATATTACAAAAAACAAATTTTTCAAGAAAAAAGAGTTTCTAATACACACACCCTCGCCTAAAGAGAGAAAATTGTATCTTTTGCCCAAAATCCATAAGGATATGAACACGTGTACCTCACAAAATTTCACTGGGCAGACCCATAGTGTCGGACTGCGGCAGCGAGTCGTACAACATGACACAATATATAGAGTATTTTCTAAATCTGCTCTCGACCTGACATCCCAACTATGTAAAAGACACTTATGGTTTCATAGGCAAGGTCAAAGTGCTTAAAATTCCAGACGAGAATTTTTTGTTCACCATTGACATCGATAGCCTATATACACCAATATCGAGATGGACAGGGGACTCCAGGCAGTCCATAAATGGTTCCAGAAGTATCCTGACTTGAACAGACCGGACAGTGATTTGTTGCGGCTTTCAGAGTTAAGTCTGACAAAAAATGACTTTGAGTTCAACTCAGAATATTACTCACAGATCAAAGGCACCACTATGGGTAAACTCTTTGCTCCGTTGTATGCCAACATATACATAGCAGAGTGGGAAGAGACAGTTTTCCCAAAATGTCCGTTCTGTCCCGGCAATTACGTTCGGTATTCAGAAAATATCTGGGGGACGTGGGAGCACGACCAGGAGAAAAAAAATCCTAAATACTCACCATCCGTCTATAAAGATCAAATATACCAGAGATATCCAGAGTGTTAATTTCCTGGACACCATGACCTACAAAGGTCCAGACTTCCCGTGTATGAACTATTAGTAGTTATCATCCTCCCCACACATTCCGGGGTTTGGTCAAGTCCCAGCTGCTCTGCTTTCACAGAATTTGCACTAGAGCCGAGGACTTAGGTGCAGCGAGCAGAACTTCATTTCAAGCCCTGAGAAAGAGAGGTTATGGGAGATTGTTTTTGAGGGGGTGCTTTGGGATTTTCCTGCAGAGCAGTCAGAGTAATGACATGCAGCATATCTTGCCCTTAATCACCACTTACTTGTCATTTAGCCAGAAGGCAAACTGAACGATTAAAAGTAACTTCCAGGAGGTACAGCAGGCAGACCCTAACTTCCTAGCCTAAATATAGAATAATTTCTGCCTTCCATAAAAACACCAACTTAAAAAATAAGCTTGTCTCGAGCCGAAGCAAAAATCTCAACACAATACTGGTCTAACCACAGAAATGCTGGATGCGGACTAAAACCATTCAGAATGCGATCACCTTAGTCTCACGGCCCCCTCAACAGGGATTAAATTTAAATTTAAAACCTGTGTCTATGCGATCCAATGTAAATAGTGCCTGATGATTTACATATTTCAGACAGGGAATGCCCTCAGGACAAGGCTCCATCAACATGTGCACAATATTAGAAATGAGAAGAAGAAAGATACACATTCGGTGCAGAATTTCTTCTCCCATGGCTTGCAGTCACTTAAGATTACTATAGTGGAGCACAATCTTAAATGTTTGAGTAGGGAAAGGAAAGGGAGGGAGAATACTTGGATAAGGACTCTCAACAGACATTTTCCGACTGGTTTGAATATGAGGGGATCTCGGTGACAGCCCAAAACAAATTAGTATGGCCCGTGCATTCTGAGCATCCATAGGACTGGAAGCACTTAGCTCACCATTGGAGCACTGCTGATGGAGCCTATGGGAACTCTGTTTTTCCCTAAAACCTTACCCAAGAAAACAGTGAGATCAGGCAGAAACAGAACAGACATTTTCTCATCTCTAATACTTCAGATTTTTCTACTCAGAAAAAATATCCCAATATTCTCACTAATATATCCTCTTGAGTTTCAGCAGCAATGACACAAAGTGGGTTCAGATTTTCCGAGTAGTATCTTAACATTCCTTTTGCAATATGAAATTATTTGCAATGTGTAATATATGATGAAATGCATGGGCAGTTGTTTATGATAATAAAACACATTTAATATTCCAACACTGCAGTTGTTGCTTCTGAATAATAATATTAGGTGCCATAATTTATATTGCTCTGTTCCAATTAGATCATACTCACTTTGGAAGAGAAGGCAGGCACTGTTGCATGGTGGTTAAGACTTTGAACTTCAAACCCTAAATTTGTAAGTTCAAATCATAACACTGTGTGACCACAAGTAATTCACTTCATCTTCCTTTTAGGAGAAACATCTTTGACAAAGTTGATTATTAAATGAAACGTAAATGAGAATCTCTTTCAAGTCCTATGGGCCATCAAAGTTCAACATTTTGGGTAGTAAAATGTTCTTATGGGCTAGAATGGCCTTGTGTATTCTTGCTTTTAATTTCACAGGCTATATGCTTTAGCTTATAACATGGGGTATTTTACATTTAATTGTAATTAGTACATGTATACCTGGGGTATTGTATGCATAATTATATTATTTTGAAAGTCTCTTTTAGAAATCAGCAGACAAAGACTCTTATATTAGCATTATGCAGTTTTTCACAGTAAGATTTCTTCAAAGATTTTCAAAGTGCCTTTCAGAAATCCATTTTCTGCTAAATGGATTGGCTATTAGTAGTTGAAGTGTTTTTTTCAGAAACATGTGGCTTTTATTTTTAGCTAAAAATCTATTCCTCTAATTTATTTTTTCTAAGAAGAGTATCTAAGAGACTATGCAGCACTAATAGCTCCAGTCCACAGGATCATGTGGAGAAGAAAAGCAGTATATATATTTTTAAGTGTATGAAGACTCATACTGAATGCAACCCATATTTTAAACTATGTCTTCATGGTGGAAATGAAGATGCTTTTAGTCAGAGTCTTTGTGTTTTAAAATAAATTAGTATTTTAATGGTTTATACCTCCCTTTTACCAATTAACATAATGGTGTAGTGCTTTAAAATATTTATGAGAGAGACAGATATTGCATAAGCTAAAAATAACATTTTAAATATTGTAACTGTGAGTAGAGGTCATGAAAAATGGTCATGAATTAAAACATTTTAAGTAACTTTTTCGAGAATAGTTTTGGACTAACTGTAACCAATACCCCCTAATAACAAGTGAAAAAAAATTAATTCTATAGAAAAACAAAATGCAGCTTTAGAAAAAAGTGAAGGAAAAATGTTTAAAAATCTCCAGTACTCTTCCTCTCTTTCCAAGTTTAAACTGGTTTGTTCTTGTCAGACAACAATCAGCTGTGTCCCATTTTATTTTTATCTTATAAAGCAGTCATGCCAGGTTCATGTGAATATTTTTTTGACTAACAGCAGAGTAGTGTCTGTTTTGTCAAGACAGCCATCTCATTTTAAATGGGAGCCGTATTTTAGTTCTGTTAAGTTGCAAATCCATAAACACAGCAAACCGTTTGTGTCTGCTCTTTTTGCCAGCTCCCATGGCCATTCTGTTATTTCTCTTTAGTTACTTTTTTTAGCAAGGCAGCTGCTGTCTCTCAGTTTTTTAGCTGGCCAACACCCAAGTGGCTGTGTCTCTGTTTTACTGTGCAGCTGCAGACTTTCATTCTAACTTGCATCTGTCTTGGTGTTGCATGGTTGACATTACCATCTAATGACCCCTTTCATTGTTTTAGGATGTTGTCTATCACTCAGATACGTAACCTAAAAAAATAGCATCAGTGAACCTGAAAACACAACATCAATAATTCAGAGGGCATTTAAGGATTTCTTTTCATTTGCTCATATGAATCCGAACACTAAATTTGCTCTTGTGTAGAAAATGTGTAGAAATAATCATTTGTACAGCAAAGGTCTTTGTCTCGGTTTCTGTGACTATTTTCTCATTGTATGAATGCTCATTTCCAAATCTCTACCTATGACTCAATAGTGGAGCCCAAACCAGTAGATGAGTTGCATTTTAAATCATCAATGTTACACATTTTCAAGAGGTGACAGAGCAGACAAGAACAATGAGAATCCAATTACCTGTTTCTTACAAAGCTAGAAACGCCTTTGGTGAGTCCTCAATGTTTTGTCTATCAGTGTGTGAGAGATGAGATGATTATAGCATTTGGAAGAGTTGTAGTGATAGAAAGCACACTTCTGCAGAAATGTACTTAAGAATACACAGATGTAGCTCTAACATTTGGCAACTAAGGATATTAACTTAGGTCTTTGCTATCATTCTCCCTTGTTAGAAAATGTTTACTGAAAAATGATAGTGTGTTGTTAGGAGCTCAAGGAATTTTTTTGTGGCCTGGTTATATCTTTCTTGTGTACTCAGACGTATGGAGAATCCAGTCTTGTTCATTGTATATTTTTTCTTGTGACACCATGATGTAGCTTTTCAGAATGTCAATAATTTGTGGTCCCATCCACAAGACATGGAGCTTAGTTGCAACGTTTGTGCCTGCTGGCAAATTCTTAGTGCATAATGACATCAGCGCAACCTCATTTAAGGGATCAGCATGCTGTTTACTTCATCTGAGATTGTGGATAACTTGCAGTTTTCGCTGTATTTAGGAATTTAATTTTGAGATAATGATCTTTTTGACAATGTACTTAGACTGCAATTTTGTGCTTAGTCGTTCATGCTAGGTGTTCTTTATTCCATAATATACAAACTTGGAAACCTGTCAAAGTAAGCAGTTTGGATCTAGTATACTGGTGCATGATTTCGGTTTTTTTATGCTCCATTTATCAAGGTATCATCTCCTGACCTTTTCCCAATCCTATGTTTATTTCTTCTGCTGTGAAAAAACAGTATGGGCTTTCACCTTTGGCCATTTTACTGATCCTAGTAAAATTTGCAAAATGTATCCATTGCTGACTAATGATTTAAGTTAAGGACTTAAAGATCCTAATGTTAAGAAAAAGCCAAGTCAGAATGATGCACACACTTCTGTCAGTACAGAGGAAGAACAATACTCAGGGCTGGTAAAACATTTCATGTTAGTAATTGGAGGCACAGTTAGAGAACCATAGACATGTGGAATAAGTTACAAATTAGTGTGGCAGACAATACGACTTGGTGGACATTTAAAACTTGACTTGATGTTCTTTTGAAGGAATTAAGCATATAGGACTGGCAAGATTGGTTGGGGTAAATTGCCTGTTCTCATCAAAAATGTCAAGATAGACTTAGGGTCAGGGAAGTGGGAAAACCTATAACTGATAGATAAAGCTTCAGAAAGACAATTTAGAAGATTCTCAATGGTGATTTATGACTTGGAAGTAACTAGTGAAGTCATCATTGAATGGGACTTAAAAGTGGGAACTTAACTGGTGGAATAAAAAGAACGCCACAGATCTGAGTTAGTGGTACGTGAAATAGAGGGTAAGGTTGTGGACAATAATATTGTATAATACGGGTTGTAAACCAGACACACCCTGGATATTTAGGAGAATATTTTTTACATCTGGAAACAGTGAAGCTAGAGGTGCTATACAGCAAAGGATTTTTCATTTTGGCAGCATAGGTCCTAATTTAGCAGTGGCATCTCAATGGAAAATTGCTCACTCTCTTTCTGACGATTTAATTAATAATCTGATGGACTGCAGCATAGCCAATTCTCAACTCATATTTTTTAAGGCCTGTTCACTCCTTCTGAATTGCCTGCTGGTAAGAATGAATATGGTCAACCACTAGGATGGGGTTAACCAAACCAAGAGATGTATATATACAGAAGAACCCATCGTGAGGGTCAATTCCAGAGATCTGAGAAAATAATGCCAAAACCAAAGGGGTAAACTGTAAATGAGGTCAAAAGAGGGATTGCCACAAGTTGGTAATCATGAACCATAACCAAATCCAAAATTCTAGATGGCAGACAGAGTTGAGAGGAGAGTAGTTATGAGACACTAATCAATAAGGACTCCCAGGCACATAATTGTTCCGGGTTAGAATCCAGATTCTTAGATGCTGCACTGAATGCTGCAAAAGGCTATAAGAGTACCATCTGTGACATGGCACCTTCTGCCTCTTGGGACACTGATCCTAGCAACAATGTGGCACATCCCAGCAACACGGTAACAAATTGGTGATAGGATCCAGTTAAAATTTCCAATGGTTCATTACATCAATAATTCAAAGCACTCACATTTTCATATTCCCTGAGGTTAACGTCTTCCAAAGACTCAAAAAAGAACAAGAAAAATGTATTCGAAACAGAAAAACTTACACAGGGTTTCCCAATTCATAACGCTGGGAGGCTGGTGACCAGGGATGTCGAGATCTCAACATTATTTTTTTTTTTTTGCCTCTATCCTTTAATCTTCATTTTTTTCTTTTACATCTGTCCTGGCACTTCCTCTATTTAGTTTTTTATTGTCTTTATCACTGGACCATGAGGAGGAAGAGGTATGTGAATGGAGGTCTACCACCAGCAGGCACATCTTTATTTTACTTATTTTTTAATATTGATTTGTAAATTGCTTATCTGCATTACTTTTCTCAATTCAATAAAATTTTTATTTTCACAAATGTGCAGATCATATCAAATATAAAATCTCATGAGAACACTGAAACATTTGAGAAAATCAAACGAAGAAAATGACATGACATCAACACAGAATAATTCTACGAGGGATGTTCGAAAAGTTTCCGCACTTTTTTTTTTAATGTTTATTAAGAATTTCAAAAACAATTTACATCAGTTTTCTACATAGTCACCTTCCTTTGCAATGCAGTTTTCCCAGTCACACGACACTCTTAGACATGACCAATTACTACTCCTCTTGCCATCATGGTTTCTAACGAAAATATAAAAGAGAGGAAACTTTTTGAACGTCCCTCGTAATATGAAAGGTTCTTTAGGAGATCCTCCTGCAGTTGCTGTATATTCCTTCATAGTCACATCTTGCAAACGTTTCATGTGGGAAAATATACAGAACATGGCTGAACTGAGTTTACTGTCCTGATCAGCACAATCTGAATGTATGCTGGTACAATAGTTCAATAAGCCTCCAAGTTTAAAGAAAGACTAATATAATCTGAAGAATTATAGTTTCCTATAGGTAATTTTTAAAGGGCACTTTCTGATGCTGTGGTTAGTTCAGTTGCCCCATAGCATCAGATGACTGGCTTTGAATCTCAGCATGGTTACTGTCTAGGTGGAGTTTGCATGTCTTTCAAAAGTCACTACATACTGGAGAAGTTCTCAAGGAATAGAAAATTTAATATTATCTTGTTATTTAAATTGGGTGATCAGGCAGATCCAAGTAACTATAGGCCATTAAGCTTAATGCACATCATGGGTAACTTAATGGAAGGAATTGTTAATAAAAAAAATTAAACATCACATGACAAAACAGGAGTGTTACTGAACAGTCAACATGAGTTCATACGGGGTAAGTTGTGTTTTATTAATATACTGGAAATATGCGAGGAGACAACAAAAGCATATGATCATAGAAGTGCAGAGAAGAAAAAATTTTGTGAAGGCATTTGATAAGATTCCACATGAGAACTTGGGCATTAAACTAAAATTAAGGGGAATTCAGGGGTATTGTGTAGGTGGGTGCAAAATTGGCTGAAACACAGGAAGCAAAGGGTTGTGTATGATGTGAGGATGACGTTAAAAGTGGTCAATACAGTGTCCCTTCATCAACATGGTATTTTAATTCTTCTGATGTGTACATGAGACTGAATTTTAGCTCCTAGATAAAATAAAAATAACTACAATACACTGATAATTTATAACTATCATCCATCCATCCATTATCCAACCCGCTATATTCTAACTACAGGGTCACGGGGGTCTGCTGGAACCAATCCCAGCCAACACAGGGCACAAGGCAGGAAACAAACCCTGGGCAGGGTGCCAGCCCACCGCAGTTTATAACTATCATAGAGAGGATAATTTTTATATTTTTTGGATTTTTTTTTCTACAACCAATTTTTCAGGAGCATACCAAGAAAGAAAATATCACAAGTAGAACAGTACAAAATTAATTATCATTTTTAATCAAGAGAATCAGAAACGAGTTCAATGTGAATTCTATTAAAGAGAAACACCATTTCACTATTTCTGCCTGTAAGAGAAAAAAGGGAAATTCACGAAAGCAATCATCACAATCAAGAACCTGAGCACAAACATAGGTTTGTATCCCGTCTCTCTATTTATACATTATTTAAAACTTGTAATTGTCATGTAATTAGATATGATCATTTACTCATGTGCCACAACTAACAAATAGCTGGCTCTGGCAGAAATTTACTTTTTTACTATAGATACACTTTAAAAGTAATTCACATTTTAAAAATGTCGACAGCCGTAAACGCAATGCAAGTTTGACCTTTTCTTTTAAATAAATACATTCAAGAAAAGCTGCCTGAAATGAACCCCCATTGATTGTACTCGCAGAGACAGAAAATAAAGCAGGTAATTGGCAGGATTTTTCTATAACCTACCATTTCCATCCATTTTCTAAACTACTTTATTCCAAGTTTAGGGACACAGGAAGCAGATCCAATTTTTTTTAGCATCATTTACAAGGTGGAAAACAAGACATCTGTTCTATTATGGGGTGCAGCACCCACATCATACAGGAATAAAGTTACAGTTGGCAGTTAACCTAACAAATTTATGTCTTATAGATATAGGGGATTATCCATATACAAACAATGAAAGAAAACTCAACCGAAGCACTCAAGTGTGAGGTGTAAATGCAGGTTGCTGGATCCATGTGACAACAACGGTAACCACTGTGCCTTCTCACATTCAATTCAATAGTGTTGAAGTGTGTTTGGTAGCCAAGATCACACAACACAAATGTACTTCCCTACAATGCACCACAAATCACTCCAGCCCAGGCCCCAATACAAAGATACAAATCCACACTCAACATTCATTTAAGAGTTGTGTTAGGGATGTGATGGCAGTAAGATCAAAGAGGAACCATCTTCAGGCAGTTCACCAGACCATACGTGGTTACTCTTGCACATGCTGCAAGTCAGTTCGATTGTTGCCATGTGACAATGCAGGCTGGCTCCATGCTGCTGTTGTGCCCAGGAGCTTCTTTAACCCACCAACATCGATAGCCATGAAACCGAGATGAGCCAGGCAGATGAGGACACATGCCTCCAGACAAGGGGTAGGTGTAAAAGTGAGTATTGCTTTTTTTACAACAATCAACAGTGTCCAAATTAAAGGGCAGTGATTCACAAAGTCTTTCATAAGAAACTAAATCTATACTAATAAAAGGCAAAGCCCTCACTGACTGACTGACTCACTCACTTACTCACTCATCACTAATTCTCCAACTTCCCGTGTAGGTGGAAGGCTGAAATTTGGCAGGCTCATTCCTTACAACTTACTTACAAAAGTTGAGCAGGTTTCATTTCGAAATTCTACACGTAACGGTCATAACTGGAACCTACTTCCGTACATATATACGGCCGTAGCCTGCAGCTCGGTCGCCGTGTGAGGCGGAGTTGAGTCCCCTATCAAGTAATTGAGTGCCTGCCCATATAAGGCTGTCCGTCGGCAGCAATCCAATAGACATGCTGCCACTAAATATTCGCAGGTGAAGGACTGTGCTTATGCAAACGAATATGAGATGGTCAGGGATAGACTAGTGTTTGGCACAAACTCAGCGAAAGTGCGAGAGAAACTTTTAAGTGCCGGGTCTTAGCTAACATTAAATAAAGCCGTGGACATTGCAAGATCGCACGAGATAGCACAAGCACAGCTGAGAACCTTCGATGCATGTACTCCGAGCGGCTCACGTGAACTGATTGTGAACGCAGTATGCAGAGAACAAGCAAGAGCTCCAAAGAGCGCTGAACAAAAAACGCATTACACAATTGAGAAGGCAGCAAAAGAATATGAAGCAAGTGATGCATACAAGCATATTCATTGAGTGCAGCTACTGCGGAAACAAAGCACGGTGTAAACCTTAAGTTTAAATTAAGATCATAGACATGCTGCCGCTGGCGTTTGTCATGCCTACGACGAATACGATATTCACGAGATACAAGTTTAATAAGAAGATGCAGGGTATAAAAGAGACTTTTGATCACTTTGTAACATAGTTAAAATTGCTGTAATGGAGTGAAAATTGCTGGTGAAGGACGAGCTGTTTATTGATGCAGTAAGAGAGGAACAACCCTCTGAAGCTGAACAAGCCTTTGAGGACATATCAGTAGGAAAGCACGGTGTAAAGCTTAAGATTAAATTAAGTTCATAGACATGCTGCCGTTTGTCATGCCTACGACGAATACGATATTCGCGAGATACAAGTTTAATGAGAGGACGCAGGGTATAAACGAGACTTTGTTCACTTTGTAATGGAGTTAAAATTGCTGGTGAAGGACTGTGCTTATGCAAATGAAGATGAAATGGTCAGGGATAGAATAGTGTTTGGCACAAACTCAGCAAAAGTGCGAGAGAAACTTTTAAGTGCCAGATCTGAGCTAACATTAAATGAAGCCGTGGACATCGCAAGATTGCACTAGATAGCACAAGCACAGCTGAGAACCTTCGATGCATGTACTCATCACTTCAATGAATGAAACCTGTTATCTTTACAACAGTTGACAACGAAGATGAGATGGTCACGGAAACACAGAATGTAACCTGAACACAACACATCCACCAAATACGAACCTGATTGAAACAAATAATGATAATCAAATCCTTGATGACAGCAACACTCATAACAGTCACAAAACAATTACATTGACAATCATGTTACGTTATTTTTAAAATGTTTCCTTTTCTTTTTCATAACTTCTTTAACACACTACTTCGCTGCGAAGCGTGGGTATTTTGCTAGTAATCTAATAAAAGTAAACTGTTCAGTGAAGATTAAAACCAATCCTTTACATTAAAAACAGTCCTTTAAAATCAAGGTTAATATCCCCAACCGTGAAATTGTCCATTAAAACTCAGTCCCTAGTGCAACCCCTTTAAAACTGATGTCTCCCCTGCTTATCTGTCACAAGGCCTCGCAGCAGAGGAGACGCCCATCTGACTGGCACAGCCATCCATCTTCTCCAGGTTTTTACTGTTCCATGGCTCCCAATTGGGCCCCACGTCAAACCTCAATGTGTCAGCCTCACGCTTCCTAAGGGGCTGTCCTCCCAATTGTCTTCCTTCTTTCTTGTTTGCTCTCTTGCACTGGGATCTCTCTACCTTCCTTTCTGCTTCTCTCCATTCTTTAACCTCCATTCTTTTCTGTCTTCTCTTTCTTTCTCAGATTATCCCATCTTGTACTGGCTCTCCCTTATATGCCTCTGTGGGTGCAGCGCCTCATTCGAGGACCACCATAAGCCAATGGAGCAACCAAGACAGACCACACCCCCACGTGCAGGTATTCTCCACCTCAATCATCCCACCAACCTTCCGCAGCTGCATGAGCACGCACACCCACAGAGACTGAGCCAGCTATTTAATTATTTATATATTATGGACCCTGGGCTGCTTAGCTGTAGAGCCTCTATTACACAAGCTAATCCTTGTAACACAATGTCCACTGATTGTCAGGAGATAGTGGAGTCCTTGAGAAAAACCTACAATAAAGTTAAGAAGTGGATGTATCAAAACACATGACATCCCAACCAGTGACCTAACTGAGGTTTACTGACTATGACACTGAACTGCATTTTGCTTCTTCATTTTCATTTTTGGTACATTTTCTGTGCTGTAACTATTGTTATCTAAAAACAGAAGACCACAGAAGCTTGTTAAGGGCAAACTTTGCACAAACATCAAAAAGGTTTTGTTAAAAAAAAAAAAAAAACTAAATGGACAGAATAAATTACCAGACAGTATGGTAGAGCATAAATTTGAAGGACCTTTACGTCTGAGACCAGTCCAACTTGTCATTAATTTGGTCCACCAGATACTTGTAGGAATGGACTATCTCGACATACACTCCTTGAATAGCAACCAAACATAGAGGCTCTTGTTGAAAAAGGACCTTTGGCTTCTCTGCAGCCATTTCCACCATGCCGCTCTGGTGTTCTCCTCCACATGCTCCTAGCTGGTTGAATCCTTTGCTCACTCATACACACTCCAGCTCCTCCTCACTCTGCTCATCTGGGGTCAGGGTCTGCATCCAGGACGTACTGCCAGTTATGCATCAGGGCTGATATACTGATGGGGGATTTTAATGTACACATTGATGTGGAAACTGACACTTTTAGCAAATGTTTTACTTATTTGTTAAATTCAGTAGGATTTTGTCAGATTGTCAAAGGTCCAACTCATAATCATAACCACACATTAGATTTAATTATAACTTACAAAGTTGAAATTCAAAATTTAAATATTACTCCATTAAATGAAGTCATTTCCGATCACTTCTTAATTACATTTGATTTAGTTCAGCCCATGCCAACGCACTCACAGATTAAAACAAAGACACTGCGACATCTAGATTGTAATTCTGCTTCAAAATTTATAGATACCTTGAGTAAGTCGAGTGTAATTGTGGAAAACCATTTAGATCAATTAACATCAAATGTAAACATGGAAAACAATTTAGATCAGCTAATATCATATTATAATGTGACCTTGAGAGATGCTCTGGACACAGTGGTTCCCCTTAAAACAAAAGTGATCAAAGCACATAGAAACTCTCCCTGGTTTAATGAAAATACTCAAGCTCTTAAATTAGAGTGTAGAAAACTGGAGCGCAGATGGAGAACAACAAAGCTATATGTCTTTCAAATTGCATGGACAGAGAGTGTTAATAAATATAAAAAAGCCCTCTTTAAAGCTCACTCAGAATACTATTCTACATTAATAGATAGCAATAATAAAAATCCTCGGGTACTGTTTAGAATAGTGGCTAAATTAACAAATGGGAATTCAGATCAACAGTGCAAAATACCAACAGATATTAGCAGTACAGACTTTATGAACTTCTTCAATGAGAAAATTAAAAATATAAGATCCCAGATCTCAGCATCACAGTACAAACCAAATACTAGCTTAGCAGACCCTGCTGCACATTGCATTCAGCACTTTAGTAATTTTAATCCTGTAACTGAGCAGGAAGTCTTAACTTTAATTACTAAAATGAAGCCCACTACTTGTTCCCTAGATCCAGTGCCAACAAAACTAGTAAAAAGTGCCATGGATGTTCTTGCAGCACCTATTTTAACCATTATCAATAGTTCATTACTGCATGGCACCGTACCTGATGCACTAAAAGTGTCAGTCATTAAACCTTTACTTAAAAAGTCAGACCTAGACCCACACATACTAAATAATTATAAGCCTGTTTCAAATTTACCATTTCTTTCTAAAGTACTAGAAAAAGTAGTCGCCAGTCAGCTTCAGTCACACCTTACGTATTACAATTTATTTGAGAAATTCCAGTCTGGTTTTCGCACTGGTCATAGTACAGAAACTGCACTAACACGAGTTGTAAATGACATTCTGATATCCTCTGATGAAGGAAACGCCACTGTAATTATGTTGTTAGATTTAAGTGCAGCATTTGACACCATTGACCATTCTATTTTACTGCACAGGCTAGAAAACGATGTTGGGCTTACAGGCCCTGTGCTCGCTTGGTTTAGTTCTTATTTATCAAATCGATTCCAATACGTACAGAAATGTGCTGACAGTACTCCATCATTATACACAGAAGTTCAATATGGTGTCCTGCAGGGCTCAGTACTGGGACCTTTACTGTTTTCACTTTACATGCTTCCACTGGGATCTCTCATTAGGAAACATAATGTTAATTTTCACTCGTATGCAGATGACACCCAGTTATACCTTTCATTTAAATCAAATGAAGTTTCTCCGATGTCTTTAATTAGTTGTGTTAGTGAATTAAAGGAGTGGATGAATGAGAACTACTTGTCTTTAAATACAGATAAAACAGAGATGTTAATTGTTGGAGGGAATGACGCTGATCACAGCAATATTTTGTCGTCATTTAACTCAGTTGGAATCCCAATTCATTTTACTGAATCAGCCCGCAATCTAGGAGTTATCTTTGATTCTAGCATGTCATTTAAAGCACATATTACAAAGTTGTCCAAAACATGTTTCTTCCATCTTAAAAACGTTAGGAAATTAAGGTGCTTTCTAAATAAACAGGATTGTGAGAAATTAATTCATGCATTTATCTCTAGTAGGATTGACTACTGCAATGCGGTGTTCACTGGCTGTTCAAACTGTTCTTTATACAGCCTCCAGTTAATCCAAAATGCGGCAGCAAGAATTATTACAAGAACAAGAAAATATGAACACATAACTCCAGTTCTTAAATCCTTACACTGGCTCCCGGTTAAGTTTAGGGCAGATTTCAAAATCCTCCTTTTAACATATAAAGCATTAAATGGCCAAGGTCCGGCTTACTTGTCTGAACTTATCATGACTTACAAACCTGAGCGCACATTAAGATCCCAAGATGCCAGTCTGCTTATGATTCCAAGGATTAATAAAATAACAGTGGGAGGCCGAGCCTTTAGTTACAGGGCCCCTAAATTGTGGAATGGTCTTCCTGCTTCTATAAGAGATGCCCCCTCGGTCTCAGCCTTTAAATCTCGGCTGAAGACTCACTACTTCAGTTTAGCATATTCTGACTAGAGCTGCTGATTAACTGAACATACTGCATCTCTGTTGTTAGTCATTAACACTAAAACATAAGTAACATGATTGTTATAATTTGTTACTAACCCTCACCTATTCTGTTTCTGTTCTCGGTACTCAAATGTGGCAATAGGTGCCACGGCCCTTCTGCCAAGTTGTTGCCTGCCTATGGTAAAGTCATCCCTGATGGAGGATCACAGGAATCATGGGAAAAAGGGGTCCTTTCATCGGATTGGCTGGCCGAGCAACGTTTCAGCCGTGGAATGGCCAATTGGGGAGGCAGCTTGATGGATGAGGTCTCCAGGACTCTAAAAATATCCAAATCTTATTATGGGATATCATCTACAGTTAAATTCTGCTCCGTGCTTCTAAAATTTGTATTATTATCCTGTATTAAGGATTTGTTCTGTTCTGTGTATTGTATTGTATTGACCCCCTTCTTTTGACACCCACTGCACGCCCAACCTACCTGGAAAGGGGTCTCTCTTTGATCTGCCTTTCCCAAGGTTTCTTCCATTTTTCCCTACAAGGTTTTTTTGGGAGTTTTTCCTTGTCTTCTCAAAGAGTCAAGGCTGGGGGGTTGTCAAGAGGCAGGGCCTGTTAAAGCCCATTGCGGCACTTCCTGTGTGATTTTGGGCTATACAAAAATAAACTGTATTGTGTTGTATTGTATATACTCTAGCAGCCAGGAGACTCGTCTGAAGTGCACTATTATATCTCTCTATACATATAAAATCCAACGTCTTTATGTCTGTCCGCTTTTCACTACTTAATTTAGTTCAGGTTTTATATATTGCTAAATCTCAAGGATTTAGACTCCATCTCTACAATATATAAAATCATTTTACAATCCCTCCCTTTTAAAGATCCAAGAGGACACTGGGAAAAAGATCTTTCAATTAATATATCAGAAAAGGAGTGGAAAGTAGCAATGCAGAGAATTCACTCGAGCTCCATATGCGCAAAGCATACAATTATACAACTCAAAATTATATATCGAGCACATCTGTCTCGACTAAAACTCTCCAAAATGTTCCCAGGGCATGATCCAACCTGCGAACGTTGTAACCAAGTCCCAGCCTCACTAGGTCACATGTTCTGGTCCTGCACCAAATTAACATTATTCTGGACAAACATTTTTAATTACCTTTCAGATAGCCTTGGACTTAAAATCCCTCCAAACCCATTAACAGCTGTGTTTGGTGTTCTTCCAGATGGGTTTAAAGCGGAGGAAGACAAACAAATTGTGATTGCATTCACTACACTTTTGGCACGTAGACTTATTCTCATAAACTGGAAGAACCCAAACTCTCCTCTTTTAAGTCAGTGGGAAACCGATGTGTTATATTATTTGAAGTTGGAAAAAATCAAATACTCAGTCAGAGGATCCGTACAGACTTTTTTCAAAACATGGCAGGATCTAATCAGTAATATTTTAAAATAAGTTCAAAAGGCACAGAGAATTTATTAACTTAGGTATGTCTCCAAGCCTTAAATTTAACGCCGTTTGGCTTGCTGTCTGTCTCAGGGGTGGGGATCGATCTGTTCTTAATTTTTCTCTTTGTAAAAACTTGATTGCTTTGTATGGATTGTAATAAAATTAAAAAATAAAAATAATAAAAAAAAAAAAATTTAGATCAGGTTTTTTTTGTATAATTTGCTTGAACATTCTGGTTGATTTTGTGATTTCTGTCATTTCGCTAAGTACCATAGTTCGCTTGCGGGAGCTATTTATTTGTGATAATCCGAGACAGAGGCTGCGGACCGAGGGGAGGGAGAAATGTGACATCAGGAGTGGGGAGCCAGATGGGGCCCTTCTCACTCATGCGCCAGCCTCAGTTCGAGTTGCTGTGTCTCTCGCCACGTTTTGGAGTGTAGCTTGCCTCCGCTTAGCTAGCGATATCTATTTGTTTATTGATTTTTAAAGTTTGTCCTGTTTCTCTACTACGTGGACGGAGCCACAGGGGACAGCTAGTATTATATACATAAAAGAGACAGAGTGATCTGCTGGAGCAACTACTACCTCACAGGTTCAAATCCTGCACTTTATAAATGTTTATGTGGAGTTTGCACATTAGCACCATGCCTGTTTAGGATTTTCTCTGGAATGTGCATTTTTTCTCCCACATCCCAAGGACATGTGTACTTGCTTAAAAGGTGACACTAACTTTTCCATCTGTGACTGTGTACGTGTGAGGGGATCATTGTGTCATGTGCTGTTATGTAATTCTGTTTAGGGAAGAACAAAGATATAGTGGCCAGCACCACTGTCTCCCAGGTACAAATGACAGGGTTTGAGTCCCAGCCAGAGCACAATCTGTACATATGTTTGTCCAAGTGAGGTTTCCTCCAGGTACTTCAGATTTCACATCAGAGTTACAACAATTGCCTGATAGTTCTAAAGTCCCCAAAGTGGCAGATCTTAGCATGGGGACATGAGTGTATCAGTGTGTCATGCAATGGACTGAAGACATGCCAATTGTTGGTTCCTTCACTTTACTCAATACTGTCAGGATAGACTGAAGCTCACTGACTATTAATTGGAATGAGTGTGATTCAGAATATAGATGACTTAATAAAGCTTTATGTAAGTATGAACTACAAATTAGAAAAAAAAAACATAGTGATGTCTGAGGATATACCAAACATATTTGTTTAGAATAGGAAAAGGGAAGATAAAGTCATAAATGAATTACACTAAGAGCCAAATTTTATGAAAACAGAACATAAGCTATGCTGTGTACTCATTTGGCACTTTAAGGATATTGCAGTGGAGATACCAGGTAACAGGGGAAGAAAATGACAGTTTTCCCTCGCTAGTTTAAATTTAAGTGCACCTTGTTTTATTATTGTGAATGCCAGCAGCATGTCAAGAAAGATAATCATGTTTGATTTTCTCTAGAATATAAACCTTGTTTCTTGAACCACCACCAGACTGTCCATCTTTTCTGCACAGTTGAAATTTTTAAGTTTTAATTAATTAATGTAATACTGTTTTTGCCATAAGAAACAAAGTAACTTATTCAGATAGATAGGACTCACCTCTAGGAGGTACAAGATTTTAATCCTTGTATCCATTTATGATAAAACCATCAAGAGTTTTTTTTTTCTTGCTTTGCATTTTTTCAGAGAAACAACCTAAGATCTGTGAGTACAAATTGAAAGGAAACTGAAGTATGAATCAACAGTGACAAGAAATATACAGGGGCCATGCTGAGCAGAAATGGCACTGAATTCAGCAGTAAATATGCTTTCTGATTGCACTCTGTGTCCAATGAGCAATATTTTGTCAGTGCTGGACTAGTTAATAGAATCTGTCTGTTTTATGAAAAATAAAAAATAATGGATAAGTTTGGGATTTTTCAACTCAAATTATTTCTTCACAATTATGGTATATGTTAATTTTTCACATGCAAATACATTTTAAAGTGAAGCAAGTTTTAGAAATCTAAAAAAATACCTAGCCTGCTCTTGGACTTTATAATAGAATTAAAGAACAGGGTCCAACATGAAAACAAAAACCTTTACTTTTCAGAAAAAAAAAAACTTTCAGAAGATGTCCACTTTGAAGCAGCAAAGGTTTTGATTTAAGACAATATTAATTAAGCATTTCTGAGGCATTTGCGACAACAAAAGTAAACTGGAAATAAACTTTCTCACAAATTGTTGGTACTGTTTTCTTATAGTTTTTTTTTTATTTACTCTGTTATTTGCTTACAGTGTGTGTCATGGGAAGAGTTTGCATACTAAGCTAGCTCAGCCTGCGCAGTTCTCAGTGTGGTGGTGAAGAGGACACATAACATTACATATGAACTGAACAGATTACACCGCATTGCATTTTTTATTAAAGCTTTAGGTTATTGAATGAAACAAGCCATCTGTTTGTTGATACCATCTCAGGGTAAGTTCACAGGGCCATTTAAAATTCACCTCTACTTCCTATGGCGTATTATGCACACATGACAAAAACAAAATTAATTAGAAAATGAAAAAAAACAGAGTCTGCTACAGAATCAAATGACAATGACACAGATTGAGGCACCACAAACCAATTAGCGGCTTTTACAGCGCATCTTGAGTTGCTCTTAACTAGTAATGATAAAAAAACTTAAGACAATGTTTTTTTAGTAAACTCGCTGATGCCAGTCAACCCCTAAACACATGAATGTGCAAACTCTGTACAGATCCGGGTGTTGTGAGGAAGGAATGACGTCTCTGCACTACCACTCTGCCTATGCTGAGTGTTAAACTCACTAAACTTCAGCCTGATTAAAACTAATTGTTATGCCTGCCTATCAGTTCTTGTCAGTTGATCGCTTGCTGTGCATATGCTCAACCTTTTTCATGCTAGACCACCAAAGCATGTACAAGCATAATGATTGCAACAGCAATAAGAAATATATTGGTAAAAATTTTTTTTTTGCATATCAGGAATACGCTTCTCAGTAATAAAAAGACTGAAAGTGAGGGTAAGAGTGGCTTTTATCATTGATTAATGTCTAGTTCTCAACAGAACAGAAACAGCAGTTCACATCTCGACATCAGCATTCAATAATGTCAGTAACAGAAGATGAGCAGCCGGTCTCCTTTTAAAATGGCTGAAACAGAAACTCAAATTAGAGTTAATTTAATTGTGTTTGCCTTGGTTTTAATTATTCATGTTAAGTGTTTATTTGTAATTAATGGAAGGTTAAGCAAAATGCCTAACTGGATTTATCCCAAGTCTAGTTGTTTTAATGAGCCTCATGGGCCTACTTTAGGCTCCTTCAGCCACTGCAGTTTTACAGTGGCATTAGTTTTTGATGTGCGTTTCTGCTTCTTCTTGTGGTCTAGAGTTTTAGTTTTATTTCATATTTTTGACACTCTATAATGATTTTGGTTTTGGATATAGGATTTTGACTTGGTTAGTTTAATTGAAGTACTCTTTTGCATTCCATTTTTGAACATAGTTTTTGCATTTTGTATTTTTCTTCATTTTTTATTTTTGTTTGTTATTTTTATTTTTGCATTTTTAATTTTGGTTTAACATTTTATTTGATTTTATTTTCATAACCAGGGTTTGTGATTTTTTTTATTTGATATTTATTTTAGAGCATTTCACAATACAGGGATTTGTTATCCTAAGAGACAGCAAGAGCTTCCAAATGACTTTTTAGCATTCCCTGCTGTGTTTCATTTTTCTTGTTTTGATTAATATTATGTTCTTGACTGTATTCTAATAGCATGATTTGTAATTTTATCCCAGTGGTATACCACCAGCATAGCTTAATTAAGCCTAGGGGTTATTTTCAGTGGTGGGCTCCACCTGTTTCCAGAAAGTGATAGCCAAATATATATGAACTAATTCATTTACTGTAAAAGCATAAATTCATTCACTTCTTTCAGAATTTTCTTTAGTTACACTAATGTTACATTTTGGTACATTTAAAGGTTAATGACCATTCATAATATTTCTGGATTCATATAAAAAGTATAGTAGTTCATAAAAGCATCCGTGTGTTCAGAGTAATACACAGTAAGGTATTAGATTAAGCACAAAATGTTTTTCTTGTGGAGAAAAAAAAATGCAAAAATAAATTTACACAATAACCTAAGCATGACAATATTTATATTCTTTGTCTCTTTTGTGTTACCTTTGTTTTAGTTTCACTTACCACTGCCCTATGAGAAACTATACACTGTTTATTTTTTACACTGTTTCCAGTCTAAATTAAACCTACTGTTTTTGAGATATAGCGTCATCTAAGTTAGAGACAGTTAAACTAGCAGTAACATCTTTTGTCTTAATGCAGTGAAAAAGCAGCACCTGGAAATCATAAATAATTCAACTGAATGAATTTATTCTAATAAAGCATAATTCCATTTTTGAGTGCAGCTTACTTCCTAATCTCTACTTTTCTCTGCTGTCTTCTCTAGTTCTTCTGTTGTGGTGCCACCACCATCTGATCATGACACTGGGCAGCCGCCTGTGATCTTGGAATGAAGACAGGTGCCCAAGCTGTCCATGAGACTGACTGCATCAAATCATCTCAAACAAAGCCTGGAAGCAATGAGGAATGACTTAAGCACATTTATGTAAGGTAGAATGCCCAGTGGAGGCTGGGTGGTCTTTTTGCCTTGGACCCCCTGCAGATTTTGTTTTTTTCCTACAGCTTAATTGGATATTTTTTTTTTCTATCCTCCCAGCCATCTGACCTCATCATTGTACTCATCTGTAGAGACTTAAAATGTGATAGTGTATAGAAGAATGCTATCTTTCTACCAATTAGATAACTATGTTTTATAAGCTTGCATGGATTTATTTTCTTTGATATATATTCATTATCATTCTTATGTAATATTGTTTTTTTTTTCTTGTAATTTTCACTTTGACATCTACTAAAGCACTTTGAGCTACATTCTTTGTAAGAAAATTCCCTATATACATAAATATTGATGTATACAAAACATTAGTAATATTGATGTAGAAACCAAAATACATCCAGAAATTTATTCAAAGAAATGCACATTTTTTTCTTTAAAAATTCTTTAACAAATTGTCGCAAAAGATTTTTAAACCCAGAATCAACTATAGTGAACACACTACTGCTGGACCTCAATCATTAAACCAGAATACAACTAACCTCTGATTGAGGTAACACTTTAGTTTAGGGATAGTGCATTTAGTCACTTACAGCTATGCATCAAGACCTTGATGAATGCTTTATATGGTCCTAATATCTTTATTTGGACTTAAACTATCAAAGAACCATAACCAGTTGTTTCCTTCTACATTGTGCAGTTAGTTCTTAATAAATAGAAACACGACTTCTGTTCAGAATGTAAGCTGTAAAATTCCATATTAGTTAGATAACTCTCAAAAGCCTACATCGTACCGGAATGTTGCAATCAAAATTTGAATTAATAGTTTAATGACTCCTAATTAATTCCTAATAAATATAAACACAGTTTAATTTTAAAATGAATACAATTAGCCAATATAACATCACAATGCAGTGATTAAAATTCAGTTCTTTATTTATAATCTGTATGTTTTTAAGTCATTTTCAATTAGGATAAACAAAGCCTGCACTTCAGAATAAGGGATGTAAAATGATATTCAGGTAACTAGCAAACTCCTAACTTACAAATAGTCACAGGCGTTTTGTTTAGTAATGCAGTCCAAGTTTTAGTTGACCATAAAGTGTGATCTAACATGTCTGTGAATAGTCCATGTTATGTTTGCAGTGAAAAAGACACAGAGGAAAATAGCGATCAGAAGATAAAAACGGTAAACGTGAGCCAAGCATAAATTTGATATCCAAAAGTACACCCAATTTTTCAACAAAGCCAAGAATCATAATGAAAATGTCAAAGTTGGATAACATTATTGGAGGGATGGCTGACACAGAGGAGGCAGTGAAAATAATTCAAAAGGATCTGGATAAGCAAAATACTTGACGTGGACTATAAGAATGTCAATTGTAAATACAAGATTGGAGACGCAGTCTTACAGAAAGCAACCTATGAAAAGTGTTTAGGAGTATATGTTGACGCAACATTTGTATCAACTAAGCAATTTACAAAAGCAGTTAAAGGTACAAATAAAATGTTAGGTTATATCATAAAAACTGTTAAATATATATCAATGGACATTATGCTCAGATGCACTAGTGAGACTGTATCTGGAGTATTGTGTGCAGTTCTGGTCACCATGCTAAAAGACATAGCAGCACTTGAATCTGTGCAGAGGAGAGCAACCCAGTGCATCACAGGACTTAAGGACATTTCCTACTTTTACAGTGATGGTGTGGGTCGGCTCCATGCTACTGGGTCCTTCCCGCGAGTTTCTTGAACCTGCTACTGCCCTGTAATGTACCCGAAGGATGAGCCAGCAGATGACGACACAACACACAGACATAGCAAGGGGTAGGTGAAATAGTGCCTTGATGCTTTTATTAAACCCATCAAAAACAAACCATGTTCAAAAGTGCAGTATTCTAAACTCTTCAGTAAATAAATAGTCCAAAAAAGAAAGTGTTCAGTGGAGGTCAAAATCAATCAAAGAAGTAATTCTTTAAAAATGAGGTTAAAAACATGGCAGGAATCTATCCTTTATCAGTTAGTATTACATCGAGGCACAGTAACCCCCCTTGGTAACAGTCCGTGTCACTGATGTTCTTACTTTTTGAGAGTTCATTTATCTTTTGGGTATCTTATGATCAAACTCCAACACTACACTCTACCATTCTTACTGCAGATGAGGTCCCAACCGATTCCCCCTTTACATGAGGTATTCAAATGTTATTCATTTTTTAGCTTATTGCAATGTGTAACAGAATTATGCCAGCTTTGAAATTCTACCTAATAGCATAACTTCAACCTGGTGCATCAATGTTACTGTTGGAGCCTCACTGACCTGCCTTCAGTTTCCAGGCCCTTCACTTTCTTTACCAAGTTAGCCTTCTTCAGGCTCTCTAATTACCTCTCACATTCTGAAATATTTAAGTTAATTTTAAAATGGTCTAATATGACTAATAAGGTGTCCAGTTTGTGTATTTATATGCTGCTGGGATGATGTCCAGTATCTTGTGCAAAAAAAAAACTGAATTGAAAAGATGATGGGTCATTTTCACCTCATTTATGTTACTGCTTGATACTGTATATCAGAGACTAAGATTATGGCAGTTTCCTTATCAACAAAATGGAGCTAAAGAAGAAACAGAGAAAAATAGTTGAAGTAATGTGCTTCTCGGTGGAAACCTAAGACTGTATGTAAAACAGGGGGAAAGAAATTTCACACTTTTAGACTGTGGTGCTGCAAAATACAATTGGACATACTTATAAAAATTAGCTTTAACATACTAGGATCATCAGGAGGTCAAATATACAAGGAGATAAATAAGCAAGAAAACAGTAGGAATCCATACCACTGCTGGTATGCTGAAGGCCTGTGCGTTGGAGCTGGGGAGTCCTCTACAGCGTATCTTGAACCTGAGCCTGGAACAAGGGAGAGTCCCGAGGCTTTGGAAAGCATCTTGCATCACCCCAGTCCCAAGGGCATCATGTCCTGATGAGCTGAATGACTTCAGGCATGTTGCCCTGACATCACATGTGATGAAGACCGTGGAGCAGCTGCTGCTTCACCACCTAAGGCCACAGGTCCGCCACACCCTCGACCCTCTGCAGTTCGTATATCAGGAGAAGGTGGGAGCGAAGGAGGCCATCATTTATATGCTACACCAATCCCTATCCCACTTGGACAGAGGCAGTGGTGCAGTAAGAATTATGTTTCTGGACTTCTCTAGTGCCTTCAGCACCATCCAATCTCTGCTCCTCAGGGACAAGCTGACAGAGATGGGAGTAGATTCATACCTGGTGGCATGGATCGTGGACTATCTTACAGACAGACCTTAGTAATTGCGTCTCGGGAACTGCAGGTCTGACATTGTGGTCAGGAGCGCTGCAGGGAACTGTACTTTCTCCGGTCCTGTTCAGCCTATATACATCAGACTTCCAATACAACTCGGAGTCCTGCCACATGCAAAAGTTCGCTGACGACACTACTATCGTGGGCTGCATGCGGAGCAGGCAGGAGGAGGAGTATAGGAACCTAATAAAGGACTTTGTTAAATGGTGCAACTCAATCCACCTACAACTGAATACCAGCAAAACCAAGGAGCTGGTGGTGGATTTTAGGAGGCCCAGGCCCCTCATGAACCCCGTGATCATTGGAGATGACTGTGTGCAGAGAGTGCAGACCCATAAATACCTGGGAGTGCAGCTGGATGATAAATTGGACTGGACTGCCAATACTGATGCTCTGTGCAAGAAAGGACAGAGCTGACTATACTTTCTTAGAAGGCTGGCGTCCTTCAACATCTGCAATAAGATGCTGGACATGTTCTATCAGACAGTTGTGGTAAGCACCCTTTTCGATGCGATGGTGTGCTTTGGAGGCAGAATAAAGAAGAGGGACGCCTCATGCCTGGACAAACTGGTGAGGAAGGCAGGCTCTATTGTAGGCACGGAGCTGGACAGTTTGACATCTGTGGCGGAGTGACGGGCGCTGAGCAGGCTCCTGTCAATCATGGAGAATCCACTGCATCCACTGAACAGTATCATCTCCAGACAGACGAGCGGCTTCAGCGACAGACTGCTGTCACTGTCCTGCTCCACTGACAGACTGAGGAGATCGTTCCTCACCAACACTATGCGACTCTTCCTGCATTTTTAGCACTCTTTAATATTGTTTTTTTTTTTTATCAGTATGCTGCTGCTGGATTATGTGAATTTCCAATTGGGGATTAATAAAGTATCTATCTATCTATAATCTGTCTATCACTGCTCAAGAATTTGAAAAACTGCGGGAATTAAGTAAAAGCCTGGAAAGATGCTGTTCGTTTGATCTCGGATTGTTGCCTTTGATTGAATATTTAGTCTATAAGTGCTTTATATTTTCTGTAAAAAAGCACTACACAAAATACAAAGTGATCAGTGAACACATTTTTAAAAAATACCCAAAATTCACCACAATATTCACCAAAATATTCACCTGTTTACGTTCATAGATAATGACAGAAACAAGAGCACTTTATAAAAACAAACTTCACACTTAAGCCATTTTTAATCCTAAAATACCCTTGGGAGAGCAAAAATAGGAAACACGTCAAAAAAATAAATATTGCAGCATTCAAAATATGTCAAACTTCTAGTGGTCCATTCTCTTTTTCAGTTACATTATGGACCAGATTTACTTTTAATTAGGAGATATGTTTCCTTTACCAGCCAGGTCATGGATCTTAGCACTACAACATTTACTGTATGTCAGCACTAATGCTGCATCTTTTCTTTTCTAGCTTTGTCTTGCACTTCTCTTTGAAATCTCTCCCTGTCTGTTGTCATTTCTCCTTGAATGTCTTATGTTCATTGCCCCTCCATTAATTTATGTTCTCACTTCCTTGCCCACCTTCTGCTCTTCTTACTCTCTATGTATGTGACTTTTTATACCACCCTCCCTTGTGCACTCACTTGCCTTTAAGTCCCAATTATCTCGAGCCACCTCATGTCCCTTTCTCACAGTTTATAACAACATATACTGAGAGAAATGGTTCAATTTTTCAAAACACAATTATGTATTGGCAGTACTGTAAGTATTTGAAAAAGCAGGTCTCACACACTGAAACACAGAACCATTTGTTAAACAAGATTAATTTTTTTTATCCACAGTCACATGAATTATTAATCTGTAGTGCCATCTAATGGAAACAGCATGCTCTTTGGTTTTTAAAAATTTCATTTTTTTGCAATAAACATGCGTTGAATGTTATAATGATGCAAAAAATGAAATGTAATATTCAAAAGGCCAAATGAAACATTTTTATATGAAATTTTATCTAGATAAATACTGCGTCTGCAACAGAATATTCCTATATTGCATGTACAGTAAATACAATTTGAAGTGGAGTATCATCTATCACCATGTTTTTTTTTACTTCTCCAATGCTTTTATCACCATACAGCCCTTACATCTGGAAGATTAGCTGATTTCTGTTCAAATAAATTTGTGTCATGGATAACGGAGTACTTAGACCAAAATTTATGAAGTTGCAGAACTTGTTGATTCCTACATGAAGGTAATGGACCAAGGGCTTTCAAGGCTCTTTTCTGGCTCCAATGTATCTTTAACATTGTTACGGCCAAGCCTGTCATCATGCGTAATTGGCAATTCTGACAACTGTACTAAAAGAATACGTCTGCCAGCTCAACAAAATGTCTAACATGGCAGGAAACGATTCTGGTCTTTTTTTCAATAGAGATAGTTTTTTATTTAAATATTAATTGAATGGCAGACACATGCAGAATTAATGCACCTAAATTTTCTCAGACCTGACTAAACACCTTTCCTTAAGCGTCAATAACATGGATTTTGCTGGAAGTGAAACAGAGTTTCTTTCTTGATTTCTTTTGCAAAGCAACAAAATTCAATTGAGCCGCACAGAGTACAGCCAAGAAACTGTCTTAGATCCCTTCTGTTCACACTTCACATGTCTGACACAATTCTGAGACATGCCACCTGCAGTTCTTGAACCACTCTGAAATCAGAGGGTGCTGTGGTAAGTTTCACTATGGTGACAGTATGTGCCATGCATGTGTGTGTGAGTGTACATATTTATTGATTTTCTTTTGAGTTCAAACAGTTATACTGGATTGCGTTTACCTTGAAGGTTTTAGGGTAGTGCCATTGAGAGAATTCCAGTAGAGAGTAACTGTGAGGCACATGTACCTTACAGGCCAAAAGTTTGGACACACCTCCTCATTCAATGTGTTTTCTTTATTTTCATGACTGAAGGCATCAAAACTATGAATGAACACATGTGGAGTTATGTACTTAACAAAAAAGGTGAAATAACTGAAAACATGTTTTATATTCTAGTTTCTTCAAAATAGCCCCCCTTTGCTCTGATTACTGCTTTGCACACTCTTGGCATTCTCTCGATGAGCTTCAACAGGTAGTCACCTGAAATGGTTTTCACTTCACAGGTGTGCCTTATCAGGGTTATTTAGTGGAATTTCTTGCTTTATCAATGGGGTTGGGACCAGCAGTTGTGTTGTGCAGAAGTCAGGTTAGTTGGACGATCATTTATTTTTCAACAGGACAATGACCCCAAACACACCTCCAGGCTGTGTAAGGGCTATTTGACCAAGAAGGAGAGTGATGGAGTGCTGTAAATGGTCATAAAAATAAAGAAAACACATTGAATGAGGAGGTGTGTCCAAACCTTTGGCCTGTACTGTACATTTTATGACAGATTATATTCTGAAAAATCTTTTGGGCTTTACTCTTTTATGCTGAACACAGTATCTGTCTGCCTGTCTGTGTTTACCCCTTTTTACCCCTTGAATTTTTACACTATTGCCACCCCTTTCTGTTGGCCAGTTGTAATACTGACACTTTTATGACCTGTGTGTTCGAGAGTGGCTGGAATGTCTTGGCTATTTGTCATGCATTCTGTTATACAGTCAGAACAGGCGATGAAGGGAGATGAGAGGGAAGGCCAAGATACCGAGTTGTATATTGAAGGTTTAAAAAATGCATTTCACATAATGGGGTGGCACGATGGTGCAGTGATATGAAGAACCACTTTATTGGTGCATTTTTAGTGTTAGTCATAGTGTTAGTCTTGGTTTTCTTCTCAGGTTCTCCCTGCTTGGAGTTTGTATGTTCTCCCTGTCTCTGCATGGGTTACCTCTGGGTTTTTTCCACAGTCCAAACAATGTGTGTTATTTGTGTTTTTTGTATTGTATTTTCTTCTCTACAAGGGTCTTTTTTTATTTTTCTTATCTTTGGGGGTGGGCATCAAAAACAGGGCCTGTTACAGCTCATTGCAGCAATCCTTGTGTAATTTTTGGGACATACAAAAAATAAATTGTTGTTGTTAGGTACATTGGCCCTAGTGTTGGGTTGTGTGTGTTTGTCCTGTGATGGACTGGCACTATGTCCAAGGTTTGTTCCTGGCTTGTGCCCTGTGCTAGCAGGGATTTTGCTCCAGCACCTTTCATGCCCCTGTTCAGAACAAAGCGAGTTAGAAAATGACTGATGACAAATATTTCACATAATGCACTTTTATGAGCAGTATTGGTTGGTAGATTTTGGAACTTGTGTTCCTGGTTATTCATTTTACTTTTTAAAAGGTAGTGTAGTTTACTTTTATTGCACTTATTTAAACTGTATTGGGTACACCAGTGAAAAATTATAAGAAATATATTACTAACATGCAACCTCTTTACTTAATTTGACACAATGCAATAATAAAGCTGTCTGCCCAGCACTTCCAGGGTGATTGACTGAAATCTTTCTTGGCAGGCAATGTGGCCTGGTGCCAAACAGCAATGTAAAACACAAAACTGTCATTTTAGTCTCATGACTCTGCCTCACTGTGTGACCCTACAGAATTTACTTAGCTTGCCTGTATCCTCGTTATTATTATTATTATTATTATTATTACAGGTGTTAGTTCGGACAATAATTATAATAATGTATGTTAGACTCTTTTCCAGAAGGGTTATCAGTGATAATATTTCCAGGCAGGGACAACAATGAAGTAAACCATTGGATGGTTTGCAAGAAGTATTTTGGGAGTGTTATTTCACAGAAGGGATGTGTATTCTCATAGGTATGGCCTCTTTTAGTTCACCATGCTAAGAGTTGCAATTTGCTTGTTGAATCCTTATTAGCACTGCTTGGTAACTTGTTTGACATATTTACAACTTGTGGCCATCGGAGGGGGGTGGGCTTCAGTTCCCCAAATACCCAACACAGACAGGCTTGGACACAAGTTACAGGAAGCAAAGGCTTTTATTGTGTTAAACTCTTCTCAGGAAGAGTTTCCCACACCACCAAAATAGTACAATAAGCACAAACGGCACACAGCAACTCTTTGTCTTTGACTTCTTCTCTTTACCTTTATATCTCTGTCTCCTATGCTCGTCCAGCAAGCTTTGTCTCCTTCCTCCTTGGGCTCCCAGAGCAGTGGGAGGTAGCTCCTTTTATGTGATCCATGGAAGTACTTCCGGTGTCCCAAAGCCATGACGCAGAAGCACTTTTAGGTAAGGTTGAGCCTGATAAGTTAGGGCTCACCAGTGCTCCCAGTGCACAGCAGCACCAGTGGAACCCAACAGGGCTGAGCCAACAAACAATAATACCAGTGATGGCTTGTGGGAATCCATGGCAATGCTGCCACCCAGGAGAGCTGCCATCTAGCACCCTGGGGGGAAACAAAGCCCTGTGCAAGTTGTCTCCCCCTGTCCTTCCACACTGTGGGTGTCCTGGCCAGGTAAGGTTCCCAGGAGACACCCTTCACAAACTCCACATGTAAAATAACATTTGCTAACAGTTTTGTAAAATTTTCCACTTAACCAGTGCATGTCTGTGCTCCCCATATTCTTGTTGAAGAATTAGTATAATTATACGATTTAGGACTCTTCTGTCCTTTTACCACTGGAGACTTCAGTTTTATTTGCTTTGTCTCTGCCTGAAATAAGTGAAATATGAACAATATCCAGCAGTTTTTATTGCTGTTTTTACAAAGTCTCATAAAAAAAACTTTAACTGAGAAATAAATTTTTTTAGTTTATTTGGAAACTTTAAAACAATGGATATTGAGGTACACTATTCACGGTATTTCACTGATAAAAATGCAAAACACTACGTCAATGTCTAGATAGTTTGTATATAACAATAGGTATTGTTAGTTAAATGTCACGACATTCAAGACCTAAGATGCAGAATATCACACTTCTGTCAAGTTAATTATATCAGATATTTTCTGCACTGGATATCCAAGTGCATTATATCCCAGAGTAGTTTATTTTGAAACGTTGCATACAAACATCCTGGTCTTTTACTAAAAATTTAACAGATTTTGGAAATATAATACAGGGTAGGTTAACAGTTGTAAGTATGCGAAATAAAGAGATTTATTCTTGTATTATGGTTTATTTATTAATTATTGCATTATTTATTTCTATTTGTCTTTGTATTTGTGTTCTTCTTATTATTATCATCGTTAAAGTGTGCTTGAGTGTAGAAGTAGACTACAAGAATGTGTAAATAATAAAGTCCAGCAATTTGAGTGCTTACAAGATTGTACCGAAATGCACTGTGCCATTGTGCCATTTTTTTGAGTTAATAAAGCTATTGTAATTATAAACCTGCATGTCTTTTTTCATGTGAACAACTGTAAACCTACTTTTGCCCACCCCTTTATACTGTATATCCCTTAGAAAAGTTCCTTTATTGTAACTATACCTGAAACAAAATGGGTATAATGAGGACAACACTGAGTGATGTTATAAAGCAAAATGATATTTTGTTCCTTTTATTTCAGTATTTTGTAAACATTAAAGAAATACTTTTTTCTTTATACAATATTTATAAATGTAAATACTCATTTTCCATCTGTTAATCCTGGTGAAGTCTAAGTGGCAACACACTAGACTGAACGGACCAGGCCACCCTATACCCAGCAGCGCTTTCCGGTTGATCCTGAAAAATTCCCACTCAAACCAGCCAAGACAAATAATCCTACCTGTGTTTTTCTAAGGTTATGACCCAGATATTTTGCATGTAAAATAAGATTTTTAATTCTACTTAATCAAAAAAAAAGTTTGTTTCATGCTAACATGGAGTAGAGGGCAGAAAATGACCATTGACAGGGTGCCATTCCATCACCAGGTCCATTCATGTCACATATCCTCACAGAGCTAGTATAAAGTATCTAATTAAAGTAACGTGCACATCTTTAGGATACTGCTGGGAGTTCAGAGCTTGGCTAAATTCTGTTTTTATTAAATAACATTCCTAATACTGAATAAAGCAATTAATTTAAAGCAGTTGCATAAAGCAATTAATTATTTTAGTACAGTATTGTAACCATAAGGGTGCACCACTGAGCCCCAAACCTCAGATACAGTATCACCCAACATAATTCCGGGTTCAAATAAAAGGTTTTTATTTTTCACCAACTCTTTTTCACACAAGCACCAGCCAAAATGCTTCAAAATAAACTGATTATCTTTCTCCTTCCACCTACAGTTGAGTGTTGCCCACTGCCTCCCAACTCTGATTCACCAGAGTGAGGCTTTGGGCTTCTTTTGAATTAGACCCAGGGAACTGCTTTTGGTGTCATGCCAAGATCTGAGTCATGTGGAAACCAAGACATTCGCTCCTCACCATCATCTTCTCGCAGCACCCAAGAACCCAGACCAGGATGCATTTCTGGGCTCCAACTTCCATGCCACCCTGCGGGTGTCCTAATTAGATTCAGGAACATTGACACATACTGTATGGAGGAATGAACTTCTTTTGGCATGCATGTTTGCCCATTGCATTCATTATGGCCTCCTTGCTAGAGAACATATCATCCTCCATCCTGGCTAGGATACCTCCTTCCTCCATACACATCTGGGAAGGAAGTCAACCTAGTTAGTCATTTCTTATACTTAACAAATCCAAAATAATGTCTGTGTTTGATGACCCCCAAAACTGTTCTTTAAAGTTTAATTAAATTGCTGTCACTATTTTCATTTTTTTCAAGTAAAGGCATGTGTTCTAATGTGAAATCCTGAGCAACACTTTGAATGCACTCAAAAACAATATTTTTAAATCTAGTTATTTGGTCAACAATGTTTTAGTTCCTCATGAAAACAGTATTTAACATCAGAATAAATACAAATAAACATTGGTTTTGTAAAATGAAACAAGATTTTCTTTTTTCCCTTAAGATTTTTTTTTATTTTTCCCTTAATGGAGAGATATTTATTAAGATGGATAAACCAACATACTGTATGTTTGGATTCCAAAACTCGCTTTGAGGCAGCCCATCATTACATATTTTTGTTAAATTCTTTTGATAGCACTCGACTCAATTATTATAAAAACATAAAATATTCTTGATACATTTTTTTATTATTTTGCATTAAAGTAACAGCTGATCTCCACCCCTCCTTTCACATCTAATCATGGTCCATGTTTCATTAGGCTGAACAGAAAACTTCAATTCATGGATGGGCATTCCTTGCCATAATGGTCATTCATTCATTTTCTACCTCTCAGCAGGTCCTCGTCACGTAATGGCAACTATAACTTTTGATGTTTTATGCCTTCCTTCTGTTTTCACACTCTGTTATGTTGCCTACTTTTTAATATTGCCCAGTAGCATAATTTTCTGTTTTAAATAATATTATAATGTATTACCTAGTCATTTGTCTTATTTGCCCTAAAGAACTGATAACATAAATCACAGGGAAACAGGCAAAATGGGGTTGGATGACTGGTTGACCAAAGCCAGAAAAGGATGGTTTGATCTATTTGTTGATTTTTATAAAGCTTATAAAATTATTTACACCCTTGGAAGGTATCACCTTTTATTGTTATACAACAGTGAATCACAGTGGATTTAATTTGCCTTATTTGGTGCTGATCAACAGAAAAAGGCTCTTCAATGTCAAAGTGAAAACAGATCTCTGCAAAATGGTCTGAGATAATTACAAATTAAAACAACAAATAATTGATAAGTATTCATCCCCTTTAATATGACACACCTAAATCATCTCTAGTGTAGTCAATTGGTTTTGGAAGTCACACAATTAGTTAAATGGAGATTACTTGTCTAGTCAAGGGGTTTCAATTGAATGTAGTATAAATGCACCGGTATGAGAAAACTCCAACTTGTGAGGGGTCTTATTGTGGCCTAACCTACACAATGAAGCACAACGTGAAAGGTACAGGACAGGAGATGGCGACAAGAAAATATCCAAGTCACTCAATATCCCTTGGTGTCCAGTTAAATCAATCTATATTATAAACGAAGGTTGTATTTATGCACGGATACCGGAGGCCAGAAGCAAGCCGTACACAGATGCTAGAGGCCAGAAGCAAGCCGTGCACAATACAACTGCCGCCCGAACGCGAACATGCACACCACCGCATATACAACCTTTTTTTAGTAATGTAGATCTCCAAGCCAGGATCCGCCACCATGGTCACTTCAGCTCATGGATCCGCCGCCGTCACCATCAGGGAACTAGGTGGCGCCTAAAGCGCACGCGCAAAGCGCCTCAGCGCCCCAGAGTCAAACCCAGCGGCTTCCCAAAGTCAAACCCAGTGGATTCCCAGAATCAAACCCAGCGGTAGGGATTTACCTATCTGAGCCTGTATTTGGACATGGACAACTTTATGTTGCCTTTTCAAGAGTCCGGCGTTCGTGTGACGTTAAAGTGAAGGTTTTAACTACTCCATACCAGGCAGAGCTGAGTCAAGGACAGGAAGCCATCTTTACCAAAATGTTGTTTATAAGGAAATTTTTGATTAACTATTTTGAATTTACCATTTTCTGAATTTTTTGTTTCCAATTTACTTCATTTAAACCTTTGCACTCCACTATTTTTTTTACTTATGAGTGCAGCAACTCAAAGACATTTTGGACTTACAGTAAATGATATAACAATTAAATTTCAATTTTAGTTTTAATAAATTGGTTAATTTTAGTAAAAATATATTTATTCAATTAAATGAAAACTTTCCCAGGACACTCCCACCCTCCATGATTTTTCATCCCTCCAAAGATCGGAGGGAAGAGAAAGTGATTGCCATTCTTGGATTTCCGATTCTTTACAGAATCAGGGGTTTACTGGTCATTAAGAAATGGAAAGAGTATGCCACAGACGAAAATCTGTTTAAAGCAGGCCACCCATAAAAACTGAGTGATTGTGCAAGAGGAAGACTAGCGAAGGATGTCACCATTGGAGAGGCCGTGCAGACAACAAATGTTGCTAAAATGCTTCATCAATTGCAGCTTTATGGAAGAATGACAAAGAGAAAGATACGGTTAAAAAATGCACATGACTTCTCAACTATCCATCCATCCATTTTCCAACCCACTGAATCCGAACACAGGGGTCTGCTGGAGCCAATCCCAGCCAACACAGGGCACAAGGCAGGAACCAATCCTGAGCAGGGTGCCAACCCACCACAGGACACACACAAACACACCCACTAGGGCCAATTTAGAATCACCATTCCACCTAATCTGCATGTCTTTGGACTGTGGGAGGAAACCCATGCAGACATGGGGAGAACATGCAAACTCCATACAGGGAGGACCCGGGAAGCGAACCCGGGTCTCCTAACTGCGAGGCAGCAGCACTACGCCTGCACCACCATGCCGCCGACTTTTCAACTAGAGTTTGCTAAAAGGCACACAGGAGACTCTGAAGTCAGCAGGAAAAAGGTCCCAATTGAGCTTTTTGACCATCAGACTGAACATAATGTTTGAACACTGTACATTATTAAAGACACGCCATCACCACATGATGGAGGCAGCATCATGCTGTGACAATGTTTCTCTGCAGTGGACTCTTGAAAGCTTTTGAAAGTAGAGGGTAAAATGAGTACAGCAAAATACTGGTTAATCCTGGAGGACCACTTGATGTAGTCTGCGAGAAACCCGCACCTTGGGAGAGGTTTTTCAGCAAGACAATGACCCCACGCATAAAGCCAAAGCTACACAGCGATAGCTTAAAAACAACAATGCTAATGTCCTGAAGTGTCCAGGTCTGAGTCCAGATTTCAATTCAATTGATGTTTGTGTCTGGACATGAAAAAAGATGTTCACTCATACTCCCCATGCAGCTTGAGCAGGTTTGCAAAGAAAGGAGAAAAAGTGTACTGTCTAGCTGTGTACACACAGACTGAATACTGTCATGTCTGCTAAAAATGCTAATTACTGACTTGAAGCAGGTGAATACTTATATGGTTCATTATTTTGTGTTTAATATTTAAAATTTATTTAGATAACTTTACAGAGACCTGTTTTCACTTTGACATTAAAAGGTATGGTGTAGTCCTTATAGCTTTGAACCTAGAACTTTAGCCTCTGGGGTTGTGAGTTCAAATGCACTGTATGAACATGAGCATGTCACTTCAACTGCTTGTGCTCCAACTGGGAAAACAAAAGAAATGTAACCAATATGTTGTAAGTTGCCTTAGGTAAAGGCATCAGTCAAATAATAAGTAATAATGATCAGTGGTGCTTCTTGGACATGCTATACACAATTGTCCATGCGTAAATCGTTCCTACTTTCCATGACATGGCTTTTGTTCATTGTTGCAAAACACAATTTTACAATTTTTAATTGAAATGGATAATCATCTGGAATATTGTGAAATCAGAGTATACATTATTGTCATTATTAAATGTTAATAATTTTCATTAGTTTACGCTGTTCACTCAAGTGCAATATTTCTTTTTGTGTTTTTCGACAGTTGTATGTAGTTCCTCTTTTAAAGTCCACAGATTTGAATGTATATGAAAAGCAGTGCTTGAAGTGGATATACATATGTGTGCTGGTACTATATGTGTTCCACTGTTGTATTAACATGAAGAGCAAGGAGTATGGGGCAGTAGCTTTGAGTGTTATGACAACATTTCTGTGGCTTCCTCATTAGGATTCAAAGACCACTATGCAAGACCTACATTTCTCCCTTAAAGTTTGCAGCATTGCAATCAAAAAGTAGGGCTGGGAGGTGTGGTTGGTTTTTAACACCGCAACTTAGAGCTGGAGGTCGATGGAGTAAAACAGACAACAAAGATGACAGCCAGTATGCATCTAAGAGTGTTGGTAGTCAAGAGCAAAAAAACAATGCCTGCTAACCACTGAGCTTTAAATCTTCCTTGAATTTTACCAAACTTTCACTTTCCATTTCACAACGTGATCATGTTTCTTTTTCCCTGTCTAGGAAGCCACCCCGTCTACAGTCATCTGGTGACCCTGTTGGGTAGTGGCGGTATTTGTGTGGCCTTTCAATCTGTTCTACTTCATCCTTCATTTGCGTAAAGCATGCTCTCAGGATAGTACAGAGCATATGAGTTACCATAATATAAATAAATGTCAGCTATGAAGAAGGGAAGGCAAATAAGAAACTGGAGAACTGAAGTAAATTTGGGGTGCCAACTGGGCCATCCCGTTTACGAGCAGTGTTTAAAAACTGAACAAAACTGGACACATGGTTGCGCAACAGAAAATAGACGTAACGAGTTCCTCATTAGTCTCAACACGTTCTCAAAATAATCAGCTCGAGAGAGAGGGTTTGTGTTGCTCATACAGGATGTAACTCCACCAGCTGAGACACCATCTTCCATGAGCTCATGGTTTTATACTGTCCTAATCAGGGTTATTGTGTACCTTATCAGGGACAGGACATTGATTTTCTTTTTTCTGTAACGTCACCAAATTTCAGTCAAATCTGTAAAGGCATTTTTGAGATTTAAGGGTATTTACATATTCTCCTTTAATGGCCACTATTGCCCTAGATATACCATCCTGCTAAATTTCAACTTTTTAACTAAACTGGAAAAACTAGTTCTGGCAGATTTGCTTTTCACCCATCTGTTCCAGGCCAGTCTCTGGCAGGATGTACTGTGAACCTACGGCCGGTTTACACTTGGATGGAACTTTAGCTGCCTTATCCTTTTCCTTTTCTTTTTGAGCCCTTTGTTTGTTGCTTGTACTTATTTCTACTTACGTATAATTTACTTAATTCCTATCAGGATAGTAAATGCAGGATAATTCGGGATGACAGTATAAAAAGAAGGGTAAAATAACACCGCTTCTAACGGAGCTTATAGCCCTAGAGGTCCATCTCCCACAATGGACATAACACAAAAAATTATCGAAAAAATGTGTTGGCTAATTTTCTTTTTTTTATAACATCTCCAAATTTCATTTCTGTAGTATTTACATATCCTTTCTCAATGAGCAGTTACTGCCCCAGATGCCCTAGATGTACCATCCTACTAAATTTCAACCTTTTAACTAAATGGGAAAAATGGTTTTCTTGATGAGTTAGGGAATGAGTTGGTCAGTTTCGCATTATATATACTGAATATATAGAATATTACTGTTGGTTTTGTAAAGTATTACTGTTATGCACTGGGTTTATGTGTTTGTTGCATGTTCCTTTATTTTGCTTTCACTAGATTTGTTGGTATCTGTGTTATGAACTGACAACTCATCTAGAGATGGCTCCTATGTTAAGTCAGTGCTACTGTTACAGGGTTTAGTCCCTGTGTGACGATGCGGGTTCTCTTCCATGCTCTCATCTTCTGTTCGGGAACCCTGAACCCAACACCGTCGATAATGTCACCGAGATGAGCTGACAAATAGGGACAAATTTCTCAAGGCCAGGGGATATTCCATAAAGTGCTTTTATTTAAAACAATAATCAAATCAAAAAGTGCAAAAGTGCAGAGTCAAAGTTCAATAAATAAATCCATAAAATCAAGTGTCCAGTGGGGTTAAAATCAACAATAAATAAATCCTTTAAAATGCAAGGTTAATATATGCAGCAATTAAAACACAGTCTCTTTCTCTCCGTTTACTCTCCAGCCCACCTCTGTCTCTTTCTCCCCGGCTCTCCATTACGCCAGCGGAGACCAACAACCACGAGCTCCTTCAGTTAACCTCCATCTTGGCCTCCATCAGGAAGTCACTGCCAGACCGCCGAGGTCAACTCTCCTCCCTCGATCCTTCGCGCACCCGCAGTCGCTCCTCAGATCCTTCGGGAGGGCACCTCTCCTGCTCACCCCACTCACTGGTACATTCAGTGGGGCGAACTAGCCCCTAGAGCGCAACAGAATAACGCTCCTTCGCGGGACCCCAGCTCATGGCATTTCCACCTTCCAGGTGGCCGGATCGTCACCACCTGACTGCTGTTTTCCGACCTCTTACTGCATTCGCTTTTCTCTCTCCATCAACCTTTTACCTTTTCCTGTCTTCCTCCACGATTTCTCTTATCTTTCTCCACGATTTTTTTTATCCCCCTCTCTCTGGTGTACCTTCATTTTTATATACACATATACCCCTCTGCCTCCGTGGGCACAGCGTCTTAATTACACGACCGCAGGAAGTCAATGAGGCAAACAAGAAGGACCGCACCCACACGTGCAGGTGCGACTCACTCCAATCACCTCATTAACTCCTCGCGGTCGGGCAATCGCGCCCACGGAGGACGACACGGCTATACGGATTTTAAAAAACCTGACTTTTTTTTGAAAGCCCCGGACCCGCTATACCACACCCTGGCTCCCTGAACTGGACAAAGAGGGTTTGATAATGTATTTGTGGATGTCTGTACATGTATAGACCACTCTGGAATTAAAAACTGAAGTACACTATGTTCATGTGAACAAATGAGGTACTGTGAGAAATTAAAGTATATTCTATACTAGGCTGACCCGCCTTTTAAGGCGACCACTTCTTAATGCAATTCAATATGTAGATCAATTTGATATTTTATACAAACTCATTAATTTGGTTATATTGCATTTGAGCGGTATTACTTTAATACTCGTAGTTTCTGTTATTTTTGTGATGAAATTTAAACTTTTTTTCTATACTGAGGTCACCCTTTTGAACCCCCCTGATATTTACTATGCTGATATTTGTACTCCATCAACATTAATTATTTCCAGAGACATAATTTTGTCTATTTTTCCAGCGCATCGCGCACAAAAGCAAGGGAACGGTGGGGGCACCAGAACTCTGCTCACATCATGTCGCTTCGTACCACAAGCTGCAAGTAGTAAGTCTGTGATAAGCGGAATACCGCTACGCTTTCCACTCACGGGACGGAAGGACAATCCCGACCGCTTTTCTATAGTAAGAAAGAAGAAGAAGATATCGCACAGTCTGGAGTAGAAAATCATCTTTTACCTGGAAAAACGAAACTACAAATCCCATCGTGCATTGCAAAATGGACGGGGCGTGTGTGAAAATCCGCGCCTGCATAGCACTCACGGGACGGAAGGACAATCCCGACGGCTTTTATATAGAAGGACTACTAATTTTGTGCGTGTGTGAAAATATAAAGCTTCAAAATATAATTTTAAAAGTGATACGTTTTTATTTGGTGCTCAGTTAAACGTTAAAGTGTCATCCAATAATCTGAAGACCACTATACAAAAATACAGTGTTGTCGTTCACTCAGAAATCTTTGTATCTTAGGCCATTAGGAAGTGTGTGCATCCCTCAGTTAAAAGACTCAATTTTGGAAACGGCAATTCTTGTTAGAGTAAATCTAAAGGCTTACTGGCACAGCCTCCCATCATTTGATTATTATGAGAAAATGAAAGCAGATTGTGTGAGTCATCAGATGTCTCTAGTGAACACTGCTAATCAAATCAACCATGTCCTGAATGAAGTACTCATCAATGAACTTCAGAATTAACTGGATCACCTTCGCTTGCTGGTGTCCAACTGAGCATGCAGCATCTAAAAAGCAGCAGCACACTGTGTTCATCGATGCCTATGTGAAATACTAAACAAATTCTTACCTCTAAAAGTTAATAATGCAAAAAGATGTAGTCTTTCATTATTATTATTTGTAATGTGTATTACTATTAATTACTATATATTATTATTTGTAATGTGTTTATGTGGGGTGGCAGAGCAGCATAACTGTCTCAGTAGTTTAGAGTTCTGTGTTGTCTGCCTGGAGTTTAGCATCCCACCCAGTACTAATTCCTAGCTTCAGTCAAAGTCTGAATGAGCCAGTACAGAAAAAAAGACATATGAATAAATGTTGAAAAGATTAGTATGATAGATTGACATGCTATAAATGTTAGAATCCTATCTTGTGACTGACACTACCAGGATTGGCTTGTCCTGTCCTAATAACCATGTATTAGAATAAAGCAGTTTTAAAAAGAATGAACATATGTTCTAAAAAGTTTTTACTTTTAGAAATGCTTGTTTCATATTAAGATTTTTTCCTACACCTGTTTTCCAAAACCAACACTGTAGTTGAGGATTCTAGGAAGTTAATGCCTATGCCAGACTATATCAGACTACTGCTTTCAAGGTGCAAGTGTAAGGGAATACTTATACACTTATGAACTGATGAGCAGCTCCAAAGACACACTTAAATGGCTATCTCTGATTATTTCTGAGTGGATAGCAACATGGTGCAATGTCTAATGCTGCTGCCTTAAGGCCATGTCACATTAAATAACTTTTCCAGCAATTTTCTGTCATAGCCTCCATAATCTTAACAAGTCTGAGGTAGTCAGCTTAATGTGACATACCCAGAGACCCACTCCAACTAGTCTATGACTTGCTCTGATATATTTTAACCTGTTTAATTATTCTGTGTGAACCTATGTGTTCAGTCATAGGGGAGAGCTCTGTGTGCATGAGAACTGACAAAAAATTACTGCTCACACAGAAATACAATGCCTACTGTATAATGGAGTGATGAGGAAAATGGAACAAGGGTGTTTTGGATCTCATAGAGAGAAGAGGGTTTTGTCTATCTCATGTCTGGTGTTTTATGTACCATGCTAGAATGAAAAGAAGAAAAATGAAGGGCCGAGACTGCAACTGAACTTGCTGTGCCTATTAATCCTTCACACAGCACTCGCTCCATCAGGCAGCATGCCATTGGATTTCAGAAAAAAGGACAAGCACAACTGTGCATGTCCAGTGATTTTTGTCATATAAATTGACATGATCTAGCAATGACATCAGCAGGCTCAGTCAGCAAATCTGACATACCCTGTGACTGGAAGATGCATATTGTGACATCAGCTTTATGGTTGGAATCTCATGGTCACTCCCTGTGCTTGCATAGACATGACTCCATGTGTTTTTACCCTCAGTAGACTGATTATTTTTCTACATCTTAATACATGTTTTGTATTATGGAATGACATAAAACTCTAAATTGTAATGCTATTAAGTGTGTATGTGAGTGTGCCCCATGATGTACAGGTATCCCGTCTTGAATTGTTTTCTTCCCTTCTCCACTGTGGCTAGGATAACTTTAATTTGGAATACAGTCATATGAAAAAGTTTGGGAACCCCCCTTAATTCTTTGGATTTTTGTTTATCAATGCCTGAGCTTTCAAAGTAGCAATTTCTTTTTAATATATAACATGCCTTATGGAAACAGTAGTATTTCAGCAGTGACATTAAGTTTATTGGATTAACAGAAAATATGCAATATGCATCATAACAAAATTAGACAGGTGCATAAATTTTGGCACCCCAACAGAGATATTACATCAATACTTAATTGAGCCTCTTTTTGCAAATATAAAAGCCTCTAGACACCTCCTATAGCCTTTGATAAGTGTCTGGATTCTGGATGGAGGTATTTTTGAACATTCTTCAATACAAAATCTCTCCAGTTCAGTTAAATTTGATGACTGCTGAGTGTGGACAGCCTGCTTCAAATCATCCCATGGATTTTCGATGATATTCAAGTCAAGGGACTGTGATGGCCATTCCAGAACATTGTACTTCTCCCTCTGCATGAATGCCTTTGTAGATTTCGAACTGTGTTTTGGGTCATTGTCCCACCGTAACTTCAACTTTGTAACTGATGCTTGAACATTATCCTGAAGAATTTGTTGATATTGGGTTGAATTTATCTGACCCTCAACTTTAACAAGGGCCCCAGTCCCTGAACTAGCCACACAGCCCCACAGCATGATGGAACCTCCACCAAATTTGACAGTAGGTAGCAGGTGTTTTTCTTGGAATACGGTGTTCTTCTTCCGCCATGCAAAGCGCTTTTTGTTATGACCAGATATCTCAATTTCTGTCTCATCAGTCCAAAGCACTTTGTTCCAAAATAAATCTGGCTTGTCTAAATGAGTATTTGCATACAACAAGTGACTCTGTTTGTAGCGTGAATGCAGAAAGGGCTTCTTTCCCTGCCATACAGATGTTCTTTATGCAAATTGCGCTGAATTGTAGAACGATGTACAGATACACCATCTGCAGCAAGATGTTCTTTGGAGGTGATCTGTGGGTTGTCTGTAACCATTCTCACAATCCTGCACATATGCCGCTCCTGTATTTTTCTTGGCTTGCCAGACCTGGCTTTAACAGCAACTGTGCCTGTGGCCTTCCATTTCCTGATTGCACTCCTTTCAGTTGAAACTGACAGTTTAAACCTCTGAGACAGCTTTTTGTAGCCTTTCCCATAAACCATGATACTGAACAATCTTTGTTTTCAGATCTTTTGAGAGTTGCTTTGACGATCGATCCCATGCTGTCACTCTTCAGAGGAGAGTCAAAGGGAAGCAGAACTGGCAGTTGACCACCTTAAATACATTTTCTCATGATTGGACACACCTGTCTATGAAGTTCAAGGCTTAATGAGCTAATCCAACCAATTTGGTGAGCAGTTACATGCATTCAAATCAGCAAAATTACAAGAGGACCCACATTTTTGCACAACCAGTTTTCACATTTGATTTAATTTCATACAACTAAACACTGCCTCACTAAAAATCTTTGTTCGGAAAACACCCCCGTACTCAGATGTTCCTAGAAAATGAAAGATATACCACTGTTATCTTTTTTGTTGAAAGTAAATTATTATGCAGACTGAGAGGGGTTCCCAAACTTTTTCATATGACTGTATATGTTACGAGATATCTGAAGTCTTTTAAGACCCCAACAGGATGACACGTGGAAGCATGATTGCCGCATCTGTTGAGGGCTGCTTGTCCATCGCTGAGGCAACCGCAGATTCACAACACCACAGAAACAACTGCAAGCTGACACTGCTGTGCATAAAATGCCTGTTGCCGATGGGTGATGCAGAGAACATTATAACTTGGCCACTGAAGTGACCCGATCCTTCCCATTTGATGTGTCTGTGTATAGTAGCATGGTAGATTCCGCTATAATAAATAACCTTGCTGTTCCTGTTTCGAGTTGAATAAAGCTGGTTTTGCTGAAGTAATGAGACTCAACCTCATCTTTGGGGTGCAAGACAGTGAATCACGTATCACAGTGTGTTCAGAAAATGAATGGATAGTTATAAGACTTTTTATTTGTCCAAAGTCATCTTGTGCATCATTGTGAACTGTGTCACCTAATATTAAAAAAGATAAATATAATGGGTCCTGAATTAGACTAATAGCTGTCTAGGGTTAGTTCTTACCTTGTACCTGATTATTCTGGGTTAAACTTCAGACCACCTAAAATCTCCAACTGGTTTATTATGTTATGTTACCAGTTCTACCTAACTTCATATGTACTCTGTAGTTGTGACAAAAATAGTTTTGCTTTCTAATATTATGAAGGATTAATATATATATTGATTTAAAATATTTATATCTCTATTAAGCCCTATTTTTAGCTTCAAGGTGGCAAAGATTTTGATGCCATCCAGAGCTTTCCTGTGAAAGATTCTGTTGCAGATTCGTTTTTCTTTTACCTTTTTTCGTCGTTTTTATACAGGTTTGTGCCAGAGATTCTGGCTTAAAAGCACAGTCCAGCCACCTATAATTACATTGATTCCTTTATTCACTCGTTCATTCCTTTTCTGCACTCTCTTTGTCGAGCATAGAGTCATGAGGGCTGGATCCTATCTGGAAACATAGGATGTGAGAAAAAAACCGAAGTACCAGCAAAAAAAAAACACCTCATACTGACACAGAAAGAAGTTTCAGTTTCTAAAGAGGAGAAAGTAACTAATCTAGATTTGCATGTTTTGCGTTGACCATGTACTGTATGTGATAGCAAGAGTATGACTTACAAGATATTGACATCTGATCTTGGATTGGTTACTACATTGTGGAGATGATAGGCTGGAAATTCCCAGGGTTGCATTCTCGGTTGGTGGAGTCACAACATGCACTTTTTATTTGCCTGCCATTTTACAGTAGTAGTGGCTGATAAAATGTATCGAGTCTACATATATACACACACACACACATCATACATACAGTACATTATCAATACAGGAACATTGTGCCTGGTCATTTATGTTTTCTTGTTTTTAATGCTGCCATTACCAAAGTTACTAAACAGAAATAATTAAAATTACTGATGTATTTTAATTTAAAAAAAAAACCTTAACACATCCATTTTGCATTAAGTTGCAGGTCTCCAAATTAGTAATTTTTTAGGTGTAGTGGTACAAAAAGAGACCATTTCATCTTAAGTTATAACCAAACAGAGCTGTATTATCTTATAATATTTAAATTACTATTTGTTATGTTCAGCAGGCCTTCTCATCCTCAGCATAAAACATTCACATGAAATTAGACATCAGTGCAAGTGCATTATGATGCTTTCATTTCTGTGTGAGATGGACATTTTTCAAACCAGGCTGCGTCCAGTCTGATCATTTGAGGAAATGCAGAGCATCACGAACTTCAAGAACAGGATCAGAATTTTGTGAATGTTTCTGAAGACTGTCTCCTGGTAGTTTTCGTTTATTCTAATTTACTCCAAATAGAAAAACAAAAGAGAAATTTGACCAATTGCTTCTCAGATGTATGTCACCTTGAATAAAGGCATTGGTTATATGCAGTACAATATTCCAAAGCTTCATTTCTTTATCTATTATCCAAGGAACTATGTATATTATGTAATAACATTTAAGTGTACATAATTATACAGTTACTTAAAATGAAGGTACTGTGCCATATATGAAAGTATAAAAACATATACTGTGATACTGAATCACATCATTCATCTGCACAGCAGCTTTAGAAGTTATCAATGACTGGCACACACTGCCCTCTAGTGGAAGAACTAGGGAACAATCCAGCACACATTAAATTATTTCTTTTCAATATAAAAAAGTATATATTCGTTTAATTTCTGTAGCACTGATTGAAAATGTTACTACTTTGCCAAAAATAAGAAATTGTTAAGTTGTAAATAAGTGAACATCCATGAAGCAGATCAGGTTCATCTAGCACGGTCATGGTACCAAAATCTACAAATGGTAAATTGCTTAACTCAAAATAAAAGATATCTTTACAATTATTTGCCTTTTGGCATGATAGTTAATGTGATAACACAGTCATAAATAAGCTCTGAATGTGTTACTCTAAATGAGACCACATTGGAGGAATCTATTGAATAGTTGGATTTTTTTCTTTAAATAATTTTCTATAAATTATATATAGCAATAATCTATTTATTTTATGAATTCTGTCAAGATGACTTCATGTAGTATAACAGACACATAGCTTATCTATATCCATTTGTTGTGAGTGTTTTTTGAGGAAGGTTTGGGAGCCCAGAAACAATCCCACTCTTTCCAGTTCAGACCAGATAAAAAGGGAGGGTGATTCTTCTTTTTGGATCTACACTGCAATGTGAAAGGAGCTCCTGAATGTTTGATACATTTACTATTTTTGAGGCTGGATTGCCTGAATTTTTGTTCACTGTATTCAAACCTTAACCTATTCTTTTTATTTTCATTAAACAGGGATGCCTGGTTGGCTAGCAAATTTTACGTTTAATTATAGAGATTTTTAAGTCCTTAACATCTCCCCGATAGCACTGTGTGCTGACCCACTGTTAATGTTGGCAAGGATTGGTTTTCCGCTGCTGATGTTCACAGACTTACCACATAACGCATCTTTTGCTTGATAGTTTGTGCAGGGAATGTTTATAACCAGCTACTGACCTGGCCTTGCACTCACTTTCTGTCTCCTCTATTGCTGTTTTTTTTTTTATCTGAGAATGGAGCTAATGTAGGACAACATCATCCTCACTGCGTGCATACTGCTTGTGTTTGAGTGACAGTTCCCATTTGAATAAATGCTTTGAAAATGTTCTTGTCTTTACAACAAGAACTTTTTGGAAACCTGGACTAGCCTCCATCTCTCTTGTGCAAGTCTGTGACCCACACATCACTATATAGCTTAAAGAGCTCTGGTGATGGTCATTACCCACTGAACTAGGGGTTGGTGCTGTGGTCTAATGCCTTCTCTCTTCTACCCTCTGCAGAACGAAGACTGACAGCCACTCCACCACTGATGTCACTTCCGTTGTCCACACTCCTGGACCTACCCCTTCCTGCCGAATGACTATATTAAAGGGAACCCATCATCTTGTTCTCAGCTCTGCTTTGAACTTGATTCTGGAAAGATACTAACTATTGTGGGTTGTATTTTTGTGCACATTATACAGGGTCACCAAGCTGTTGCCCGAACACTTTTTTGTGTCTACTTTATACAATCTGAAATAAATTATATAGCAAAAGAAAAATGTACTCCGTAGCAATGTTTAGTGGGAGTGTGGCTAGCTTTACTGCCTCCAGGATCCAGTGCTCTATATCAGGTCACTAGCTAAGAAGAGTTTGTGCATTCTCCTTGTGTGTAGCCATTTTTTAGGTGTGTTCACATATAATGGATATCATGGCGATGTCCATCTGTCTATTCACACAAAACAACTCTTTAGAAATTTCTGAAGTTCCCATTGAGAAGTATTGGCAAATTTGTGACTACATCTGTCTTAAAATCCTGTAGAGAAACATTCTGTGAGAGTTAAACTATAAATTAGTTAACTGTTTCAGTTTTATTTTGAGAAAAGGCTACTTCATCTTTTATATTTCTTATATTTTTTTCCTTTTACTTATTCGACAGCTGTATCTGATAACAACTGCCTGATGTACATGCTGGCACAAACACCCTTCGTTTCAGATCAAGGAAGAGGGGGCAGGGTCAGATTATAGATAGGGTTGAATGGCCTAGTGTTATCATATAACAACAATAACATTTATTTATATAGCACATTTTCATACAAAAAATGTAGCTCAAAGTGCTTTAAATAATGAAGAATAGAAAAATAAAAGACACAGTAAGAAAATAAAATAAGTCAACATTAATTAACATAGAATAAGAGTAAGCTCCGATGGCCAGGGAGGACAGAAAAAACAAAAAAAAAAAAACTCCAGACGGCTAAAGAAAAAAATAAAATCTGCAGGGATTCCAGACCATGAGACCGCCCAGTTCCCTTTGGGCATTCTACCTCACATAAATGAAGTATTTGTATTTAGGGTTCTCACGGAAGGACCTGATGATGATGGTCATGTAGACTTCTAGCTTTTAGTCCATCAATGTTGGAGCATCATGATGCTTTGAGTAGGTGGTGGTGGTACAGGCCACCACCACAAAGAAACCGGAAAAAGAAACAGAAGAGAAAGTAGGGGTTAGTATGGATTTTAGAGCCACCATGAATAGATATTATGATGAATTGAACATACAGAGTATCAGGATTAAACTATAGTGAGGTTATGAGAAGGCCATGTTAAAGTAATGTGTTTTCAGCAGTGTTTTAAAGTGCTCCACTGTATTAGCCTGGCGAATTCCTATTGACAGGCTATTCCAGATTTTAGGTGCATAACAGCAGAAGGCCGCCTCACCACTTCTTTTAAGTTTTGCTTTTGGAATTCTAAGGAGACACTCATTTAAGGATCTAAGGTTACGATTTGGAATACAGGGTATCAGACATTTCGATATATAAGATGGAGCAAGATTATTTAAGGCTTTATAAGCCATAAGCAGAATTTTAAAGTCAATTCTAAATGACACAGGTAACCAGTGTAGTGACATCAAAACTGGAGAAATGTGTTCGGATTTTCTTTTCCTAGTTAGGATTCTAGCAGCTGCATTGTGCACTTGTTGCAAACGATTTATGTCTTTTTTGGGTAGTCCTGAGAGGAGTGCGTTACAGTAATCTAGTCGACTAAAAACAAAAGCGTGAATTAATTTCTCAGCATCTTTCAATGATAAGAGGTCTAACTTTTGCTGTGTTTGTTAAGTGAAAAAAAACTGTCCTAGTGGTCTGATGAATATGCGATTTAAAATTCAGGTTACAGTCAACAGTTACCCCTAAGTTTTTTATGTCCGTTTTGACTTGTAATCCTAATGCATCAAGTTTATTTCTGATAACCTCATTGAATCCATTATTGCCAATCACTAAAATTTCAGTTTTCTCTTTATTTAGCTTGAGAAAACTACTATTCATCCATTCAGAAATAAAAGTAAGACATTGTGTTAGTGAATCGAGAGAGTCGGTGTCATCAGGTGGTATTGATAAGTACAGCTGTGTGTCATCAGCATAGCTGTGGTAGCTCAAGTTGTGCCCTGAGATAATCTGACCTAACGGAAGCATATAGATTGAGAAGAGCAGCGGACCCAGGATAGAGCCTTGTGGAACACCGTATAGAATATCATGCGTCTTTGAGTTATAATTACCACAACTAACAAAGAATTTTCTACCTGCTAGGTAGGATTCAAACCAATTAAGGACCCTGCCAGAGAGGCCCACCCATTGACTAAGGCGATTTCTAAGAATATTGTGATCAATGGTGTCAAATGCGGCACTCAGATCTAGGAGGATGAGAACAGATAAATGGCCTCTGTCTGCATTTACCCGCAAGTCATTTACTACTTTAACGAGTGCAGTTTCTGTGCTGTGATTTGTTCTAAAAGCTGACTGAAATTTATCAAGAATAGCATGTTTATTGAGGTGGTCATTTAACTGCATAATGACTGCCTTCTCTAGAATTTTACTTAAGAACGGCAGGTTAGAGATGGGTCTAAAATTTTCAAAAGCAGAGGGGTCAAGATTATTTTTCTTGAGTAGGGGTTTAACTACAGCAGTCTTAAGACAGTCTGGGAAGACCCCTGTATCTAATGACGAGTTTATATAAGGAAGGTATGACATTAGATGTGTATGCATTTATTAAATTTACTAATAATTTATATTCTTTATTTATTCAGTATGGTAGTGATGACATTGTCTTATTTATTCATCACTGTACAAGGAAAGTCCCATCAGATATTATGCCAGATTACAGGACTAGGTCTCATATACTAACAGACTGGCTTCTGCCTCCATCCTATCCCATGTATGTCACTGTGGTTGCACAGAGTCTTGCGTGAACTTCAGTCACACCAGGTCACTTCTCCTGCTCCTTGAAATCAATGCGGGTAAGTGGCATGATCTTCATGTCTGTAAACATAAAAACAACATAAGCAGAAATGTATGAAAGATGGCTCAGTGACACTTTATGCTACAGTGGCAAAATGTGCATTACCAGTACAATAAAAATCAATCTCATGATAGCATTATCTAAAGATTATTATGAGTTAATATCTCTGTGACACTATGTACAATTTAGCGATAACATGCTACAATAACCCCACTATCTGTCAACTTCGGATGCAGCCAAAAATTTTAACTTGAGACTTCAGCACAGGTTTAAATCTCCATCCAGCATTTGTTTTAACAATTTTATGTTTGAGAAATTTTAACTTCAGTTACCCAATGACCCTTCACATCCAACAACTAACAACAATACTGGAATCTTTTCATCACTTGAGTTAGGATCTGCTGTCTGTTAGCAACATTAGATTGTAAAATAATATTAGCATATGTACACTGCTAATACACTTAGATTCTATAAAAAAATGGGAATGGTCTCCCTTAGGCTTTCTCGCATACTCAGAAATGGGGATGGATATTTGAGGAGTAAATCACAAGATAATGATAGTATAAAAATATAATGTACATTAAAAAACCATCAAAATCAAATCAAATTAATAAATATTGAACAATTATTATAAAAGTAAAGTTGAATAAATCGGACTCTGCAGCTGCATGGATAAAAGGTAAAATACCACTTCCGGTTAATGGAAATAGCCCAAAAGTTGATAGAAATCTATGTTTTGTATGTACCTAATACTTTTATGCAAAATTTGGTTGACCTCAGTGAAAGCGTACTCAAGTTATCGTGTTTACATACACACACACACACACCCACACACACACAGACAGACATAATCCCAAAAATGGTATTTTCAGACTCAGGGAGGTCAAAAACATTGAGATTCATCAAAATCTCAAAATGGAATTTTTGGAGGATTCCAATACTTTCTTTATACTTGTATACAAGAAAGTCAGGGAGGACTAAAATGTCGACATTCTTCAAAATCTCAACATCGAATCTTTGGAAGATTTTCCTATACTTTGTATACGAGAAAATAAAAATTGTGATAGCAAACGCTTTAATGAAATACTAGAAAATGTAAAAATGCTACAGGTTTTGAACTAGCAAGCCAAGTCAATGGATGCACTTGAATGCACCTGAGCCATTACATAATGTACTTTTTAAACATTCCATGTACAGTGGATTCGGAAAGTATTCAGACCCCTTCACTTTCTGCACATTTTATTGTGCTATAGATTTAAAGTTTAAATGAATACATTTTCAGCTTTTTCCCATTTACTCTACACTCAGTTAACCCATAATGACAAAGAAAAAGCATGATTTCAGAAAGGTTTGCAAGTTTATTAAAAATCAAAAACTGAAATCTCTCATTTAAATAAGTATGTAGACATTTTGCTGTGGTCAGATGCATCTTGTTTGCTTTAATTCTCATTGTGATGTGTTTAGAACTTGATTGGAGTCTACCTGTGGCAAACTGAATTTATTGGACAGCATTTAGAAGGGCCCAGACCTGTGTATAAAAGATCCAATGATTTCACACTGCAGGCCAGTAGGTCTCCATGATAAAATTTTGGGCATAGATCAGGGCAAGGGTATAAAGCCATTTATAACATGAGTGTTCAAAGGGGCACAGTGGCCTCAATAATAAAAGGAAGATGATTGGAACCAGCAGGACACATCTATAGAGTTGGCCATGGCAGCCAAAGTGAATACCTATGCAAGAAGGGCCTTGTTCAGAGAGGAGAATAAGAACCAATGGTCAATCTAACAGAACTTCGGAAGTCTTCTGTTAAGGTGGAAGAACCTGCCAGAAAGAGCGACCATCTCAGAAGCACTCCATCAATCAAGAGGTTATGACAGAGTGGCTAGATGGAAGCCACTCATGAGTAAAAGACATATGACAGTTTAAAGGACTCTGAGAGCATGAGAAAAAAGATTATCTGGTCTGATGACATAAAATTGAACTCTTGGGGGCAAAACTCTGAGCATTGAAGACCAGGCACTGCTCATTACCTGCCTAATATACTGTATTCGTATGGTGCAGCAAGGTGGAGGCACCATCATACCCCATAGAGGTGCTTGTCAGCGCTGGGACAGGGAGACTGGTCAGAGTTGAGAAAATTATTAATCCCGCCAAATACAGAGAGGTCCTTGAAGAAGACCTGCTCTAGAGAATAAATGACCTCAGCTTGGGGTGACAGTTCACTTTTCAGCATGATAATGACATGAAGCATAAAGCCAAAACAATGCCAGTGTGGCTTTGGGGTAAGTCTCTGATTTGTCCTAATTGGCCCAAACAAAGCCCAAACTTAAACCCCATATAAAACCTGTGGAGATACTGTACCTGAAACTGACCACTTACCGGCACTTCTCATCTAGTATAAGGGGGCTCAGGAGGATCTACAAGGAATAATGGGATAAAATGATCAAATCAAGGTGTGCAGAGACTTACCCAAGAAGACTCAAAGCTGTAAATGCTGCAAAAGGGGATTTCTGAAAAGTACTGAATAAAAGGTCTGAATACTTATATTAATAAGAAATGTCAGTTTTTTGAATTTTAATAAATTTGCAAACCTTTCTGAAACCATGGTTTTACTTTGTCATTATGGATTATTGAGTGTAGATTGATGAGCATAAATGGCAATGTTATCAATTTAGAATAAAATCTACAATAGAGTAATATGTGCAGAAAGTGAAGAAGTCTGAATACATTCTGAATCTTCTGCATATTGTACCATATAAAAATCTGTGTCTTTTGTGAAGCCTAATATGTTTTGTAGATTGTATACAAAACAAATTATAATGCATCATGTCCCCATCACTATTGGCAGGCTTGGGGACCTCTAGTAAACACTTCTTTTAAATCCACCGATTCATTTGTAAACTGATTAACCTTTTTGGCTTCTTAGTCAAACACTTAGCCCACATGGCCTTATCTCAAAGCACACCATAACAGGATTAATATCATTTTTTTTAAAAATGATTTATAGTTCAAATGCAGAAGTTATCAAAAATCTCATATTACATAGTGTTTCTGCAGTGCTGGTATGGCCTTCAGTTTTATACATTAATTCTGAACACTTTCTCATATCATGCTCAACCTACAGGGCTCAGCTGTCTGTAGAAATGTGTTTAGGAACTAACGGATCTCTGTTACTGCATTTCAGTGTTCTGCAGGGTTATTGGTTTAATTTGATCACAAATTACACATGCTTACACTGAGTATAGAAAAGAATGATGTAATTGCTGTAATCATGTAAATGTGACAAAGAGATAATCATAGTGAGTGATTGCCCTCTAAAAATATCGAATAATTTACATTTCAAGTGCTAAAAATGTATTGCAATACATAGCTATTCTTCAGCATATATGTACATAACTTTGTAACGCTCCCTCCCAGATGTCTATACATACTTGTTGATCTTATATCCATAGGGTTCATCCATCCATCCATTTTCCAACCCGCTGAATCCGAACACATGGTCACGGGGGTCTGCTGGAGCCAATCCCAGCCAACACAGGGCACAAGGCAGGAACCAATCCCGGGCAAGGTGCCAACCCACCGCAGGACACACACAAACACACCCACACACCAAACACACACTAAGGCCAATTTAGAATCGCCAATCCACCTAACCTGCATGTCTTTGGACTGTGGGAGGAAACCGGAGCGCCCGGAGGAAACCCACGCAGACACGGGGAGAACATGCAAACTCCACGCAGGGAGGACCCGGGAAGCGAACCCGGGTCCCATAGGGTTCATTGTGCAATAATATTTTCTTTATTAAATTTATTTTGAATAAAAATAAAATGATGTTTGACTCTAACCACCCAGGTTCCAGTATATCAATTAATACTTAATTATAAATTGTAAAAAAATGAGAACTGAACAACAAAAAACATCTTTGGATCCCAATTTGGGTATACTCAATTTAAGGATAAGGTGAGAAAGCTGGTGCACTGAGATGGATTTATTGTCTGTCAAAAGCATAGCTCTTCTACAAGCCACAGGTATTCTCAGATGCTGTTGAGTGGTTGCTGATGTCGTGTGGGGAGTGAGAGTGAGAGAGCATAGAGAGGTCCATAGAGTAAACCAGGGTCATAGGCCTTCTCCTGTGTTGGCCACTTCAGAGCTGGAGATGAAGCTGACAGATATGTGTGTCTCCTGGCATTTTCTATAGTGCCCCACCACCAATTGTCTCTGCTTACTCTTTTTAGGCACACATGAACTTTAAAGTCCTCATCAAAGTAAATGAAACAGCTTGTTGCACTTACAGACTGATGGCTTACGGAAATCCATCAAGTCATCCATTCTTAAAACAAGTTCAGAAGTCTTCCACCTTCCTAAGAAGTCAATGAAGGACTTTGCCGATTCCACTGACTCAGCTGACTCAGAGCCCTCGCATTTGCAGTAACAAAAAATGCTGATGAAGCATACAAATACTCTAAATGGTAAAATGTAGGCCCAGTAAATGTAGCCAGTGACAAATAAGAGTAGCCAAGTGTTCAGAAGGAGATACATTCTATACAGTCCAGTTTCTCAGCACTTTGAAGAAATAGAGAAATCTTCTCTGCCTTCAGGGTGCTGACATGCCAAACAAGGACACCAATGAGCCAGGCCATCAAGACAGTGAGAGAGGTCTGCCTCCATCCATTTACACTCTACACTTCATTACTGTAGCTAATACTAGAAGATTCCCTCATACTGTTATAATATTTAATCATCGCTCTGCAGGTTATTGAGGACTTCCAAACTATCAGCCAGTTAACTTTCTTGTTTCTGCATAATGCAATTTACTGACTGAGCTCATTAATTGTATGATGGGTTGTCTGGTGAACAGGAAGCTGCAAGCAGGAAAAGGATGCAGTAGACAAGGGAATGACACAAAATAGCAATAGGAAAGAGAGGGAAATGTTACCTGTTATATTCTGGACATCTGATAGATCATGAGCCGAACAGGATCAGAGAAGAGAAGAAACACAGACCAAAACTGACAAATGAAAGGCGCAAATCCATCCATCCATCCTCTTCTGCTTATCCGAGGTCGGGTCGCAGGGGGCAGCAGCTTGAGCAGAGAGGCCCAGACTTCCCTCTCCCTGGGAAGGTCTTCCGGGAGAATCCCAAGGCATTCCCAGACCAGCCGGGAGACATATTCCCTCCAGCGTGTCCTGGGTCTTCCTCGGGGCCTCCTCCCGGTTGGACGTGCCCGGAACACCTCACCAGGGAGGCGTCCAGGAGGCATCCTGATCAGATGCCCGAGCCACCTCATCTGACTCCTCTCGATGCGGAGGAGTAGTGGCTCTACTCTGAGCCCCTCCCGGATGACTGAGCTTCTCACCCTGTATTTAACACTAGAATTACCATAGCCTACGAAAAAACTCGTAAATCCGTCCCACCTTAAATCGCTTCTTAAATCCCTTCACACCTCACCGCCAGCGTCCTTTGTCCTCTAAATGTGCTGATAAAGAGAAGCTAGAAGCAGTCGGCTATTCCATCCCCCCACCAATTTAGAACGTGCACGAACTTCTCTCAGCTCATGCCTTGATTGAGTATCTGAGAGTGTAGTGAAGTTTTAGAGTGGAAATAATAGATCGTTATTTGGAACACACGCATTTCATGTCTGTTCCGTTTCTACAGTAATCTGTGTAAACACATTGTTAAAACAGAAACGTTTTTTATATTCTAGTAGTAGATGACAAAATTTAGGCATAAACTGTATAATGTATGAAGCCTGAAGTCCAAATATCAAAGAAACATTTTCACAAAAGGTACAAATATAACACTACAATTGCGCTTTTATTCAAAAATATAACTGCAGAAACAAAAAGCCGCTTTAACATGCGACATTGACACCCATTTATTATGACTGCCTCCATGGTGCAATAGAATCAGCTGCCGACTGGGAATCAAAAGGTTGCAAGTTCGAACCTGCACCACTCCGTTTTGAGAAGTAAACTGCTCTTAGTCTTACTATTTTAGAATAAAAGCATACATTTGATTTCTGTCTGTAACAGCCGGTGTAATTTATGATCCTTGTAAAGGTTAGCTTTGTTTTTTTTTTTTTTAATTCACTTTTCATTCTCTCAGTCGCGTTCAGAATCAATCCATACAAGCCCATCTGACACGGCTGTTTTCACATAAAGACGCGCTATAGCTCTGCAGTGTACTTGTGACTGCATTCTCGTACCAATGTTTGCGAAATGAAGTGTCTGCGTGCACTTTTCGTGGCATTACACGTGTATTTTTTGAGCATGCCCGTTTGAGCATGGTCAAACACAGGTACATATGTTGGTGGAAAAGTATAACAAAACAAGTGCACTTTTATTCAAGACTACCTGTATAACCGAAGAAAAAAGAAAGCAAGTTACAGTAGGCGATTGATACGACAGTTTGCATGGTACAATGCTAAGAAGTGCTGATTTCCATTCCGTGCTATATAAAATCATCACATTCAAATATTAACAGTTCCCACACACCCAAGGACCGTCCTTCCTACATTTAGGACACGTGTACTTGTTGCAGTGTACACACCTCTCTGTGCTATGGTTCCTATTACACTGAATTAGCACCTGACACTGTACTTTCTTCCCTGGGGGAAGGTCCCACATCAGAGAATTTCCAGTTCCTGCATAAATTCACACCCGATCTGACACTGTTCGTTTTCAAATAATATTGCATTAGTGCGATGATGTTTTCACATATATTGTCTCTTTCTTTCAGGTGTGTAATAGAAACCACAGCATAGAGAGAAGTGTGTACATTGCTTCTTACAGGAAATACTTTTACACCAACATATGTTCCTGTGTTTGAGCGACACTTTTGATTCTCTCAGTCACGTTCAGAATCAATCCATACAACCCCATCTGACACGGCTGTTTTCACATAAAGACGCGCTATAGCTCTGCAGTGTACCACGATGCATACTAACGCCAAAAGGGTCTGACACACAAATGCTGGCGAAGCTGCCTTCTTCGTATCTCACCGTCACTTGATTTTCTTTTTATTCAGTTTTATTGAGTGTTCCTGCCAGTCCCCACATGTTGCTGTATGCTGTTTCTTTTGACATGCAGAGGAGAGAATGGTAAAGAGCAGTAACTTTGGCGTTATATGCAATCATCAGACACTCCCCATCTGCCCGTGTCTCTCAAACAAAGGAACATATGTTGGTGTAAAAGTATTTCCTGTAAGAAGCAATGTACACACAGTTTTTTGACCACCTCGGTAACCTCAGACCCAGAGATGGGAGAGCCCACCTCAGAGTCCCCAGGCTCTGCTTCCTCATTGGAAGGCATGTTAGTGGGATTTAGGAGGTCTTCAAAGTACTCCCCCCACCGACTCATAACGTCCCGAGTTGAGCTCAGCAGCGCACCATCCCCACCATATACGGTGTTGACACTGCACTGCTTCCCCCTCCTGAGACACCGGACGGTGGACCAGAATCTCCTCGAAGCCGTTCGAAAGTTGTTCTCCATGGCCTCCCCAAACTCCTCCCATGCCCGAGTTTTTGCCTCAGCAAACACCAAAGCTGCATTCCGCTTGGCCTGCCGGTACCTATCAGCTGCCTCCAGAGACCCACAGGACAAAAAGGTCCTATAGGAGTCCTTCTTCAGCTTGACGGCATCCCTCACTGCCGGTGTCCACCAACGGGTTCTGGTCAGCCGCCTCAACAATGGAGGCACGGAACATGGCCCATTCGGACTCAATGTCCCCCACCTCCCTTGGGACGTGGTCGAAGTTCTGCCGGAGGTGGGAGTTGAAGCTACTTCTGACATAGGACTCTGCCAGCCGTTCCCAGCAGACCCTCACAACACGTTTGGGCCTACAAGGCCTGACCAGCATCCTCCCCCACCATCGAAGCCAACTCACCACCAGGTGGTGATCAGTTGACAGCTCCGCCCCTCTCTTCAACCGAGTGTCCAAGGCATGTGGCCGCAAGTCCGATAACACAACCACAAAGTCAATCATTGAACTGAGGCCTAGGGTGTCCTGGTGCCAAGTGCACATATGAACACCCCTATGCTTGAACATGGTGTTCGTTATGGACAATCCGTGATGAGCTCAGAAGTCCAATAACAAAACACCGCTCTGGTTCAGATCAGGGGGTCCATTCCTCCCAATCACGCCCTTCCAGGTCTCACTGTCATTGCCCACGTGAGCATTGAAGCCTCCCAGCAGAACGAGGGAGTCCCCAGAAGGTATGCCCTCTAGCACCCCCTCCAGGGACTCCAAAAAGGAGTAAAAATAGGCACAAACAACAGTCAGTACCCTTCCCCCCACCCGAAAACAGAGGGAGGCCACTCTCTCGTCCACTGGGGTAAACCCCAATGCACAGGCTCCAAGTCGGGGGGCAATAAGTATGCCCACACCTGCTCGGCGCTTCTCACCGGGGGCAACTGCAGAGTGGTAGAGAGTCCAGCTCCTCTCAAGGAGATTGGTTCCAGAGTCCAAGCTGTGCGTTGAGGTATATCTAGCCAGAACCTCTTGACCTCACGCACTAGCTCAGGCTCCTTCCCCTTCAGAGAGGTGACATTCCACGTCCCAAGAGCCAGTTTCTGTAGCTGAGGATCAGACCGCCAAGGTTCCCGCCTTCGGCCACCAGCCAACTCACACTGCACCCAACCTTCTTGGCCCCTCCCATAGGTGGTGAGCCCATGGAAAGGAGGACCCACGTTACCTCTTCGGGCTGTGCCTGGCCGAGCCCCATGGGTGCAGGCCTGGCCACTAGGCGCTCGCAATCGAGCCCCATCTCCAGGCCTGGCTCCAGAGGGGGGCCCCAGTGACCCACATCCGGGCAAGGGAAAAAGTTGTCCAAAGTTTTGGTTCATCATTGGAGGTTTGTTGAACCACTCTTTGTCTCATCCCTCACCTAGGACCAGTTTGCCTTGGGTGCCCCTACCAGGGGCATAAAGCCCCGGACAAGAGAGCTCCTAGGATCATTGGGACACGCAAACCCCTTCACCACAATAAGGTGACGGTTCAAGGAGGGGAAGGTGCAAGTCTATTCCTAAAATGCTGTACAGCAAAAACAAAGCAGTGTTATGCAGGTTTGAGTCATAGTCTTTCAGCGCTGACACCCCAACCAAAATAAATAAAAATTTAAAAAATCAAAAGGGACAAAACCAAAAACATTAGTGTGTTTTAACAGTTGGTACGATGCACCCCCATAGCCCTTGTCACACATGTGCGATTAGGAGGCAGCCAAAGAGCCTAAGGTGAGTAAAACATCGCGAGATAGCGGGTCATCACGTGGTACTTACCTGGATTTCTTTTCATCAACAGAAAACCTGAAGAGAAATAATCTCACAACTTCCGGTTTCCAAAATGGCCGCCATGATGCCACTTCCCGCCAACCTCGATGACATCACTTCCAGCTCCTACAAATCACCTCACTTCCGGCCCATCATAATGAAGTTGTTTCCGGTTCCTGCTGCAACATCACTTCCTGCCAACCATTTCCTGTCATATGATTCATTCTTACTATAAAGCCGCCATTTTGTGATCAGTAAAACATTCATTGTACTTGCAAAGACTCTGAATCGCTTTCTTTTCATTATTGTCTGCATGACAATATACGGGGACGGTCCCCAAAACTTTATTTTGTTTGTGTGAAGATTTATTTACTCAGGAGAATCACCACACCCTTTATACGAAAACTACATGTACACAACCAAAATAAACTCAGTCTAACTTTTTTGAAACTAGCTCAGTAAGCTCCTCAAAAGGGAAAAATAAAGAAAAATGTTCACAAGAAAAATTAAGTGTGTGTATATACAAATAGAAAATCAAAAGAAAACTAAGCCAAAACCAAAAATTTATATAAACCTCCACTTGGAGATATGTAGGTACAAGAGATATTTGCAAAGCCGTCAAGAAAAAAAATTAACTGCTCATTTTAAAGCTCGGCAGCGCTTATCCTTACCTTGCCTTTTAGGTCCACTGACGACCCCTGTTGGCCAGCAACTAATTAAAAATATAACCATCCAGGTTATCCAGGCAATAGGGATGAGCAGGAAACATATTGTGCCTTTAGCAGGTGCTGAAACAAGAAGGCTGTTCTGGGGAAGTTCTCCTCTTGATAGAGGCTTATGACACCAGCAGTGTTTCTTTGGTTTTTTTTTTTTGCACATTGTCTTTAATTTTCTACATACTATTTTAGAAGCAGAGCTTGTTTTAGGTATGGGGTAAGTCAGTACAGAAAGACTGTTGAAGTATATGCTGTCACACACGTGTGCCTGAGGAGGGTCTTATGGGCTCTAAAATAGTAGGGAATATAGAGAAAAGTGTTACACTAGAGCTAAAATTCTTTTCTTTTCTGTCCTTAGAACTGAGGAAGCAACTCACAAGGCACCATGATGTCACTTTGGTTCTGCTCCTTCTGTTCCAGCCATTTAACCCCACCTGAAGTCACCGTTCATTTGCAAACCCGCATCTAAATGTTTCCCTCTGAGTTTTTTGAAGCATTTTCTCCAGGCTGAGGAAGACAGTGCTAAGACCTGACAGTCTTATTCCTTTTGTTGTATTTGGCCTTGTGTGATTTATTTATTTATTTATTTTTACTGGTGCTCGACTCTGCACCCCAACCCTTTATACATTTCTGTGGTTCCTGTTTACACAGTGCCTTACATTTTCTGTTGTAATTTTGTCTACCTCCATTCAGAGAAGAATTTGGATACAACAAAAGGAATTAAGATTGGTGGGACTTTATTTTTAGCTACTTTCATGAATCCCAGTGGCTAGAGACCAGAATGAGATGAAATATCTATGAATATCTGCACATTAAAAGTGTTGTTGCTTTGCTGCACTACTGACCATTTGATTGTCATCTTTGGTTATTTTAATGTATTATATGATTCACAAAATAATGTAATTGTCAAAAATTGGAACATATGGCATGAGAAAATTATATCTGCATCAGCAATAAACTACTGTTTGTCTACAGGAAAGTAAGAGTTTCCTTTATCATGGGAGAACTGTTTTACTTTAGAATAAGATGGGCTTTCTTCCCAAGATCACAGCTGTTGAAAGTCTTCCTGCAGTCAACCGATTGAACTTTCAAGAAGTTTTGTATCTTCATAATTCATAATTATCTTCATAATAATTTTTTTTAACTGTTTTTATGACGTGTAATATCTTCGTATTCATGTTTGGTCTTAAATTACTGCTAATGTTATATGGACTATTTTCAAAAGAGTATGTTTCTGTTATTATACCTTAAACTCTGTGTTTTATAAAATCTGACATATGTGTCCGCTTTCTCTCTTTTTATTCTACTGCAGCAAACTATACTGCTGTTAACTTATTCGAAGATTTTATATTCCACCCATTGTTCTAATTAGAAATGCTTTGGTCTGTAATTAACTTCAGATTGTTTTTTTTTGTTTGCATTTGGTACACTGTATTAATCTCTGAAGGGAAATCTTCTTTTCACATGACCTTTGGAGGTCAGGGCACAGGATCTTAAAAGGATAGGTTTCAAATTTATAAATAGAAGATTAGAATTTTTGTCTTCTGGAATACACACTGCACTTTTCTAGGATTCCTTATTTCTCCATTTTATTAATTTTTTTCCTTGTGTTATTTGTTTTGAGTTTGATGTAAACTTTCAATTATTGTATTGATTTCCTGCCTACTATAATTATAATTAATGCTGAAATGCTGTAACCCCTTTCACTGAGGACACATGCTAGAACATAGCCTCTGAGGTTTGCGATTAGGAAATTCCTGCTGAGTATTCTTTAATAGTTAGGCTTTAAATTAATGTAATACACATTACGTTAAGCTGCCTAGCCACTGAGGTTTTATTATGAAACACAAGCTAAGGTATGGTGCTTAGCCCCTGAGGTTTCATTATATAGCACAAACTAGTTAAACAGCCTTAACCTCAGAAGTTACAGATAAAAAATGACTACCAAAGTCGTATTGCTTTCTAGGGTATATGAACCAAAGTTTTGCAAATGACGGTAGCTTGACTTAATTCAGGCTAATGGATTTATATCATAAAGCTAAAATTGTTCTTTTAGATCCAAAGCAATAAATTCTAGTCATGGTGCAAACTCCTATTTCATCATTGGTTAGGAAACGTAAGGCTGCATTGGGACTGGGTGAGTTAAAACTTAATATCTGTCTAAACTCATCGCCAGGTAAAAATGCTGAAACCATTCCCCTGAGCAAAAATCCAACTTGACTGTTTAAACTCAAATGAAATTAAACATAAGAGGCTATCAGAATTTAAACACAATTTATTGCCACATACTGTATGAAAGCGGCCTGTATTTGCTCTTACAAAATCAGATACAGTACAGGTTTAAGGTGTTTACACCAAAACTGGTATCTGTCATGTTTATTTAAAAATTTGTAATGAGGTCACATCAACTGGGTTATTTAAAATATATACTGTAGTTATTCTTGTTCAGTTATTTCCTATGACAAAAGCTGAATTTTTCATTGATAAAGTCAATTTTAAGAAATATTACCATAGGATGTGTTGCCTATTTAGAACATAATGTAAATATGAATTTCAAACATGAAACAATAATGGCCTTATTAACCTATGCACATATAAACATATTTTACAGTTAGTTATTTGATAGTTCTCAGTCAAAACATCAGGGGCCTCATGCATAACACCGTGAGAATTTGCACTATAACATGATGTAAGCAAAAAAGCTGAAATGTGCTTACGCACAGAAAGATCTAGATGCAGGAATCTGTGTGTACTCCAACTTCCACGTTCTTCTGCTACATAAATCCTGGTCAGCATAAAAAGTAACGCTCGTGTGTGCACCTTCTGTCCCGCCCCAACTCCTCCCAGAATTACGCCTCTATGAATATGCAAATCAATATAAATAGCCCTTAAGCTCAGCCTTCTGTGAAAAGACAATGGGAAAAGCACGGGGGAAAATATAAGAATTTCAGCGAATACCAAGTGGAGGCAAGGAAAAACTTACTATTTGTTGGTTTAAACAGTGGTATAATCAACAAAAGGAAGTTCAACGAGTGACAGAGTATCGGAGAAACTCGAAAGCTCAACTTCACAAAGTCGCACAGTACCCGAAATAAAAAAGTTGTCACATATCAAAGTCGCCGTGAAAAGGCGAGTTGTAGCCCAACGTCTGAGTGTCATATGAAAGCTTATTAGGGTACAGAGTAAAAAAAATAGGCACACAGTGGGGAAAAAAGCAGGAAATGTAAACTTTAATCTCGAAATTTCCACTTTAATCACGTAGTTTATTTTGTCATTAAAGTAGAACATCATAAACCTCATCTTAAAATCGTTTAATTTACTAGTTTCTCAAATCCCATCGTAACTAAAGTAACATGTTAAATGCTTTGTTTTGTATTTGATCTTCTTTGTGCTCTGTATGTGAATCACTACGTGGTTCTTAAACTGGCTTACGCTTCCTCCGACAGGACACAGAATCCATTACATTCGTGATATTACAGCTGTCTGAATAGTTAAAATGCTGAGATATATTTGTGATATCTTTTTCATGATGATAGGAATGAAAGCATGTTATTAAACATGGGAACACGGTGGTGGTACTGTCTCTTTCAAACGTACTAACCCCCAATTCCTGTCCTTACTTTTCTTTCTCCAAATACCTAATCGACACACAATCAGCTCTGTAATAGACGTTAAGCCATCTGTAAGCTTACAATGATGATTCTTCAAAACTTTTAAGAAACATTGAAATATCTTCGTAGTACGTGTTTAATTATTCTATCCATCTATCCTTCCAGCATACAGCAATCAATCAGGATCAATCTGTGAACTAGCTAGCGCTGCGGCACCGTGTCCTCACATATTTAATTATTAACAATACAGATTATTTAAATGAAGTTAGTTTTATCTGTATAATATAATCAACATATTTTGCTGCATTTCATCTTAAAAATGATATCGTCATCATATGTAAATACAGTACACGCTTTATAAAGTGGTGCAGGTTGTGCAATATTATAACTGAAGTGCAAGATTACAGTAAGGTAATTGTACTTTTAAGTACAAACAGTTCTACAAGGAGCACTTGATGGACTGATTGACTGTGTTTAAAGTTCTTGGGATGAAACTGTTTCTGAACCACGAGGTCTGTACAGGAAAGACTCTGAAGCGTTTTGCCGTGGCTGAGGCAGCATGTGCTTGATGCTGTATCCTGATAATTCTCTTTCTGATCAGCGGCTGCTGTGATTCACCACTGAGATATAGTGATATAAATACTCCGAGTGGTGCAGTGAGAGTAATATGGAAAAAGATGTCCGCTGTGGCAACCCTTAACGGGAGCAGCTGAAAGCAGAAAAAGAAGGTGCAGTGAGAGTAACAATGCTAAAGCAGTTATGGTATTTGGAATAATATGACTATTCCCTGGACCATTATATTGTTACAGGTTAATTACAATCAGATGCATTACACTAATAAACAATATGCAGTTAGTTTCAGTGTATTTATGAAGCCGCGTCAGGAATGTGCATCTAAGAAAGAAAGGGTAACCACACAGGAACAGTAGCACTGTTTGACGCTGGGTGCTGCCAGTCTGCAAAACCAAGCGGAGAACTTGCATACGTCAGGGTATGAGGTACCGTGGAAATGTGCGTGGCTTTACGCCAAGTTTAGGTTTTATACATTGCGATTTGAACGTGAAAACGTTCTTACACATTTCTGTGCGTACGCACCATTTATACACGAGGCCCCAGTTGTCTAAAGTTGACTCCAGGTTTTTATTGTTTCTGTGCTCACTTACCAATACACTAATTGTAGTTATTTGGGTCAATAAATTATCCATCAATTGCTAAATAAAGAGTGTGCTGAACAGGCTCCTGTCAATCATGGAGAATCCACTGCATCCACTGAACAGCATCATCTCCAGACAAAGGAGCAGCTTCAGTGACAGACTGCTGTCAGACTATGCTACTCTTCAGTTCCACCCTGTGGGGGTGCCTGCCTCACACCCTCCACCATGCATTTTTTAACTTGCACTGTATTTTTATTTAATTAATATTGTTTTTATCTTTATGCTGCTGCTGGAGTATGTGAATTTCCCATTGGAGATTAATAAAGTATCTATTTATCTATCTATCTATCAAGAGTGGGCAGAGTGGTGGCTCTGAGGCTAGGGATCTGCACTGGCAATTTGAAGGTTGTCGGTTCAAATCTCGTAAATACCAAAAGGGTCTCTGCTCTGTTGGGCCCTTGAGCAAGGCCCTTAACATGCCATTGCTGAGCGCTTTGAGTAGTGAGAAAAGTGCCATATAAATGCAAAGAATTATTATTATTATTATTATCTATTGTGACAGATAGGGAACGCTGTCGTCCCCTTGAACCCTCAGATCAGACGCCAGACACCAGATAAAAGTCCAATAATTTGTTTTATTATTACAATAATGTGCACAAAGCACGCTCCACTCCACTATACTCATAAATCAAATACCATAAACAATCATCATAAATCCTCCTACTCCTAGATGCGTTTCCACCCTTCCTCCCGACTCAGCTCGTCCGTCTGGGATTTCCCATAGTTCTTTATAGTCCATTAACGCTCAGTCCATGTGACTTCCTAGCAGTTCCGGGTCAGATCAAAACTCTTCTTTTTCATCCCGGAAGTGCGTCATTTCCTCTGTCCCTGTGACCAGGGCGTACTTCCGGGTTATAGGGCAAATAAAAGTCTCTGAGCCTCCCTGCAGCGTCCCCTTGCGGCCCCCATGGTATCCAGCAGGGCTGTGAAGGAAAACTCCAATGTCTATGATGCCCTGCTGGAATTTGGGGCACCTCCATGTTACCGGAAGGGCTCCATCTAGCGGGGTGGGGGTATTGGCCGGGATGAACGGCCGGCCATATCTCACACTATCTATCTATCTATCAGTCATGCTAGATTCAAAAGTTGCATATTAAAAAAAAAAACACCAGTCATAATTATTTCAACCATTTAATGATATGTTGAGCAAAACATAAAGTAAGCAAATATTGTATTTAATAGTAAATCATTTTAATACAAGGAGTAAGATTACATGCACATGATTATTCCAATCTTATATGCAGTGCTTAAATTGAATGGTAAAAATATAACTCAGATGAAATCCTTATTTTAAAAAAACAAATTCTGGTTAAGCCCTTAATGCAAAACTAGAATAAAATAAGATAAATTGCATATGTCTCAACTAACCCCAAAACAGAATGCATGGAAACACCTTATTCCACTTACGAGTTTGAATGTGGTCTGCAATTTCACATTATCATAAAAGGCAGTGTGGTGCACTGATGTACTAAGAAGCTAATTCAGTCAAAAATATGGCTTCTGTAACAAGAGGTACACACTTAACTGGTCCGTTACCTGGTGCTCTTCTGCACATCTACCTAATGTGTCTACACAAAGCAGTCTTAGTATACATGTTAAGAAGCATGGATACATGTACAATGAGATTGGAAGGTATGTGGTGTTATGGGTCCACAGCTCGTTGAGCAAAGGCTGTTTCTTTTTAAATAAATAATCAGCGCACCTGAAGCGGCTTCGTAAATGGGCGTAGCGGTTGTGGCAAGGCGCAGGACAGTCCGTGGTGTGGGCGTTTCTCACCGAGTGCACAGGTGAGGAACTGCCCACATCCGTGATTGCTCCCATGGCTAATATGCTACAGCTGTGATGGCCCCGTGCATTATTTAAAAGAAGCGCGAGTCAGATCAGAAAAAGAAAAGAACGAGAGAAAAGAAAGGAAAAGAGAGGACTGAGGTTACAGGGAGCGAGGAAGCAGGCGGTGCAGGAGAGACAGACACGCGGTGCGTGCGTGTGGTGAGCGCGCGTACGAGCGCTCGAGGGTAGTTGCGAGGAAGCTGGGTGTTAGGCCGACACCCCGGTGTTGGAGTTGTTGTTGCTCCCGCTGAGTGACCAGGTAGCGGGAGTGACCAGGTGAAAGCGACGAGCCGCGTAAGGCCGAGATGGCAGTGGAAGTCGGGAGGCTTGGTGGTGGAGTCCCCAACGTGGGCGACCTGGCCGTTGGTGGAAATCAAGTCTCGGGGACTGGAATGAGTGCCAGACCTGGAGCCAGGGATCGGGAGGTCTCCAGTCTCGTGTGTGTGAGAGAGGGCAGCTGCAGAGAGCGTCTCGCCTGCTGCAAAGCCCAATTGGGAGAAGCAGGTGAGACGCTAACGTAGAAGAGCACCGGACTTGTTGTTGTTGTTTTAAAGACTGCTTCCATGAGAAGATTTTAATCTCTGGTTTTTAAGGATTGTGTTTTTTCTATTGTTTTAACCTCCACATTTTTTTTTATGGATTATTTATTTAATGAAGATTTTGAGAAGCACTGCACTTTATTTTGAACACCTGTTTTTGCTGACTCTTGTAATAAAAGCACTTTTCACTTTTTACCATCCCCTTGCTCAATTGTTTATTGCCTTTACTGACTAGCTCATCGGTAATATTACTGACGATGTTGGGTTGAAGGGCTCCCGAATAGCAATGGGAGTGTGGAGCCAGAACCCACATCGTCACAAGGTACCATCGTTGATTTTTCTTGTTTGCATAAGTTATTAAATGAGTTTACGCTCCAGTTTCAATTAATAAATTAACCACAATAATCTTTTCCTACCACTTTTGCAAAGTGTATTTCATAATCTGTGTATAGTATAAATAATCTTGGGTCCATAATTACTCCCCTTTGAAATTTTAAGGAAAGCATGCATTGTGCTCCCTTTATGATCAATAGTGCATCATTAGTGTTAAAATGATAATAAGAACAAAATTAATCACACTTTATTCATTTCATGGAGTATGAAAGTGGCACATGGAAAATAATTTTCATAAGAACGAGAGTTAATATTTGTAAACTTCTATGCTTACATGCACCCTCAAAGTTATGAAAAACATCCATAAGAAATTCAGTATAAATTAAAGCTATTTTAATATCAATAAACCTAAGTTTTTAAATAAATAAATAAGATGTAAATGTTACACAAGACAATAAAAGCTACAAAATATTATGTTTTTTGAAGACTAGAATGCCATAATAATAATGGGCATACAGATAATTTAATCGTTACTATAATTAAATAGTTAAGAGCTAGTTATTTTGGGTAGGTGCTCATATCCTGTCGTATACAGCAAGGCAGGTGAAAAAAGTCTTTGTGAGGTCAACCTCACAATTGCAGCTGAATATTTCCAGGTTAGTGCTTTTTATGTTTCATACCATACAAAGTCACAATAATAATGCACATTAAGTAGACATAGTTAATTTTCCACAGTATGTTAGCCTTCTTTGTGGCCATTCTGTTTTCTAACTAATTGCAGTGACAATCTTATGTACTATATGCCCCTAGTCAACTGTTCCTATTGCTATAAAATGAAATATTCATAGTAATACAGGGTTTTCTATAAACTCTTGTGACCAGGTTTAGAACTATATTTTAGTTACCATTAATTAATCTAATAAACTTTTGAAATATAATTAAAATCATTTTGGTTTTATAGTCAACACCACTTTTCAGTGTCAAGCATGGGCGTCCCATTGATTTTTCCTGTTGCCATTCACATGAAATCATCACATTGACACTCTTCAAGATGATGGCATACATGAGGTTTGTCTATAAAAAGATAATTGTGACTTTACATACTGTAGATAAAGAAAAGATAGCAGACAAGGTTTAGGACAAGGTTTTTTTTTTTTTTTTGCTTTTTGACAATGATTTTTGTCTCTTGGTTTGTTACTTGTCATCTGGTTCTCTTATTTTTTTGATGCAGAAATGTACCTCTTTATTGGCATTATCTTTAGATTGCCCTTAAAGTTAGTACTTTATTTCCCAATCAAAACATTCCTAACATTTTTAGTCTACGTGGCTTCCTTTAGCATTAGGCTTAACAGGAATATTCAAGAAGCATTCTTTTCAGAAAAAATAATAAATCACCACTAATTTGTCACACTGATTCCACCCACTTTATATTAGATCAAACAAAAATGTCTGTGAGAACAGTGAAACAAACAATGGAATAAAATGAAGAATGATACAAAGGTATTAATGAAAACATAACAGCTTTTTAGGATCAAAAAGGTGTGTCAGCTTGGCTGTCTTTGGCCACCACTGGTACAATTCCATAACTGTTGACTTGCCATCCAATCCATTTACGCTGGATTTCTGATTGGACCTGCAGGTTAAAATTATAAATCTATAAATACAGTTACAGTATAACGGTAACATTCAATTGTAAAATATAGTCTATATTTTATTTTTAACTGGTCTTTCATAAGATAAGGTATGAAGAAGAAGAAGAAAAATAAGAAAGTAAATCAGGTGTCTTTAACCATTTATACTTTTTCTCTTGAAATGAGATTGGATTGACCTAAACAACATTAGGTAATCGGGTAGAAAAATAAAAATATGTTCTTTTGTAATGGTCCTTGGATTTTTTGTTTTATTTTTTGTAACAGAGGTTAAGAAAATGAAATAGTAGATAAACCCATAATCCAAATAGCGAGGTGGTACTACATTTTCAAAACCAAAAGGCATGCAATATGGGTCCTTTTTCTAGCAGGTCATAGTGTCAGTAGATTGTTCCCATTTTCTCTGTGTTCACATGCTTTTCTCCAAGGAATTCCTCTTTCCATCCCAAGAAGTTTGTTAAGTTGAATGGTAAATTGGTTGCATTTTGTGTCCTATGTAGTGGATCTTCTCTAGGTTTGGGCACCAGCATTGTGTTTCCTGTAAACATCTAATATTAAGGTTAGATTTAATAAATATAAATGTAACAGATACATTTTTTAAAATTTTATTTATACATATTTTCCTAATTAATATATTAATTTCTGAAATGTGTATAACAATAACAAAATATTTTAAAAAGGTCAGAAGATAAAATGTGGCCTAAATTTAGAAAAAAGTCAAAAACTGGGATATTGTAAGCCCTGTCAACCAAAGCTGAGACATAAGGCAAAAAATCAAAAAGTCCAGAAAGCAAGATAAATTCTAGGAATTTCAAAAGGATTTTTTTAAATAGCAAAACAGCCAACTAAAAATAGAAAGGGTGACCTTTTAAACTGTTATAAATTAGGAATTGTAAATTGAGTAACCATTGGTCCTAGCCTTGTGCCCAGAGTTGACAGCAGCAGTTCTAACTCTGCATGACTCTACACTTGGAATGACTGAGTTTACAAAACGGATTGATGAAAAATTTGAAAGAATTATTGATTTTGAGCATTTAAGTTAGTTTGTGTCTAATTGTGTGTGGATTCAGGTAATGTATTCATAATTCAAGCACATATCTGCCTAATCCTGGCCAAGAATTAGAGTGGCCAGATTCTCCTGTAGTAGCTGGAGCTTGTTTGCGTGTCAGTTTTTAAGTCATTCTTGTAATTGCTTCTTCTTTCTGTTTTTAATTAGTATTAGAACACATACACTCACTAAGCAAATTATAGGTAACTATGCAATTATCTAATCAGTCATTCATGTGAAAGCACCACAATGCATAAAATCATGCAGGTACAGATCTGGATATTCAGTTATTGCTCATAACAAACACCAGAATGGTAAAAAAAAATGTGATCGTGACTATGGCATAATTGTTGGTGCCAGACGTGCTGGTTTGAGTATTTCTGATCTCCTGGTATTTTCACGCACAACAATCTTTAGAGGCTACTCAGAATTTTACGAAAAACAAAAAAAATATCCATTGAGTGGCAGTTCTGTGAAGAGACACCTTATTGATGAGAAAGGTCAGGGGATAAGAGCCAGGCTGGTTTGAGCTGAGAGAAAGGCTATGGTAACTCAGATAACCACTCTGTATAACTGTGGTGAGAAGAAAAGCATCTCAGTATGCACAGCATGTCGAACCTTGAGGTGGATGTGCCACAATAGCAGAAAACCACATTGTGTTTCAGTCCTGCCAGACAAGAACAGACAGTTGTGACTTCAGTGAGCACAAGCTTTCCAAAATTGGACACCAGAAGACTGGAAAACAGTAACCCGGTCTAATGAATCTTGACTTCCGCTGAAGCAAAGATGGTAGATTCAAAATTTGGCATCAACAACATGACTCCATGCACCTAACTGGCTTTTTGTCAACGGTCCAGGCTGATGGTTGCCTAATAGTGTGGGGAATGGTTTTGTGGCAGACTTTGGGGCCCATTAATACAAATCAGTCATCACCTGAATGTCATGGGCTATTTGAGTATTGTTACTAATCATGTGTAATTCTTGATGACCACAATTTACCACCTTTTAATGCATGCTTCCAGCATGAAAATGGTGGTTTTATGAACATGACAACGAGTTCAGTGTTGTTCAGCTGCCTTCCCAGTCACCAGATATGAATCTAGTAGAACACCTTTGGGATGACTATAGAATGGGACAGTCACAGCTGACATATATGCAGAAATTGCATGATGCAGTCATGTCAACATGGACCAGAATCTCTAATGGATGTTTGCAACATCTTGTGGAATCTATGCCACAAAGAACTGAGGCTGTTCAGAGAGCACAAAGAGGCCCTATCCAGTATTTATATATATATATATATATATATATATATATAGTATATACACTCCTCACTCACGCGCCAGCCTCAGGGTGTATCTTACCTCCACTTAGCTAGCAAACGAGAGAACTACTTAATGGATTTAAATGAAAGCAAATGAAAAAGAAGAGGAGTCAGGTCAAGGCAGAGAAGGTTTGAGAGAATGGAGGCAAATGGTCGAGGTATTGGCTCAAGAAGAGTGAGCAGATGATGCTCAAGAGGTAGGGTCACTCCTGTTGAGCACCCAGGAAACAGGAATGACCAACCGTTCCAGGAGATCCCGCAGACACCAACGGACAATGGCGGGAGAAGGGAGCAGTGATTGCAGTGCTGCCTGCTGAACAAAGAGGGATAGTGGTGGGGAAGACACGTACCAGTGAGAAGAATGTTGACTGCACTTGTTAGTGAGTGTCTCTGCTGGCTAAGCAGACCTAGTTAGGTAAAGAGCAGAAATATGGTTTAGATGGAAACACCATGGCTCATGATTTGTTTTTAATGGGCAGATCCTAAACGTGATTTAACTCTGTTTTACCTGTGGATTATTTATGAATTATTTACTGATTCATCACTGTTTTCACTATGAACCATTTATTAACTAATTTGAACTCAATTTAAAAACTGCACTGTTTGTGCTCAATTAATAAAGGCACAAATTCACTTTGCACCATACTTTTTCTGTGTTATGTGTCCTCATTAACAGGCTCATCTTGGTCATGACTATTGATGGTCCTGGGTTCATGGATTTGACGTCAGCTGCAGGCAACACGGATGGTCAGGCTGACTGTTTCAAAACATATGACTCAAAGAATCTGTACTAAATCTGCATCAATACTGCAGTGGACATTACAGACATACCTTTCCTACTGTATACAGTGGAACCTCGGTTCACGACCATAATTCGTTCCAAAACTCTGGTCGTAAACCGATTTAGTTGTGACCCGAAGCAATTTCCCCCATAGGATTGTATGTAAATATTTTTTTAATTTTTAAGCACAAATATAGTTAATTATACCATAGAATGCACAGGGTAATAGTAAACTAAATGTAAAAACATTGAATAACACTGAGAAAACCATGAACAACAGAGAAAACTAACACTGCAATAGTTCGTGCTATAGCGCTAAGAACCGCTCGCTAAAGACACTTTTTTTAATGAGTTTTAAGCACAGGGAAAAAATGAACATTTGAAAAATCCGTAATTTAATAAACCACCAAGAAAAGTAACATTGCAACAATGCACGCTACAAACCAATCGCTGTAAACAGAAATGAAAACAAAAACAAGCCCAGTGCATTCTTTAACTGCATTCTCTACCTTATGCGTCCAGCTCTCTCTCTCATGTGTGCATGTCTCTCTCGCGCGCCTGTGTGTGTGTGTCTCTCTCTCTCTCTCTCTCTGTGCCTGTGTGTGTCTCTCTCTCTCTCGTGCGCCTGTGTGTGCATGTCTCTCTCGCGCTCCTGTGTGTCTCTCACTCGCGTGCCTGTGTGTGTGTCTCTCTCTCTCGCGTGCCTGTGTGTGTGTCTCTCTCTCTCGCACGCCTGTGTATGTGTGTCTCTCTCTCTCTCTTGCGCGCGCCTGTGTGTGTGTCTCTCTCTCTCGCGCGCCTGTGTGTGTGTGTCTCTCTCTCGCTCTCGCGCGCCTGTCTGTGTGTGTGTGTCGCGATCTCTCTCGCTTGCTTGCTGCACAGGAAATGCCCAGGGAGAGACTGAACACGTACAAACCGAAAGGGATACTGGCTTGTTTGTATACTGATTGTGTGGTCGTGAACCGAGGTTTCACTGTATATGTTGATGTTTTGGTTGAATAAAATTCAGTGTTTTCCAAGGGTAAACATAATGTTAATTAGGTTAATCCAATTCAGGATTTTTGGAGCCAGAGAATATTCCAGTGTCATTGTCAAAAGGAATGAAACACCCTAGACAGGGTGCAACTCCATTTCAGGGCCCATAATCACAGCAGCATAAGGTTCACTTGTAAACACCAACTGTCCTAACTAGCACATCTTTGGAGAAGTGGTAGTTAAAAGCAATAGAGACATGGAGAGAATGTGCAAACATTATAAAGACAACAACTAGGTATGTGATTAAACAAAGGATATTTTATATATGAGGCAATACCACTGTGCCACCGTGCTGCCTATTGAGAAATAAAATGAAAATAAAATAATAGAGAAATTAATATTTTTTAAGAAAAAGTTGTGACAGCTAAACTGGGTCTGATATATGGGACTGTCCAGGGAAATATGGGATGACTGATCACCCGAAACAATGTTCATTTGCAACACACAATAAATACAATATGCGATGTAATAGATTTTGGTTATTGAAGAGAAATATCTAACAAAATATTGTAACTCATTATTGTTCATTTGTGTTGTGTTGTCTGAGAAGTCATCAAGGTGATACATAATGTCATTTTGCATGCAGTTACGGTGATTCACAAGTGAGAACTCTAAAATGGACTACTTCACTATTGCTGAATATTCTAGTGCAAATCTTTTACTGTCCACTAGATGGCTCAAAAGTGTAATTTCTGCACCCTGAATGTCAAGTTGTACTACAGAATCCCCATCTATTGTATCTAAATGGCTTTACACTTATTCCATACTTATTTGTTTGATATGCTTGATTATTATTATAGAAGATAGGTTTATTTTCTTAACAAATTTTGCACCATACACTAATGGCACTAATATCCCATGTTAAAGCAGACTTACTTCTTGATTGAGAAAGCAGTACAGAACAGCAACTAAGAAACCCTGAAAAACAAAAGATGATAATTAGAGAATCATATTTTGTAAAAAGGGTACATCTATGAGTCAATTAATAATTTCTGACAATATTCTGTAAATGGTGAGTGAACAGGGATTGAGAATGTGATTTACTGCCTGTTCTCCTCAAAGGTTTTCTGATGCTTTTCAACCCTTTTGTTTCTTACATTTGTTTAAAATGAGTTGTCATTGCATGCAAGTTACATAATTCGGTACTCAGAGAGCAGAAATAAATTTCCACATTGGCATGCCAAAAAATATATTTAATTATAAATGCAGTTAAAATGTTCTGTATATATTCCGAACTGAAGAGTGTGTGTCATTTGTTGTAAATTTTATGTCCCATTTTTATTTTAATAGTAAGCCCCTGATAACACAGTAATAATTACACAAATACGATATAGCCTGTTTATTTTAAAAGCAGTTTGAATGTTTTCTATATTTTATGTATTTTCTTTTGATCTCCCAATAATTAAAAAATGCTTCATTTGTGGTTGGGCCATGCTACAGAACATACTCAAGCCTTTGTAATAAGAAGATTATTTTTTAAACAACAAATTTACACTCAATTTTACTGTAGTTTTACATGACTGCACACATTCCCATGGCCCTGTAGCACAAACTGTTGGATCAGAAAATTGATTTTTTGGTAGATCATTTGTCTTATGACTCAAATTCTGATTCATACAACTTATAGATAAGTTATATAATTATAATTTTACTCATGCAGGAAGACATTCTCAAAAATATGAGTTACATTCAGCAATTATGTCATTCAGAAATTACAAACAATATGAGCTAATCATAAATAATATTCTCCAACCTGATTAGTCCAGTTCAAGGCCACGTGGAGCTGCGACCCATTTTGGTAGCATTGGGCACAAGGCAGGAACCAGTCTTAGACAGGATGCTTGTACGTCACAGAGCACACAAAGGCCAATTTAGAATGCACATCTTTGGAAACTCAGTAATGCAGTGTTATAATATCCTCTAGTTCATTGATTAGCTAACCCATTTAGTCTTGTTAAAGGTTGTAGAAGTCCAGAGCAAAGACGGTGCAGGGCAGGAACCAATCCAGGAGAGGATGCTATTCCACTGAAAAACATGCCCCCTTCCAAACCCAGTTACTTATAATGGACCATTTTATGACTCCCAATTAAACTAACATTCACATTTTTTAAAACAATCAAAGAATCAGGAAGAATTTGCAAATTCTGATTTCGTAATCACTGAATTAAAATTTTAACTCATGAAGAAATACATTTAATTTGTATAAACAACTACTGAATTTGTAACGTAGTAATTAATTTGTTAATAAAATAAAGAATTCCAAATTTAACTGGAAAAAGAAATAAAAAAATTGATTCCCATAAATAGCCACTCTATTCGGAATGTAGTAATGCATTTCTGCTAATAATGTCTATAACATTAGTTCTTATACCCTGAAATCCATCTATATTACAAGTAGTGATGAGCGAACCCCAAAGAGTTTGCTTCCCTATTATTTTTGCGAAATCACAGAAATGTTCAATATACATTGAAGTCAATGGGGAAGGAGGAACTGAATTAGTTTTGAGTTGATTATAATGATGCAAATGGTCTTTTTAGTGTTCCTGAGGGCCACAGAAGTGGCTACCAATTATGCTGGACTGATTACTGTGGTAAAAATTAGATCTGTGCACTGAGGCAGTAGTGGTAACCACTTCCATCAAGAAGAATGAAATGCCTTGTGAATAGTAATAAATCTTTCATTATTATTATTTTGTGTGTTTTCTGATGAGGGGTAGAAAGAGGGGTTGGCTCCTTTAAGGCCTGTTTTCACTGTATTTACAACTTATGGCTAATTATGCATGCAAATTAGCCATGTGGCACTGTGAGCACATAGAGATCAGTGTTATATACTGTATTTGGTTGCAGTACTCATAATATTCTTGTTATGGTCAGCTAATGCAACCCTCAAGTGATAATACTTGAAGTTTTTTTTTTTTGAATGCGTGCGGGGTGGAAAGTTGAATATTAACCAGGTCATGACATTGCGAATGCATGAAGCAGTTTTACAAATATCTTACATGTATGAATGCATGAAAGTTCTGTGCATGGTTGCAAGAGCTTTGTGAAGTCACCCATACCTCGCAAAGCATCATGATGTGCTAGGAACAAAAAAGTTTGTCTAAGCTGGCCAATTGGTGAATTTCCATGAAAATATTCAGTGAACGAGGAACAAAAACCTCTTTGGCAATTTTCACCGATAAAAACTAATGACAAGAATCCATTTTCTGAACCCATTTACAGCTGATGTTCATCACAATGGGCAAAATAAACAACTTCAATTAAAACAGATACAAATGTCTTTAAGATGAAAACCAGAGACACAGTGACTTCCTCCAGATTTGCATCCCATCCCTTAGAAATGTGAAGCAGCAGTGCTAATCATTACAAATCCATGTCTTACTTATCGCATGGGTACTGATACAGGAATCTTAACATGTTCTTGATTTGGGTATACATTTGTTTACAAACCTGAAAGGATCCCAGACAAAGTTCCATGAACAACCTTGCACTTTCACTCACATGCTGTGGTAGGAAATTAAAGACCATGTAGTGTGTTCCAAACAAGGGAATCAGAAGCAGTGTTGACTTTGCCAGACGCCTGCAATACAAAGCAGAAGAGATTTTAAAACATTCAACATCCAACATCTGTATGTCTGTCTGTATGTCTGTCCGCTTTTCACAAGAGAAATACTTAACGGATATTTTTTCTATAATTTGTGTGAATATTCCGGTTGATTTTGCGACTTCTCTCATCGCGCTAAGTATCATAGTTTGCTTGCTGTACCGATTTATTTACGTGAATCAGAGAGAGAGACAGTGGGACGAGGGCAAGGGGAAGCGTGACGTCAAGACTAGGGAGCCGGGAAGAGCCCTCCTCGCTGTCCTGTTTCACTATTACATGGGCAGAGCCGTGGTTACATACAAAATATCCTGGTTTTAACATTTTTTTCAAATTGTAAAAACCAAAAAGGCAGTAATTAATTTTAAATAGAAAGCGAGAAGGCTGGATAGACTGTTTGAAAATCCAGAGAATAAGGTGTATCGAAATAACTTAAAATATTTTCAAAAAGCAATTAATTGGTATCATTATTTTTATAATGTTTTATATATTGTAATGCAGGACCAAGAAGAGACCACAATTACTGGCAACTTTAGATTGTGTAGAGCAGTAGCTGGGCAATAAGATGCCCAAATGGTTTTTGCAGTGGCAATAATGACACTACACCGCTGGTACCCTGGAGTAAATTTTCCTGGAGTATAAATATGGATTGAATGCACTGGGAGAAGATTGGGAATTTCAGGAGTCAGCCAAACTGTTGGATGGCAGCATGGAGACCTGTGACATTTACATTTATTCATTAAGTAGACACTTTTATCCAAAGAAACTTACAAAAGAGTTCAGTGTAATTGAGTAAACATCAGTCAATGTTCTGTTTTGAGAAAAATATTATAGGACAAGGTCACAAAAGTGACCAACACAAATGAAAAGCTCTAAACCAATTACAACAACACAAGAGTATTTCATTCATTCATAGCTACAAAGAACCTAGCATCAAAAACATTTTCAATGAGATATTCACAGAACAAGATCAGTGGTGTGAATGGAGGTTGACAGCTGGTTTCACCATCTAGGAGCTAGAAATGAACAGAACTTGGATTGAGATTTAATGCCACATACAGGTGGTATGACCAGATGTCATTCATTAACAGACCTGAGTGGGCAAGAAGGAGTGTAGGACCTCATGCATCTCTCCATATACATAGGCGTTAAATCATTGACTACCCAATAGGTAAGCATCAGTGATTTCAAATGAACACATGCTGCTATCAGGAGACATTGGAGTGAACTGAAAAGAGCGGTGGCGTGCTGCAGTCCGTGTTGGTTCAAAAAAAGAGATGCTGCTACATTTTGTACCATTTGCAAAGGCATGGCAGTGCATACAGGTACCCCATCTGCAGTGGTCAAGACATGACAAAACCAATGTATCAACCAGTAGTTGAGCTGTATAATTTGTCAGATATGGTCTGATTTGCATTAACGAGAGAAAACTGTAATGTGGTCAGCAGAGAATAGCCAGCCATTGATCATCACTTCAAGGTTATGTACTGACTTGGTCGGTGTTAATAATAATAAGCTGAGCTTTATGTAGTCAGTTGCTTTGAATAGATGGGCTGTGAGGCTCCATTGATGACCCAACTCAATGTAGTATATTTTTCCTCTTTTTTCAGGTATTGCAATAACATTCTTTACATTTTTAAAAACACAAATAAGTGTTCAGAATCTTCTGTTCTGCTTGAAGTGGCAGGAATTTGCTGTTATATCTGTCATATGCTTTGCTTTTGTCTACTGCTCTGGTTGAACTGTTCAAAAATGTCTAAGAGACTGACTTAGCACATGCTGGCCATTATTTAACATAATATTTTTGTAGAAGTATTCTTCTAGTGTTTTGTTTATTATAGTTTCAATAATTTTACTCAGGATATGCAGTATGTAGGACTTATTAATCTGTAATTACTATGATCCATATTTTTAAACCCTTCTGTTTTGTGAATTGGAGTTACAGCGACAATTTTCCAGGAATCAGACTCCATTTACCTGTTTAGTAATTGCTAGAATATTTCTAGTAAACATCTATAAATGATGTATTTCATTTCTTTCAATATACCAGGGAAAATTGCATTGGACCCTGGAGTTGTTTTTTTTTTTAAGTCCTCAATGCATTGAGGGTCTGAAGTACTTTTGATTCTTCTCTGTTAAAGCCTGTAAACTCAGGGCTTTCTTGTACTTCTGCATGAGTCATCCCATTTATCTCTTCTTTTATGAAAGACTGGGTAAGGTTTTTATGTAGTTGATTTGTTGCTTATTTTCACTGATATGTCCTAGTGTGTCTCTAAGGCTTCTTAAACTTTCTTTTATTGCTTCTTACTACAGTAGTACCTAAAACATGTTTACTGCTTGCTTGGCCTCAAGGGCAACTTTTTATTATTTGGTTTCTTTATGAACCTTTTAAAGTTTTTCAGATTCCTACACTACTTTCTGATATTCCTCTAGAACTACATTTTTTGTCTCTTTTTAAATTTTAACATAGGATGATCACCTTAGTCTTACCATTTTTAAAATGCCTTTAATTATACATCTACAACATTTCTTTTGTCCTTTCATTTTATTTTTTGGGGTATATTTTTTCCAGCTTGATTTACAATGTCTCTAAGGCTGGAATGTGAATTTTAAAATCACATCTTTGCTTCCCTTTAAAGAGACAGAAATTCTATAAAATATACTAGGGGGCTCTGCCCCGTGCTCACTTCATTTGCCCACCCCCAGGTTTGGTTTACCAAATACACAATTTAAAGTGACTGTTATTTTCATGGGAATTGTAACATATGCATTATTTTCACTTTTACTTTAAAACTTTTGTAAAAGCAATACTTGTCCTTTATTTCTGGCCCGGCGCGTGGTTAAATCTTTCTCGCGGGACATATAACGCTGCCTGTGGGGCTGCTGAACTCACACTAAGGAGATGTCGTCAGAGAATCTGCTGTCTTTCTGCTGCTGCTGCTGGTGAGCTGTGTGTTCTTTTTGTCACGCTGCATGACGATCATTTAAAAGCCTGTACAGCAGCTATCCTTTTGCCACTTCGTGTCTCTGCCGCTCACATTGTGAAGGGGGGACTGGATGCACGCTAAGGAGTTGCAGTCGGATCATCTGTTGGCTTTTTGCTGCTGGCGAGCTGAGTTTCCTGCTTGACGCACTTTGCGTTGATCATTTCAAAGCCTGTACAGCAGCTGCCCTTTTGCCACTTCGCATTCCTGCGCTTTTGTTGGAAAAGGGGGGGGGGGGGTTGGAGCTGCTGAACGCACGCTAAGGAGAAGCCGGCTGCTGCTGCTGCCAAGCTGCGTGTTCTGCTTGTCGCTTGTTGTTGTTTTAAGAGCTGGGAGCACATGATGTCTGTCTGCCAAAAGCATTCCAACAGCTGCTTGGTTAGATGTCCGTGAACTTCTTTTAAATGTTGTCTCACGGCCTTGTCTCACGTGACATTAAAGTGTCTCTCCCGGGACTTCAAATTGTCTTTGCGTGACGTTAAAGTGTCTCTTGCGGGAAGTCAAATTATCTTCGTGTGACGCTAAAGTGTCTCTTTCGGGATGTCAAATTGTCTTCGCGGGACGTCAAATTGTCTTCATGTGACATTAAAGTGTCTCTAGTGGGAAGTCAAATTGTCTTCGCATGACATTAAAGTGTCTCTTGCTGGACGTCAAATTGTCTTCCGAGAAGATCACGTCTCGTCCCCCTAGTCTCCCTCCCAGGATTTATTTTTATAATAGAGAGATAACCAATATGATTGAGATTGCAAACCAAGTGCACCATCAGTGCCTTGTAGACATTGTATTTATTGTTCCATCCATCACCAAACCTGCTCCACCCAGTTTAGAGTCAGAAGAGTTAAATTCTATCCCAGAAGCACCAGGTGCCAGGAAGTATCCAACCCTAGGACAGAATGCCTGTCAAAGTCAGAACACACTTTTACATACACCTTACCTCACTTGTACGGGGTCAATTAACCTAACACACTTGTCTTATGAACACCTTATATTTAAAATACAGCCAAGGCTAAATCTACAGCAGTGTTACACTCTGTTGGAGAGGATGAGATATTGAGATGGCAGTGATAGACTGGCCGTCTAGCTCAGTGAAGAGGAATACTTATGTTTTGTATGTAGTCTTTACCCCATTTTCTGACACCAATTGCACACACATCCTACCTAGAATGGGATCTTTCTCTGAATTATGAACAGTCTCAGATAACTAGGAAATCTGTTTCTCTTCTCCATATCAAACAATTTTCTGCCATGACGTTTTCAAGATTTCTTCAATTTTTTTCCCTACA
>JANRMT010062817.1:29535887-29563250 GCA_026402145.1 Polypterus bichir lapradei
ATCTATCTATCTATCTATCTATCTATCTATCTATCTATCTATCTATCAACCATGGTGATAGAATAAATTTGAAAATATTTTATACTTCTTGCCCAATGTATACATTCAATGCCTTTCCTCAGTATCCTCATGCGTCTAATTCTGTCTCATCCAGCACTCCCTTTCTGATAAAGCCTGCTTCTCAGACTCTGCCATTATTTTTAAGGTGCCGTGTGTATTTGAAGGCAACTCTCAGCATGTCTCCTTGTCTGTCACTTCCTCATTCGATCTCATCACCAACTTGCTATGCATGTTAGCTTTGAAATCAGTGCTTTCTGTTGTAATTGATTTTAACTTTATTACATGTCTCTACTCAGAGTAACAAATCACTGTGATTTGTTTGATTTATTCTAATGGACTTCAGTTTGAAGATTTTATATAGTTCTATTGCTACTTAATAAATCTGTCAAAACATTTCCAACCCACATAAAACTAAATGTGTTGTGCAAATGTGTTCTTCATGCTAAGGCGATTGTAGTTAGCATTTGGAGATGGAAGAATATGTTAATAATCTTAAGCTTTAACTGTTTTTTTGAAGAAAATAAATTAACCATTTGACTGTGATATACTGAAAGATTTTTTTTTATTATTATTGATCTGCTATTTGGAATTTGTGGCTTTTTACCATACTCAGCACCTGAACTAATTTTCCTGTGCTTTCTCTTTTTCAATTTGGGAAATTGCATGAACTCTATTTTAGCTGTTGAATACAAAATCAAATAAAACTGATTGTATTAACAGAATATTTTACCCAAATATATTTTTTATACTTTGCATACTTTACGTGTTTTGTAATAATGACAGAAAAAAAGTTTAACCTCATGTTTACATGAAAGAGAGAGAGAGAGGCTAGGAGCGCACACTGATACAGCACATTGTCGCACCCACCACATGACAAACCAACTCAGGATCCCAGATTATGACCCAAGTGCAGCCATGCAGCGGGTGACACCTCAGCACCACACAAGTTCAGATGGAATGGAACCATTGTGAGGTTTTTTATGGTGGCTGGAGTGACAATTCTGCCACCAACTCGCAGGTTTTTCCCTGCAGGTTGGAGGGCCTACATGCAGGGCTGGATGCAGGTTAACATCATACCCAGGACGGAGCAATTGTAGGTTAGGTTAAGAGCCTTGCTTAAGGGCCCAATGAAGTAGAGACACTTTTGGCATTTACGGGGTTGGAACCGGCAACTTTCCAATTGCCAAGTGCAAATCCCTGGTCTCAGTGCCACCACTGGGCCCACTCCTTTTACATGAAGAACAGAGATAAAGTTTATGTCAAAATACAAGCAAATAGTGACTAGTGCTGTAAAATGCAATGTGAACATCAATGGAAAAAAAATTGCAATTCACAAGAGTACTACCTTCTATTCAAAATCTCAGTCGCGTGTGATTTGTGTTTACAGTTTGTGATTTCACAGATTTCTCTGGAAGTATCTATTTAATGATATTTTATTAAAAAATGCATTTTTCATGCATGTTGTAGGCATGCGAGAGGATAACTGATACAGCGCCACACAGATTAAAAATTTGCTAGAAAGTAAATCCAAATCCAGAGAAGACCATGCAGGAGCTCTAACCTCTATTCCAATTCTGTCCTTCCTGGTAGACTGATAATTGCAAATTTTCTGAGTTACATACAAAAAAGTAAAAAGATCAAGCTGCAATCAATTTAAGTTTTGCTGACTTTAAATATATGAATCCGGCTACTGTGACAAACAAATCTATATAGACCAAACAGACAACAATTAGCGTTAGCAAATTATTCATGCATGAATACCTGAGCAATACTGACCAAATAAAAAGTCATAACTAAAACAGAGAAATGCTTATTTTGAAAAGAAAAGTAAAGTAAAGGAGGCTGATCTTGTTGCTGATGTGGCAGTGAATTATGCTCTTGTGCTGAATGTCCAATGGGCCAATTAGAATGAATGGTTGGTTTATCCAATATAAGCATGTTTCAGAATGTCATTGTGTCTGTATTTCATTCATCAGTCATTTTTAATGTTTGTAGTCTTGTATGGTAAAAGCCAAAAGAATAGATACTTAATATATTCTACACATACAGTTCAAAAAAATTTAATTAAAGGAACACTTTTTAATCAGAGTATAGCATCAAGTCAATGAAACATTTGGGCTATTGATCTGGTCAGTTAAGTAGCAGAGGGGGTTGTTAATCAGTTTCAGCTGCTTTGGTGTAAATGAAATTAACAACAGGTGCACTAGAGGGGCAACAATGAGATGACCCCCAAAACAGGAATAGCTTAAGTGGTGGAGGCCGCTGACATTTTTCCCCCTCCTCATCTTTTTAGTCTGTTTTTTCACTAGTTTTGCATTTGGCTACGGTTAGTGTCACTACTGGTAGCATGAGGCGATACCTGGACCCTACAGAGGTTGCACAGGTAGTCCAACATCTCCAGGATGGCACATCAATACGTGCCATTCCGAGAAGGTTTGCTGTGTCTCCCAGCACAGTCTCAAGGGCATGGAGGAGATTCCAGGAGACAGGCAGTTACTCTAGGAGAGCTGGACAGGACCATAGAAGGTCCTAAACCCATCAGCAGGACCGATACCTGCTCCTTTGGGGAAGGAGGATCAGGATGAAAACTGCCAAAGCAATACAAAATGACCTCCAACAGGCCACTGGTGTGAATGTCTCTGGTCATATAATCAGAAACAGACTTCATGAGGGTAGCCTGAGGGCCCAACGTCCTCCAGTGGACCCTTTGCTCACTGCCTGGCACAATGGAGCGCATTTGGCATTTGCCATAGAATACCAGAATTGGCAGGTTCACCACTGGCGCCCTGTGCTTTTCACAGATGAGAGCAGGTTCACCCTGAGCACATATGACAGACGTGAAAGGGTCTGGAGAAGCCGTTGAGAATGTTATGCTGCCTGTAACATCGTTCAGCATGACCAGTTTGGTGGTGGGTCAGTGATGATCTGGGGAGGCATATCAATGGAGGGACACACAGACCTCTACAGGCTAGACATCGGCACCTTGACTGCTATTTGGTATTGGGATGAAATCCTTGGACTCATTGTCAGACCCTATGCAGGTGCAGTGGGTCCTGATTTTCTCCTGGTGCATGACAATGCCCGGCCTCATGTGGCTAGAGTATACAGGCAGTACCTGGCGAATGAAGGAATTGATACCAATGACTGGCCACCACACTCGCCTGACCTCTAACCAATAGAACACATTATGTTTCAGTCCATCTGACACTGCCAGGTTGCACCTCAGACTGTCCAGGAGCTCAGTGATGCCCTGGACCAGATCTGGGAGAAGATCCCCCAGGACACCGTTCATCGTCTCATTAGGAGCAAGCGCCGACATTGTCAAGCATGCATACAAGCATGTGGGGGCAATACAAACTACTGAGTATGATTTGGAGTTGCTGCAATGAAATTTCAGCAAAATGGACTAGCCTGCCGCATCATTTTTTCACTTTTTATTTGGATTCAGCCCTCTGTAGGTTGATAATTTTTATTTCCATCAAATGATGTGGCATCCTTTCATTCCTAACACATTACGCAGTCCATGTCAGTATAGATATCTAGCATGATTTTTTCCCCATTGAGATCTGATGTGTTTTCAAAGTGTTCCTTTAATTTTTTTGAGCAGTATATTTGGAGAGAAATAGGGAAATAAGTGAAGCACTAAGAATTACTGTTCTGCTTCCATCCACAATTCTGTTATATATGGCAAGGTGAAAGCACTATGTAGTCATGGAATTGGATAAAAAGTTCAATTATCAGCAAATATTTAAATTGGTTTGGAACAAATAAAAATGAAGCCATTGTGGCAAATTCAGGACAGAACTTGAAGTCATTTGACTTATAATGTTTTGATTTTACTTTATTTAATTTTAGGTAGAAGAGATGTCAAACTTTCCTTTTGGCATACTTAAACATTATTAGATTTAAGGTTCTCAGCTACTAGTGAAACTGAAAATATTGCACATTTTGTGAATTCTGTTATTTTTTCACAGTTTGTTTAATTGATATATATTTAATTTTATGGTCATACAGTGGTAGTGCTGCTGCCTTATAGTAAGGAGACCAGGGTTCACATCCTGGCTCTGCTCTTCCTGGAGACTTAATTGTCTCCCCATGTCTATGTGGGTTTCCTCAGGGTTCTGCAGTTTCCTTGCACTGTCCAAAGGCATGCAGGGTGGATGAACTGGCAGCAAATTTGGTCCTAGTATGTGGGTTGGGTGTGTTTGACCTTTGGTGGAGTGATGCCCTGTCCAGGGTTTGTTCCTGCCTGCACCCTATGCTTGCTGGGATGGGCCACAGCCAGCCCTGGTCTGGAATGACATGACATGAGTAATGCGTATGTAATATGCAAAATATATATTTTTTTAAACTTTATTAATAACATTTCAGATCTGCAGTGAGAATATCCAGAATCAGACTAGCCATCTTTTCAGGGTTTATTCCTTGATCACCTTCTATACTGTCAGAAACTACATAGTCCTAGAGAAAAACATGGTAACCTTGAAATGGTTGCTGTGATTATGAAATATAGTTTTTTCCTCTTAACTATCAAGTAATATCTTTTAATTCAATAACATTCCAAATGAACTTTTTGTTTGTTTTATTGATTGATACTTTCTTCAAGCAGCAACTCCTAATGAGAATAATTACAGTATATTAGTTAGTAGAAAATTCTTTCAGTACATTGTCACACAATGACCAGGCTGAAATAAGTCTGGATGGTGGGCGGATTGATGATTTCTGAATAGTTTTTAATTGTAGAGGAAAAGACAGATTAGTTGCAAAACAGATATTAATGCCATTTACTACAAAGGTCTCTACTCCCTTAAATACTGTTTTATTATAGTTGATCAGAAGCTTCATTCGAAGAATGCAAAGGCATTCTTCACATTAAATTTTAGATTCCTGTTTAGAAGCCTATAAAATACCGTATAAAGTACTTCTTAGCAAATCTTTGCTATTTGATCATTAAACACATTTTATGGAAAATACATATAAACTATTGATTTTATGTTATTCAAAGTACATACTGTTAATACTGATTAACTTTCTAAAAAGATAATATCAGCTATCACTTCTTGGCAGCTGTAAAACCTGAATTAGCAATTGGGGTCTTATAACAGATGGTGAGCTTGGCACTGTCTTACACCAAAATGTCTTGGCATTCTGCTTGCTGGGTAGGTCAAATGAATTTTTATATATACAGCACAATTCACTGAGTTCTATTATTTGCCAGATAATAAGCAATATTATTATAAATTAGAAAACAGACTAACATGCAATTTTTGAAAACAAGTATTGTTTACTATACACATAGTGGGAATAATAAAAATGCCTGCTAATTAAACTAAAATGCATTACTCCATTGAAAAAATATGAAATTAATAAATTAAAAGTGAATTCTATATTTTCTTTGTCTTGATGAATTACACTATCCTTGTTTTTATAAAGGCAAATGTTTCTTAATTTTTTTTTTTGTAATTTTGTAAAACACTTTTATGTAAAGAAGGTTGTTTTATTTACATAAGCCTAAATGTTTGTAGAAGCACTAATCATTATTCATAATAAATAATACACCCAGTCACATAATTTGTTTAAAGCATGATTCTTTACTCTAGTTTTGATGTTTTTTTCTAATATAGGATTGCGCTTACCCTGTGGTCTGTGTGTGGATCCCAGTGCAGTGATGGGGGCACAGTGCTGAAAAAGTTGCCATCGTCCTTCAGATGAGACGTAAAACTAGGGTTATGATGGTTATGAAAGTAAGGAAATGGTTTACCCGATGTTACTATGTTATTCTTTGTGCTGTAACAGAATTGCAGAATTTGAGAAAAGTAAAATAATAACAAAATCCACTATTACTATTAATTTTACTTTTAATTAGATGATCTCTAGTTCTAAGGTGCCTAGGATGGCAGCCATGGTAGTTTGATGCTCCGTCTTTTGTCTGTCATTTTGTGTTCAATTCATTGTCACCAGGCAAAGTCATATAACATATACAAGGGAAGAGAATATCTGTCACAGTGTGCAACCTGATCTAACTCCTGTCACACACGTGTGCATGGGAGGCAGCTAAAGGGTCTAAATGAGAGTAATTCCATGCCAGACAAGGGGGTGGAGGAGTGCGCTGACCTTTTTTTCTCGCTTTCCTGCAGACCGTTCACGGGAAATTCCACCAGGCTCTGATGATGTCACTTCTGGTCCCAAACCCATGGTGGATGACCTATTCCAGTTCCAGCCCTTTTAATGATGTCACTTCTGGGTTCAAGCCTATGGAGGAAGATCCTTCCGGATCCGGCCCTATTGACATCGTATCCTGTTTTGGCCTTTAAAACCACCATTGAACAAACAATCAATCAGTTCTGTTCTGGACTCCGTTCTGAGCACATCAGTGCTAGCAATTTACTCTTTTGCAGCCAGGGAATATTATACAGGTGGCTGCCCCAAACCTTTTTATGACTCTTGCATCTGCTTTTTGTGACACTACACATATTATAACTACATCTGTGGATCTTACAACTTTGTTGATCACATGTGCTCATGCTGCTAAACAGGTAGTTCTTTTTAAATCATTCTATTCCAACCTAGAATTGCTTAGTAGAAACTGTAAGACATTTTATTTACCACACAAGTTCTCCTCAGTGATTATGGCTGGTTTTTACAGTTGCTCTCGCATGAATACTCATGAATTGCAGTGGTGACTCACTAATGTAATCACTAATATTGAAAAAGACAACCCAGACTTGCAAATCGTTATGTTTGGTGATTTTAATCATGTCAGTTTTAACCAGGTTCTTCCTAAATATCAACAAAAAATAAAACAAGTTAAATAAGGTGAAAATATTGTAGATTACTACTATGCAGGTGTTAAGGATGCCTTCTCCTGTGCCTCCCTAGGTAAGTCTGACCATTCTCTTTTTGCTATTAAAGATGACTGACAGCTGGTGACATAGCTTACAAATCCGACCAAATAATATTTGGCAGCTTCAGCTAACACAATCTGCTGCAATTATTTTTCCAACATGTCCAAGATCTGCCTCTAAAGCTCATTGGTACAGCATTCTGCTGAATATTTTGCAGTCACATCTCACAGTTACGCAGGTTAGAGTGATTAGTGACTGTTGCTTTTCGTAGTAGACTGGTGTCACATGTAAGGTTACTGGCTGCCTTAAACTTGATGCTACCAGAATAGCCCTGTGGCTTCCTGTGAACAAACAGATTTAGAAAATGTATAAATTAATGGATGCACCTCCTTATACATAGACGCCTGCATGAAAACATGAGATTATACATTTTTATTGGCCATCACTACAGACTACATGGGCTAAGTAAGATACAAGTATAAAAAATAACATTTTTGGTATGATTATTTCTTCAATAAAAGCATGTACATTCTTAAATTAAAATATCAAAGTACAAGAACATAGATGTATAAAGAGATAAGTGGCAGGTTTACAAAATTGCATGGAATTAAAAACAATGAAAAGGCACATAAACGCTACAGTATATGCTCCGCTTCCAAATATCATTCCCAACTAATAAATGAAAATAAAGACAACATTTAAATGTCATTTTGAATAGTAGTAAATTAAACAAATAGTCAACCTGAACTGCAATGTAAATTTTCCTTCCAGCCGTAGACCACTTTTTAAAAAACAATTACTTAAAATTTATGATTACAAGATTAAGCTCTTTCCTTGCATGTACTATGTCTCTACAGTACATGTTAATTAAAACTAGATTTGCTTTCCTTTCAAAAGCTCTTGAGAAAATAGTGTCACCTTTAGCAGTACACCTATAAGAAATGTTTCAGGTTTGCATTGGCCCCATTCATGACACTAAAAAAGGCCTCAATTTGTATGTTTGGCATCAAATAATATTATCAGATGCACTAAACCCTGTATTTAGTGGGACTTTAAAATTTACTGCAGCTACTCATACTTTGGCTGACTGAAATATAACAGATGGTTGGTATGAGGTTACTAATAGCAACCTCAGGGATCATGTATGGAGTGATGTCAGGGGTCACAGGGTGTAAAGGGTGATCCTTTGGTTCACTTTCTTGCTGGAATCTGCAAATTTCTAAAGAGAATGAAACAAAGTTTGTTTGTATTTTTCATTAAGCTCTTGGTATTTGAACACCTTTCTGTTACCCTTTTGCCTTTGAGTTTGGTGCATGTTTATGCTTGAAATGCTAGGCACATTTTCATCTTAGTTTAGACTTTCTACTTTGACTCACGTTTGCCTCCCAGTCCTTTCACTGTCTGAACGCAGAACAGCTACTCATAAATGGTTTCCGTTTCTAGTGTACAGATAATTTGAAATTATGTCTCTAGTAAAACTGATTGCTTCAATATTAAAATGGCAAAAAGGGAGAAGAGGCTTGAAAATCAACAAATATTAGGCCAAGGCTTCACTAAATCTGCATCAGAAACAGGCCTCGCCCTATGCAACCATACCCTAAACTTAAAAGATGGTGCTCCAGTCTGCCTAGACCCAAAATAAGACACAGGAGTTAAGAGATCTTTTTCTTCTTCTCCTAGTGTTTGTCCCATGCGATTGCAGGGTCCGCTTGCCTGCAACGTTTCTTCCATTTGGCGTGATCCAGGGCATCCTCCAGGGCAACACGAGCGATTTTCATATCCTCCTTGATCCGGTCCATCCAACGTTTTTTTGGTCTCCCTCACGGGCATCTACCTTGGAGGCTCAGGCACGGTGCTGTTCTGGTCACTGAGTTCTCATCACCATGGGCGACATGCCCATACCATTGTAGCCTTGCCTCATGCATCTTTTCCATGATTGGTGCAACTCCCATCCTTTTCTGGACATCAGTGTTCATGACATGGTCCCATCTGTCAAACCACGGCACCAACGCAGCATCCGTGTTTCCATCACACTAAGGGCCCCTTTTGTGCTTTGCAGTAGCTGTCCAGCACTCTGAGCCATAGAGGGCAACTGGGCGCACCACCATTTTGTATATCTTGGACTTAAGACAGTCTGGCATGTGGTGGTGGCAGAGGACTCTGGTGACCTGTCGCCAATTCAACCATACATCATTAATCCTTGCATGGGCATCAGGGAGCAGGTTGCCGTTGCTACTGATGACTGAGCCGAGATACTTGAAGTCGGCGACCTTCTTCAGGTCTTTAACGCCAATGCTGATGGTGCCGTTGGTCTGTAGGCCACAGGAGTTAAGAGATTAAAATGCTCAAAAATGCCCTTTTAAATGAGGGGATAATTATTCTTAAATTTAAAGTAGCATGGCAGACATAAAATAACAAAAAACAAGGCAAAAAGCCATAAAAAAAGGCAACCCAAACTTAACAAGTCCAACCCATAATCCAGAAATCAGTAACCATAAAGATAAAAGTAAGAATCCAATACACCAGAAAAAATGCAAACAATACTTACAAAGAAACTCTAAACACTACAATATTTAATGATACTTTGTGCGACCTTAGATGGGTCTGAATGTGGGTGGTCCTTCAGCAATGGCATCATGATGGACTTGCCTTTTGGGCTTCCACCCACAGAATATAAGGGATATAGCATCACTATGAAAGCACTGAATAATTAAACAATACAATATTAACAAAAACCATAAAAAGACAAAACTAATCCAAAAAAGAAGTAACATTAAAATGGAACATATTCTAAAATATAACAAAGACCTTAAAATAAAAATAAACATACTTGATCTGGTGATCGGACCCTGGCTTGAACAGAACGATAGCATTGTAACACCTGTTACGAACTCACTAGAGTAACCCATTTTACATATAATAATTTTTTTTTAGTTTTATTTGAAGAAAATAACATTGCCTTACAATCATGTCAAACGTATACAACAAATGACTTCCTAGTTAAACTAGAAAAAAAGAAGGAAAGGAAAAAAAGGAAAGCAGGAAGAAAAAGAGAAAAAACCTAAAAAAACAGAATTCAACCCACAACTAAGGTAACTCATTTTACATTCAAAATGTTATACATTAAACAATCCAAAGCACATCTTCAGGGATAAATAAGGCTACAGGAGAGGACGGAAGATTTAGTTAGGGGGTCTCCAAACTAAACAATGATATCCTCTGATTAGTGTAAGGGATGCTTCATAGTTCAACCATTAATTAATAGACAAATATTGCTTGGCTCAATTTATTTTATTCAGTTTTAAACTGTTTTGATTTCTTGTCTGTTAAAACAAATCTGTGTTTACTCATTATGTAATTAATAGTTTGTAAAATTTATATTTGGTTCTACTTGTTACAGTGCTCTGTGTCTGCACTTAGTGAAGAGTACTGTACAAAAATTAATTCAATTAAATTCATACATCCTAATCCAAGATGAAAAATGTTTGCTTATAAATTTACTGACTGAGGTAATAATTCTGCAAAACTATTTTAAGTTATTTGTTTAAAATACAATGTAGCAATCATAATAACGGTATATGGCTGACCTTTCCCCAATCTCTGTTCTTACCTTCATTACTGGCTGGGGCACTAGGTGCCATTGCTGCTTTCAATAACCAACTCTTCCTAGCATCATCAGTGTGATTCTACTAGGGAGTGCTCAAGAAAATGTGGGAGGACGGTTGGCTTTGGTAAAATGGACTCACTTTGCTGATTTTTAAAGCACAATACACCTTAAAAAGGGTTCTTTACTTTTAGAAAACTGGAAATTGGAGTTTTTGCTTTCCCCAGCATAAAGCCAACTGGGCACACCTATAACAACTGAGCAAAGCTCAACAAAAGTTAACAGGTGTTATACAGTTAATGCATTTTGACTATGACAATTAAGCAATACATTTACATGTTAGAGAGAAATATCACAAAAAACACACACAAGTCATATTCATATTTTTAGAGTGTGACATACTGTAAGACATCCATGATTTAACACTTTATGTGGGTTGTGTTGAGCTGGACAAAAATGAATAACCTCCTCAATCAACATACAGCACTGAACATGAATCACAAGATAAAGTAAATTAGAAAAGCTGAAAGTTTGAAGTTTCAGACATTTCTAAGGCTTTTCAATTTCAGAATTGAATTAATGTAATCTAGACAATCATATTTAATTAAAATTAATTAAAATAAGATGAAAAACTGGTTAAAATGATAGTTATAATATAATGCAAAACTAACACAGAATAATCTATTAGAACTTCATTTCTTTTGTCTTTTTACTTAAGACATCAACTTTGAGCAACCACTGTATGACAGCCTAATTGACTTTACTGGAATCTTAATCACAGCACATTAAAATGCAAACTCGTCCTTACCTGTACTGGGATGAATTGTTGAACTGAATAAGTCGAGGATCTAGCTTCTGTATTAGAATTCTAATGATGTTTAAAAAGAGTATAAAATTTACCTGTCAAAAAGAGACAAGGATGTGAAAAAATTGAATGCAAAATTATCCTGTTGCTAGTTCTGGCATGCAAACACTTTTAATAATATTTTATGTACCTTATGTGTAAATATCAAATTTCTGCTGATTGCTCCAAACACACAACAAATAAAGTATTCAAAAATATATGCCATCCATCCATATACTGATTTTTTTATTTTATTTTTTTAGTATATTATAACAGGAAGGGAATTTTATTTGACACAACAACTTAGAAACATTTCACACCCTTGAATCAGAAGAAGCAGATTCAAAGATGTATTGATGGATGGAATTTAAGTATATCAGGTAAACTAATAAAGCCCACTCTAGCAATGTAAATAACACAAAACAATTACAGGGGAAAAAAGTTAAAATATAAAACTCCCAAAAAAAAAAGAGCCAGAGACCTACTATGTAACAAAGCCACCCTAGCACATTTGGTTCCTTGAATGCTTGTAATATTTCTACTACAATCCAAACCCCATTACAAGTGGGCTAATGTTCTGTGACAAGGTGAAGAGTTCAGCAGTATGGGAGAAGATTGATGTAAAAGCACTGGTTCTCTTTGATAAAGAATAGTAATTTGACATGGTATGGGTGTGTATTTAGGATGTCTTCTAGGCACTTCTCATGGGGTTGCATCAAGCATTGCCTAAAAGGAGAAGAGCTAGGCATTCTGGGGGGATGTTATCCCCTCAATTGGGCATCAACAGGTCCTAAAAGTCCTGAAAGCTAGTAAAAACACTAGCCACTTTGAGCCTTCCTAGGAAAAGCGGCTTAGTTAAGTAAAGTGAGGAAATAGTAAAGTATGTGAAGCTCCAGGAAGTTATCTGCAATGAAATGTTCTTCCAGAACTTGGTTTCTGTCAGACAGATCAATTAGATGATTTAGTGTGCTAAAAACACATGAATAAAATATAATATACTGGCAAGGTAAACCTATTAAATGTGTGTTTCTCAGCAGATAATAATAAGGTCGATGTTACAAATATGGAAAAAGCATCCAAATGCTCAGTCACGTATCAAATATAGAGATCAGAGAGGACATTGTAATTGTGGGTAGGAAAGGTGAACGGCATAGACATGCTTGTCATCAGCTGTATTTTAAAGAATTTTCTTCATTTATTGAACCAGTAAAATAATTTATTGCTGCTGTTAACTGCAATTTGAAAACAATTTTAATAGAATATTTCTCAAGCGTGAATATAATTATTAAACTGCACCAAATTGATTTTATACTGATGATACAACTGAGTATGTAATGAGTTTTTTCAAAGCAGCAACTGACATATAGACTATTAAAAAGGCAATGTGGAGGTTTACAGGAGGAATACAGGAAGTGAAGACAAATATTTTTATTGTAAAAATATTAAAGCAATCTAGTTGAAGTTGTCTGTCCTATTGAAACATTCTTATTGCATGAAGTGTCTGATCTCAATAGAAATATAAATATGATTCCATAAATATATCTGACTTACTGCAATAGATGTTACAATTGGACCCTTTATTATCCACCAGTATTCAGAAGTCTCATTAATATCCCAGCAGCTAAAAAGCAGATAAAAAAACACTCCATAACTTGCACATAAGTAAAACAATATGCCATGTCAAGTCATCTTCCAACCCGCTATATCCCAACACAGGTTACGGGGGTCTGCTGGAGCCAATCCCAGCCAACACACGGCTCAAGACAGGAACAAATCCCTGGGCAGGGTGCCAGCCCACCACAGGGCACAAACACACACTAGGGACAATTTAGAATTGCCAATGCACCTAACCTGCATGTCTTTGGACCATGCGAGGAAACTGGAGCACAGAAGGAAACCCATGCAGACACAGGGAGAACATGCAAACTCCATGCAGGGAGGACCCGGGAAGCGAACCCAGGTCTCCTTACTGCGAGGCAGCAGTGCTACCACTGTGCGACCCAGTAAAACAATATAAATAATGCAAATTATAATGAGATTGACATTTCTTATTTCTAGTTGAATTAGTGTTATATTCCCAAAAGGCAGTGTTTTACCAGTAATATTGGGTCAATTTGCTTTCCAGATTTACTAATGGAATCAAGAAAATTGTTACAAATGCTGCATGACTAAACCAATAAATACTGAAAAATAACAATATAAATAATAGCAGTGAAGGTATGTCAAATTAATGTGTACAAAAATACAATTTTATACAAAACAGAAAACAATTACTTTTGTAATTGTTATGTAGTTATGTTGTGACTATTCCTTTTCATTTTAACTTCAAAGGCATAAAGCTTTAAATACATTTCTGGGCTTGACTTGCAAAAGAAAAAAAATGTGAACATCAATCAGTGGGAAAATGATAAACATGAATTAGATTAATAGTCTAATTCCTATACAGGAATGCCGAAAGTGATTTAATCAGTCATGACCCTGGTAATTCAAAACCTAGTGAGAAGACAAGTGACAACATTCTTTTATCTGTGGAAAAAAATAATCTGCTCTACCTGACATAACAATTGCTAGTACAGAAAATGATTCTTGTTCCATTATGAAAGTATTGTATTATTTGTTGTTTGTCTTATGATGTACAGGTTGACTACACTGCAACATGACAGTATGTATTACTATTGTATTTTAATAATAACAGAATACTGTGATGGACTGGCACCTTCTCCAGGGTGGTTCTTGTCTGGGTCATCATATCAGTATTAGAAACAAAAAAGTCAAAGGACATTGAAATGTGCTATCACACACAAACTCTCCGATGGAGAAGATGAGTTTTTCTGAAGAGTATTCTTAACAAGACTATTAATGAAAGCAATTATTAAAGAAAATGTTGAGCAATGCATGTTAAATACTGGTTTATTACTCATCTATCAACACAGTTTTTACATCCATTTTTAATAACATGCCCACATTCTATGAGGACGCAACAAAAACATTTAACTAGAAATGCTATCTTAATTTTCATAAGTGAGTAAAGTAATTGGTATTTTTCTTGTTGGTATTTACTTATTCAAATATATTTTATGAGGAGGCTGTTCTAATATTAGGATTTGATGCCAATACAGAGTAGTGATTTGTAGCAATTTTAAATTCAGCTTTGAATGAATTACCTTTTGTGGTAGTTCAGCCCAGGCACAACAGGCAGACACAGAAAGTCCCAAAACACATGTTTATTTACAACAAAGTTCTGCACACAACACAATGCCTTGCACCAAACACCCTTGTGTCAGTCCCTTTTTACTTCTCTTTCTGGCTTCTTTTTCCGCCTTTCCACCACTCCCCCCCCCAAGCATTGCCTTCTTCCTTCCGACTCTGCTCGAGGGAAGCGGCCTCTTTTATAATCACCCGGATGTGCTCCAGGTGCTCTCTGATGAATGTCTGCCGGCACTTCCTGGTTTGACGGAAATGCCACATGAGAATCCTGCAGGGCTCCACATTCCTCTGGGCACCCCCCAGTGGTGACCACGGACCCCAATAGGGCTGAGCTTCCATGCTCCATTCCCATGGCCCCCATACAGACCAGGGTGGTCGCCCTCTTGTGGCCCAGGGGAGATATAATCCCTCTCCCGGTCCTTTCAGGCGTCCCGGCTGGGCATGGAGCCCCTCCATCCGCCACACTTTGAACAATCTTTATCATATTACCAAATATAACTTCTGCTTTTTCTCCTGAAAAATTAAGTCTCACAGCAAATGTTTTCCATCATCCTTGGTTATGTGAATAGGAATTCAGAAGGTGAACAATTATCTCACTGATTAAACATTACAAGCCTACTTTATATAACACAGTGGCAAGAAATAAAGCTGTTTACTCAGAAAATTCATTTGTTGCTCTCCTATGAAGGACAATCATGTAATCTGACATATCCTGTAACTAACTCCAAATAGTCCACAAAGTTGCTCTGAGAAAGTAAAACAGTTCTGATTTTGTCTCTAGTTGTATTGGCAGACTCATGTGTATGAGAGCTGACAACCAATAAATGCAAACAAAAGAGAAGTTTGGCTGTCTGATTTCTTGTGTTTTATGTACCACAACAGAATGAAAAAAAAGAAAAAAAGAGCAGAGATTGTGGCTAAACTCACAATACCTGTTAACCATTCGTACAACATCAGCTCCAACAGGCAGCATGCCATTGGCGTTTAGAAAAAGGGATGAGAACAACTGCGCTGAAAAGTTGACACATAGTTGCTAAAATTGATATTCCCAGCAATTTTAATTCATGTAAATTGCCGTTGTCTGGTGATAAGATTAGCAACTACATTTGGAAAATCTGACATACTCCATGACTAGAAGACATGTAATGTGTCGTTGGCTTTAAGCCACATCCACACTGCTTCATTTTCATTTAAAAAGGCAGACATTATTCTTTGTTTTCACCTTTCATACATACTACCTCAGCATTATTAACCCCCAAAAAATGGAGACATTTTAAAATGCTCTCCAGAGCCATATATTTCTGCAAACATCTGCTCATTGTAACAGTGTGGATGGTTGAAAATGGAGAGTTTTGAAAACTAAGTGTGCTGTAATTTCTTTGTGCTTATAATGTGACTCTTCCTTGTTTGGATCCTGCTCTTTACATTTTCTCACCTTGTACACATGCATTAATTTCAATAACAATACCACTTACTATCAGTCTAAAGAAGAAAAACCTTTTTTTTGGTTTTTCGTATTCATCAGCCAAACGCATTTCTGCCAATGTGCCCAGTGCAGCCAAATAGCGTTTTCAATCGTTTTAGCGCTGACAGGGATACTTTAATAAATGATGTGAAAAAAGCTAGTGTGGACAGAGATTTGTTTTGTTTAAAAATGATGATATAATGCAAAATATGATGAGTAATAAGAAAGACAGAATATAACTTTAAACAATCCTACCTTAAACCACTTTTGAACATGGAACCCAGGGAAGTCTTCCTTTTGGGAAAACTATAACAATGGCAGTTTTGCCAAGTATCTAGAAAAATCTGACATTAAACCTCAAGGTTTTTGGATTAATCTTTGCCTCTGAATCAGTGTTTTAGTCTGAATGAATAGCACCCATCTCCCAAACAATGTTCTTAATGTTAAAGGAACATAAACCTTGTTATCACAATTTCACTGATGATAAATCTTGTTAGGATTGACACAAGCTCAAAAGAGACCAGCAGAACCATTTTGATATGTTTTACTCTGAGAATGAAACATCTACTAAATGCCACTTGTTACCTCGCTAACATTCACACCATTAGCTCAAATGAACTAATGACTACTGATAATGCATATAAAATGGATTAATAACAAACCACTCAGGAGGAATAAGAGACATCAAGTGCACAAAAAACTTAAAGTATGACTTACTCAGTGTCTTCAAAATAAAGTCTTGATATGATCCAAACCACAATAAAAAATTTGGGAAAGCCTATAAAAAAAACAATGTCATTAGTCTAATGGGTTTCTGATGAGTCAGTGTTTTGGGAGAAAAATATTACTGTTGATTATTTTTTGTGAAAATGAAAAGAAAATCGAACAAGCTCTAGCCCTATCAGAGCTCCTGGAAGCAGCTAGCACCATTTACAATTTAAACTGGAGTGTGTAGACAGACCATAACAGGACAGAGATATACACTCAATATGGTGAGAGCATTTCAACTAATATGCATTTCATTGAAACTTGGCAGAAAAGCAGAATACCAAAAAACGGGGAGGCATTGAATGCATGATGCTGGAGTCATGAGGCAACAACACAAACTACGGAGTCAATGCAGAACGAATCACAACACTTACCTCATAAACTTCAATAAAAATGCATGCTTGACTCTTTTTTTGGTGTGTGTACTATGTAATGAATTTATACTGCAGAAAGTTGATGTTGTAGTCGGAGTTTAGAGAGAGAGAAAGAAGAGGAAAATCTAGAATATCAACCTTCATGAAGAAGGCTTTTATTCACGCAATATGCCTGATTTTGATATAACTGGCTGTCCCTTTAACCTTATGCTGTATTATTGTACTGTTCAAAAAATGGGAGAATCAAAGTAATGTTTTAGTGAATGGTTTTATTCTCATTTTTCAGCCTCATAATGGCTGCTTTGATTTTCATTTCCACAGCTCTTGTCCTCATGTTGAGCAATGGAAACTACTGACTCCAAAGGTAGTCCATAGGTAGAAGAAAGCCTTGGTATCTTACGCCTGTACCAATGAAGCAATGAAATACACCTAAGTAATCACAAACATTATGGTGCTAAAAAATAGTGGGACCATGTAGAAAAATTGTTGTTATTTCTCCAAGGTGTGACCGAAATGTATGCAAATACCTTTAAATCAAAGTGTGCAATGTTTAGTTTAATCATGTCTGAATTGTTTGATTTGTAATAAGCTGTTGTGGCGGAAGGCTGGGACTCTTACCCAGCTGGTACACCTGGAGAATGGAAGGACCGGGGAGAAACAAAATGTACCCCGGGACACGAGAGGGCAGCCACCCTGGTTTGCATCAAGAGCTTGGAAGCTCAACCCAGGTGGGGCCTGTGGCCTCTGCCAGGGGTCGCCTGGACATTTATGGAGCCCAGGACGGTAGTACTTTCACCACACTTGGGAGTACTGCCATTACAAGATCCGGGGACACCTATAGTACTTCCGGGTGCCCATGCAGTACTTCCGCCACATTCGGGAGTACTGCTGGAAGTTAATGGGACAGCACCTGGACCACTTCTGGGTACAATATAAGGAGGCCGCCTCACTCCATTCAAGAAGCCGGAGTTGGGAGGTGGAGAACAGAGCTTTTGTGGAGGACTGGAGATGGCAAAGAAAGAAAGAAAGGGACTGAGTAATTGGGCTTGGTGATTTGTGCACTGTGAGCTAAAGAGAAGAAAATAAAAAGTGTGCTTTTGGGCCTGTCTGTGTTCGGGTTAGGGGGCTGTCCAACCCCTGATCTTCCACACTGTGAAGCAGTTGGGTAATTCATGGAAAAAATATGTGTTTGTTCCAAACATTATGAAGAGCACACTGAAAAGGGTAAATATACAGTGTCGTAAAAACTATGTGCCCACTTTCTCAATCATTTCAAATATCTGATATTGAGTGCTCTCAGGCTTTCAACCAATATTTAATACTTGATGAAGTTTTCACTTTTTATATGTAAACACTATATATAACACACACACATTAGTAGAGAGTATTATCAGGGGTGGTGTAACAATTGTAATTCCAGCCAGGGTCAGGAGGTGGTGCTGTTATTTACATCTTCTCTTTTTTTTAAAAGAAAGTTCTACCACCACTTGCCAGTCTGTGCCACAATCAAGGCTGAATTTTGGGGTCTCACAGCCTTTTTCTTTAGTAGACATAATTTTGCTAAACTATCGTTAGTGTCACATCTAGCATTTCTAGGGGTGTGGTCTGTATGGTCGTGACCTGGATGTCATCAGCAAGATGGGATAAAAGGTCAGCAGCTGCACTAAGCTTTATCTGACCTGTAGATAAATCCTTTAAAACTCTTACAGAAATTCTATATTTATTACTGATTGTGTGTCTTGCCTGGTTTTTGACATCTTGCCTGATTTTTGACTGTGATTCTTAACTCTTGTCTAGGTTTCATTTGCTTCACTTATATTTTGTTTTATTTTGTCTTTTGCACACATCTCTCTGTTCAACTCAAAAAATGAGTTCTCTGTTTCCTTGTGAGCCAGGATAGTCTGATTCATGGACTTGCGTCTGAAAAGATGTCAGTTTATATGAATGAGAAACTTTGTCACAATATTCTTTTCTGCACAACAATATACGGGAATTACAGACTTATTTCCCCAATTATCCAACACAAGCTTGCACTATGTGAAAAAGTTGTCTTACCTTAAAAAATGGCTATGAAAATTGTAACTGCAAAGACTGCAACCAGATGCTTTCTGTAGTTCAGCATCAGTTTTTCACATCACTTTCATGGTAATTTAAACCCACTCTTCCTAGAAGAATTGCTTTCCATTCAGAAACAGTGATACATTTTTAAGCATTTTAAAGCTAAGCCAGTCCAAATGTTTAATTATACTTCTTTTCAGCCATTCTTAAACAAACTTGATTTTGTGTTTTGGAGCCTTCCTGCATCACCCAACTACACTCCAGCTTCACCTCAGAGATGGAACATTCTTCCTATGAATTTTCTGATACAGAATAGAATTCCTGGTTTATTCAAATATGTCAGGTTATCCAAGTCCCGAGGCATTGACACATCCCCACCCCATCACACTACCACCACCATTAGTATGATGGTCTTACTGTGGTTGTTTTACACCAGAATTTATGTTGTCCAAAATGTCCCAGCTTTGTGCAATCTGACCATCTTCCTGAAATGTTTGATGATCTTGGTAAACGAGAAACAAGTGTTTGTATTCATCTTAACAGTGGTGTCTGTCTTGCTACTCACAAATGAAACCCATTTTAGCCCTGCAACTTCCTGATTGACTTTTGCTGAGAGGCAAGACCATTTTGTAGTTCTTTACAGATTATTTTAGGATCCCTTGTGAGTTCCTCAATAATTTTACTATGTGCTCTTGGAGTAATTTTGGCAGGTGGTCACTCCTGGAAACTTTTACTACTGTTCTAAATGTTTTTCAGTTGGCTATGGCTTCTAATGTGATTTGTTGGAATCGCAGAGCATTAGGAATGGCTTTGTAGTCCTTTCCACGCTAACAGATATTAAGAATTTCTTTAGGAATTTCCTTTGAAATTGAAATTGGCATTATGTGCTTTTTGAATGTCTGGAATAAATAGAATAAGCTGCAAAGTAATGTGGTAGATGGACTGTAGGGACTTTCAAAACTAGACTAGATTTCTTTTAGAAAAATCAAGTGAATAGGATTGGCAGGCCTTGTTGGGCTGAATGTCCTGGCCTGTTTTCATCTAGATTGTTGTCATCTTCACGCTGCCAATCTCACTCTGATAGTAAGGGTCAAAATGACTGTTTATGTTAAACAGGGCTGGCTGTAACCAAACCTGTGTTTTCATTCACATGACTGTTTTTACACAGCTCCAGTTGGTGCTTATAACATAATTCATTGGATGAATAAAAAAAAACTTAAACATGCAGAGTGTTACCTTGGTATATGTCTGCTTTGGAATAAGTCCAACTTGGTATACGTCCTGTTTGGACGCAAAAAATTTTGCTTGGTATACGACTTTTGTTTGTAATACGACTCGCATGCTAAAACACCGCGTGCTACCCTTGTTTACCTCTCTCGAGACAAAGCCACAACTGCCTATGAGCGTCAGTATGCCAGTTGCTAGCATTCAGTGAACAACCTGTGCTATAACTCTATGTGAATTTTCACGTGATTTTGTGTTTTTTCGCGTAAATTTGAATTGATTGTTTAAAAGTATAAAGGTGGCATATGTATCCGGGGCATGGCTGCTGCATACCGTATGCCGAGAACGATGGTATCTACGATTGTGAAAAACAAACACGTTATTAAAAAGTAAAATGAGGATAATTTTAATTTATTTCATCTAATTGCCTTTGTATTTATGTATTTTAGTATTAAGCAGTGTTTAAATTATTTTATACAACTCCATCAATTTATAATATGCCAATAATAATAGGATTTTTTTTTCATGGGAATGGATTAATCATTTTCCCTTTATTTCTTATGGGAAAAATTAATTTGGTATACATCCTGTTTGGTATAAGTCAAAGGATCTGGAACGGATTAAGGACGTATACCAAGGTACCACTTGTATTTGTTTACTCAAGTGCCCTTTACCTAAAGTTAGGTTTGGTTTAATACCAGAAAACATTAAGTGTCAAAAACTATCCATCCATCCATCCTCTTCCACTTATCCGAGGTCGGGTCGCAGGGGCAGCAGCTTGAGCAGAGATGCCCTGACTTCCCTCTCCCCGGCCACTTCTTCTAGCTCTTCCGGGGGAATCCTGAGGTGTTCCCAGGCCAGCCGGGAGACATAGTCCCTCCAGCGTGTCCTAGGTCATTCCTGGGGCCTCCTCCCGGTTGGACGTGCCTGTAACACCTCGCCAGGGAGGCGTCCAGGAGGCATCCTGATCAGATGCCCGAGCCACCTAATCTGACTCCTCTCGATGCGGAGGAGCAGTGGCTTTACTTTGAGCACCTTCCGGATGACTGAGCTTCTCACCCTATCTTTAAGGGAAAGCCCTGACAACCTGCAGAGGAAACTCATTTCAGCCGCTGGCATTCGCAATCTCGTTCTTTTGGTCACTACCCATAGCTCATGACCATAGGTGAGGGTAGGAACGTAGATCGACTGGTAAATTGAGAACTTTGCCTTATGGCTCAGCTCCTTTTTCACCACGACAGACCGATGCAGAGCCTGCATCACTGCGGACGCTGCACCGATCCACCTGTCGATCTCATGCTCCATTCTTCCCTCACTTGTGAACAAGACCCCGAGATACTTGAACTCCTCCACTTGAGGCAGGATCTCGCTCCCAACCCTGAGAGGGCACTCCACCCTTTTCTGGCTGAGGACCATGGTCTCAGATTTGGAGGTGCTGATTCCCATTCCAGCCGCTCACACTCAGCTGCGAACCGATTCAGAGAGAGCTGAAGATCACAGCCTGATGAAGCAAACAGGACAACATCATCTGCAAAAAGCAGTGACCCAATCCTGAGTCCACCAAATCGGACCCACTCAACACCCTGGCTGTGCCTAGAAATTCTGTCCATAAAAGTTATGAACAGAATCGGTGACAAAGGGCAGCCCTAGCGGAGTCCAACTCTCACTGGAAACGGGTTCGACTTACTGCCGGCAATGCGGACCAAGCTCTGACACCGGTTGTACAGGGACCGAACAGCCCTTATCAGGGGTTCCGGTACCCCATACTCCCGGAGCACCCCCCACAGGATTCCCCGAGGGATATGGTCGAACGCCTTTTCCAAGTCTCCAAAACATATGTAGACTGGTTGGGCAAACTCCCATGCACCCTCCAGGACCCTGCTTAGGGTGTAGAGCTGGTCCACTGTTCCGCGACCAGGACAAAAACCACACTGTTCCTCCTGAATCCGAGGCTCGCCTATCTGACGGACCCTCCTCTCCAGAACCCCCGAATAGACTTTTCCAGGGAGGCTGAGGAGTGTGATTCCTCTGTAGTTGGAACACACGCTCCGGTCCCCCTTCTTAAAGAGGGGGACCACCACCCCGGTCTGCCAATCCAGGCACTGTCCCCGATGTCCATGTGATGTTGCAGAGACGTATTAATCAGGACAGTCCTACAACATCCAGAGCCTTAAGGAACTCCAGGCGTATCTCATTCACCCCCGGGGCCCTGCCACCAAGAAGTTTTTTGACCACCTTGGTGACCTCAGTCCCAGAGATGGGGGAGCCCACCTCCGAGTCACCAGGCTCTGCTTCCTCATTGGAAGGCATGTTAATGGGATTTAGGAGGTCTTCGAAGTACTCGCCCACCCACCCACAACGTCCCAAGTCGAGGTCAGCAGCGCACCATCCCCACCATATACAGTGTTGACACTGCACTGCTTCAACCTCCTGAGACGCTGGATGCTGGACCAGAATCTCCTCAAAGCCCTCCGAAAGTCGTTTTCCATGGCATCCCCAAACTCCCACGCCCGAGTTTTTGCCTCAGCAACCACCGAAGCCACATTCCGCTTGGCCTTCCGGTACCTATTAGCTGCCTCTAGAGTCCCACAGGACAAAAGGGTCCGGTAGGACTCCTCCTTCAGCTTGACGGCATTCCCTCACCACCGGTGTCCACCAGCGGGTTTGGAGATTGCTGCTACGACAGGCACCGACCACCTTACGGCCACAGCTCCGTTCAGCCGCCTCAACAAAAGAGGCATGGAACATGGCCCATTTGGACTTGATGTCCCCCACCTCCCTTGGGACGTGGTCAAAGTTCTGCCTGAAGTGTGAGTTGAAGCTACTTCTGACAGGGGACTCTACCAGATGTTCCCAGCAGACCCTCACAACACGTTTGGGCCTACCAGGCCTGACCAACATCCTCCCCCACCATCGAAGCCTACTCACCACCAGGTGGTAATCAGTCGACAGCTCCGCCCCTCTCTTCACCCGAGTGTCCAAGACATGTTGCTGCAAGTCCGACAACACAACGACAAAGTCGATCATCGAACTGAGGCCTAGGGTGTCCTGGTGCCAAGTGCACATATGAACACCCCTATGCTTGAACATGGTGTTCGTTATGGACAATCCGTGATGAGCACAGAAGTTCAATAACAAAACACCACTCGGGTTTAGATCGGGGGTGCCATTCCTCCCAATCACACCCTTCCAGGTCTCACTGTCATTGCCCACGTGAGCACTGAAGTCTCCCAGCAGTACGAGGGAGTCCCCAGAAGGTATGCCCTCTAGCACCCCCTCCAGGGACTCCAAAAAGGGTGGATACTCCAAACTGCTGTTCGGTGCGTACGCACAAACAATAGTTAGGACCTGTCCCCCCACCCGAAGGAGGAGGGAGGCTACCCTCTCGTCCACCAGGGTAAACCCCAATGAACAGGCTTCAAATCGGGGGGCAATTAGTATGCCTACACCAGCTCAGCGCCTCTCATCGGGGGCAACACCAGAGTGGCAGAGAGTTCAGCCCCTCTCAAGGAGATTGGTTCCAGAGTCCAAACTGTGCGTCGCGGTAAGCCTGACTATATCTAGCCGGAACCTCTCAACCTCGCGCACTAGCTCAGGCTCCTTCTCCTTCAGAGAGGTGACATTCCACATCCCAAGAGCCAGCTTCTGTAGCCGAGGATCGGACCGCCAAGGTCCCCGCCTTCGGCCACCACCCAACTCACACTGCACTCGACCTCCTTGGCCCCTCCTACAGGTGGTGAGCCCATTGAGCTCCTACTCCAGGAGTGTCAAAAACCTGCTATAATAAAGGAAATCAGGAAGAGGAATATACTTTTCTGCAGCACTCTATTTTAATGTCTGTATTTCAAAAACAGAGATGGTTAGGAGCATACTCAGGTAAGCAGAATATCAGTAGATTGATTCAGGGGAATGACAGAATGTACAAAAGACAAAATAACAAATAATGTGTATTGCTTTTCAGTTTCTCTCTTCCTCTGTGTAACTGTTATGTACAGAGAGTTACTAAGCAACAAAAAAAGAAGTGAGGTTAATGGCAGGTAGCATATGAAGAAATAAACTATTTGTTAAGCCTCAGTTCATTCTAGATACACAATTATTATATCTAAAGAAAGTTCAAAAAGAAGCAAATGAGTAAAGATGCACTATTGGAAAATTGTGGCCTAAAGTTTTTCTGCATGAATGGCTTCTAAAATGTGATCTGATCTTCATCTAAGTCATGATGTTGATAAAGCCGGCCTGAGTAAACACACACACACACACACACGCACACACATACAGTTGTTTCCATAGACAACATGCAGCTACTGTATGTTCTTAAGTTGTCCTGCCCAACAAGAATTCTTCACAATTTTGTTTTCATGTTTTAATTTTGCCTGATCATGCTTCAAATAAAGTACAAAGTTTCATGTTTCCTCCACTTGCCTAGCATCTGCAGTATTAGTGTTGATCAACCGAGCAAAAGCTAGTGCAGTTGAGAATATTTTATTTTTAAGATTTCTGTATTTCATTTATACTGTTTATCCATCCATCCATCCATCCATCCATCCATTATCCAACCCGCTATATCCTAACTACAAGGTCATGGGGGTCTGCTGGAGCCAATCCCAGCCAACGCAGGGCGCAAGGCAGGAAACAAAAAAACAGTCTTGCTTGAAAGAAATTTCTTCTTCAGAGTTCCAAAATGGTGGGAGGAGTAGTGCCATGAAATGTTCTCTTGTTTAACTAGATGGTTCATGCTGTGAGATTTTGAAATAACATCACCCAGTATATAAAGGTATTGTCTACTTTAGAGGAAACTTTGGTGTATTCTTCTATCTGCATTATCTCCTGGGCATGGACGTATTCCTAAACTATTAATGCTACAGCAGTCTACAGTTTCAAAATTTACTGAGATCATGACATCAGTATATTTATCGACTCATAAATTGTGGGGTCGGATTGATCTTATTTAAACTTTTCTAAAATAATTTAATATCATATATAGTGAATATTATATATTCTACTGAACTACAGTTGTGGCCAAAAGTTTTGAGAATGACTTCATGATTGACAGAATGCCAGGGTGAATTGAAGAGGTCTTGAAAAAGAAGGGCCAACACTGCAAATATGGACTCTTTACATAAACTTAATGTTATTGTCAATAAAAGCCTATGAAACTTATGAAATGCTTGTAATTATACTTCAGTATACCAAAGAAAAATCTGACAAAAAGATCTAAAAACACTGAAGCAACAAACTTTGTAAAAACAAATACTTGTGTCATTCTCAAAACCTTTGGCCATGACTGAACTCTCTAAAACTTGAATAGAGATTATTACGGTTTTGCAACCCTCTATTCCACTCATTCCTAATCCACGCATTCAAACACAGTGTTTAAAAAGAAAATGTGAAGTATATATTTTGACAAGTTCTACTTAAAGCTTGGAATTGATTCCAGTTGTGAAACAAGTAACATATGCAGCTTTTCACTCAAAACATTCCAGAATTCAAACATATTTGCTTAAACCTTACAAATAAGGAGGCCAACTCAGCTTACTAATTAAACTATTGATTATATTATTATAGTCCCGATGTACAGTATTACTTGACTACAACTATTGCTGTGGTTTATTGCCAATCTTTGTAACTTTTCACTTTTTTCTGTCTTTGTCTACACCAGTTCTTTATCTCGATTAACTTAATTTCTAAGCTTGTTCTTGTTATCATTTTTCATCTTTGGGATTTCTTTTCTGAAACTTATAATTTTATTACTGAAATGTATTTATTCTTTCCTTGGGCTATGAAAAGTGTAAAATTTATTTTCACTTTCATTATCATTTTTTTATTTGGAATTGCAGTTAGCTATTCGTCATTGCTTGGAAGACTTGTTTTTTTCTGAGTTTCACCATTTTGAGCTCCAGTTGCTATTACACAGGAGCCCATTGCTAAGGGCATTTCCCATTAGTTGTGTAACATGTTATTTTTATTGGTAATTAACTAACATAATTTTAACAAAAAATCCATATTTCAATATTTATGACCAACATCTCTCTAAATTATTCAGTTGATTATTGGAAGATCAGTCAAGATCAGTCTGAATTTATAAAGAAAAATAAACATAAGCTGTGAATAAACATCCTTAATTGTTCACAATCACACATGCAGTGAATACTTACCCCATCCCAATAGCACAAACCACCAGAAGAACTTTCTATCTTGATGAAATGACGACAGAAGAAGTGAATTTAAATATAGGGCTTCTACAAGCAGCCAGAAGAAATTTGTCATTACACAATAATTGCAGAATACCATGGATACTTTGCAAGCCACCTAGCAGAAAATAAATATTATTAAAAGTGTTTTCATTACTCATTGCACACATCTTTCTTGACTCAGTCCCAAGCTTTAGTTTTACTTCCTTTTATCTATTATTATGTGAACTTGCATTTGTGTTTTGAAACATTGTTTCCTTCATTTCCCAACTACACTTCAAAATAAACTCAGCAATTGATGACCATTCTCTTTAAGACTTCTCTGATACAGAAAAATATTCATTCTATCATCGTAGGTTATCTAGGAGTTCCTAAGGCAGCAAAGCATCCCCTCACCATCATACAAGCACCAATTTAAACAGTACTAAATGTGCTTTCTTTACTCATCACACATATTTTCTTGATTCCAACTATCTAAAATGGACCTGAGTCAAGATCCTTTTCTGAATAAAGTTGCCTGGCATTTGATTAACTGAGTCAAATGTTTTTTGAATATCTCACTCATACTTATTGGAATGAAATCCTTGCTTTTTTATGAGAAACTCTAGGAATATGATTAATCCCTAGTGCACTTAACAGCACTATTTTAGGTTATGCCTGTTATCAGGATAGATAGATAGATAGATAGATAGATAGATAGATAGATAGATAGATAGATAGATA
>JANRMT010062817.1:29563260-29575887 GCA_026402145.1 Polypterus bichir lapradei
ATAGATAGATAGATAGATAGATAGATAGATAGATAGATAGATAGATAACCTAATTTGTTCCTGGGGGAAATTTGGCTTTTTTACTGAAGCTATTTAAATAAATAAATGTGTAAATAGATAAGTAAGCAAATAATAAGGCAAGAAAGACTAGTAACTAGTAAACAATTACTACTTAATGAGCAGTCAGTATCTCATACTATACTATTTTCACTGTTCTTTCTCAACCACAAGAATTCTAACTCATCTACAATTATACAGTAAAAGAAGCAAATCCAATTTACATTAAAACAGGGACAATCTACAGGAAGAAGAAATACAGTAAAATATTTGGTTAAAATGAAGGTTGTTAAGGGAATATTAGCCTGCTCACGTCTGTATTAGTTGGGAAGCTTGAGGTTTTTACAGCTTCTATAAATCATTATTATCAGATATCCTCTTCTTTTTCAGTTTTCCCTTTGGTACAATACATATACACCTTTCCTTTTTAATAAACACCTCAGATACCTAAAGTTGAACTAAACAGTCTGTTATGCATACATGGTTAATAGTTACCATATAACTTGGAAAATACTATAAAATTAATCTAAACTGTAAGCAGGAAAAAATTTTGGATTTTGATACACCTTCTATTCTTCTGAGAAAACAAAATTTTAACAACTAGCCTTTAAAGGATTAAGATATTGGTGAGGGGAAAAATAATTCAGGAGCTGTGATCACTTACTGTAGAAAAAGAACAATGATCTGTGTCTTCACTGGAAAATAGGATAGCATCCTTAATAAATACCGACACAGACTTCAGGATGAAGGTTATGAAAAGCTGGACATGTATATAATTGCGGGCACAATGAAGTCTCCTGCCAAGAAATAAAAAAAGATTTTTTTTTAGTTTTTAGGCCTTTTAATCTATTTTTTCCTTACTAAATATTGATGTACAATACAGACAGCAGTAATCAATCAAGATACAGAAAAGAAGGAAAATAATCAGTAAAGGATTTTTTAGAGCTAATGTAGTTGGGGAATTCATTAGCATGCACTAGAATATACTGCAAAATCTGGAAAGCTACATGATGCTGCAGATGCAGAACTGGAAATGAATGTTAAACAGCTTACGTGATTCTAACTCACACACTCTAATACAAGACTATCCATCCATCCTTCCATTATTAAACCCGCTATATCCTAACTACAGGGTCACAGGGGTCTGCTGGAGCCAATCCCAGCCAACACAGGGTGCAAGGCAGGAAACAAAACCCGGGTAGGGAATTAGCCCACGGCAGTAATACAAGACTAGTATAAGGTTATTAATTGATCTACAGGATACAAAAGAAAACTTGAGTTCCTGGGGAGAAAATGCAGGGGCACAGATTAAATATATTACTGCACAAACAGCAACTGGGCCAGAATTTAAAGTTATTCTTCTATACTGTAGATGTGGATCAGAAGCAATAACCACTGGGCCACTCTGCTACCTTAGTTTACCACAGTATATTCAAATAGACTTTTTACTTATATTGTATGAAAGCAGATGTTGCATGGAATGGAACATCTCATAGATGATACATCTGACTTTTAAATGGACCAGTTAACCATTTCCGCTATAGCTATTAAGGACAACACTCAGCTAACAACAGTAACCATCAAGTTCATTCTAAACTGATGAAGTCTGCAAGTCTCAGATTTCTTGTTCTACCTTGAAAATATTTACTATCATTTTTATAAATATATAGCAAAACACAGTAACAATTCTTTTTCTTTTCAAATTGTTATTTATCATTTAAGCAGAAAAGAAATGTTTGTTAAATCAGTTTCAACCACTAAGCTGTGCTTTCTTCTACTGTATACTAGTGACCTTTTCACTTCACAGTGCATTACAATGCACAATGAATAACATAAATCTTTGTGATTGATTATGTGACATTGAATTGATTTAGTGTGCTCTAAAATAGGTGAATACATACAGCAGATTAAGGCTTGTGGGTAGTTATCATTAAACATATTCATTATGAAAGATGCACATAAGCCATTTTAGTAGTTCATCGCACAAGCTTCACAATAAAGATGTGCCATACACTAATAGCTGAGGTTGGGAATGTTGAAATGTAAACTCCAGTATGTGGAGAACACTCACTTTTGTATCACTGTTAGATTATAACCCTCTTGCTATGTCTGTCTCTTCTAAATTTAAATTATTTTCATCCTTGAAAAAACGTTTTTTAATTTAAAGAATTTATTGCCGTTTTTACGTCTTTAACAAAAGCAAAACATACCGAAAGGTAAGCAAAATGGCGACAGCAATTGTGAGTGAAACAATTGACGTGCCATATCCTATAGAGTAGATTGTCTTCATCGTGGCAAAGTAAGAACCCTGAAATACAAAATAAAAGATTAATACCATTCATATATACAGTATGTGTTTTACAAAAGGCTGCAACATATAATCTGTTCATCCTTCCAATATACAGTATATCTTTTTCCTGCCTGATGGGTCAGTGGTTTAAAATATGACCCCATGACTAAAAAACGCTCTTAGTCTTGCATTGCCTGCTAATCCTTATGGATTGTAAAGGATCATATCTTAAATTTTATACAAGTGATAATATACTGAGTTTGGAAATTTATACATGTTTCTAATCTCATAAAACTCATCTACCTCTTCATTTTTTAAAGTTTTTCTCCTGTTATTTTAAACTATCAAAACAATGAAGTTAATAAAGCCATGAAGACATAAAAACAGGAATAATGTTTCAGAAAACTACTGACTGAGTAAAATATTACACTTTCATTAAAGGAATGGTGTCTTTTTCCTAAGTATAGTCCTTAGCTACAGCATATTAAATAAATAAAATGTTTTATTTAATTGATATAGTGACAACAGGCAATCGTAACACCTTACGTTTTTTAAATTCAAGAAGATTGTCTTTTTGTTGCTGAGTAACAAAAGGTGACCATCTACAAGGCACATTATTAAATTGCACTGCTGTTACTTTTGTAAATATAATATTTAAATTCTCTGAACCTCATTCAGGAAATATTGCCTGAAAAATATGTAATTTAACAAATCACACTTCTGCTATTTACTTCATTTATCGTTTATTATTGTTTGTCATTTTCCAAAAAACATGTTAGAAAACCTCTTAAACAAAATGAGCTTTTTAACTGTTCAAGTCTAAGCTCATTATAAGGTATAAAGACATAAATCAATTGCAACGAGTGCAGAATGCAGCTGCTAGAATCCTAACTAGGAAAAGAAAATCCGAACACATTTCTCCAGTTTTGATGTCACTACACTGGTTACCTGTGTCATTCAGGATTGACTTTAAAATACTGCTTATGGTTTATAAAGCCTTAAATAATCTCGCTCCATCTTATATATCGGAATGCCTGACACGTTATATTCCAAATCGTAACCTCAGATCCTCAAATGAGTATCTCCTTATAATTCCAAAAGCTAAACTTAAAAGAAGTGGTGAGGCGGCCTTCTGCTGTTATGCACCTAAAATCATGAATAGCCTGCCAATAGGAATTCGCCAGGCAAATACAATAGAGCACTTTAAAACATTGCTGAAACCACATTACTTTAACATGGCCTTTTTATAACTTCACTTTAACTTAATCCTGATACTCTGTATGTTCAATTCATCATAATAAATATTCACAGTGGCTCCAAAATCCGTACTGACCCCTACTCTCTCTTCTGTTTCTTTTTCCAGTTTCTTTGTGGTGGCGGCGGACTGCGCCACCACCACCTACTCAAAGCATCATGATGCACCAACATTGATGGACTGAAAGCCAGAAGTCTACGTGACCATCATCATCAGGTCCTTTCATGAAAACCCTAAATACAAAGAGGACTGTTTGATTTATGTTATGTAGATTGCCCAGTTTTTTTTTTTGTTTTTTCTGTCCACCCTGGCCATCGGACCTTACTTATTCTATGTTAATTAATGTTGACTTATGTTTAATTTTTTATTGTGTCTTCTATTTTTCTATTCTTCATTTTGTAAAGCACTTTGAGCTACATTTTTTTGTACGAAAATGTGCTATATAAATAAATGTTGATTGATATAAACAACACATTAAAATACTTGCTTGTATTTTCTCTTAGAAACTAGTGACAGTTTCATATTAATATAACCTACAGTTGTGCTTGAAAGTTTGTGAACCCTTTAGAATTTTCTATATTTCTGCATAAATATGACCTAAAACATTATCAGATTTTCACTCAAGTCCTAAAAGTAGATAAAGAGTAACCAGTTAAACAAACGAGACAAAAATATTATACTTGGTCATTTATTTATTAAGGAAAATGATCGAATATTACATATTTGTGAGTGGAAAAAGTATGTGAACTTTTGCTTTCAGTATCTGGTGTGACCCCCCTTTGCAGCAATTTTAGCCCATTCCTCTGTACAGAACAGCTTCAACTCTGGGATGTTGGTGGGTTTCCTCACATTAACTGCTCGCTTCAGGTCCTTCCACATTTCGATTGGATTAAGGTCAGGACTTTGACTTGGCCGTTCCAAAACATTAACTTTATTCTTCTTTAACCATTCTTTGGTAGAACGACTTATGTGCTTAGGGTCGTTGTCTTGTTGCATGACCCAACTTCTCTTGAGATTCAGTTCATGGACAGATGTCCTGACATTTTCCTTTAGAACTCTCTGATGTAATTCAGAATTCATTGTTCCATCAATGAAGGCAAGCCGTCCTGGCCCAGATGCAGCAAAATAGGCCCAAACCATGACACTGCTGGAATGCAGTGTTTTCCTTTCTCCAAACATAACGCTTTTCATTTAAACCAAAAAGTTCTATTTTGGTCTCATCCATCCACAAAACATTCTTCCAATAGCCTTCTGGTTTGTCCACGTGATCTTTAGCAAACTGCAGACGAGCAGCAATGTTTTTTTTTGGAGAGCAGTGGTTTTCTCCTTGCAACCCTGCCATGCACACCATTGTTGCTCAGTGTTCTCCTGATGGTGGACTCATGAACATGAACATTAGCCAATGTGAGAGAGGCCTTCAGTTGCTTAGAAGTTATCCTGGGGTCCTTTGTGACCTTGCTGACTATTACACGCCTTGCTCTTGGAGTGATCTTTGTTGGTAGACCACTGCTGGGGCCTCATGTATAAACGGTGCGTACGCACAGAAATGTTGCGTAAGAACGTTTCCACGTTCAAATCTCGATGTATAAAACTTAAACTTGGCGTAAAGCCACGCACATTTCCACGGTACCTCATACCCTGTCATACGCAAGTTCTCCACTCGGTTTTGCAGACTGGCATCACCCAGTGTCAAAGCAGTGCTACTGTTACTGTGTGGTTATCCTTTCTTTTCCTGATATGGCTTTATAAATACACTGAAATTAATGGCATATTGTTTATTAGTTTAATGCATCTGATTGTAATTAACCAGTAACAATATAATGGTCCACGGAATGGTCAAACTATTCTAAATACCATAGCTGCTTTAACGTTGTTACTCTCACTGCACTTTCTTCTTCTTTCAGCTGCTCCCATTAGGGGTTGCCACAGCGGATCATCTTTTTCCATATTACTCTCACTGCACCACTCGGAGCAGCTGATCGGAAAGAGAATTATCGGCATACAGCATCAAGCACACGCTGCCTCAGCCATGCTTCCTATTTGAACTGCTTCTCATATGACAAACACTTCAAAACTTTCCTGTACGGACCTCGCGGTTCAAAAACAGTTTCATCCCAAGAACTCTAAACGCACTCACTCAGTCCATCAACTGCTCCTTGTAGAACTGTCAGTACTTATTAGTACAGTTACCTCACTGTAAACTTGCAGTACAGTTATAATATTGCACAACCTGAGCCACTTTATAAAGAGTGTATTTACATATGATGACAATATCATTTTTAAGTGAAATGCAGCAAAATATGTTTATTATATTATATAGATAAAACTTTAACTTCATTTAAATAATCTATATTGTTAATAATTAAAGGACACGGTGTTGATATGCTAGCAAGGATCTGGCGCTCCGCTCGACTCGCACTGTATGCTTCACTGGGACTGGCGTGAAGGATAGAATAATTAAACATGTACTATGAAGATATTTCAATGTTCCTTAAAAGTTTTGAAAAATTTATGTTATAAGCTTACAGATGGCTTAACGTCCATTACAGAGCTGATTGTGTGGCAATTGGTTACTTGGAGAAAGAAAAGTAAGGACAGGAATTGGAGATTAGTATGTTTGAAAGAGACAGTACTGCAGGGGCGGCCTTAGGCACAGGGGCCACCACACCAATATATATTGAATATAAAACAGAAAGAGAAAATAACGACACAGCGGCAAATTTTGGCAAAAGTTAAATGCTTGAGTCATGAGCACGAGGCGGCTATGCAGTGTCCGCAATGGATGTGGCCATCCGCCGTGCATAAGATGCCATATTGATTGGTGGGCAAAGGAGTCAACCGATTCTTCCTCTGCCCAGGCCGCCACGAGCCTAAAGCCACCCCTGAGTACTGCTGCAATAAATTATTTCCGCGCCACTGTGTTCACATGTTTAATAACGTGCTTTAACTCCTATCATCATGAAAAGATCACGTATATATCTCAGTATTTTAGTTATTCAGAGAGCTGTAATATCACGAATGTAATGGATTCTGTGTCCTGTCAGAGGTAGAGAAAGCCGGTTTAAGAAGCACATAGTGATTCACACACATAGAGCACATAGAAGAACACATACAAAACAAATCATTTAACGTGCTACTTTACTTACGATGTGATTTGAGAAACTAGTTAATTAAACGATTTTAAGATGAAGTTTACGATGTTCTACTTTAATGACAAAATAAACTACGTGATTAAAGTAGACATTTCAAGATTGAAGTTGACATTTCATGCTTTTTCCCCACTGTGTGCCTTTTTTTTTCTCTGTGCCCTAATAAGCTTTCATATGAAACTCAGATGGTGGGCTACAACTCGCCTTTTCACGGCGACTTTGATATCTGACAACTTCTTTTTTATTTAGGGCACTGTGCGACTTTGTGAACTTGAGCTTTCGAGTTTTGTCCGACACACTATGTCAGTCGATCAACTTCCTTTTGTTGTTTATACCACTGTTTAAACCAACAAATAGTACATTTTTCCTTGCCTCCACTTGGTATTCGCTGAAATTATTATATTTTCCTTCTTGCTTTTGTCATTGTCTTTTCACAGAACACTGAGCTTAAGGGCTATTTATGTTGATTTGCATATTCAAAGAGACGTAATTCTGTGAGGAGTTGGGGCGGGACAGCACGCGCGTGCAAGAGAGTTACTTTTCACGCTGACCGGGATTTATGTAGCGTAAGAACACAGAAGTTGGCGAATGCACAGATTCCTTCATCTGGATTTTTCTGTGCATAAGCACATTTCGGCTTTTGTGCTTACGTCATGTTATAGCGTGAGTTCTACGCACGGCGTTATGCATGAGGCCCCTGGGGAGGGTAACAATGGTCTTGAATTTCCTTAATTTGTACACAATCTGTCTGACTGTGGATTGGTGGAGTCCAAACTCTTTAGAGATGGTTTTGTAACCTTTTCCAGCCTGATGAGCATCAACAACTCTTTTTCTGAGGCCCTCAGAAATCTCCTTTGTTCATGCCATGATACACTTCCACAAACATCTCTTGTGAAGAGCAGACTTTGATAGATCCCTGACCACTCACACCTAATTGTCATCCCATTGACTGAAAACACCTGACTCTAATTTGACCTTCAAACTAACTGCTAATCCGTTAGGTTCACAGACTTTTGCAACTCACAAATACAGTATGTAATATTCAATCATTGTCCTCAATAAATAAATGACCAAGTATAATATTTTTGTCTCATTTGTTTAACTGGTTTCTCTTTATCTACTTTTAGGACTTGAGTGAAAATCTGATGATGTTTTAGGTCACATTTATGCAGAAATATAGAAAATTCTAAAGGGTTCACAAACTTTCAAGCACAACTGTATTTCCAATAAAATCATGAAAACAATAATAGAAATGTTCACATATTCACATATACATCATCTATGTAGCCTTTTTTCGATCTAGAAACATCATATATCCTTGCATATTAGTTTTTTTGCTTTAACTAGATACAAATGGTGTATTTAAATTCACAACATTATCATAATATATAACAAACAAATAAACAATACAGCTAAATAATGTGGACACCACCAAAATGATTAAGTTCAGGTGTTTCAGCCATTTCCATTGTTAAGAGGCTTATAAAATCAAATACATTGCCATGCAAGAGTTCAGTAACTTTAAATATGGCACTGCTATAGGATGTCATCTTTGCCACAAGTAGGTACATGAAACATCTGCTTTATTTGATATGCCTCTGTCAACTGCAAATGCTATTATCAAGAAGTAGAAGCATCTAGGAGCAACAACTCGGCCATGAAGTGGTAGACCACATACTCTCACTCCAAAGTGCTGAAGCACAAAGTGTGTCAAAATCGACTATCCTCTGTTGCATCACTCACAACAGACGTCCAAACTGCCTTTAGAAGCAACATCAGTACAAGAACCGTATGTTGGGAGCTTAATGAAATGGGTTTCAATTACAGAGCAGCTGCATGCAAGCCTAAGATCACTATGTGCAATGCCAAGTGTGGGATGGTGTTACGGAAGCATGTCGCCATTAGTCTCTGGAGAAGCAGAAATTTGTTCTCAGGAGTGATGAATTATACTTCACTATCTTCCAGTCTGACTGATGAATGAATCTGGTTTTGGCAGATACCAGGAGAACAATACATTCTGGACTACATATACTACCCACTTGTAAAGTTGTATGAAAGCAGGTTAATAGTCTAGAGCTGTTTTTCAGGGCTTGGGCTCAGCCCCTTGCATCCAGTGAAGGGTAATGTTAATGCTACAGCATACAAAGACATTTTAGAGGATCTTCCAACTTTGTGGCAAGTTTCAGGAAGGCCTTTTTCTGTTCCAGCACTACTATGTACCTGTACACAAATTGAGGTCTAACCTCTAGCCCACTGAACAACTTTGCAATGAATTGGAGTGCTGATTGAGAGCCAGGTCTTAGATAGATAGATAGATAGATACTTTATTAATCCTACAGGGAAATTCACATAATCCAGCAGCAGTATACTGATACAAAAAAACAATATTAAATTAAATAGTAATAAAAATGAAAAAATAAAAAATAAAAAAGCAGACAATAACTTTGAGTAATGTTAGCATTTACTCCCCCGGGTGGAATTGAAGAGTCGCATAGTGTGGGGTGGGGGGAGGAACGATCTCCTCAGTCTGTCAGTGGAGCAAGACAATGACAAAAGTCTATCACTGAAGCTACTCCTCTGCCTAGAAATGACACTGTTCAGTGGATGCAGTGGATTCTTCATGATTGACAGGAGTTTGCTTAATGCCCGTCGCTCTGCCACAGATGTTAAACTGTTCAACTTTACTCCTACAATAGAGCCTGCCTTCTTAACAAGTTTGTCCAGGCGTGAGGCGTCTTTTATCTTTATGCTGCCTCCCCAGCATACCACCGCGTAGAAAAGGGCACTCGCCACAACCGTCTGGTAGAACATCTGCAGCATCTTATTGCAGATGTTGAAGGATGCCAACCTTCTCAGAAAGTATAGTCGGCTCTGACCTTTCTTACATAGAGCATCAGTATTGGCAGTCCAGTCCAATTTGTCATCCAGCTGCACTCCCAGGTATTTATAGGTCTGTACCCTCTGCACACAGTCTCCTCTGATGATCACGGGGTCCATGAGGGGCCTGGGCCTCCTAAAATCCATCCACCAGCTCCTTGGTTTTGCTGGTGTTAAGATGTAAGTGGTTTGAGTCGCACCATTTAACAAAGTCTTTGATTAGCTTCCTGTACTCCTCCTCCTGCCCACTCCTGATGCAGCCCACAATAGCAGTGTCATCAGCAAACTTTTGGACGTGACAAGACTCCGAGTCATATTGGAAGTCCGATGTATATAGACTGAACAGGACCGGAGAAAGTACAGTCCCCTGCGGCACCCCTGTGTTGCTGAACACAATGTCAGACCTGCAGTTCCCAAGAGGCACATATTGAAGTCTGTCTGTAAGATAGTCCACGATCCATGCCACCAGGTGTGAGTCTACTCCCATCTCAGTCAGCTTGTCTCTAAGGAGCAGAGGTTGGATGGTGTTGAAGGCGCTAGAGAAGTTCAAAAACATAATTCTTACAGCACCACTGCCTCTGTCCAAGTGGGAGAGGTATCGGTGTAGCATATAGATGATGGCATCCTCCGCTCCCACCTTCTCCTGGTATGCGAACTGCAGAGGGTCAAGGGCATGGCGGACCTGTGGCCTCAGGTGGTGAAGCAGCTGCCGCTCCATGGTCTTCATCAGATGTGACGTCAGAGCAACAGGCCGGAAGTCATTCAGCTCACTAGGACGTGATACCTTTGGGACTGGGGTGATGCAAGATGTTTTCCAAAGCCTCGGGACTCTTCCCTGTTCCAGGCTCAGGTTGAAGAGGCGCTGTAGAGGACTCCCCAGTTCCAACGCACAGGCCTTCAGCAGTCGTGGTGATACACCATCTGGACCCGCTGCTTTGCTGGCACAAAGTCTTCTCAGCTCTCTGCTCACATGGGCTGCTGTAATTGTGAGTGGGGATGTCTCACCTATGCTAGTATCAGCAGAAGGATGGTTGGAGGATGCAGTACACCGAGGTGAGAGTGGGTTAAGGTGATCAAACCTATTAAAGAAGTTGTTCATTTGGTTTGCTCTCTCCACGTCTGTCTCAATGGCGGCACCCCGCTTCGAGCTGCAGCCAGTGATAATCTTCATCCCATCCCACACTTCCTTCATGTTGTTGTTCTGCAACTTCTGCTTCAGCTTGTCCAACTTCAGTGCCTGACCTCATAAATGTTATTTTGGCTGAATGGACACATATTCCCACACACACACTCCACAATCTTGTGGAAGGTCTTCCCAGACTAGTACATACTGTTATATATAAGTGGGGTGCCACTGCCATAGTAATGTCCATGGTTTCTGAATGGGATATTCAACAAGCTCACATAGGTGTGATGGTCAGGCCTATATACACTTTTGTCCATATGGTGTATTAGGAACAACTAACTAAACATGTTTTCTAGATTATCAAAAAACAGATTTTATTTTTTAGTGTCATTTTCATTATTTTGGAACCAGTAGGAATATATTACCAGTGATTACTCTTTACAGAAAATATTTGGCGCAAGTTCAGTGGTCAATAGAGCCTAAATATGTAATGCAGAGATAATAGACACTTATAAAAGAATGAAAAAAACATTGTTTTTGTTTTTTTCAGTTACTTTATCTTTACCAATAGGACTAATTAAAGTGTTTATGATTTTATTCTGAAGAGGGCTTATTTCAAGCTGGTTGATTGGATCAGATGGCTATAAACAAATGTCATTAAAAGCCTGGGTCTCTACAGTACCCACTTCATAAGATAACTCATTGACAGGCAGCTTCAATGAAATCTGTAGCAGCAGTTGAATATTGAACTCTTGATTATTATGGAATATGTGAATTTTCAGACTGTTATAAAAATCAAGAAGATAATTAGATTTATAATTAGTATATTTTTTATGACTAAAACATTACCTAAAGTAGAGATATTAGACAGATTGCTTAGTGGTATTTTTATCTGCATATATTATTTCTTCCACTTTTTCTTAATTATAATTGTATATTTTTTCATAGTATGTGCTAAACATTACTTCTATTCATTTTAAAAATTATGCTAAATTTGCCTGTAAAGTAATATTGGCCTTAAAAAGCAATTATAGACATGTTTAGGTGTAGGCTGTGTTTCATTTTGACCAGTCTGAGGGCCAGTTTTCTTATAAAAAAGTAGGGAAGGCATCACCACTACAGATTTTAAGAAAATTGGTGTGACTTCTGGATCATAGCTCTCCTTTTACAGAGACGTGCGGTCAGGGGAGGCAGGTGAGGCAGAGCAAATAAATGTGTCCACTGGTCTGTGCTATAAATTTGTTTTCTGTATGATTCCAATAATTTTGATAATTTTTATGAACAAAGTCGCAATAGTCAAATTCCTGTTTAAATATTGGGGAGAAAAGTGAGGTGCAGCAGCGACAAGACTGACCTCACCTCAGACTGCGCCATCCCTCACACACTAGGCTGATGTATGCAATTGGCGCATGCCTGTTGCTGTCTTTCTGTATGTCGCCAATATAATGTGTACAGACACGTTTATTATACACTTACTTTCCACAGTCTGGCTAATAGCTTTAATGAATGTGTGTGACATATTTAGTCTTGCTGATTGGCCACAAAACTGCAGTGAAAAGGCACAAGGTGAGGCAGACAGTACTGTGCCACACTGAAGGGGGGCAGATGTGAACCCAACAGGTGCTTGTTGCTGCTGTTCTTTTATGCAGACACTCTATACAGTGGTGTGAAAAACTATTTGCCCCCTTCCTGATTTCTTATTCTTTTGCATGTTTGTCACACAAAATGTTTCTGATCATCAAACACATGTAACCATTAGTCAAATATAACACAAGTAAACACAAAATGCAGTTTTTAAATGATGGTTTTTATTATTTAGGGAGAAAAAAAATCCAAACCTACATGGCCCTGTGTGAAAAAGTAATTGCCCCCT
>JANRMT010062817.1:29580887-29630764 GCA_026402145.1 Polypterus bichir lapradei
TATATATATATATATATATATATATATATGACAGCAACACTCATCACTCACAACAGTGACAAAACAATTACATTGACAATCATGTCACGTTATTTTCAAAATGTTTCATTTTCTTTTTCATTACTTCTTTAACACGCTACTTCTCCGCTGCGAAGCGCGGGTATTTTGCTAGTATAAAATAATGTGCAAATTCTGCTATTTCCAAATAAAAAAAAGAGTAAAAATAAATAACATCTTTACAAAATAAAGATGCACAAATAACACAAAGTTCTAAATCTCAGTTTTTCACAACAAAGCTTTTGAACCCAATACCTACAGTAGGTAACATGTATGTTTGAACAGTGCAAACTATTTAGTGACAAGATATACTGTACACTGACAGTATAATACTGCATATTCACTTTGTGGTGTAGCGGGTCCGTGGCTTCAAAAAAAAAGTCTCCGTGAGTACAACTGCACGACCGCCGGGGAGTTAATTAGGTAGTTGGAATGAGTCGCAACTGCACGTGCGGGTGCGATCGTTCTCAATTGCTTCATTGGCATCCTGCGCCGTGTGATTAAGGCCCACGGAGACAGGAGTGTACATATATATGAGTCAGCACAAAAATAGAAGGGGGAATCAAAGAAAAGGAGAAAAGAAAAGACCCAAGACAGATGTCGGCCGAAAGCAGCTCGCGGCTGCCGAGTCTCCACCGGCTACGCGAGCAATGGGTGAACCAGGAGAATGACAAGGAGGTGGTCTGAGATCAGGAGGAGTTAGTCTGCATTTTATTTTAATTTTTGAATCCTTACTTTTCACAATTATTTTTATGGATTTATATATGTACTGTTTTTTAGAACACTGCACCATTGACACTTTTGTTGATTTTACTTTTGACCAGTAAACCAGTTTTGACTGGTTTTTAATAAAAGCACTTGAGCACTTTTTCCACCATCCTCTGGCCTCATCAGTGAATTATCCTCATATGTCAGGTCTCATCTCGGTCATAACTATCGACAGTGTGGGTTCAGCAGACTCTAATGTGGGAAAAGGGAGTCTGTAGGGGACCGGGATCGTCACACGCTTGCCCTCCAAATAGCACAGTTGATAGAAAATTACACTAGAACAAGGCAGCTTGTGCACGTACAAGAAGTCTCACTTTACCATGACTGTCTATGCATGTTTAGTTAAAACGTGCTTGTTCTTCACTCAGTGAAGTGATGGTTAAACTTCTCAAGGTTCTTGTAGTGCAGCTGTGACCATTTAGCAGTGAACAGGAGCCCCACATGACCAAAAAGTCTCTCACAGGCTGCAGACGCAGGAAATTTGTGTGTGGTCATGTGACTGCATGGCTACGTCTGATTGGTGAAACGGAGTCATGTGATTATTGTTGCAAAGTCTGATTGGTGAAACGCAATCATGTGATTATTGTTGCTACGTCTGATTGTTGAAACAGTCATGCAGTAGATCCAATGGCGACTTCTCTCTGGCAAAAATATAATGTATAAATGGTAAAAAGTAACGAGTTGAGTGTTGCCCATTGTAGCGGAGTAACAGTAGCGTTTCTTCTTCACAAATGCACTCAAGTAAAAGTAAAAAGTATGGTGCAGTAAAACTACTATTAGAAGTACATTTTTTTAAAAACAGTTACTCAAGTAAATGTAATGGAGTAAATGTAACTTGTTACTACCCACCTCTGTTCAAAAGTAAGAGGTTTCTTGGACCACTGTTGCATTCCATGGTTTTGCTTTGAGCTCGGTGTGAAACTGAGTCTTCTTAATGTGAGTATTGGGCACAACAAAGAATTGGAGAGTATCCAGTGCAGGTAACTAAGGATTGGTTTCTGTTGGATGGAGAAGATGTAGTCTGCTTGGCCTCATCAGACTGTGATCTTAAGGACTCAGTGGGAAGATTTGCAGCTGAAAGTGATCCAGCTGATTTTAGAATGGCTTTCTCTGTTCAACTAAGTGGTGAGCTCCTGCCCATTGTGGAGGAGCAAAGAGATGATGATGCAATTGGCTAATGAACTGGTTGGTACATTGTGTGCAGACAAGGGTTTTGATTTGCTACTGTAGTTAGTCTACATTCCCATCCTCACCTATGATCACAAGAATAAGATTGCCAATACAAGCAGCCAAAACAAAGTTCATGTGCTAGGCTGCATGACCGAATGGCTCACTCTCCTTCATAAGGTTAGGTCCTGAGTGATATGAGATGAATAAGGAGTGGCCAGTTGAGGTTCTATGGATATTTTATTAGAATACACCCTTGGCACCATCATGAAAAAGGTATTCAATGCACAGTCTATTGGGAGAAGACCCAATGGGAGTCCCACAACCCACTGGAGAGATAATATCTATTAACTGTACTGGAAGTGTCCAGGAATTCTGTAAGAAAAGTTGGAAGAATTCCCTGATAATACAGTGGAATGGTCAGCCAAGTACTGTATGTTTTTACTAGGACTCTCATCAGAATAAGCGGAATAAATATTATGAAATTGAGCAATGATAACCTATAAGATATTTGTTTATGCCTCTTGTTATACAGATGTTCATTTGTTGTCTTGCTTGCTCTTTTAATACCAACCAATAATTTTCAACAAATTGATTTTCATGAGCATCTGTTACCAAGAATAAACCTGTACAGACAATTAAGAAAGAAATACTTGTTATCAAATATAAGATTTGGAATAACTTTTTTTTTTCTTTATATATAAACATATCTATATCTGTGCGAAAGCAGAACACAACCTGCAAAAGTGCCTACTTTTATCTAGGGAAATAGAGACATTTATAAATAAGAAGATTAATGCAAAATCAAAATAAACCTCTGGACAAACTTGCAGTTATTACAGCTTCTTGCATGAATGTAATTTCAGACTTCCTTAACAGAGTTCAATAGAGTGATGAAGGAAAATGAAGGATTAATAACATTATGGATCATGCACATAGCCTTGGTACAGAACATGGCACTAACAATTTTTCAAACAAAGATATGCTGTTGCCATCACTTCTAAAAACTAATGAATACTTGCCTGCAATCCTTTCTCCCAACTATCACATGTAATGTGCTATGTGAAGAAATTCAAAAATTGTGTCCCACTTGAATTAGTGCTGGGCAATTAAGTGAAAATTAAACTAAACCGATATTCAGAACCTGTATAATTTTGCTCATGTCGGTTATTTTGTTTTTATAATTCTCTTAGTATTTTTTTTATTCTGTTAATACTTTCCCCAGTGTGTGCTCGTGTACAGTTCCCTTAAAAAATATACTATCGTGTGCATGTTGTCATGTGACTCCACCCTGTCCAGTCTGCGACAGGGAAGCAACAAGGAGGAGAACTCAAACAATGAGCAACTCTTACCAAAGAAAATTACTGTGTCCATTATTTGGACACGTTTTGGTTTCAGTGTAGATGACACAGAACAAAAAGATGTTTAATGTAAACACTGTGGAAAAATATTTTCAGCGACCAAAGGTAATACCATCAATCTGTTCCAACATTTGGAGCACAATCGTGTAATTGAATATGAACAGTGAATGGATCAAAAAAAGAGGGAGACTGACAAGTGGCCAGCAACAAGTTCCTCCATGATGCAGCTGTTGATAACACAAGCATTTACAAATGTTACACAATACGAGCAGGATTCAAGAAGATGGAAGAAATAACTGACGCCATTTCCTACTACATCGCAAAGGATATGGCTCCCAAAGCTACAGTGGAGCACAGTGGGTTTAAATAGTTCATCTAAACCTTCGACACAATGTTTTCTAAACATTTCCTAAAAAGGTAGCTGCTGAACCTGGCAATTGGTAAGTGCACATCAGTTTAACAAACATAATGCTACAATATTCAGTAATCTAAATGGGGATATCTGGGTAGTGGTGATCTGCTATATTCTTTCTGTGTTTTTTTTATGTGTGTCATAAATGATAATGTCTACATGTTTATATATGCCTTATTTTTTAAAATTCTCCTTTATGTTTCTGTGCTGTTTGTTGTTAAGCACATTGTTATTGTCCTTAAAACGGTTCTACTTAAATAAAATTTGATGCTAGAGCTATTTTTCAACACATTAGATAAATACTGGGACAACAACAAAAACTGTTCATATAGCACCGGTCTTAATGTTACATTGTGCCTGATATTACATTGTTTACAAGAGATGCAAATTATTTTATACTTTTTCACATGGCAATATTTCAAATAATTTATTTTGTTTGCAAGAAATGCAAGCTATTTATTTTCTACTTTTTTTTTAAGGAATTTGCTTTTTACACTAAAACTAAAATGTGACCTTTTTCATAAGACATTTCATTTCAAGTGATGTGTACTTTGATTTCAGTCCTTCAGAATATTCAGTAAATAACCATAAATACTTTCTCTCTGTCTGTTTCCTTCAGTTATTTTAAAATCACAAAGATATGCACTGTTCCATTAGAAAAAAATCCCAGGTTTAATAGTTGAGCATATTTACAGTGAAAACCTTGTCAGTGGACTGTCAGGGCAAAAAAAATCATTCATTAATAGCAATATAGGTTAAATGTTCAATTAACTGTGATATTGATTTGATGTCACATTACCCAGCCCTAACTTGAGTTATATATTGAGAGCATTGAGCATAAAATCATTTTAATGTCACAAACCACAAATAGTTGTTTACTCTTATTATGTGATGGTGGAGGTAGGAGGATGAGGGTAGTTATTAATATTTGAAGCATACAAAAACTCACCCTTGTTTTACGTTCCTAAATTAGAATGCCAAAAACTGGAGGGTTGGTGGAGAGCATCAAGGCTACAGGTCCTCCAAACTGTATGGACTGACAGTATTAAAAGTATAAAAATTGCACTCTATGGCACACTCTGAGTACTATTCTAGATAAATAGATGACAAATGAATAATCCTCATGCACTATTTAAAAATCAAACAGATGGGAATTCTGAACTGCCATGCAAAATATATACAGACAGTAGCAGTGCAGATTTTATTAACTTCCTTAATGATTCAATTGATAACTTAAGATCCCAGATTTCGGTGTCACCTTGTAAACCAAATATTGCATTGTCAAACTCTACCTCTTGTTGCACACACATCCCTTTAGTAATTTTAATATAATAACAGGAACAGGAAGCCAATACTTTATTTTTTAAAATGAAAAGTATGCATGTCCCTTAAGCACATTCTGGTGTTGTGAGAAGGAGTCATGGACACATAATAAAAATAGGAGTTAGGCCCACAAAACAGGATAGGACCTTGATTGTCCTACCTCAAGATGGTCTCACTCCATGCAGCCTCACCCATAACACCACAGGTCAACCTCAGCCTGCACATGCCCAAAATATGGAACTGGTGTTAAATGTTCATAAAAACTTGTTAAATGTACAAAATTATACCAAAAATGGAAAACCATAAAAACCACTGGCTTGGAAGGACAAGGCCAATACAGAATCTTTATAAATGAAAGATCTATTTAGATAAACAAAAGAATAAATAATGGAAAAAGGGTAGAATAAGGCAAAATGATTTGTGTGAAAGGCAATCCAAGGCTACCAGTTCAAATCCAAAATCCAATACTCAAAAGCCAAATACAATGGAAAAATTTAGAACACCTTAAAAATCAGTACAATTGTCACAAAGAAGTTTTTCTACACAAACCTCAATGAACCTTTGAGGGAGTCACTCTCCAGGCCTCAAATATATAGACTGAAGTCAGTCTCTCAGCAGGAATGTAAGGAATGCAAGGAATGAAAGCAAAAGAGATAAAACTACAATACTATAAGAATTAAAAAGCAAATTATGCTATTCAGTGGTAATATTCACTAGTGACGCAGCCTGTTGAAGAATTAAAATATTTGACATATCTTGCACTATGTGTACCTTCAGCACTTTTCCTCTGTATCCTTGTGTGTCTGAATCTCGCTTGACTGACACTCCCTCTGTGGAATGCTTTCCTATAAAGATATTATATATTCTCAATCTTTCGTTACTGACTGGCTTAGTTCCTGATTCACTAAAAGTGTAAGTTATCAGAATGTGAACAAATCAGATCTGGACTCAAATACACTTAATAATTTATAGAACTATTTGAAATGTATCTGTTCTTTATAATATACTTGAAAAAGTAGTCCACACACAGCTTTATTCTCAAATGACATATCACAAATTATTTGAGAAACTCCAGTCTGACTTCCGCACTGGTCACAGTGCAGAAGTAGCACTAACCAGTGTTGTAAACAACATTCTAATACTCTCTGATGAAGCAAATACCTCAGAAATTATGTTGTTCATTTAAGTGCAGCCTTTGTCACTTTTGACCATTCTACTTTATTACATAGGCTGGAAATCTGCATTGAACACTCAGTCACTGTCGTTGCCTGGGTCAGTTAATAATTTTTGAAATGTATAGAAATGTGCTAACAGTACTCTATCATTATATTCAGAAGTTAAATATGGTGTCTGGCAGGGCTCAGTACCTGGACCTTTAGTGTTTTCTTTTTGCATCCTTTCATTAGGAACTTTCATTAGAAAGTATGGCATTCATTTTCATTCATACACAAATGATACCCAACTATACCTCTTTTGGACCAAAAGATGTTTCTCTGATACATCTTGCCTGAAGAAGGGGCCTGAGTTGCCTCGAAAGCTTGCATATTGTAATCTTTTTAGTTAGCCAATAAAAGGTGTCATTTTGCTTGGCTCTTCTCTGATATTGTCCTTAAATAATTGTTTCAGAGAATTATAAGGTAGATGGATGAGAACTTGTCTCCGATTATAGAAAAACAGAAATGTTATTTATTGAAGGGAATGATGTAGAGCACAATGATATTCCATCACATTTTAATTCAGTAGGTCAGGCACATTACTTTATGACATTGGTATACATTTTAAAAAAATCATTACCAAACTATCTAAAACATGTTTTTCCAGCTTACAATATAATTGGAAATTAAGGTGGTTTCCATTGAGGATACAGAGAAATTTAATCATGTGTTTATTATTAGGAGGACTGACTACCATTAAGTTTTATTCACAGGCTATTCAAATCACTCCTTATGCTGCTTTCAGTAAATTCAAAATGTTTCTACAAGAATTATTACAAGAACTAGAAGGTATGAACACAAAATGTTTGGTTTTAAAAGCTTAGAGCTGATTTCATAATTCTCCTTGGCATATACAAATCTTTAAATGACCAAGGCTCTACTTCCCTATCTAAGCTTACCATTACTTTCAGACTAGAGCAAGCATCTCAAGCAAGATGCCCACCTATTAAAGATTACAATGATTAACAAAATAACACCAGGAGTGGGTGAACCAAAAATTGTAGAACCACCTTTCTGCTTATTGTTATGAACTAGCACGTTTCAATGCATAAAGCGCCAAAAAAACTCAAAATGTCTAGTAGAGGGGAAAATACCACCAGAAATCCCAGGCTGGTAACAAAAAAGGCCAACAATCTTCAAATATATTCATATTAAATAAGCTCTGTTAAATAGTGCAGCTCTTAAGATTACAAAAAACACAGCCAGAAATCCCTGAAAAGGGATATCCAAGGCAAGCAAGTTCCAGTCACAAATTCAAAGAATGGTCAAAAAAGAGAACACAGAGGACACAAACTCAGCAATTCACAAAACACAAGAAACTTACCCTACCATGAATGCATTCACAGTCAACCACAGAGTACCATGGGTTGCCCTCACCTGTGATGGGAAGGTGGTCCCACCTTTTGGCGAATTACCCATAAAACATAGAGTACATAGTACAAGATACACTGTGTAACCAGTAGGGGATACCACTGAGACCCAAGTCAGTCACAGGTTCAAACATAGTCCCTTTTTATTAATTAACAATGTCTTCAAAAATCAAAATTAGAACAATCAAAATAAACAGTCTAGAAAACAATTCCTTTTCTTTACACTCTTCCAGTCAGGCCTCATCCACCTCCTCCAGACACTGCATTTCTCTGAAGATGATGCAGTTCCTTTTATGTATGACTCTCCAATACTTCCGGGGCTAGGATATGGTCCATATGAAGCACTTCCGGGTCAGAGAGGAATCCCACAAAGTAGGGACCATATCCCCCTGCAGTGCACCCAAGTGGCACCCATGGAACCCAAAAGGGCTGTGTTCTGGAACTCCAATTGCTGTGATGCCAAGGGACGCTGCCCTCTAGTATATTATAGTACCCGGATGCTGGTATCTCGTCTGGTCCTCCCATCATACTGGCCTCCCTGCTGGGTATGGATTCGCCCTCTGTGATGTCCGACATCTCCTGCAACACTCACAACAGAATCATACAAACTAAATGACCAGCAAATGTAACACAACAAAAGAAATCAAAAATGGGCAAAAGAGACATAAAAACAGTTTAAACCCCAGCCAGAGTTCTGAAACATAATTTTCATTTAGGAGATACCCATTTGGTATCAGTTTTTAAATCTCACTACTTTAGTCTAGCATATCCTGATTACAGCTTTTGATGTGCTGCGTACGTTGTATCCTTATTATTTAATTCATCTGTATAAAAATACAGAGTGAGCCAAAAAGAAGTACCACATTTCAAAAACTTTTTCTACAAAAACGCTACAAGATAAAATAAATTTCATTACTACACAAGAAAGGGTTTACGAAATTGATTTTTTCACTGTGTTTTAAAAATGATGTTTTCAAGGTGGTGGCCATCATTAGCAATACACTCTTTGAGACGATTTATGAACGCTTGCATGACTCATTCACCTGTTTCAAGGGGTATAGTGGTGAATTCATGGCAAATAGCATCCTTGAGGGATTCAAGATTTTGAAGTCGGTGTTTGTATACCTTGAACTTAAGATAGCTCAACAAGAAGAAATAACATGAAGTGAGTTCATGCGAATTTGAAGGCCACCTGACTTGCATTGATCTCTGCACCGTATGAGCTGTTGCTCCATCCTGTTGAAACCAGGCATCCATTTCTTCCAGTTGGGGCTGCAAAAAGATCTCCAGCATTTTAATGTAATGTTCTGAAGTGACGGTGACCGTTGCTCCCCCCTCCTCAAAAAAGTAAGGGCCTAAAATGTCAAATTCTGCAACGGCACACCAAACTGTAACACACTCATTTTGCATGGGTGTCCGATAAAGTTCACAAGGATGTCGTTTCAGCCCAGTAGTGAAAGTTGTGTTTATTTATGCAACCAGTCAAATGGAAATGTGCCTCATCACTGCATATGACGATGGCATCTCGATGAATGTTCACATACAACTCTCTATGGCTCTCCCAGTTTCTCTCAGTGAGTTTCTGCACTACCATCATTTTGAATGGATGGAAATTAAGGTCTTCACGCAAAATCCTCCTCAAAGATGTGTTGGAAATGACTAAGGCAGAAGCATATTTGCGCTGAAATTAAAATCTATGTTTGAAGCAAAACAGTTATTTATTTGACCGTTATTAACTAAAATAAGCACCACTGGTTCATAGGTGGTAACCTAAAAGTTCTGTGTATTTTATGGGGTCAGTAGTCAGGGCATACAACATTTTCTTGGTTTCCTCTGTGAGTAGGACAGCAGGGCCAAGAACTGACATTGGGTTTCTAAGGAATGGGCAGTTAGAAGAAAAGCTACAGCTTAGTGCCACAAACATAATCAGATCCAGCTTTGGTGAATCCAGATAAAGTGTTACTACCACCCCTTCATACTAAGGTTGGCCTTAATGAAGCAGTCTGTCAAAGCTTTATCCAAAGATGGAGTCTGTTTTAAGTATTTTTACCAAATGTTTCCAGGTTTGTCTGAGGCTAAACTGAAAGAAGATATTTTTGCAGGACCTGATATTTGAAAACTAACCTCTGATTCAGAATATGATGGTGCAATGAAGAACCCACAAGAGATATGAGTGCCATTCAAATTAGTTCTTAGGTAAAAATAATGATCCAAATTAAAAAGAAACTGTAAAAAATGTATTATTTCAGTTTAAGGAGTTGGGTTGCAACAAGAATCTCAAAGTTCACTTTTTGGAATCACATTTTGAATGTTTCCCTGAAAATCTTGCAATGGGGACTGAAAAGTAGGGTATAAGGTCCATCAGAGTATCTAGGACAAGAAAGTACCAGGGATGTTGGGGTGTTGGTATAAGGGCGGACTGCTGTTGATTGATTTATAGAGAAGCACCAGAAAAAGTGTACAAACGACAAGCCACCAAGCAAAGATCTGGATCAAAAAAACTAAGACGTCATAAAAACTAGACAAGTTACTGTATATGTAAGTCAATCAATATGTATTGCTGTTATATATGTTTAGAAACATTAGATTGAACAAATATTTTCATGTTAAATTGGCTTAGATCAATATTGCATAAATGAATACATTGTGCAGTTTGTTAAAATTTTTAAAAATTAGTTTTTGATTTTGAACTTAAATGTGACATGACGGAAACTTTCTAATGTATATTTTTTATTGTGTTCATGAATGTGAATAAAAATAACTATTCAGGATAAAAAATTTGTTTTATGAATTTAATTTTGCAGACCAGTGTAAAGTTAATGGGGATAGCATGTTGGCGCAGTGGTAGAGCTGTTGCCTTGTAGTAAGGAAGCCTGTATGGAGTTTGCGTGTTCTCCCCAGATCTGCATGGGTTTCCTTCCCCAGTCCAAAGACATGCAGGTCAGGTGGATTGGCAATACTAAATTGGCCCTAGGGTATGGTTGGGGTGTGTGTGTGTGTGTGTTCACCCTGTGATGAACTGGCGCCCTGTCCAGGGTTTGTTCCTACCTTGCACCCTATGGTAGCTGGGATATGCTGCAGAACCCCCTGTGACCCTGTTCAGGACGGAGTGGATTAGAAAATGACTGAATGTAAAGTTAATTGACAGGTATTGTTTGTTTCCATTTACATGAATTAGTTTCAAACTTCTTTATTTTTCTTTGTGTTTAATCAAATCTGTATCTTTACATGCATGTATTGTGTAATTAGTAGTTTGTAAAATGGTAATTGCATTTTTCCTATTAATGTGTTATAGCACTCTAAATCTACTCTTAGTGACGCATTCTATAAAAAAAAACTGAAATAAATATTTAAATTAAACCTGTTGTGATTTTATTCAAAACCTATTATTGGTCACTTTTAAGATGTAAAATAATATTTCACTGCATCAGTGGCATAGCTTTCATTGCTTTTGGTAAATGGATAAAAACAGATCTGTAGCATGACCTGAATAGTCTTGGTCCAGTATTCATGTCCTAACCCAGTCATTGTGGTGTATACAATAATTCAAATATAATTATATATGATATTATAATATATATTATTCATTTTTACAGATCTTCAGCAAGACTAGAAATCTGACTTAACGATCATTTGTATTTTTAACACTCTCAAACCACTGTTTTTAAATTGCTGAGCTACAGAATGTTCACTATGCATACAAAGAGCTTATTTTCATATAATCAGGATTCAACAGGACTGACATTTCATTGCACTGCTATAATTTTTCTGTCTATTTAAATGAATAATATGTAGGAAACAAGTTATGACTTGATCAGACTTTTTACCTTTCCTGGTTTTTTATCACTGGGGAATCACCACTCTTATTTGCATGGCAAAATTAATGCTCCACTTTTTGTTTGTGTGTGAATTTTAGGAGAACATTCTGCAACTACATGAATAAAGTGTCTGTCATCAATGTTTTAGATAGAAATAAATTAATGAAATGGATAGATTTTCCTGAAGGGGAACATTTTTTCTATTGTATATAATTTAATATTTTAGTTATGCACTGAAAATTGTGCTTCAACTGTGTGGTATTTTATTTAGTATGATAAAATGTGATCAGGTGCTGTTCTTTGCTTTTGGAGGTGTGCCCTTTTATTATCCTCAACAAATTTGTACAGAAAATACAAGACAGATGCTGATATGCATATTACATTGTGAAACAGGGGATCCCATTAAAATACACTTTTGAAGTAAAAATCAGTGAGCAAGGCTGCCAGTAAAAAGAAACAGAATTTAATATTAGAGGCTTAAGTTTGATCAAGTGGAAACAGACAGAAGAGAAAATGCCATTGTAAGACCAAGACAATAGTTGTGAACCTTAATGGACCATTTCTCCTTCAGAACAGGAAAGCAGCAAGACGCCTAAAGTTATAAGAGAAAGCTGTAATCAGACAAGGGGCTCCAGTGGGTAACATCAGGAAACTGGCATAAGGCTACGGGTGACCTAAGAAAGAAATTAAAAATATGCTAATGATGTAAAACATTCCTGTGATTAACAGATATATGAGCAGTAGCTTATAAACATTGGCAAACTGCTCATGTGTGTTGTGGAGAGTTAAATTCCAAGCATTCAATATATTTGAGTTATATTTCATACAGATTTACAATTAGTCTAGAAATTAGGCTAGAAATTAACGAACTAAAAAAGGAAGTGAAAATAAGAAACTGTATGAAACCATTTTCCATTTAGGTCAGAAGGGTAACAGGAGCAAGGCTAGAACTAGGATCTTCTTCTTCTTCTTTTTCTTTCAGCTGCTTCCATTAGGGGTTGCCACAGCGGATCATCTACCATATCTTTCTGTCCTCTGCATCTTGTTCTGTTACACCCACCACCTGCATGTCCTCTCTCACCACATCCATAAACCTTCTCTTAGGCCGTCTTCTTTTCCTCTTACCTGGCAGCTCTATCCTTAACATCCTTTTCCCAATATACCCAGCATCTCTCCTCCGCACATGTCCAAACCAATGCAATCTCGCCTCTCTGATTTTGTTTCCCAACCATCCAACCTGAGCTGACCCTCTAATGTACTCATTCTAATTCTGTCCATCCTCGTCACACCCAATGCAAATCTTAACATCTTTAACTCTGCCACCTCCAACTCTGTCTCCTGCTTTCTAGTCAGTGCCACCCTCTCTAAACCATATAACATAGCTGGTCTCACTACTGTCCTGTAGACCTTCTCTTTCACTCTTGCTGATACCCGTCTGTCACAAATCACTCCTGACACTCTTCTTCACCCATTCCATCCAGCATGCACTCACCTTCACCTCTCTTCCACAATCCCCATTACAGCAATCCCTCGCTATATCGCGCTTCGACTTTCGCGGCTTCACTCTATCGCAGATTTTAAATGTAAGCATATCTAAATATATATCACGGATTTTTCGCTGGTTCACGGATTTCTGCGGACAATGGGTCTTTTAATTTATGGTACATGCTTCCGCAGTTTGTTTGCCCAGTTGATTTCATACAAGGGACGCTATTGGCGGATGGCTTAGAAGCTACCCAATCAGAGCATGTATTACATATTAAGTAAAACTCCTCAACGATATAAGATTTGCTTCCCGCTGTGCTTGATTATTTGCTTTTCTCTCTCTCTCACCCTCTCTGACATTCTCTGTGCCTGACGGAGGGGGTGTGAGCAGAGGGGCTGTTTGCACAGAGGCTGTTTGCCTAAAGGATACAGACGCTCTTTATCGTAGTGATTCGGCATACTTAAAAGCACGTATTGATTTTTTGATTGTTTGCTTTTATCTCACGCTCTCTCTCTTTGACATTCTCTGCTCCTGACGGCGCTCCTTTGAAGAGAAGATATGTTTGCATTCTTCTAATTGTGAGAAAGAACTGTCATCTCTGTCTTGTCATGGAGCACAGTTTAAACTTTTGACTAAAGGGTGTTATTTCATGTCTAGAGGGCTCTAATAATGTTAACAGTGTGGGAGAGTTTATAAGGGCTTAAAATATATAAAAATATCCATACAAACATATGGTTTCTACTTCGCGGATTTTCATCTATCGCGGGGGGTTCTGGAACGCAACCCCCGCAATTGAGGAGGGATTACTGTACTCTAAACCTTTACAAATTGTTCTTGTCATCTGTTCTTGTCACCTGAGAAATAAGCTGAAACGTTACTTACTTGTGATTTTTCTGTCCATATGGTAAAGGTTTTGTTGACCAACACATTTTGAATTCAGTTTGAATTACATCTTGATATACAAGAAGTGCAAAGAAATGCATCAGCTCATCATAACAGACTCATATGCAGCCTGGAATTTGGCTTAATGTGTGCTGCTGTATTAGTTGCTCTGTACATACTGCATCTTGTTCTCAGTCAGAATTACAGCTAACATGCTGAAATTCTGTAAGGAATTATCTGTATCTAATACTTCCCACTTGAGCCTTGGAGATCCAGTGAACAACAGCTTTGAAAGTCACTTTGCACATTCAAAGCAAAATCATCACATTGGTATGCTTCACTAACACTTGAACCAGAATCTGCCATGCTGTCACTATCAGCTCTTGAAGAACTGTCACTGTTATCACAGAGTAAATCGCTTTCTTCTTAATAAGCTTTACACGCCTGCATTCAGCTTGCAAGAGTAGTCTTCTGTACAGTAAACAGTAAAAAATAAAAGAACAAAAGAACATATTGTAATAATGGACATACAGTACATATCATAGAGGACAGGTTTGCAGTGAAAGAAATTTTGTGCCTCTCTCAATGGGGTCATTATGAGTGTAATGTCACTGGGAGTTTCGGGCTAGAAACCCACTCTCCCTCTCAATGTAGACCTAAAATTTTCATGGCTCTTGGGAATTTGTCATAGTCTATAGATGACAACTTGATTGTGGAAATTATAGGGCAGTTTACCAACTCCACTACTGCTAATTAGTTTAAGGATAGGATGGACACTGCACTTTGCTGCCTCATCACATTAGAAGAATAAGTAAGAACCACAAAGAGCTTCCATGTCAAATCACAAAAGACAAATCTCTTCATTCTTTGTTTATACAACAGAACAGTCAGAAACTCTTGGGAAAGATGCCTGATTATTGAAAGAATATATTCCATATAAGAAGGTCCTTCTTTTTTCAACGAAGATTGTAAGCCAGTCTTCTGACTGTATTATAAAATTCTGCAAAAACAGGGCTATAAAAGTTGGTAATTGCTAAGTACGCTACCATGCTTTGTTGGGCAATATGAATTCAAATGTATTTTGTAATGAGACATAAAATAATTGTGAACATTGAGGTTTACCAAGGTTATCTGGTTGCAAAATCTTTTTTTCTCCACTATTTATGTTTCTGGACATCCTATGGGACAAAACCCTTTCTTTTAACACCATGGCTAGTTCGTGCTCCTCTTCACCAAATCACTTTCTACATTTCTCTCCACATGCCTACACCTCTTTAGTCTGTTTTTCTTGAGCTCAATACCATATTCCTTTTCCTCCATTAGGCTACATACACTAATTCATCAGAAGGAAATGAAAACAAACAGAGGACAAGACAGGAAATCAAACCCAGATTGAGCATATTTCAACCCTGGTTTAAAGCATTTTCTATTGTTTGCCACTTCTCGATTACTCTACTATGACATCAAGTTGGTGTTCATCATTTACATGCATGTGTGGAGAATCAGTAAACATGCATTTAACAAACTATGGAAAGTGTGTGCTGAAATGTCTTTTTATGATCCCCATTATTTTCCAAAAAGATTTAGCTTGATAATTTAGGAAACCAGCAGCTTTAGACATTCATTTAGAAGGACAGAAATCAGTTATATTTTGGCCTTTTGCTTTTTGTTAACAATGATTGCTGTTCTATACATTCTGTTTTTCAAACATTTCAGTATACATTTTTGTGCTTTGTGTTGTCCTTTTTGTTTTTTTATAATTTTAGGCTCATTAGCAGTATACCAAGAAATACATTCATGCATTTATTTCTAGTAGCAATGACTTATGAAAGCATTACTCACAGACTGTTCAAATCATTCTTTATTAAACTTTCAGTAAATTCAAAATTCTGCTGCAGGAATCATTACAAGAACTAGAAAGTAAGAACACATAACTGTAGTTCTCAAATCCATAAACTGACTATTAGTTAAGATTAGAGCTGACTTCAAAATCCTTCTTTTAAAATGTAAAGCTCTAAATTACCAAGGCCCTGCTTAACCAAAATTCCAAAATTTAAAGAAATAACAGTGGGAGGAAAAGGTTTTAGATACTGGGACTTTGGGTGCTTTGGGTGCCTTCAGCCATGGGTGTATTCTGTCTCTTGAGATTATTAGTAGTCATAACCAAGGTTGGACCTAGACAAGTGAGGATACAACAGCAAATCTGTGTCAAAAAAAGTAAAAAAAAAACCTGCATATTTATTGAAAACCAACAACAGTGTTATTATTGCAGTGTAGTTCAAATTTGTTAAAAAATGAATGCCCATAAAAGTATAGTGCATGGGAATGTTCCTTAAATAATTACAATCCATAAAAAAATAGAAAATCAGATGTCCCTTCTACAGAGCAGCTAACTTTGAATTGTTTTTCCTGTACTCAAATCTGTAAATGAAGCCCAGAAGTTTCCCTCACTGTTATACAAATGGGGAACCCTAGTGACTCCATCGTCCCTCCATTAACTCCACCCTGACTCCAGCACTTGAATTCAGACTGTCTGCAGTTCCCACTCAGATGAGCACCGTGTCAATTCTGTTTCCCTCCAGCAGATACACCCTTCATCCTAGAACTGACCCATGGGCTCTCCCTCTGAAACCTCAAGTCAGTATTCGCAGGAAGATGCCAAGAGCACAATGTCTCCCCAGCCCCTTAATGCAGGAGGACACAGTCAACCCATCTCCACATGAACTCATGCTTCTATAATAAGGAGACAAACTTACTCAAAATTGATCACCTCCTCTCTGTCTCCATCCATTATAATTCTCTACCCAGATTAGCCTTTTCTTTGCTTATTTCTTCTTTCCTCTCTGCCTTTACTCCATTTTTTATATCCTGTAGTGTAGGTGCTGCACTTACTGACTCATGGGACTCCTTTTGAGTGACAAATGTACAAATCACTCACCTGCATATGAATGAGAATTTAATCCCATTCTACCAATTAGTGTTCCATGGCTGCACAGCTTTCCTACACACCTACCCTCCGAAGTATTACTGTCTCCAAAAAAAAATCTGCATCCTGCCATTATTTGCGCAGTATCACAATACAGCCTTTGAGCAATCTACTTGCTTATACTGTATAAGATATGACCCTTCAGGCTCAGCTTTTAAATTCATACTGAAGACTCACTACTCTAGTATAGTACTGTATGCCCTGTCTTCTGATTAGCTGTTCACATTTCATCTATATTTTTTATTGATTTGTACAAAAGCATATGTATGCGTAATACATTGATGATGAACTAACCCTCCTCTGTTCTGTTTTTCTTCTTGGTATCCTGCTGTGGCATTTGGTGTCACTGCTGTACTCCTACCTATGGAAAAAACATCTGAGATATGGGGAGTGCTGGAATCATTGGATGGAAAGATTGTGTGATCATATTGGACAGTCCAGCACAGATTGTACTATAGAATTCCCATGAGGGAGTGGGTGACTATTTGACTGAAGTCGCAAGGACTGTCTCTGCATTCTCCAGGAATGCTGCTGACTAGAGTTTTTGTTTTCCTCTCCGCCTGTTGTCAACTGGCTGTACCTCAACAGTTAATTAGTAGGCAGATGTTGTTTGATTCCATTTATTTTAATCAGTTTCAAACTACTTTCTATTACTGTGTGTTTTTAAGCAAATCTGTGTCTTCATGTGTACTGAGAATTAGTATTTAGTAATTTGTAAAATTTATACTTGCATTTTATCTGAGAAATTGTATAAAATGAAATAAAAAATAAATTGAACTAGCAGCAGTTCTATTATAACTTTACACCACTCACTCTTATATATATACTTATGTACTCCGTATGCCTAGTATTTTGTTATCTAGCAGAGTCCTAACAGACGCCATCATTTCTTTAGATGCTTATATCAATAGCAGGTGGCACAGCAATACCAGGGTGTTCGACATGATGTAAGCACATAAAATGGAACAATGATCTAAATTCTATATGAATAAAAAAAATATTTTTCTTAAGTGTTACAAATCATAATGCCAAGAGCAGACAACGGAAATGAGTGCATTAGTTTAACAATTTCAGTGTGATGTGGCTAACCTTGCTACTTCTTACAAAGCCCTGACACAGAATAATGACATTGTTTGCCTCATATGAACCTACAAAAGAAGTAATATCTTCTGATCTTCTGTGTATGAAATTGCCTCCTGGATGTAAAGTCCTTTTGATATCACTGCACCTGCTGTTGTGTGCATACAATGCACTGTGGAACACTTTGTACTGAGTAGCTCCTAGTTTACAGCTTTGTAAGGTGACACTCAATAAGCCTTTCAAATGTACCAGCCCTGTAAAGCACCACTAAAAAATCAAATGCAACAAATGAACGCTTCCAAAAATGCAATTGAACTTTCTTATAAAAATATCATTTATAGCACAAATCTATTATAAATACTTTGAGATTCAAGATTGCTTCTTTTTCTTTCATTCTTTTTTGCCATGAACTTTGACAATGTCCTTATACTGAAGTTTTCTGGTAGTTCTGACATAAACTTGAACAGAACATTTTGTCATTTTAACTATAATATATGCTCATTTACTTTTCAAATATTGAAATATTATTCCTTGAATAAGTAGTTTAAGGATATGATGGGCTTGCATATTACATTTAGCAAATTCTAATGAAATGCTAGTTTAAAAATGACTTGTTAATACTGAGATCAAATCCCTTCCAGCAATACTAAATGCATACTTTAATTTTATCTATTATCTAGGCAGAGCTTTACTTTGAAATTTTAGGCTATTTTTAGCCAGTGGACATCATTCTGTACTCCCCTTTGTTGCAAATGACCTCTACTGGATTTACCACAACATCCTCAGTCTTTGGTTGTCACACTGTTGTTGTATATAATGTCAGTCTGAGCAAATCCATTACACTGCTTCTACTCATAAATGCAAAATACTTGGTAATAAACTACATAATGAAAGGCACTACTGTATATAAAGCAAAATAAAACAACAGAAAACATTTCTAATATTGGCACATATGCTTCTTTGGTTTTCTATCACAAGTTTATTTTTTGCTAGCTATTCATTTTAGGTATCATTTCTCAAAGTGTTTAATTCTTTACACAGAGAATAAACTTCAATCTCAAAACAGTCTTCTTTGCTGTTGTTGTCTTCGAAAAACCCAGAATTATATAAATTACAATTTATCCCAAACTGAATGGATCGATGTTCGGTCAATAATCTGTTTTTCAAAAACCTTGCAAAAAATGCAAGAACCAGCATTTATGACATCTTTTCACTTTTCAGTGCCAATCACACATCACAAAAGGTATACTGCCTATCATTCTATTCTAAGGTACTATCAGTTGGAAATGGTTTGACAAGGGCAACAAGAATTTTCAGAGAAACCATACTATGAGAAGGAAGACCTGGTGTATGTGGAGGATGCAAATTGTTCTTCCACACAATGTTAATTCTGAGCTTTGGCTGACCAACGTAAGGAAAGTCAGAGACTCCACTCCAGTGTTTTTTTCATGCTGAAAGGTGACCAGTGGCAGAAATCTGAGGTTGCCTGCACTCTGGAGCAGGTTTTCTTCAAGGACCTCACTGTTTTTGGCTACATTCACCCTTCCCTCAATTCTGACAAGTCTTCCCTTCACTGTCACTGAGCAACACCTCCACAGCATGATGCTGCCACCACCATGATTCACCATAAAGATGATATTAGGACAGGTAATGATCAGTGCCAAACCTAGTGCTTGGAGTTCTCTGCCCCAAGAGTTTATTTTTTGTCTCATCAGACCAGAGAATGTTTTTCCTCATGCTGCTAGTCTTTTAAATTCTATTAGACAAACTCATATGTGCCTAGTTAAAGAGGTGCTGCTGAAATGGTTGTCCTTCTGACAGGTATTCCCATTCCAGCAGAGGACCTGTGAAGCTCTGTTGAAGTGACCATTGGGTTCTTCATGACCTCTAGGAAGAGTCCTGGTGGTTCCAGACATCCTTCATTTCAGGATTATTGAGTCTACTGTGCTCCTGGGAACACTCAATGCCTTAGCAATGGGTTCATTCCCTTACTCATCCCCAACCACTATTTAATTGCAGAAGTCTAAAGAGAGTTCCATGGTGTTCTTTAAGTCCATTCATTTTGCAGGGAGAGCTTTTGAAAAGAGTAGATAAATTTTAAATATCTACGATCAGCGATGACCCGAGATGGAAAACTAGAAGCAGAAATAACCCAAAAAGTGCAGTATGGATGGAACAATTGGAAAGAGGTATCAGGAGTATTGTGTGATCAAAGAATTAAAATGAAGGTTAAAGGTAAGGTTTTTAAGACAGTGGTACGACCAGCAATGATGTATGTGTAATAAAACAAGCACAGGAGAAGTTAGATGTGGCAAAAATGAAAATGTTGAGATGCATGTATGGAGTTACAAAAAGGATAGAATAAGAAATGAGTCAATATGAGGTACAACAAAAGTAGAAGAGGTATCTAACAAAGTATAGGAAAGTAGGTTAAAGTGGTATGGACATGTGATGACATTTGGATGGATAAAGTAAAAGACGATCTGAAGGAAAAGGGCTTTATTGTTCCTGGACTGAGCTGTTTGGAGAAGGTTGATGAAGCACATTGACTCCACAAGCAAAAAAGAGAGAAAAGATAAATTTGTCCAGACATGTGGTGTAAATTGTGGGACTTTATATACACAGAGATGACCAACTAGAGAGTGGTTGAAAAAGCAGCTTGGAATGTCCTGCAGATTGAGCATTTTAATTCTGCAAGAATGCAACTTTTTATATCCAAATAGTATATTTAATTTGTAACATTTTAGAAACAAAAAAAAAAAACTGTGCAGAAAACATGCCTAGAGCCAAGATATGAAATGGCTGAGCATTTGGCATTAGAGTCACAAGATGTCAGGTGTAATAGTACAGTACATGCCGTTATTGTCATAGCACTAGCAGTACTTAAGAACAGTCAACTGCAGTCAATTATACTTAGATTTTGTCATCAGAAGATCCTTTGTGAGTATTCATCAAGAAGGAGAAGAAAATTGATGTTACCTTTAGTATGTGAAATGTGTAGCTGTGGGGTAACAAATTATGTTGTAGCTTTTCCCTTTCCACCTATCATAGCTTAAAGGAGAAATTTTAGATGACTAGAACTCTTTTTACCCAGAGTTGGCAGAAAGTACCAGTTGGCAAAGCTAGAAGCAAAGGATTTTAATTAAACGTTTGTAATCGGTGCTATTGCTGCAGAGAGACTTGTAAATTAAAAAAAAAAAAATTATGTTTTCATTCTAATGTTTTCCAGTTATTCTGACCTGTATTTACAGTATATAATAGATGTCTGACAAAAGGTTAGCCATGTAACCAGGATGAATAAACTTGTCACACAAGTAGGTACTTTCAGGTCAACCTTGTAAGTGTATGGACATTAATCTAGAATGTTAGGAGTTTAAGTAGTTTCCTAATTAGGAAAACCCAAACTTAAGGAACCAGTGTGAGATCTCTTGTGATGTGTTCAAGAGGATGTATACCCCAATCAGCTTCCAATCTGATGTAGTTTGGTTTACCATCCCTTTTTTTAGATTCAGTGGAAATCAGGCACTACAACTGTGTTAGCTGTGTCAGTCTGTACATGTGATGTACTTACTAAATACCTTACCTGGAGACTTGCCCCATAAATTGGATCTAAAGGTTAGAAGAAATGACAGGTGGCCCTGATACTTGATTTGATTCCAGGGATTGTTTGAACCTAACCTGAGAATGAAATTTAAAGTCACCTTGTGGCCAACCATGTTGAGTTTGGAGTCAGAAGAAAAGTTGTTGGCAAAGTCTCAGCTGGCCAGTTAGAGAAGCTAACTGTGATACAGTAAAAAAAAAAATGAAAGGTAGGAAAGGGAGTGCTGAGACTTTTTGCTGGGCCACTCTGCCTGTTTGACATGGTTTGTGACCTGTTGAAGTAGGACCAGAGGGGCAGTAGATTTTTTTTTTCCTCTTTACAAGATACTTTATTTTCTTTCATATGTAACCTTCTTCTATAATAATGTGTTTTTGCTTTATAGATTTTGTCTTTTGGGTGTTATCCTAGGTACAGAGAACTACTACAAGGATCCTCTCCTATCAGAGTTTTCATTAGTGAATAATGGGGAATGACAATGGCACTGCAGCGAAAACTGACACTAGGTGTGCTGTCTTTTCTGTTGTGTTTGCAGATCTGTTCCATCTTCATATTGGTTTCAACCACTTTTCCTGGCTTTAAACACCAGATCCAAGCCATAGTGTCAATCTCATTAGAAGCTCTAAACTAGCCACATTGAGTGTAAAACCTGCCTAGAATTTGTTAGCTTCCAGTTCCCACTAACCAGAAGTGCACAGATTAGTTAAAATTAAACCACAAAATGGTTGTGCTTAGTTGCCTATTTGTAAGATTAAAATGAAAAGAGGGAGAAATTAACACAATTTTAACACATATTTGAATCATTTTAATTTTATTAAAATGTTGCTATGGATCCCGATTCTTATTTACTGTATAGTAATTTTCCAGGAAACAGCCTAACAAATTATATACTTCATTAAGTACAATATGAGCAGCATATGTATTATTGTTCAAAGCAGTAATGCAAAGGGTGATTTTAATAAAAAAATATTTCAACTCTAAATATGAGTGCCTAATTTTAAATTTCACAGTTCTATTACAGTTATTGAATTTCCCTAGGGCTATATACCAGAATTTGAGCCTAACGTATCTTTTGATATAACTAGCCTGACCCGCCTTTTAAGGCGACCGACTTTTAAGTTGACCACTTCTTAAGGCAATTCAATATGTAGATCAATTTGATATTTTATATAAACTCATTAATTTGGTTATATTGCATTTGAGCGGTATTACTTTAATACTCGTAGTTTCTGTTATTTTTGTGATGAAATTTAAACTTTTTTTCTATATTGAGGTCGCCCTTTTGAACCCCCCTGATATTTACTACGCAGTGAGGCATTTGTACTCCATCAACATTAATTATTTCCAGAGACATAATTTTGTCTATTTTTCCAGCGCATCGCGCACAAAAGCAAGGGAACGATGGGGACAGAAGGACAATCCCGACCGCTTTTATATAGTAAGAAAGAAGAAGAAGATATCGCACAGTCTGGAGTAGAAAATCATCTTTTACCTGGAAAAAAGTAACTACAATTCCCATCGTGCATTGCAAAATGGACGGGGCGTGCGTGAAACTCCATGCTACTCGCACAGTCTGGAGTAGAAAGTCATCTTTTACCTGGAAAAACGAAACTACAAATCCCATTGTGCATTGCAAGATGGACGGGGTGTGTGTGAAACTCCGCGCCTGCGTGGCACTCACGGGATGGAAGGACAATCCCGACGGCTTTTATATAGAAGGATAGAAAATGCATGACAGGAGAGGCTAAAAAATAATACTGAACAAAATCAAAGCTCCAATGAATCTGTCGAAAATTGCTGTCTACTCAGCGATGAATAACTTGCTTTAAAGCCAGAAGCTACAATTCTTTGTGAATTTACTTAAATAAAATGGCTACCAATGAGTTCATGATTATATCTGTGACTTCTGCTATTCAGAGGAGTATGTCAATATAATGATTAGCACGGCTAATTTCCAGCTCCAGCAATCTGTGTTTAAATTATGACATGATAACTGTGTGAAATTTATTTATGAGCACTGTTTTTTCACCAAATCCCAGTTAGTGATTGGGATTGCCCTAATACTGATTAGGTATGTGTGGCCTCTATTACATCAGCACCTTGTCCAGGGATGGATCTTTTATTGGTACCACTACTGCCAGAATAGCCTCTGTCTCCCTGAAATTATATTAAGTTTGTTCACTATGTGGATAAATACCCTTCTTCTCATCTATGAATATTATGGTTCAACACTAAATGTTTTCTGACTAATCCTTTGAAACAGATATTCCAATCAGAGTAGGTTTTTTTTTCCTTTTTTAGCTGCTTGGTGTGCATTAATTCAGCTTTGTGACACCTATCCTCTGAAAATGTACACTGCACTAAATTATTTTTTTGAAAGACACTGAATCCTAAGGTTTTATTTATGGTTGAAGCCCTTCCTTTTAACCTTCTTGGCATTAAACCCAATCATTACCCAAGTTCAGAATTCTATGTAATTATGGTTACACTTGAGTCAGACTCAGGGTGAAGTGTAATGCTTGCCGTACCAATTATTCTCAACCACTGGGTTGCATGCAGTTTCTGGTGGGCTGTTGTTTATAATTGTAGTGGGTTGTGAAGTGGGTTGATGATAACATGAATAACAATCAAGATCGATTCACCAAGGGTATTCCCCCCCCCCCACCTTAAATTCTGATGATTGTGTTCAATTCACTTCCCTTCCCTTGGTGTTTTGAGAAGACAGTACCATGCTAAAAAATGGAAAGGTTGAGAAACACTCTACAGTGTTAAGCCAGAGTAACTCTCAGGGTAGTATTCTGCTGCCATCTAGTGGATAAAATAACTTTATGTTGCAAAAAATCATGAATATTTCTATGTATCTTGCCACTCCTAGATAACACATCATTAATGTGTAAATGAAAAACTGTAAAGCCAGTTTTACAACAAATTAAAACTGAACCATTAGTTGAATCGGCCATTTGTAATGAATCAGTGTCACACAAATGTTGTGTACTAACTCTACATCAGTATAGCAGTGGACACTAGACACACCTTTCCTACTATAGGGTGGTCTAGATCTAATTATACAATTTTCATTACACTATAACTTATTAAGTTGATTACATAGAAAAATCACCCCAAAAATCGTCTTTGCACTGAACTGGAATCGTCCCTGCATAAATCAAAGTGATCCAGACGATCTGGATCTGAATAATTAGATCTGAACCACCCTGTATATTTATGTTGCCGTTTTGATATTTACATGTTACAAGTAATAACATTTTTCTTCATGTTTTTGACTCATTGTTTCAAAGGTAAACATAACACTAAGGAGGTTAACACCATATTTAAAACTACTACTGTTTTTCTAAATATGTGCCTTATAATTAAAATTTTTTTGATCTTGAACTTTGGATGTTTAACTTATAAATATATTTTTTATTAAATTATAACCAAAGCAAGGACAGCAAAGTGAGTAGTATTGTTACCTCACAGATTCAGACTCCCGGGTTTAAATTCTGTGCCTGGTTGTTGTCTGTGTGTCCTCCCATATCCCCAAATGCTTCCATAACTGATCCAAAAATATTTAGGCATGGAAAGTTTATTGATTATTTTCACATTTTGTTAACCTAATATTCTTATATCTTGAGATTTTTACCTCTCAACAACAACACTGGTATGCAAAAAATATATATCAGGTTTTCTTTATAACGTTGAGCGTGTTGAAGTTAAATCTGGCAACAGAATTGATCTATCACATCCAGTTTTTAAAAGATAATGGTTTAAAATGAAAACATCACTATTTTAGAGGAAAATATATTTTAAAATAATTATTTAAAGTTGAAAGAATTACAAATTCCTGATTTAATTGTTTTGGTATAACTATTACTTACAAAATGTAACTTATTTCATCTTATAATCCTCTGAAGGTGTTTCATGGTGGAATGGCGACAGATGTCTGCCAACACAGACTCACTCCACTTCCCACTGTAACATCTGTCCATTTGAATGATGACCTGGTGGAATCCCCACCCATGGTCATTAGAAACCACTCCCATGTTCTCAGGGAAAAAAATCCAACATAGATTGTAGGAAATGGATTTTTAAAGACATGTTGCACACAAGCTCCCCAACTAGTTCTTCATAGTTTTCTGTTTTTGTATTGCAAGAAAATGATGCCATTCTTTTATCAATTGTTTACCTGCTGTAGTCAAGACAATGAATGGATTAACCCAACCTTTCATATTTCTGTGAAAAACATTTCAACAACAACTTTCTCTGTTCTGTGCAATATAAAGAAATCTTTGAAAAATACATTTCTGGCTATTGAGAAGAAAAAGGAAATGAGAAAAAAATACTGATTGAGAGAAAAAAATGTGCAGCAAATACTTGCTTTTGGGTTGTTTCCACCTCGTATAATGTTAAAAACAAGGACGACTGTCATTTTGCAGTTCAGAAAATACTTCATATAATATTCTGAGCATGAAAAATACTTAGTCCGTAAAACAAATGAAACTTATTTTAAAAAAAATCAACAACTTTTTTCAAAACAGTGTTATTCCTCTGAATCCAATATCTCACTGAAATGATTTATGGTAGAGAAATTCCTGTTTCATCTATGTTGTTCTTTAGATTTGTATGGACATAGACTGAATAGTACTACTGGATGCAGGTCATGTTACAGACATCCACCGTAGCAATGAACAGTAACATAGGGCTGCCTGGGACAGAGCAAGGAGAAAATTGTGGAGATCATGATGATTTAAAATGGTGTCACAAAACAAAAATAAAGCTATGAAAAATAAAACATTAATTAGAAATAATTAACATGTAAATACATACACACAGGAAAAAAATCACATATACTCTAAAACTGCAGAAGCATTTAAAACATACTAATTATTGATTTCATTTGCTTCACATTACACTACCTGGCCATAACACCATAGGAGCTGATTGTGTTTTTAATTAAATATTTCTATTCAAACCATATCTACTACAACAGCATATGAAAATGGACTCACTTCCTCATCAGCGATATCAACTTTTGCAACACAGGCCACATAGTATGGTGGGTATGGATTGGACCAGCCATTAACAGTACAGTTCCTGTAGATTATTCCTAAAAAGAAGAATACATTCAATCAACATTTTTTATGTAAATGAGCGAAATGCCAGTAGCATAGGTCATGTACTTAGACTTTATGGTACCAAAAGTTTAAAACCTTAAATACTGGGCATACATGGCTGAAAATATTAGCTGGCATGATGCAAAACAACAAAGGTACATCAATTTATTTACTAAAGCGATTTAAATATAATGAAAATTAACTCTTGTGGCACAAATAAAATTAATAAAATATTGTAACGCTTTATTCTGTTATTCTCCTCATATGTATTCAACACTTTTCCATCAAGATTCCCTAATTGTTGATATCTCATTTAAGAAAGTATCTACTTTATAAAATGAAACATATATTGATTTCATATATTTGTTACCTTGACTTTTCAGGAGATGGGAAAGATAAGAAGGGCAGGAAATGCTGACTGTTTCTCCAGTATTAGCTTCTGGCCAGCACACAATTGTATCCCAGGTCTGATTGCAACCTGTAAAAATAGAGAAATATATCAGAAAGTAGTGCTGTTCATATTCTTTAAGAAATTAAAAGCCAAAAATTATTATTATTACAAGTTTATTACAATAAATATCCTTCATTTTCAGTAGCATCTTTTGGTACCAAATCCCATCCTTAGGCACTATATAAGTAAACACAGCTAGTAAAACTGCTTACATTTTCTTTTTTTTTTTTTTACAGTTGCATAGTGTGTCAGACGTGAGAATTGAACTGGCAAGTTTGATGTTTATAGACCAGTTCTTAAGCTAATACATCACAGTGCCCGATTCTAGTCATAACATTATTACAGTACTGGTTTGAGTGTTAAATCAATTAAATCAAATCAAAGTTATTTGATTTTATATTTATATAAAAAATATAAAAAAATATGTGGTATATTTGTCACTTACAGTTAAACACATAGTGTAAACTGTAGTGCAATGCTTAGCTATAGAAGTTCAAGAAAAATATAAATATGATATATTAAAAAAAAAAACATAAACTTCTCGCTTGAATATGAGAGCTGCTGCTATTGATCACAGATTTGTAGGTGGCAATAAGATGGTCAGATCTACTTGCTTGTACTGCAGGTTTTCACTTAAAGGCATTGACATTCGAATAGAGAAGGTCCCACTTGTTGGGGCCTCAAATGGGATCTGCTAATTTAAGTTTGTTTGTTTCGATATCCCCCTGGTTACGTCACCGGCATTCTAGGATCAGAATGATTTACTCATTGGTGTATTAATACAATGTGAATAACTTCTGTTCCTATGTTAATAAACATTAATCAAGATGATGTAATTTACTTAGTTAGGCAGTAACATGGACAAATTCAGTCAGTATTTGAAGTCAAGTCACTTTATTGTCATACCATCCATACATAGTATTGCAGCATACAGTGGCACAAAATAACATTCTCCAGGACCATGGTGCAAAATATACAGTACATAAACACAGGACAAATAACAAATGTGCTGCATATAAATTCACTACTAGGTGCAGATCTGAGGGCAGGATGGCAGCACAGAGTTCAGAAACAGGATAACCAAGGGCTATAGTACCTTCTACAAGATAAAATTCGTACAAAGAGACCATGGCAGGGGTTCTTCATAATGCTTAAGCTTTGCAGATACAATGCTTTACAAAGATGTCTTCAATGTAGGACAGAGAGGACCCAATGCTCTTTTCTTCAGTGTGTATTATCTATTGCAAGACCTTATGGTCTATAGTTCCCGAACCAGATGATGCAGTTGGTTAGAACACTCTGAATAATGCCCCTGTAGAATGATGTGAGAATGGGGAAGGTAGTCTCGCCTTCTTCAGCTTTAATTGTAATGTGCTTGCTTTTAACCATTACTCATTCACAAATCTCCAGGCCCACTCTTGTCTTTTCCACTTCTTCTGATCTTATCAGATGAAACATGGGCATCTAAAATGAGACGTTTAAGCTGGTTCTCAACAATAAACAAATGTGTAAGTGCCTGAACTCGCCATGACTCAACACGAGATGTAAAAGTTTATCCAACTTATTTAAAAACAATTGAACACTCCACATTGTTGGACACAGGCCAGTTCTTATTCTTTTCCTTGCGCCAGATTTTCATGCTTTCCACCGTTGGTCAAGCTGCTCCTGTGGTAAGGTGCAATAGGCTGCAGTGATTGCAGTGCTACCTGCTGAGTATGGAAACATTTAATGTATTCCACTTTACATTTACAGAGTCTCTTACATTCTCAGATGTTATAGATGTAGGTAGACTTCAAATTCTTCAAATCCTGTTTGCTCAACCTGTGATAGCTTTCAGGCTTGTAACTCATCCAGTTGAGATGGGCCCACTGTTTGGGTTTGTATCTACGATGACACCAGCATATTTTTGATTTAAAAGTTCTATTAAAGTTGGCAGAAACCAGCCAGAGGCCATATCTTAATATTAATAATAAATATATCAATGTATCAATAATTGAAAAAAGAAAAGTTTGCCCACCCCCACCCCCCCAAAAAAGTAGAAGAGAGACAGAACTCCTATAAAAAAACAGGCACCCATTTTATTCCTAGTGAGGGCATGTGTATGTGTAAGCTAAGTCTGCAAGCTGTGTCCTAATTTGGTGGCATAGGCTTGAGCTTACTGGGACCTTGAACTGGAATAAGTGGATTTGAGAAAGTTGTGTTATTTTCCTGTCAGAATATAAACAAAGTCTTAAGAATGGTAAAAAATTCAATTGTTCTAACTTCCCTGCAAAAGTCAGATTCTGTCTTTTGGATGCTCAGGAGCTTTTTACACATTAATGATGTGCGTCTTGAGCACATTTACCTTTTTTTTAGTTATCTTCTTTTGTTACATTCTTCTGTGATGATTTTACCCTTTGGGGTTTAGTTTACATACACAGGTGCTCACGGACTGCACTGTCAACTGTGCCAAGTAAGTCTTTGTACATTGATTTATCTTCCTTCCTTCCCTAGATTAGTGTGAGTATCAGTTGGGAGTTTGTTCAACATATGCTGCTTTTTTTGGTGTTTGTTGTTAACTTAAAACCTTGGCAACTCTGCATCACATTATGTGCCACCTGTAGCATATTGATCATTTAGGATAATCCATTTTAATATAGTAAGGTACAGATAGAAAAATCAGTATTCTTCTTTTCAATGAAGATGTTTTCAGCCCCATGTTAAATCAGACTTAAAATGTGATAGTGGTCTAAACACAAAATGAAAAAAAAAAATCAATAAAATCAAACTAATTAAATCATCAGAATAAAACAGCAATCTGCAAGAATAAATCCTTTAAAGCCACACTCTATAGTTAAGACTTTAAGAAGACAAAAGCAAAATAGTGGGAGAAGAAAGCTAAAAGTGTAATCTAAAATGAAGCTAGCACAAAGAAAACTACAGCATCTTCAATCTGTGCTTCAGAGCAGCACTAATAACTTGAGGGACAATCTGAAACTCAGGCCTTATGAGACAGGCTCAATCCCACTGCAGTTTTAATGTGAATAGCTATCATTTTTAGTGCAAAAGGTTAACTTACATTTACAAAAATATATGGAACTATTCTAACTCCGTTCCTTTCAGAATCACAGACTGTTCGACACAGTTTCAAGGACAACTTGTAGCTCCTTAAAATCTAGCAAGTAAATAGGTAAAAGGATTGAGATGCATAGGTCTTTTGCACTGAAAGGAAATATGTAAAAAAAAAAACAAAAAAAGATTGAATAGCTAACAACACATATACATAAGCACACATATCAACTTGCTTGGCACAAGACAATCATCAGCAGAGCCTACATGATGAAATAATTAGCTGTATTGCTGTATTTCTGCGGTGGAAACAGTTTAAGGTTGGCGACACATAAGTAATTGATGAATAGTGTTTGGGAAGGCCATCCATGTCATGGATGTCAAAATTGCCAAGTCTACCAAACTGTCATTTCATATTAGAAAATAGTTGACTGTTAGAGAGTTTTCCTGAAGGAAACAGTCAAAATCCTTTATGGCTGACTAAAGAACAGCAGACCACAACAGTGTTTCACGACATATAGAAGTAATGGTTCTGGTGAAGGACAGTTTACTACAGATTCCAGGCTGTTGGATTAGTAACCTTAAGTCAAAAGCCACTGGGTTTGAGAGATATTTTACATACAAATAAGGTTTATCTGTGTTAAACTAATAAGTCTTGTTACTGAAAAGACATCAGTTTATGACAAATATTGTATGCAAGGTAATTCTTTGTGTGTTTTACTTTTCATCTGGAAAAATTTGAAGGAAACATCCTGGGTCTAGCATAATTCAGGGTTGATTAAAAAAAAATAATAACTGCCTGCATAGCTAATAAGTAAATGAAACTGAAGTGTGAATATGTGTCAATGTGCCCTCAGATTATATTATTCACCTGTCCAAAGCTGGGGATTTTAATTGCAATTGACTAACCCAGGAAATAAAATGAAGCCACTTTAAAGTGTACACAAACTCTTTCTTAAATGGTGTCTTTATAGGATGACAATCAGCAAAAGGTGCTTTTTAAAAGAAAGATATATTATGCTTTTTTTACAACTGCAGAACAGGCAGGTTCAGTGACTTACTTTGGGTCATGCAGTAAGTCAGAAGTGGGAGTGAATGGGCGGCATTTGGTTTACAGTTAAGCCGTTAAGGCCTGCTCACAGAAATCTCACAGAGCATAAAAGCTTCACACCGGTCCAGATATTGCTGAGGTATGTCTAGGCCAGTCCTCTTTTATCTCTGCATGCAATATTATTAGGTCCCTAACACCTTTTTTCTTTTTGGGGGATTCTATGGGGTATTATCCACAGGGGCAAGAAAGATTAGAAACTGATTAGCACAATTTTTATTATATCTTCTCTTTAATGGTATATGCTTATTTGGAGCATCAAGTTTTTAAACCAAAGCATTTGTAATTTTTTAGATATGGTTAAAAATATGTTTTCCAATAAGCTTTATTTTATATATATATAATTATAAAATTAATTATATTAACTGTATGTGACTGGATAAAGCAGACAGAATTGCACTATCCCAAAGGAAAAAAATGGCAACATTTTTATTTTTTGGCTTGATAGGGCATAATGTGTGTGTCATTGACCTCACATGTTATGTACCTTACTCATTTACAAATTATAGAATACAGAATTACATATGCCTGATTTAATGTACAGGTCATGAATGTGAGTTGTAGATGTTTCTTTAAAACTATGAAGTTGAGTAGGGTACTCCAAAATTGTATAATAAACAGCTGAGTGTGAGCCAGAGGATTAGTATGCTGAAGATTACAAACTTTATGCAGGTTAAGTTAACAGATAATTTTTTTAATTAAAATGATTTTTATATTGTATTACTATCAAATTCTTATAAACCTTGCAAACGATAGAATTTTATTTGCTTATGATAGAATGGAGAAACTGTTTGTTCCTCACAATATAGACATAGCAGTAAAGTTTGATATTAATTGTACCAGGTTGTGTAACAGCAACCAGTTTTAGGTAAATGTCATAAAACATAATTCAGTTAGATTTTCTGTTCAACAAGTTACCATCATTCTCATGAATTAGAACTACATGAATAGATATTCTTACTCAAACTCAGGCTTTCAATCAAATCTCTCTATTGTATTAAAAAAATAAGAAGCTCAATATATTTCACAGTAAATAGGAAATGTTTTAACAGCCTAAAGTTAAATCAATAATTAACATAAAAAAATCACTGAAGTAAGTACATTTTACTTTTAGTATACTGTATGAATACAGTATGAATACTGTCTTTTGTGTATATATTTTCTGCCATTGTATATATTTTTTTCTAATATTGTACTTTAAAGGCTGTTATTTATTTTTGATGTTAATATTTGTGAAAGCTTAAAGATAGTCTCTCTGCCTTACTATTACTAGCAGGCCAGGAGGTTAGATTGTTCATTCCTTTTCTAACTGCAGTCCATTAAGGGCACAAGGAGATGCCTTTGTGAAGTCCTGTACTGGTGGTATACTGGGTTGAAATAAAGGTTTGAAAGTAAAGACAGCCTTAGTAAGCAAGCAGACTGCCATGGAGGACACAGAGGTGAGACATGTGTGAGACAGATATGAGGTGGCAAGAAACTGTTGCATGCAATGCAACTCATGCACAAGCCAAAATGCCTTCCTGTTACTGATCAAAGTGGCATGTTCATTTTGGGATGCAGAAGTAAACCACACTACCTAGATAAACCAATAGACATAAGGAGAAAGTGCAGTATTCACACAGTTGATCAGGCTGGGTTAAAACAACAGGTCCTTGAGTTTCTGAAACAGGAATGATAACCATCCACTCCCCATAAGCTGAAGTACATTTTAATACCTTATGGAGGAAATTCATTGTAACTTTTTGCAGTGACTTTGTCTAATATGCTTAATAAAGCATGTAGAGGAAGACCCCAATATGATATTTCATCAGTTATGTGTTGTGATCACACTGTGATCTATTCAGGTAATATCAGAAATGTCAATCTTTCTTCTTCATATTCATAATGAAATTATAGTGTTTTCTTCAGCATTTACTGGGCTATAATGTTTTCAGCTAGTGTATATATCTTTCTAAAATAATTAGTAGTTTCACTTTTACAAATTACTGTCCATGATCATTTCCCTTTGGTCTCTGATAAATGTATAAATATTCAAAGTATTCTCTGCAATCTTGAAAATGCAACCGCCTGGGAAGCTAAACCTAAATATGTTCAAAGAAAAATAAGCTGCTTTGGGAAAACAAATCACTTGTAATCATACCTCTGCTCTTCTGTTCCAAAAGAACTCATCAGTAATTGTAGCCCCAGTCAAATATTATCCTAAACTTAATGAAAAGGCTCTTTTTGATGAGATGACAAAGGCCACAGTGGCACCTAATAATAAAAATGAAATTCAGCAACTATAAAAAGTATTATACCCCACTGAAATATATTTTGTTTTCCATTTCAACACATTAGAATGTAGAATCTTAATACATGATTTTTATATTCACTGAAAAAAACATTTTTTTAATATTAAAGTGTAAATATTAATTAAAATTAATAAAAATGCCATATTCTGTAAATTCCTACTCACATATCCCATACTTTGCTGTGATATACTGTTAAGGTACAACTTTTTGTACAACTTTGTAAAGTTCTTTAGACTCTTAACAACAGAATGATGAGACAGTGACAATTAACACTTTTTTAAATTTTGTTAGAATATATATATATATTGTGACAGATAGGGGGCGCTATCGCTCCCTTGAACACTTGACCAAGACATCAGACACCAGGTAAAAGTCCAAAAGTATGACTTTTTATTAATCAACAGTGCACAAAGCACCCTCCTCTCCACAATACTCATTAACCAATAAACAAATACAACAATCAATAATCCTCCTCTCCCAGACACGTTGCCACCCTTTCACCCAGCTTAGCTCAACGTCTGGGGATTTCCCACAATCCTTTATAGTCCTTGACCCAGAAGTGTTTCGCTCTCTCTGTCCATGTGACTAGGAACACTTCCAGGTCAGATAAAAAGTCCTTTTTCTTCAACCCGGAAGCACGTCATTCCTCTTGTCCATGTGACTCGGACGTACTTCTGGGGCGTAGGGCAAATAGTCACTTCTTCTCCCTGCAGCGTCCTCTTGCGGCCCCCATGGTATCCAGCAGGGCTGTGAATAAACACTCCAATGTCCGTGATGCCCTGCTGGTCTTCGGAGCACCTCCATGCTGCAGGGAGGGCTCCATCTGGCGGTCTGGGGGTACTGGACAGGATAAACAATCGGCCATATGCCACTATATATATATATATATATATATACACACAAGAAGCTTCACTTTAGATATACAGTAAATATGTTCTGAAGATGTTTAATCTGTTTACCCATTTTGGGACCTTTAGATATACAAATGATAGCGCTGTGATAAAAGATTATACCATTTATCTGTATGCTGATTGGTGTAAACTGATATGTTTCTTGGCTGTGTTATGTAAATGAACCTAAGTTACTTTGATTGTTGCTATGTTATATTCCTCAGTCTTGTCATACTTATCTGATCTGATTACATGACAGGCTTCCTCAAACTTATTATAATAAAGGATGTCCATCTTTGAAGCTATTTATAACGTTGTCATCACAACTATTGTTTATTTAACTTAGAGAAGTTAGTAGCAGTAAGGTGTGATACAGTGTTAGCCATTACAGTAATCCCTCCTCGATCGCGGGGGTTGCGTTCCAGAACCCCCCGCGATAGGTGAAAATCCGTGAAGTAGAAACCATATGTTTGTATGGTTATTTTTATGTATTTTAAGCCCTTAGAAACTCTCCCACACTGTTTATAAATATTCTCCGCACAGTTATACAGTAAACCCTTGTTTATCGCGGTTAATCCACTCCAGACAGATAAATGAATTCCCACGAAGTAGGATTCTTTATTTATAAATCTAATATTTTCGCAGTTAGAGCATTGAAAACCTGTTTATGGCCTTCTAAATGCGTTTTTTAACATTATTAGAGCCTTCTAGACATGAAATAACACCCTTTAGTCAAAAGTTTAAACTGTGCTCCATGACAAGACAGATGGCAGTTCCGTCTCAAAATTAAAAAAATGCAAACATATCTTCCTCTTCAAAGGAGTGCCGTCAGGAGCAGAGAATGTCAGAGACAGAGAGTAAAGTAAACAATCAAAAATCAATAGGGCTGTTGGGATTTTATGTATGTGAAGCTCCGCGATAAAGCAGCCGCAATGAAGGGGTCAATGTGAAGGTAGTCTTTCAGCATTTTTTACAGGAGCGTCCGTATCTTCTAAGCAAACAGCCTCTGTGCAAACAGCTCCTCTGCTCACACCCCCTCGTCAGGAGCAGAGAGTGTCAGAGAGTTAGAGAGACAGAGAAAGTAAACAATCAAAAATCAATACGTGCTGCTAGAGCTTTTAAGTTTGCGAAGCGCCGCACGGGAAGCATATCGTATATCATTGAGGAGTTTTATTTAATATGTAATTCGTGCTCTGATTGGGTAGCTTCTCAGCCACCCACCAATAGCGTCCCTTGTATGAAATCAACTGGGCAAACAAACTGAGGAAGCAGGTACCATAAATTAAAAGACCCATTGTCCGCAGAAAATCCATGATATATATTTAGATATGCTTACATTTAAAATCCGCAATGGAGTGAAGCTGCGAAAGTCGAAGCGCGATATAGCGAGGGATCACTGTACAGACGCAATGAGAAGTCAAGCAAAATTACCCCTTTTATCGGCTAACTAAAAAGATTACAATATGCTCGCTTTTGAGGAAGCTCGGACCCCATCTTCAGATATGATGCAATACAGAAAGTGGATTTCCTATGTTTATACAGACACCAGGGGCCTCATGTATAAATGGTGCATACGCACAAAAATGTTGCGTACACCCATTTCCATGCTCACATCACGATGTATAAAAACTAAACTTGGCATAAAGCCATGCACATTTTCATGCTAGTTTAATCCCTGGCGTACGCAAGTTTTCCACCCGGTTTTGCAAACTGGCGAGACGCAGCATCAAATCCGTGCTCTTGTTCCAGTGTGGTTTCCCTTTCTTTTTTAGATCCACATCCCTGCCGCAGCTTTAGCATATACACTGAAATTAACCGCATATTGCTTACAGTATTAGTTTAAGGCATCTCATTGTAATTAACCTGTAACAATATAATGGTCCACGGAATGGCCAAACTATTCCAAATACCATAGCTGCTTTAGCGTTGTTCCACTCGCTGCACCTTCTTCTTCTTCTTTCAGCTGCTTCTGTTAGGGGTTACCATGGCGGATCATCTTTTTCCATATTACTCTCACTGCACCACTCGGAGTGTTTATATCATTGTATCAGAGTGTGGAATCACAGCTCTACACGTCTGATCTCTAGCTCGTCTTCCATCGTTATTTATTATAGTTGGTTATAAGTGAATAGAATGATGTTACAATTTCAACAGACAAATACTCCCTGAAAATTCCTGCAAAGAATTGTATGAAACATTTGTCCTTATGAATAAACCTTCCCATTCTTAGTATTTTTATAAACACAAATCCTCTAAAGTTTTGCACATGTGAACATGCGTACCGCGAAATCCTCTAGGTTTAACTTGGTTAAAATTGTAAGTTAACCTTTAGTTCAGAGCAAAAATAAAATTTCTCTCCAAATGAGACAGGTTCTGAAGACAGTGGTAAAGCGGAAGCGGAAGTAGAAGCAGACAATGGCCGACAGTGAGATGAATCGCGCTGCCATCGTCGTAGAAGAACTCTAGGCACTCGACAAACAGATTCAGAAACTTCTGTCCAGACGAAGGTACCTTAGGGATTTGAAGGCTCGGCTGCTGGATAAACCATCCTCAACATCTGAAGTTGACGTAACATCAACCCCGCGTCGTGCCGCTCACTTCCAAGGACAAGTAAGCTTCACCCCCGCACCTCATAGGAGCAACGACAATGAAGACCTCGGCGTGTTTCAGCTATGCAGGCGGGGGCTCAAGACTAGAACACCTCCATCGGCACAGGCGAGCATCTCGACCCAGAACCGGTTCGATCCTCTCCACGTCCCCAGTTTACCTTCAACCCCGGGTGATGTAATCGTGGTAGGTGATTCGATTGTACGAAACCTCAATATCACATGCCCTAATTGAAAATCTTTTGTTTCTTGTTTTCCCTGTGCTCGAGTCCGAGATGTGATGAGACGTGCACCGACCGTCTACGAGAAGCAAAAGAGGGCAGTTGGATCCATTGTATTGTATAAGGCACCGACAGTCGGAGATTCTTAAGGCTAACTTCGCTGCACTAATTAAAGACACGAAGGAGAGGACCCCATCGGCAAAGATCTTCATTTCAGGTCCACCAACTCTCGTTAGACGATCAAATGAATACTACAGTCGTCTGCTGGGATTAAACAACTGGCTGAAAGGCTTCTGCGAGAATCAAGACATCGGGTTCATCGACAACTGGGACCTCTTTTGGGAAAGGCCGCATTTCTTCAAGCGGGATGGCCCCTATCCGAATAGATTCGGCGCCTGGGTCCTCTCCGAAAACATCGCTAAGGTAATTCGTCTATCTTGACTATTTCTACTTTAAACCCCTTCCGTAATGTTACTGCTTTGCTAGGACATGATAATGGCTTAACAAAGTCTTCCGTAAAAGTGCACAACATTAATACTCTAATAACCAATCTTAATGCACGTAAAAAAATCTAGGCAGTGCGGCATTAAAAACCAATAATTTAATTGCAATTACTACTTTAGATGAACAATGCATTAAAACTATAAAAACAGATTATAGATTACATAAAAAATACACACAGAGTGGCACTAATAAAAATAACCTAGTTTATGTTCCAAATATCAATAACGCGCATAGAATTCAGCCCTGCCCCTCCGAAACATTAAATATGGCACTATTAAATATTAGAGCTTTAACTAACAAGACGTTTTTTATCAATGATCTTATTAGTGATAGAAAAATTTATTTTATTGCACTAAGTGAAACGTGGCTTAGCTTAGACGGCGCGGCTGTTTTAATCGAATCTGCGCCTCCGGATTACAGTTTTATTCATGCGTATCACCAGGGACAAAAGGGGGGCGGCTTGACAAACATCTGTTCCTGCCGGTTAAAGTGTAAAGATGTCAGTTTAGGTAACATCAATTCCTTTGAGTATCTCGTCGTTGTTATTCATGGAGAGTCTCACGTTCTAGTATTATCTGTGTATAGACCTCCTAAATTTAACATGTCTTTCTTTGAGGAATTCTCAGACTTAATGTCAATTTTAATTACAAACTATGACACACTCTTAATATTCGGCAACTTTAACTTTCATATTGATAATCAGTGTGACCTAATAGTAAAGGAATTCATGAACCTCCTGGACTCTTTTGATTTGAGACAGCTCATTAATCAGCCTACACATAAAGCAGGTCATACGTTAGACTTAGTAATTACCAAAGGACTAAAAGTTGATGTAAAGCAGATCATTGATATTGGTCTATCAGACCATTTTCTTCTACTATTTAATATAGAAATAATGATAGAAAACATTCATAAGAAGCATATTGTTAAAAAACGCTTCTTTGACTCATCAGCTGCTTTAAAACTTACAAACATTCTAAGCAATCAGTCCATTTATAGTGCCAACTATAATAGCGAGGATAATGTGAATAGTAAGGTGGAAAAATGTAATTCTAAAGTGAGAGCTGCTGTTGACATAGTTGCACCTGAAAAGACAGTTAAAAAATCTTCTAGCATTGTTATACCATGGAAGACCTATAGAGTGTCTGATTTAAAAAGAACATGTCATAGAGCTGAGCGTAAATGGAGAAAAACTAAACTGATTATCCACTATGAGATATTGAAGGTTAAAATAACAGAATACAATAACACAGTCCGTCTTGAGAGGCAATGCTATTTCTCTAAGATTATAAAGAACAATGCTAGTAATCCCAGAGTCTTATTTTCGACAATTGATCGTCTGCTAAACCCAGGTAACACAAAGGAATGCCTCCAAAATACTTCCAGTGAAACCTTTGAGGCTATTGCTGTATTTTTCAATCAAAAAATTAATAATATTAGAAATAACATAGTATATCCCTCCAACACTGCGGATCCTCCTAAGCCCCAGTACTCTGTTATAAACAAATTAAATTCTTTCACCAGAATAGATTTACCTGATTTACATAGAATAATCTCTCAGCTGAAACCCTCCACCTGCATCCTTGACCCAATACCAACAAGTTTTTTCAAAGAAGTATCAGGTGTGCTAATTGATAATATTCTTAACATAGTAAATTCATCATTAAATAAGGGGGTCTTCCCAGACTGTCTTAAGACTGCTGTAGTTAAACCCCTACTCAAGAAAAATAATCTTGACCCCTCTGCTTTTGAAAATTTTAGACCCATCTCTAACCTGCCCTTCTTAAGTAAAATTCTAGAGAACACAGTCATTATGCAGTTAAATGACCACCTCAAAAAACATGCTATTCTTGATAAATTTCAGTCAGGTTTTAGAACAAATCACAGCACAGAAACTGCACTCGTTAAAGTAGTAAATGACTTGCAGGTAAATCAGAGGTCATTTATCTGTTCTCATCCTCCTAGATGTGAGTGCTGCATTTGACACCATTGATCACAATATTCTTAGAAATCGCCATAGTCAATGGGTGGGCCTCTCTGGCAGGGTCCTAAATTGGTTTGAATCCTACCTGGCAGGGGGAAATGTCTTTGTTAGTTGTGGTAATCACAACTCAAAGACACAAGATATCCTATAAGGTGTTCCACAAGGCTCTATCCTGGGTCCGCTGCTCTTCTCAATCTATATGCTTCCGTTAGGTCAGATTATCTCAGGGCACAACGTGAGCTACCACAGCTATGCTGAAGACACACAGCTGTACTTATCAATAGCACCTGATGACACCGACTATCTCGATTCCCTAACACAATGTCTTACTTGTATTTCTGAATGGATGAATAGTAATTTTCTCAAGCTAAATAAAGAGAAAATTGAAATTTTAGTGATTGGCAATAATGGATTCAATGAGGTTATCAGAAATAAACTTGATGAATTAGGATTAAAAGTCAAGACGGAAGTAAAAAACTTAGGGGTAACTGTTGACTGTACCCTGAATTTTAAATCGCATATTCATCAGACCACTAGGACAGCATTTTTTCACTTAAGAAACATAGCAAAAGTTAGGCCTCTTATATCATTGAAAGATGCTGAGAAATTAATTCACGCTTTTGTTTTCAGTCGACTAAATTACTGTAACGCACTCCTCTCAGGACTACCCAAAAAAGACATAAATCGATTGCAACGAGTGCAGAATGCAGCTGCTAAAATCCTAACTAGGAAAAGAAAATCCGAGCACATTTCTCCAGTTTTGATGTCACTACACTGGTTACCTGTGTCTTTCAGAATTGACTTTATAATTCTGCTTATGGTTTATAAAGCCTTAAATAATCTCGCTCCATCTTATATATCGGAATGTCTGACACCTTATATTCCAAATTGTAACCTTAGATCCTCAAATGAGTGTCTCCTTAGAATTCCAAGAGCAAAAGTTAAAAGAAGTGGTGAGGCGGCCTTCTGCTGTTATGCACCTAAAATCTGGAATAGCCTGCCAATAGGAATTCGTCAGGCTAATACAGTGGAGTACTTTAAAAAACTGCTAAAAACACATTACTTCAACATGGCCTTCTCATAACTTCACTTTAATTTAATCCTGATACTCTGTATGTTCAATTCATTATAATAACTATTCATGGTGGCTCTAAATTCCGTACTAACCCCTACTCTCTCTTCTGTTTCTTTTTCCGGTTTCTTTGTGGTGGCGGCCTGCGCCACCACCACCTATTCAAAGCATCATGATGCTCCAACATTGATGGACTAAAAGCCAGAAGTCTGCATGACCATCATCATCAAGTCCTTCCGTGAGAACCCTAAATACAAAGAGGACTGTTTCATTTATGTGAGGTAGAATGCCCAGAGGGAACTGGGTGGTCTCATGGTCTGGAATCCCTGCAAATTGTATTTTTTTCTCCAGCTGTCTGGAGTTTTTTTTGTTTTTTCTGTCCTCCCTGGTCATCGGAACTTACTCTTATTCTATGTTAATTAATGTTGACTTATTTTATTTTCTTACTGTGTCTTTTATTTTTCTATTCTTCATTATGTAAAGCACTTTGAGCAACATTTTTTGTATGAAAATGTGCTATATAAATAAATGTTGTTGTTGTTGTTATCCTAATCACTGGGTTTTATGAAAAAACAAAATATATTGCGTAGCAGACTGTGGCAATAGCTGGTCAGTATAACAGGGAACCGAAAATCAGGTTAGCAAGAAATATTTGGATGGCATGCTCCCAACATTTCTGCAAGTTTTCTGAGGCAAATCCCTGTTGAAACAAACCCAAAGCACAGAGACAGAGAGAACTTGCATCTCAACTGAAATAATGTGATAGTAAATAGTAGATCTTTCAAGGCTAGGGCATAGCTACCGTCAGAGGTCCATAAAGAAGGATCTTGGTAGTTGATAACAGCTTGTGAATAACTCATCATTTTGAATGAATTCTAACTGAAGTCTGAAAATGTGCTCTCCATGTTATATGCCAATGAGAAAGTCCTCTAGTAGAGCAATATTACCCAAGGCGTTGAACTCTTAGATTTCTCTCTATATATGCAGTATATAGTGAATACATTGTTGATTAGTGATTAACAATGCTAGCTTGGTGTGATGAATGTCACATTTTATAACTTGGGTGATATGTGAAATAATGAGACATAACATTATGTGCTTCATTATAGTCGATGGCATACTATATGTTTCTGTGTGAACAGAATTAAATGAAGCTCTTCTGTTATATGTTTTCAAAAGTCTTTCTGCATTGTGTTCTGTCTTTCTGCATTTGGTTGTCCTTTTTTTTGTTTTTTAAGGTTTTCATACTTCATGTTAGATGAACCTAGTGAAATATTTTCTATTTGGATAATTGTTTGTCATTGCTTTTGTATAAACACCATACCATCGCATGTAAGTCTCCTGTCTGGAAAAGAAAAAGTGAAAGTGCGGTAAACTAAATTAATTTGTACTTAAACTACAGGTTTTATAATTACAAGCAGTCAATGTTCAAATAACGTCAAATGCATGGAATTTAAGATCACATCAGTCTGTACAGTCATTTTAGAATTAATGCCCCACATGAGAAGAGAACTGTTCAGAGAGTCAACCAAATAATCTGGTGTAATGCTTTACATAATCACAGTCTGCCACAGATGAAAGGGAAGAAACTGAGAATAGGACAAAAAGCTGCTTATGTTCTTATAAAATATAATAATCATGGGAGAGTAGCAGAATGGGAGACAACTTTCAATTGTTAGCTATATTCTCGGCTCTGCCCAGGAGTGGTCAATGCCAAAGGCTCATTACTGCTTTCTAGTTCAAGAGAAATTAAAAAAGGCACATGGACTTCACTCATTAATATTTCTTAGAGTGAAAAGCTGTTGTTACATCAACTATTGTAAAATATTGTATTTGTTTAATAAGATATCTGAAAAAGGAAAGTCCTTATGGCACTGAGTACTTCTCTTCATAGCCAAAACGTCTGATTATATCTGATTATAGTGTATTATGTTATCGACTGTACCTAATTTTTCATAAAGTTTTTATAAAACTTCATGAAAGACTAATATCTGGCAGGGATTAAAGATGCAGTAATATTTAAGGGCCAAACTTGTTTAAATGCTGACAGCAGTAATTTATGGCAATTTTGCAATAGGGTGAGGTCAGAATTGGGCCTTGTTAAAGGCAGAGCTGAGGTTATTTTCTTTTTGTCATGTTTACACAAACTGTACAAACAAGTCACCTTAATTTTCAAATGAAACTTAAAGAAATGGATTAACAGATATCCCTGTGTCAACAAAATCCTTTCTGGGAATCTGGGTAGACATTTCAGCAGCTACATGGGAAATGAAGTGTAATGTAAATTTAATGATTTATTAATTGAAAGTTAAAGCATCCCTTACAATTATGCACTTTATAAAAGTCATCTGAGAATAATTCCAAAGGATACATCACATTCTGCATCCAGACAGTGTATACAAATTATTAAAATTAATAAAAGAGATGCAGTGTAGCATCAATACTTTGTGATATAGATATCAAGGTACAGTGGATTCGGAAGGTATTCACACAGCTTCTGCACACGTTATTGTGTTGTAGATTTAATTTTAAATGGATGAGTTCACCCATCAATCTACACTCAGTAACCAATATCAATGTCAAATTTATTTATATAGCACATTTAAAACAACAAAGGAATGCTGTGGCCAAAGTGCTTTACAATATTTGAATAAAAGAAAAACATAAATAGAAATAAAATAAATGAACATACATACAATAATTAATAAATAGAATGTTATACAATCACAATGAGAAAACCATCAGTATTACTGAAGGTCACGGAATGCAAGTGAATAGAAATGAGTCTTTAATCTCGTTTTGAACAGTTCAATTGTAGACGATTCCTTTATGTAATGAGGTAAAGAGTTCCACAGGTGAGGAGCAGCAGCTGCAAAAGCCCTGTCTTGGTTTTGCACTTGGTACGAGGGACAACAAGAGACAACTGACCAGAAGATCTAAGTACTCTAGATGGCTGTGTGACAATGTGGGTTCTGGCTCCACGCTCCCATTGCTGTTTGGGAACCCTTGAACCCCAACACCGTCGATAATGCTACCGAGTGAGCTAGTCAGTGGAGGCAACAATTAAGCAAGGGGAAGGTTGAAAGTGAAACAGTGCTTTTATTTAAAATCCAACAAAACAAACAGTGTTCCAAAAAGTAGAGTGCAGTGCTTCTGCTCTTCAATAAATAAATAAGAAAATGTGGAGGTTAAAACACACAAATAGAAAAAAAACAATCCTTAAAACCAGATGTCTCTCCTGCTTCACCCATCAGGGCCCGGCAACAAGGGAGACGCTCACTCTGCAGCTGACCTTCTTCCTGCATCTACTACTGCTACTGCTGTCAGTTGCCTCACCGATCCTTGGCTCCGGTCGGCTCCTCCAGACAGCGACTTGGGAATCCCTTAACGGCCAAGGCTCTCACGTTAGGGACACTGCGTCCCGACTCCCACTAACTCCCGCGGAGAGTCCTGTGCTTTCCCGGTCACTCCCGCCCTGCGAAAATAAACTTCTGCGGGCGTGACCATAACCACTTCTCCCGGGTGTCGGCCAAACACCCAGGCTGCCTTCAGCTGCCTGCGAGCGTTCACTCCCCTGCTTCCTCCTGCACCGACTTGCTCGCCTGCTTCCTCCTTCCCTCTAACCTCCGTTCTCTTTTCCTCTCTTCTCTTTTTTTTTCCTCTCCCCTCACCAACTCACGCTTTTTTGTTTATAACGCAAGGGGCCATAGCAAATTAGCCACGGGAGCAATCACACTATGGATTGTCCCGCGGCCTGCTACGGTTCAACGCCCCCTTGGCCTTTGCTCAGTGAGCTGTGGACCCGCTATACCACAGGCTGGTGTAAAACACACAATTTGGATAAATAGGCAGGAGCAACCCATGTAAAGATTTAAAAACTAGCAACAAGATTTTAAAATCAATTTGAAAACTGATCTTTCAGCCAGTGTAAATAAGCTAATATTGGAGAAACAGAATCAGACTTTCTTGCCCCAATCAGGAAGCGAGTGACAGCATTCTTGACCAACAGTAACCTGCATATCAGGGATTTGCTAATCCCAGAATACAGCGAGTTGCAGTAATCAAGACGAGAGAAGATAAAAGCATGAGTAGCTTTCTCAAGATCCCTAGAAGATAAAAAAAGGCCTGATCTTACCTAATAGACGAAGCTGGAAAAAGCAGCTCTTAACTACAGAATTAATCTGTTTCTCAAAAGAGAGGTTACTGTCAAAGATAACACCAAGATTGTGGACTTGAGGTTTGCAAAAGATAGAGTAAGAGCCGAGAAGTCCAAAACCAATTTGGGCTTTAGCTGATGGACCCACTATAAGCACCTCCATTTTATTTTGATTGATTATTTAAATTTCCTAAAAATAGCTCCAATAGGGTGAAGTTATATAGAGAATAAAATAAGACCCAAAATGCACCAATAATGAAGACATGAAAACACATTTTCAGAAAGGTTAGCAAATTTATAAAAAATTAAAAACTGAAAATCACTCACTCATGTAGTACTCAGACCCTTAATTCAGTACTTTGCAGAAACTCCTTTGGCAGCAGTTATAACTTTGAGTCTTCTTGGGTACGTCTTTACAAGCATCGCACACCTAGATTTGGGAATTTTATCTCATTCGTCCTGGCAGTTCCTCCAAAGCTTTATTAGATTAAAAGGGAAATGTCTGTAAACCGCCGTCTTCAAGCCCACAGATTTTCTATGTGGTTTAGTCTGGGCTTTGACTGGGCCACTCAAGGACAGTCAGAGACTTGTTTGAAGCCACTCCGGCATTATATTGGCCATGTGCTTCGAAACATTTTAACATATAGTGCTGAAAGGCGAACTTTTGCCCCTGTCTGAGTTATTCGTCTGAATTCAAACTTCCCTCAATTCTGACCAGTCTCCCTGTCCTTGCTGCTGAGAAGCACACCATAGCATAATGCTGCTGCGCCCACCATACCATAGTGATGGTATTAAGCAGCTGATGAGCAATGCCAGGTCTTCACCGGACATAGTGCTTAGAGACCTACTCAAAAGAGTTTTTGTCTCATCATTCCAAAGAATCATTTTCCTCATGCTCTTATACTCAAGATTGGAGTCTTTCTAGTCACTGTACCATAAATGTCTAATTGACAGATGATCGAACTTCAAACCTATCTCAGGAAAGGACTTCTGAAGCACTTTTAGAGAGACCATTGGGTCCTTGGTTACCTCTCTAACCAAGTCCTTTCTCATCCGGTTATTCAGATGGTGGAATCATGATGGTTTCAAACTTTTACTTCCATTTTACAATTATTGAGCCTGCTGTGCTCTTGGGAACAGTCAAAGCTTTTGAAATGGTAAATGTGATAACTTTATCAATTTAAAATTAAATGTACAACACAGAAAAGTGTGCAGAACGTGAGTACCCAGCGCAGTTTTGGTCTCCATGCTAAGCATTAGCAAATTGTTACTAAGTGCAGGTGTGATAGGACTACTTTGAATTTTGTAAGGAATGCGCAAGATAGATTTCTAGTTCTAACATTAAAATATATTTCTTTACACAGGTATATAATGATATATAATGTAGGTAAAACTTGGTAAACAGTAAACTTCTTACAAGTTTTAGGAAATATTTTTTATACAAAGTATACTAGAAACATTAAACAGTTAACTTACTAACATAAGTTGACGTGTCTGACAAATTGTTTAAACGAAACCTGACAAGTTACAGTACTTTTCAATGAAGGACTTCTTCTTGTCAAGGCTTTTTTTGTTTTTCTGTTGCACTACTTTATAAATGTCAACACCCTGCTGTACAGATACATGACTTTACTGATCTAGACACATTCCTATTGCAGGCTGGTCCCATCCTGGAGGTGAGCTGTCTTTCAGCCATCCAGATTTGGAGGCTTATATTGATTGCTCAGTGCATTTATACTGATAAAAAATGTGCTTTTGTAACAATCTCTGTAAATATGTAATACAATGTACCCTGAAAGTTGTGAAATTCTGCTAGTATGTGAAATATTCAGGTTACCCAGTTCATGTAATTTGGATGCAATTTGTAAAAGTTCAGTATCTAGTAACAACATACTGTACCTTCTAAGAAAACATACATTTTGCTTAGGTACATAAAGCCATTATGCTTTTGTGCAAGAAAATATCACTTGGAACATTAGATTGGTGAATATGCCTATTACATTATAATGTTGTACTGCACATAGCTGGTAATGGAATGGTAAATTGAAAAAAAAAATAACATTGCCATTTCAGAAGGAAATTATGCCTATTTCAAGATGTAACATTAACTTTGTGTTTCGAGTGGAAAAAAATCTGACCAAACACAAAATTATAGTACTCAGAATGTGAAAATGACCTTGAAATGAATACATGTTAGAATAATCAAGAACTGCACTTGCAGTTGGCAGAGTGAATAATATGAGCAAGCAATGAGCTATTGTGATAGATAAAAAGAAGAAAATACTGTGAAAAACAAAAAAACTAAAAGGGAAAGAGATACAAAAAAACAACTTTTACACAACTATAGGCTTTATTTAAAAACATACACAAAAGTAATGAGCAACTACAGTTTCCATAAATATGCTTTGTTAGCTAATGAACAGTACATACTACTTTATGGTGTGTGAGATAACAGTAAAGCCTAACAAGATGGGTAACAGCTATTGCTGAGTCTAATGGTATTTTGTAACATTTTGCATGGCTCCATATTGCTACAAACTCTTTTTAGAAGACATCTGTGCACATCTGAGTACACTTTATAACACGTTTTAAACCTGATCTGAGTAGATGTCAACGAACAGATCAATTACGGTTGGGATAGTTTGAACATCCTAGAATGACTGAGTTCCTACATTCTCTAATTTTTTTATACAGGAATATGATTTTGCAAATACAAATTCTAAACAAAATGACACTGTGGCATAGTAGTAAGTAGCGCTGCTGCTTCACAAATCCAGCGTCCTGGGTTAAAACAGTACATCTATTTGTCATCTGCATGGAGTTTGCACATCCCCTGCATGTCTGTGTGGGCTACTACATTTTCCAAGATGTGTGTATTACAGTATCTTAGTTATGATAGTTTAGTCATGTGGTTACAGTGGCCATGAGGTCCTCTAATAGGGGGTTGTTCCAGGCATTTGCCATTTGTGGCTGTAAGTCCCTAGAACATGCTAGGTATTACCGTAAACTAAATTCAAGACTAAAACTATCAATGAAGAAACATTTTCATGAACTGTATTTAAAATAATTAATAAAACAGAGATGAAAAGCTAAAATGATATGAAACAATTACAATAACTGAAAAGACTAACTTAAAATAAATTACAAAAATATTTTCAGCTTTTGTGACCAGACATCAAAATATTCCTCAATAAAGAGACAAGGCCACACAATAGAAGTGCAAGAAAGGGAAAGAATTATTTCAAATGTATTTACAAAGTAAGTAAGGAGGAAATAGTATTTGGATTAAACCTTACCCTGACCAACCTGGAATTCTGTTCCCTTTGATGGATTGATGCCCTGCCCAGGGATTTTTCCTGCCTTGCGCCTTATGTTTGCTGAGATTTTCATTGTGACCCTGTTCTGGGAATGCGGGTTTAGAAAATGGATGAATTTTCTTCCCTTAATGTGCAAATCAACTAAAAATTGAGCATTGTCAGGAAGTGGCCAGGAGCTACACAAGACACATCACAATTTTGCATCAATCAAGTGATGTCCTACAGTAATCTCCAAAATTATGTGACAACGTTGTGGTCTGCACACTTCCACTGTCAGCAGTTTAATCACATATAGCATTCTTCTTTTGTTGTTTTCTTTTAGTGCAATTAAGATTTGCGTCTACCGACTGGACCTTACTGTTCTTGAGCATTTCATGTGTAATTCATTTAGTACAGTTTCTCTTAATCTGTTGTCACAAGAATAACGAAAAGACATTATAAAAGTTTAGGGCGGCGACCCGTATAATATATCCTGGCTGAAAAAAGGTATTTTTCAAGAGATGTTTACAAAAGAGAGTCCAAAACAGAACTGATTATATGAAGTCAAGATGGTGGCTTTAAAGGCTAGGGTAGGAAATGACGTCATCGGGGCCGGAAGAGGAAGCGATGTTGTCTGAGGCGTGACCGGAAGTGAATTCATCAGAGACGCATGAACAGGAAGTGATGCTAACGGAGGCACCGGAACAGGAAGTGATGTCATCAGAGGTGCCAGAACCCTGTGGGATTTCCCGAGAATGGTCTGCAAGGGATTGGCCCCCTGGTCGGACGTGGAATTGCCATTATTCAGGCCCTTTAGTTGACTCCTACTTGCACGTGTGTGACACTGTATTCTGAATAACTTAAATGTTTTAAACTGCTCCTTTCACCAAAATTTTACACAACCACACCTCTTAAAGGGAAGCTTTTTTGAGATGTGGTTCTCTTTCACTGGTGAGAGATTCCTACATCTCACCGATCTTCTCACAAACCTTTGAGAAACGGGCAAAAAACCTTGGGGAGGGACTTGTGAGAAGTGCACGAGTGAGACTCTCACCGTTTGTTATTGAGAAACAGGCCCTATATCTGTAAAAACACATTAAAATCTGTTTTTGCATTTTCTTTAAAATTCTTGATCTGCCATGTAGGTGGTGAAATTCAGTACATAACGTTTGTCTGACTAAGACGATGTTGACATGGCCAGAAGAAAATGTTAGCGAGATCAACAAAGCCAGAAGAAAACAGGCGTGTGATAGTTTCTCGTATATAACATTCAAAGCAGCAACAGTAAGTGTATATTGTTAGAACAGGGTATATTGTGAGCTGTACAGATTAAAGGTAAAAACCCCACAAAACTTAAATTTTACCTAAATAGCCATCACAAATTTGCTTATGACATATGGGCAAAGAAAAAGAAAGGATGCAAAGCACAGTCAATCAGAACACAAATGTAAGTTCAAGCTCAAATAATACATCATGTATTTCATGCTTTAATTTTTTTTTTTTTAATTTAATATTGTTTTTTATCAGTATGCTGCTGGAGTATGTGAATTTCCCCTTGGGATTAATAAAGTATCTATCTATCTATCTATCTATCTATCTATCTATCTATCTATCTAT
>JANRMT010062817.1:29630774-29657804 GCA_026402145.1 Polypterus bichir lapradei
TATCTATCTATCTATCTATCTATCTATCTATCTATCTATCTATCTATCTATCTATCTATCTATCTATGTTTGCAAAATAAGGGCAGCAGATTGTGGCTCAGTTGAACACCAAAAACGCAAAGAAGCCCAAATAAACCTGCTTATTGAAACTTGCATGTCTAAATTAATATGTTACATGCCATTGTTCAAAAAATGCGTTTCTTCTTTTGACCTCCAAATTTAACATGCCATGTGCTGCACAAATAAATGTGTGCATCGCACATAAAATGGACCTAGAACAACCAAGCATATCAAAGAAATTGTCAAACAAGCACGGAAAACAGCCCCTTGTGTAGACAGATGGAGTTAAAAGGGTCTGATGGCTTCATTTTTGGGAATTCCTGGATGTTTTCCATTCACCAGTCTTTGTTTAGTTCATGTCGCATATGTTATCCGCACATTGGAGAAGCTTTAGGAAACGCCATCCGCCAAACTCTGGATGTGTGTGACATACCAGAGGACAAGGTTATGACAATAATGACAGAAAACGGAGTATACATAATAAAAGCTGTAAGATATATGTTAGAAAGTGCAGAGACAAGGAGACTATTATAGCCGACAATTGAGATATATTATATAATTTAATGTATGTTGCATTAATTCCTTTTTTCTATCCTTCCTATATCATGAAAAATGTGTGCATTTTTAATGTGAAACAAAATAACCTCTATTTTTGGAAGAGCCAATCCTAGCAAGATCCTTTCAAAATTCACATAGGAGTTTGGTTAAATAGAATAAGAAGTGAATGTTAGTTTTGCATAATCTTTATGGATAATGGAAGGGTTACTTGTATTAACTACAACTTGAAATGCTAATGAAATATTTTGAACAATGTTAAAAAATCTAATATATAAGGTAGAAAATTATGTGTTACTTAATATCATTTATGAATGAAGAGATAAAAAATGTTTTTAATGAATTACTTATTTACATTAGACATACTGGAATACCCGTCATTCAGATTAAACATAAAAGGGAGAAATGTGTACATACCTGAGCGAATATTTTGTATTAGAAAACAGATTGGGAAAATGGAGCCTAGGGGTTTTGGCTATTTTGACATTTGTTTTCTAAAACTAAATGGAAATTTACTGGTCCATTAATGCTTAGCTTGCCTGTGTGAATAGCCATTCCTTTTCTTCAAAGAACTGCAAATATCTCAGTTATTTGTATTGACAGAGGAAGCAGAACACAATAACACCATGCAGCATGATAAGATGCGGATACACCACTTGTAGCTGTTTCAGCAAACACCACAGTTCTTTAGAAACACGAATTCTTAGGAAATAAAATAATCAGCTTAAACCCAGAAAACTAGCTTTGGCCATCTGAAAGTGCTCCACTTGAAATGCAGAAATATTTGGAGGAAGGTAGGCAGAGTGTTTTCACAGGTATGCTACTTCAGGTCTAGCAAGCCAAGAGTGGCTGTGTATCCTACACTTACCCTTTAGACTATGGATATTGTGTGTATCCCACTCCACAAGCATTTGTTGAATGCATATTCTCAGCTTGTAGGCAGTTGTCTGGATTGTGAAACAGAATGACCACTTCTCTGGAGCACAGTTTTCTTGAAAATTAACAGAAAGCTGTATAACTGAATCACACCAACAATGAGACATTGTTTTGCATCAATGTTATGGTTAGACTTTATGAAAGTAAATTGTACAATGGGGAAAGGAGTTTTTATTGTGACAAGCTGAAAACCTTTCACTCTTGGAGGGGATTCTTAAAAATGCAACATCCATCGTTCTTGAAATGCTTCAGTTATTCTAATTGCTCATTCTTCAATATCCTTTATTACAGGACTTCTCAGTTTAGGTCTTGGTACAGTGTTTACACAATCTCTACATGTTCTTTTTACAGTGTTTACATAATCTCTCCATGTTCTATTGAGTTTCTTCTCTGGATACTCTGGTTTTCTTTCAACATTCCAAAGATATGCAGGTCAAGTTGACTGATGATTCAGAATTGGATGGGGTAATAAGTATACCCAGCTATGAACTGGAATCTGTCTGCATAATCTTTGTTTTTTTTCTCATTTCTGTTTTCCATTCTTAACACAATTGCTAATCAAACATGCATGCACTACTCCAGGTGAGGCCTCCCCTTGCAGATATAAGGAGGAGCAATTATTTCACTTCAGAAAATAAAAAGAATAAATGCACATAAACTTTGATAGATAGATAGGTACTTTATTAATCCCAAGGGGAAATTCACATACTGTACTCCAGCAGCAGCATACTGATAAAAAACAATATTAAATTAAAGTGATAAAAATGCAGGTAAAACAGACAAAAACTTTGTACAATGTTAACGTTTACCCGCCCGGGTGGAATTGAAGAGCTGCATAGTGTGGGGGAGGAACGATCTCCTCAGTCTGTCAGTGGAGCAGGACAGTGACAGCAGTCTGTCGCTGAAGCTGCTCCTCTGTCTGGAAATGATACAGTTTAGTGGATGCAGTGAATTCTCCATGATTGACAGGAGCCTGCTCAGTGCCCATCACTCTGCCACGGATGTCAAACTGTCCAGCTCCATGCCTACAATAGAGCCTACCTTCCTCACCAGTTTGTCAAGGCGTGAGGCGTCCTTCTTCTTTATGCTGTCTCCCCAGCACACCACCGCGTAGAAGAGGGCACTCGCCACAACCGTCTGATAGAACGTCTGCAGCATCTTATTGCAGATGTTGAAGGGTGCCAGTCTTCTAAAGAAGTATAGTTGGCTCTGTCCTTTCTTGCACAGAGCATCAGTATTGGCAGTCCAGTCCAATTTATCATCCAGCTACACTCCCAAGTATTTATAGGTCTGCACCCTCTGCACACAGTCGCCTCTGATAATCACGGGGTCCAGGGGGGGCCTGGGTCTCCTAAAATCCACCATCAGCTCCTTGGTTTTGCTGGTGTTCAGGTGTAAGTGGTTTGAGTTGCACCATTTAACGAAGTCCTTGATTAGGTTCCTATACTCCTCCTCCTGCCCACTCCTGATGCAGCCCATGATAGCAGTGTCATCAGTGAACTTTTGCACGTGGCAGGACTCCGAGTTGTACTGGAAGTCTGATGTATATAGGCTGAACAGGACCGGAGAAAGTACAGTCCCCTGTGACGCTCCTGTGTTGCTGACTACAATGTCAGACCTGCAGTTCCCAAGATGAACATACTGAGGTCTGTCTGTAAGATAATCCACGATCCATGTCATCAGGTATGAATCTACTCCCATCTCTGTCAGCTTGTCCCTAAGGATCATAGGTTGGATGGTGTTGAAGGCGCTAGAGAAGTCAAGAAACATAATTCTTACAGCACCACTGCCTCTGTCCAAGTGGGAGTGGGATTGGTATAGCATATAGATGATGGCATCCTCCACTCCCACCTTCTCCTGGTATGCGAACTGCAGAGGATTGAGGGAGTGGCGGACCTGTGGCCTCAGGTGGTGAAGCAGCAGCCGCTCCATGGTCTTCATCACATGTGACGTCAGAGCAACAGGCCAGAAATCATTCAGGTCACTAGGATGTGATACCTTTGGGACTGGGGTGATACAAGATGTTTTCCAAAGCCTCGGGACTCTCCCCTCTTCCATACTCGGGTTGAAGATGCGCTGTAGAGGACTCCCCAGTTCCTGCGCACAGGCCTTCAGCAGTCATGGCGATACTCCATCTGGACCCACTGCTTTGCTGGCACGAAGTCTCCTCAGCTCTCTGCTCACCTGGGCTGCTGTAATTGTGGGTGGGGATGTCTCTCCTATGCTGGTATCAGCAGAAGGATGGGTGGAGGGTGCAGTACTCCGAGGTGAGAGTGGGTGAGAGTGGTCAAACCTGTTAAAGAAGTTGTTCATTTGGTTTGCTCTCTCCACGTCTCTCTCGATGGTGGCACCATGCTTCGAGCTGCCTCACTGCCTTTAAAAGCCCTTTTCTTCTGGTTCAAAAGGCCCTTGATGTCACTTTTAATCCATGGCTTGTTGTTAGCATAGCAGCGTACTGTTCTTACTGGAACTACAATGTCCATACAGAAGTTGATGTAGTCAGTAGTGCAGTCAACATCCTCCTCAATGTTCTTACTATATGATCCCTGCAGGATATCCCAGTCCGTAGTTCCAAAGCAGTATTTGTTAGATATTGTTGGTTTAACAAAATAAAAAATGTATAAATTAGAAAAATGGAAAGAGATCATCACTAAACCAAGCCACATACGAGTTGTGACAGGGGGCCTTGCCCGGTCGGAACTCCATGCTGGTAGAAGGACCTGGGGAGAGGACATATCCACAACAGTACCTCCCCCAGGATGTGAGATGGCAGCCCCCATGGATTGCATTGGAAGCTCAACCCTATTGGGGCCCGTGGTCACTGCCAGGGGGTGCCTGGACACTCCTGGAGCCATGGACTGCAGCACTTCTGTCCCACCCGGAATATGTCATAGGCACACTCGGGAGTACTGCCAGAAGAAGATCAGAGTGCACCTGGAGCACTTCCAGGTGCACTATAAAAGAGGCCGCCTGACTTCGTTCAGGGAGCCAGTGTCAGGAGGTGGAGGACAGAGCTTGTGAGGAATGAAGGCGGTAAAAGAGAGAAAGAAGAAAGACAGTAGAAGAAAAAGAAACTGAACAATATTAGTGATTTATGCACTGTGTGCTTATAAGAAAGAAAATAAAAGGGTGTATTTTGCAATTGTGTCTCCGTGCTTGTGTGCGTCTGGGGCTGATTTCCACAGAGTATAAAGGCAGGAATTTGTATCTGGTTAAGATGTAATATTAATAAAACCCACTGGCCAACAGGATACTCAGTTACATTTGGCAACCATTGTCCTGAGTTTGCATGCCACACTGAAGTCTGGGTGGATTTTATCCAGGTATTGTGGTACCTTGTAGTAGCACATCTCTAAAGGTAATACAGGTAAAGTTATGCAGCAGTTCTAAATTGACCCCTATCTGGATGTGTGAGTGAGTGGATTCTGCAAAGTTTCCGGTGCTGCTGGGTGAGTGAAGGTGATAATACAGTATATCATATCTAATATACTTGCCATGTCTACCTGAATTTTCTCAGGATGCCGACATCCCAAAGACATTTTAGGTCAATGGGTGACTCTAAACAGACACAGGATGAGTGAGTTTATGTGCATGTATGAGTAGGCCCTACCCTGCAGTGGGCTAATGTCTAAACAAGGATTTGTGCCTGGTATTACAGAGCAATGATAGTGTTTCAATCTTTAAAATCACGTAATTGAAAACAAAGAGAAATTTAGAAAATGGATGGATAAATGGATTGTTTCAAAGGTAATTCCTGGCAAAAGGATATTTAAAATATTTATTATAAGCAAATTATAATAAGGTGCAGCAGAGGAAATATACAAAGAATATAATCAAAAGAAAATATAACAAAAAACAAGAAATACAGTGTACACACAGTACCTTTAATGAAGCAGAGATCAAAAAGCCAGGATATCCAAAGATCAATAAATGAAGAACACACACACAAATCAAACACTAACAAATATCGATGCCAAAACTAATGTGAGAACTGCAGCGTCTCCATTTATATTGCTGGAGCAGTCTTCTATTTGCATAATCAGCAGGCCCTGCCTCCTTGGGCTCTATATACAGGAGACAGGACTGTTGAAAATAACAAAACAAACTAATACGTACAACATTAACATAATACAAAATTGCACAATAATTAATAAACACAATATCAAAAAAATATAACATAGAAAGAATGACAAAAACAGAATTTATAATACAACCAGTAACGATGCCCTGCACGATAATGTGCAGTGAATACACTTGACTTGATCATTCCTAGTTTTCATACTCTTTCTCTGTACGTTTAGCATTCACTTGTTTAGAGGTTGATGCGCTTGCTGCTTCCTGAGCAGCTCTTCTTTTTTCCAACCTAACGACATTAAAACTGATTAAGTCAATGTTTGTGTTGCGGTTACTTAGTATGTTTTCTTTAATTTTTCACTTAATCTGGCACTTAAGACATCAATCTGCCTCAAGAATGATTTAAGATATGAAGAGGTAGGGGAAGTGATGGCGAAGGAGGTAGGGATGAGAACGGCACCCGTACGCATGCACCGCACGGTTGCCATGCTGGCTGCTTCAGAGAGTTGATTCTACAATAAAATAAAATAAAAATAAAAGGAGGAATAACCTTGGAAGTCAATCATCACCCTGAAAGTGGATAGTAGACGTCACGTAGTATTTATGTACCAAATTTCAGGTCAATAGGTCAAACAGTTTGCGAGCTACAGGTGATTTTAAATCCTGGACAGACAAATGAACGGCCACGGTAGCGTATTATATATAAAGATTTGAAAAAAATGTAAATAACAACAAAATGACTAATAAACAAGAAATAAATTAGCCAGGGCAACAATCCTGACTGTGTTATAACACTTGGAAAGTTTGGTAACCTCATATTGTCTTGCCTGTTGCTGCCAAGTAACACACTTAAGGCATTTTCATTTGCTTTATGATGAATCAGGAGATGATTAGTTACTTTGTTTCAATCTCCAGTTATTTCAGGTGCATTTCACTCAGTAAACTTTCAGGAGAACCAGAAGAAATGATAAATGTCCTGTGGTTGTGTTGTGGACTTCTTTTATGGGTCAGAAAAAAAATTTTTCCTGGGAGAAGTCATTGTGATCTGTTGTCAAGAGCTCCACTTGTACACTGTCGCATTTGCAATATTTATGTGGTCTGTTTACTAAATACAAACTCTGCTGATAACATACACTGACGCGCTTCAGTTTAATTTTATTGTACCATGTTGGAAATTTACTCTCCAGTAGCCTACTATATGAATATAATTTCTTTAGGTGTATAAATACTTGTTAAAAATACAGTAAAATGTACGGGTACTCACCAATAATGAATGATATTGATTGAAGATGATGATGATGATGAATTAGCTGTGCAGTACGATAAAGGTATGTAATGAAGATAATGGCTGCACAACAAAGCAGAGGATTTACAGCTCCTCGGGTGACGCCTCTTCTTCATGCGCTTCAGGAGGAGTTGTATCTTCTGACGGGTCTTCTTCTGGTGAGGTTTCATTTTGGCCTTTCTTGATTTGCTTGAGGAACATTGTCATGAGTAGTTGCTGTTGTTTCTTCATAGTGGCGAGGAGGGTTTTATATGTCTGAATGGCAGCATCGTTGCCATTATTAACTTTGAGAACACAAATCCCATTTTTTAATCATTCCTTGCAACTCCATCGCTGTCCTAATAATCTGGGACAGACATTCCAATGTCAGGCCCGGATCCTCCCCCTCCTCTTGCTCTGGATCTGCCGCTTCCTCCTCCTCTTTGCTGGCAGACTTCGTTAACTCCAACACATCCTCGTCCATCAGGGGTTCAGAGTGGGCATCGATGTGGTTGTTGACCTCATCTTAAGTGATGTGTTCAAAACCTTTGCCACTAAATACCTTTGCCAGTCTCACAGCTTTGTCGACACTCTCATGCTGAATTTCTTCAGGCAAGAAGCCCTTGTAGTCCTGGACACACTCTGGCCACAGCTTCTTCCAGCATGCGTTGAGGGTTTCCTTTTTCATATCCTTAAGAGCAGCTTAGATGACTGACAGGCAAGTTGTAATTGTAAAGTTATGCCAGTAACCCTTTAATGTAAAATTCTCACCCGTTTCTATTGCATCCACAAGGTGTTGGAGAGAATTCCTGGTATAAAGAGCCTTGAAGGCACAGATCACGCCTTGGTCCATAGGTTGGATGAGGGAGGTGGTGTTGGAAGGGAGGAACTCTTTCCTTCTGTGCCTTAAATCCTTGAGCTTTGGCTTCTTCCTTCATGATGTTCTAGAACAAGCCAGTCTCATCCAGAAACTTAAACTGATACAGAAACTTACTGATACGGTACTCCTGATTGCTGCCTCGTTCTTCATTATGTAGCAGATGGTGCTTTCGTTTATGCCATAATGGCACGCTATTGCAGCATAACTTTTTAGTTCCCGGAAAAAATCCAATAGTTCAACCTTCTCCTGGAGTGTCTTAAACCTCTTCTGGCGCTTAGGTTGATTGCCAGAAGCCTTAGAAGGTGCAGACCATTTGGGTAGCATCTTAGGACTTTACGAAGAACAAAACAAAAAACATGAGAACACTCAGCGAAACACCCTTTGGTGAGCTGTGCAAGACTTAGTTACATCATCCTAATTGATGTTTATTAATTCAGGAACAGAAATGATTCACTTTGTACCAATATTCTAATGAAGGAGTCATTCTGACCCCTTTGATCACAATATTCTTAAAAATCGCCATAGCCAATGGGTGGGCCTTTCTGGCAGGGTCCTAAATTGGTTTGAATCCCATCTGGCAGGGAGAAAATTCTTTGTTAGTTGTGGTAATCACAACTCAAAGACACAAGATATTCTATATGGTGTTCCACAAGGCTCTATCCTGGGTCCGCTGCTCTTCTCAATCTACATGCTTCCGTTAGGTCAGATTATCTCAGGTTACAACGTGAGCTACCACAGCTATGCTGATGACACACAGCTGTACTTATCAAAAGCACCTGATGACACCGACTCTCTCGATTCACTAACACAATGTCTTACTGGTATTTCTGAATGGATGAATAGTAATTTTCTCAAGCTAAATAAAGAGAAAACTGAAATTTTAGTGATTGGCAATAATGGATTCAATGAGGTTATCAGAAATAAACTTGTTGCATTAGGATTAAAAGTTAAGATGGAAGTAAAAAACTTACGGGTTACTGTTGACTGTAACCTGAATTTTAAATTGCATATTCATCAGACCACTAGGATAGCATTTTTTCACTTAAAAAACATAGCAAAAGTTAGACCTCTTATATCATTGAAAGATGCTGAGAAATTAATTCACGCTTTTGTTTTCAATAGCCTAGATTATCGTAACGCACTCCTTTCAGGACTACCCAAAAAAGACATAAATCATTTGCAATGAGTGCAGAATGCAGCTGCTCGAATCCTAACTAGGAAAAGAAAATCCGTACACATTTCTCCAGTTTTGATGTCACTACACTGGTTACCTGTGTCTTTCAGAATTGACTTTAAAATTCTGCTTATGGTTTATAAAGTCTTAAATAATCTTGCTCCATCTTATATATCGGAATGTCTGACACCCTATATAATTCAAATCGTAACCTTAGATCCTCAAATGAGTGTCTCCTTACAATTCCAAAAGCTAAACTTAAAAGAAGTGGTGAGGCGGCCTTCTGCTGTTATGCACCTAAAATCTGGAATAGCCTGCCAATAGGAAATCGCCAGGCTAATACAGTAGAGCACTTTAAAACACTGCTGAAAACACATTACTTTAACATGGCCTTCTCATAACTTCACTTTAAATTAATCCTAATACTCTGTATATCCAATTTATTATCATAACTATTCATGGTGGCTCTAAAATCCGTACTAACCCCTACTCTCTCTTCTGTTTCTTTTTCCGGTTTCTTTGTGGTGGCAGAGGAAAAGCATCATGATGCTCCAATATTGATGGACTAAAAGCCAGAAGTCTACGTGACTATCATCATCAAGTCCTCCCGTGAGAACCCTAAATCCAAAGAGGACTGTTTCATTTATGTTAGGTAGATTGCCCAGAGGGGACTGGGCGGTCTCATGGTCTGGAATCCCTGCAAATTTTATTTTTTTCTCCAGCCATCTGGAGTTTTTTTTTTGTTTTTTCTGTCCACCCTGGCCATCGGACCTTACTCTTATTCTATGTTAATTAATGTTGACTTATTTTATTTTCTTACTGTGTCTTTTATTTTTCTATTCTTCATTATGTAAAGCACTTTGAGATACATTTTTTTTGTATGAAAATGTGCTATATAAATAAATGTTGTTGTTGTTGGAATGCTGTTGACTTAACCAGGGGATCATCAGAATGAACAAGCTTCCATTACCATGTTGGATTTGTGGACACAACAAGCTGGAATTGTTTTATTTGAATGTCAGTGTCATTAAATGTAAACCTACTGTAGAACCGAGCATATCTGACCTTAGCTTACTCCCAAATACAAGCCTGTGATTGACAGCAGCAGTAGCTCTTATTCAAGCAAGTAGTTCTTTATGTGTGTTTGGTGGGGTTGTTGTTTCTTTCTAATAATACTCCTGTGAAATTTCAGTTTCCGCTTTGGGGCAAATAAAGTATATCTATATATCTATCTATCCTCCATACAGCTAAAGACTCCCACATTGCAAATATTGTTGCTGAGGTAGGCTCCATCTTCCTGCATTCCTCTGCCCAAAAAGTGGTGCTGAGAAAAGGGCATGCTTGGTACTTTTGACACCTCTATTGCAATATTAACATCTTAAAATCATCTGAATATCAGGCATACTATAATACATCATCCATCCATTCATCTTCCAAACCTGCTTATCCAGAGTGTGTTTGTGTGTGTATGTTGACCCTACAATGAACAATCCAGCGACTACTCCTGCCTTGTGCCTGATGCTTGCAGTAATACAGTAATCCCTCCTCGATCGCGGGGGTTGCATTCCAGACCCCCCCCGCGATAGGTGAAAATCCGCAAAGTAGAAACCATATGTTTGTATGGTTATTTTTATATATTTTAAGCCCTTATAAACTCTCCCACACTGTTAACATTATTAGAGCCCTCTAGACATAAAATAACACCCTTTAGTCAAAAGTTTAAACTGTGCTCCATGACAAGACAGAGATCATTTTTTTTTCTTTCTCACAATTAAAAGAATGCAAATATATCTTCTCTTCAAAGGAGTGCCCGCATCAGGAGCAGAGAATTTCAGAGTGAGAGAGAAAGAGAGAGCGCTCGCAAAGAAAAGCAAACAATCAAAAAATCAATACGTGTGCTTTTAAGCATTCCGAAGCACCGCAATAAAGCAGCATTTTTTAGAAGAGCGTCAGTATCTTCTAAGCAAACAGCCTCTGTGTAAACAGCCCCTCTGCTCACACCCCCTCCGTCAGGCGCAGAGAATATCACAGACGGTGAAATAGAGGCAGAGACAAGCAAACAATCAAGCACCGCGCGGGATGCATATCTTATATCATTGAGGAGTTTTAGATAATATGTAATACATGCTCTGATTGGGTAGCTTCTCAGCCATCCACCAATAGCGTCCCTTGTATGAAATCAACTGGGTAAACAAACTGAAGAAACATGTACCATAAATTAAAAGACCCATTGTCCGCAGAAATCCGCGAACCACTGAAAAATCTGTGATATATATTTAGATATGCTTACATTTAAAATCCATGATAGAGTGAATCAGCGAAAGTCGAAGCGCGATATAGCGAGGGATTACTGTATACCATTTTTGATAATATTTTTTCACTAACCTTGTTTTGTTAGATTGCCGTATTCCAAACTTTGCTTCTCACATTTCCTTTTTTCCCTCTCAAATTGTGTAAGGTAGTCACATTCAGGATGTGGGCTTCCCAGAATCTAGAAAAAGTAGAATTCAGTTAAACAACACTGTCAAAACAGTCTCTATACTGTTTTGCTATTGATATACAGTGTCTTATTAATGGTTTTATGGAATAACAAAATCCCACACTGAAACTTTATTCTTTGTTATATTTTTATTCAAAGCACTAAGACTCAAAAGTTGTTTTTTTACTGTATGTGACATATTGCATTGCATGCATATTCAGTCTTGGCACTTTAATATTCTTAATATTACTGTGAATAAAATGGAAGTGTAGTATTCAGTAAAATTAGGGAATTGCTCAAGGGTCTGAATACTATCAGACAGAATTGTAAACAGTGAAGAAACATGCACTTGAGATGTCAAACTTTGCTGTAATAACTGTCACGATACATTGTCTTAGGTCAGTGCCCACTAGTAGTTCATAGTCAGACAGTGTTCAAGATGCCCAAAAACACAGATAAAACACAATTTATTGTGAAACCAAAGTCACAGATGTTTATTTTAGGAAGGGCCATACTCCAGTATTTGTTGAGTGAGATAAAGAACAAAAATCTGTAAGAAAAAGATGTAATTAAAAGGTAAACAATCCATAAAAATAATATGCAACAATCAAGAAAAACAAAACAGTCAAATCCAAAAAAAGGACAAATTCATTAAATAACTGAAAACTTTCATGCACAGTAGTTACAGGCAAGGATTCTGAAAATGTACATAGTCTAAAGCTGCCAAAAAAAAAAACATAATGGTAGAAAGAAAAAGGTCAGATAACTGGTCCAGTGCTGAAGCTCTCCTAAAATCTAGGAGACACCCTGACTTAAAAAGATTCAAAATTGCCTTTAAGACAGCCAACAGCATGGGGAAGAAACAAAACTTTGCAATAATCACAATAGCAACACTGATCCTCACAAATGACTTGCCAAACTAATAGCACAGAGGCCTTTTAAGCATTTCCTACACACGTGCCTAAAGGCAATGGGCTCATACCATTCTGATAGAGGTGGGGATCCACCCCCTTATCTTCACTTTATACCTACACATAAACTAACTTACCTACATTTCACACATCCCCAGGGATTATTTCTGAACTTTTAAACAACAATAAAACATAAAATCCACAAACAAGTAAAGTAAAACTTCTACCATTCACGCACTGCAATTGCTTCAACCTTTCATGTTTCGTTAATCTCGACTGCTGTGAAATCAGCTGCTTGCCAGCTTTTAGCAGCATAAATGGAGGACATAGCCATGCACACGCAGAATAAAAACTCCCCATCAACTGACCGCTAAAGCAGGAGATCTGCTAAAGAAGAGGACTCCGCCGAGCCGGTAAGTGAAGTCATTGTATGAAGTCTAAAAATCGGATTCTTACTGAAATGATGCACTAACATTAATCATCTTGTAAGGATTAATTTAACTTTACTATCTTTCAGTACTGCGCCTGTCAACTCTAGACTTTATTATATTTGGTTAAATCCTGGCTGCTGCTGGTTTTTCCAGCTCACCGTAGCTTTCAAACAACCTGGTGACAGTTCTACTACCGTCACAAAAATACTTGCAACAGAAAAAAATAAAGTCCTAATGAAACTGCACAGTTGAAAAATTATGTCTGTAACCTTCTTTTCATTTTTTCATGTGGGAAGTGACACATGCAACCCTTCACTAACTACTTTCTAATAGCACATAGAATAAAGGGTGCTATATAAAATAACAAAAGATTGTCAGATGCAGTCATTATATTATTAGCAAGATAATGTAGTGTCATTTTATTCATTGTCTAAAAGTAATTTCATAACTCTGTGCTGTCATTTTGTAGACGATGTGGCATAGTGGCTAAAGAGTTGGACTGTAAAGCAGGGAGTCACAGGTTCAGTCCCTATTAGTTGAATTATTCAGTGACTCTAAGCAAGTCACTCACCCTGCCTGCTCTACAGTTATGGAAACATGGGAAAATTCGGCTTAGATGTAAGTGCTTTTGGATTATGTTCATTTTGCTTTTTTTTATTTGCCAATATTTACTAAGACACTAAATCAAGCATACCTTATGGCTTTAGAGCTAAAGGTCTTTTCTTTGAAATCAGCTTTTCATTTCAGCTGGACAGATCTGCCATTGTTATGTTTTTTCCTATAATAGTAAATTGGTAAATCTAAAAATAAAGCAGTATCAGAGTGATAAAACAGTTCAGTGAAGGAGAAAATCACACAGACCTGTTTAAAATGAAGACAGACATATCATTACATTCCCTGCAGATGAAGATTTACGTGCTTCAAAGTATCTTGCCAAAAAATATTAATAAAACCACGTTTGCAGTAAGTATGTATGTACATGACGTAAGGATAATTTTTAAACAAGTTAATTTCAACAGGGTATCTTGTCCAGATGGACTTACAGGAAAAAAACATGTAGCAACCAATTAGCTGAATTCTTCTGTCACATCATTAAAATTTCACTGAGAGAATCTATTGTCCCTGCCTGCTTCAAAAGGATAATTTTCCCTATGCCTAAGAAAATAAATTGTACTGTCTGGATGTCTACAGAACAGTGGCGTTTACTACAGTAATCATAAAGTGTTTTGAGGGACTGGCACTGAGGCACATTAAACACCATAGTTATGATCACCTCCAGTTTAAATATTGTCACACTCAGTCCACAAGTCATATCCCTTGAACTTAATACCATCTTGGCATATCCTGAGTCACTGTTATGTCAGAATCCTTTTTATAGATTACACCTCTAACACACTTGTATCAGGAAATCTGATCACCAAACCCCTTTATTTGGATTTAGTAACATCCTCTACAATTGGATTTTGTACTTAATAGAAAAAAGACCTCAGCATGTGAGGACTGGCAGCACTGCATGCTCCGTACTGTCCTTCAGCACAGTCAATCCACTGGGTAATGCGCTCCACCACCTTCTGTACTTCTTTTTCACTCCTGACTCTGTGACCAGATATAGCTACAACTCCATCATTAAATTTGCTGATGACACTACAGTCATATGCCTGATCACCAGCAATGATGAAACAAGTTGCAGAGAAAAGGTCTACCTGTTGATTCAATACTGCCCCGACATCAATCACACACTAAATGTTCATAAAACCAAGGATTTGGCCATAGACTTCAGAAGACAGACCACACATCTGTATCGGAGGGATTGTTGTTGGAAGAGTGTTGAAAGACTGAACAGCTTAAATTTCTTGGAGTGACTATCACTAAACAAACTGAAATGGGCACAAAACATTTTAGCTCTTGTTGAAAAGGCTCACCAGTGCCTCTATTTCCTCACATGTCCAAGGACAGGTCACATGCCTGCATCTGTTCTCACAATCTTCAGACGCACCTATGGCGTAGCAATGGATTGTGCAGATTGTGCAAAGTACAAGGGCCTATGAACTTGGGGGGCCCACTTGGGGCTGTATAGATTAAAAAAAATGTTAAGTACCTAAATCACTTGCACAGTTCATTGCGTTAATAATTCCCAGTTTCAGTGCCATGTTTGCACCATCACCAGGCAAGTCCAATCCAATCCATGATGATATTATGTATTTGGCAGGCCTACAGTTTACACAAATTTAGACTTCAGAGGTTCGAAGCCTAATCAGAGGCACAACATAGCCTTACAGAGAAGTACACTTTCCCAAATTTGGTGACCTTTGGTGTGCCATAGCAGACATGAACGGAAGAGGTTTTGAAGGACATCACATAAATAATGTAAATCTCTCTATTATATAAATAAATCCTGGGACGAGACGAGACTTTTTAGCCAGGGATGAGACGAGATTTTTTCAGCGAGATAATTTCAAGTTCCGTGAGACGAGACTTTGAGACAAAAGATTTAACCACGCCTGGGGCTGGAAATCTGGTAAAACGTCGTAAAGTATTCAAAAACGTTGGCGCAATACACATGCACAGCAGGATAGAGATAATGAAAGTACTAAAATTCGAAAGTCTCAAAAAAATTATAGTAAAGATCGCATTAGTGCAAACAAATGGAAATTATTACTCAATGAAATAAAAGAACAGTGAAAAGAGATTGAATATATTGTTCGGATTTAAACTTTTAAGTCAGAGATTTATAGATCGTCTAATTCGTGTTGCCATCAGGGAAAAGCGGTGTTTCGTCCCAATGAAGAGGCGTATCCGCAAGAATTAAAAGATTTGTTGTTTGGTGAAAGTGAAATCCACATATGTGAGCGGCAGGCCTGGGGGGGGTTGGTGAGTGGAGCGAGCAGGGGGCCAAGCCCCCTAGTATACATTATTATTGTATATAATTGCTACTTTTGTACTTTGATTTGATGTTAACAGTTTTCAAGATTAGAACTTGTAAACGTTAAATCATAGCAATTCTGTTGTTAAGTTATGGTCCCTGTTAGTCTACAAATGTCAAATATTTGAAAAATTTGACACTTTTTATATTTTCGCCATACGACGCCATGTCAGCTAGTAGCAGTGGATCTTGCAAATATTATAAGAGTGGTGATGCTAAATGTAAGGCACGCCTGCAACAGGAATTGAAAAATACTAAGCTTACCAAGATTTATACCTTTCACAAAACTGAGCATTGACCAGCAGTAGTAACTGAGAATGCTGATGCTTTTTAATTGTCGCAACAGCCACAAGCAGGTTATGCAGACAGTGCAGTGAGTGAAATGGTTGAGACTATCAAGTCTGGAAGTAGCAACACAATGGCTTCAGATCAGGCGCTATCTGCTGAAACTACTAAAGACAAGCAATATATATGACAAAGCAATTTCAAACCGACAAGGCAAATTTCTTGGAACTATTGACACCTCACTTTATGATGTCCATTTTCTCAGAACTTGTGTAAAACAGGTCGATTGTGTGGTAGTATCCAGTCTGAAGTTGCTTCATGTTATAGCACAGAACAGTTCCTACTTTCTAGCTTACACTGCATTTTAATAATCCTTCTCCACAAAGTTGTCTTGGAAAAGTAAGCAGATCCACATCTTAGATATATTTATGTACTACTACTACTAACCACACCTCCTACATTCCATTCCCACAATTTATTTTATTTTTTCTTACTTACAGCTGCTGTAATAAAGCAATTAAAAAAGTTATTACAAATTCCATTTAAAGAGCCAGTTTGTCTGTCACCAGCATCTGATCTGATAGTGACACGGTTGCGGACACCACTGCCCAGCTGGACCCTAGGATATTGTTGCGAATAAATTACTAACAGTTATGCTAGACAGGAGGAGCCCACCTCAGGGTACTGCACAAGGGCCTTCAGCAAGCCAGCTACACCACTGAGTTGCACAGTAGAGTCCTTCATCACTGGATGCATCAAATCCTAGTGCAACACCTGCTCAGCACAAGAACATAAAGCAATGGAGAGGGTAGTAATGGTGGCACAGAATATTACTGGCACTCAGCTGTCCTCTGTTCTGGTTTTATACAACATTCATTGCTTTAGAAAGGTAAACAGCATTATTAAAGACCCATCCTTGCACAGTTGCTTTTCACACTCCTTCCATCTGGAAGACAATACAGTACAATTGGCATGTTCACCAGTAGATTCAGGGACAGTTTCTACTCTTTGAAGACTGTTGAACAGTCAATCATAAGGATGAATACTATAATATAACAGTGTTTATTTAAACTGTATATACAGTACAGGCCAAAAGTTTGGACACACCTCCTCATTCAATGTGTTTTCTTTATTTTCATGACCATTTACAGCACTCCATCACTCTCCTTCTTGGTCAAATAGCCCTTACACAGCCTGGAGGTGTGTTTGGGGTCATTGTCCTGTTGAAAAATAAATGATCGTCCAACTAACCTGACTTCTGCACAACACAACTGCTGGTCCCAACCCCATTGATAAAGCAAGAAATTCCACTAAATAACCCTGATAAGGCACATCTGTGAAGTGAAAACCATTTCAGGTGACTACCTGTTGAAGCTCATCGAGAGAATGCCAAGAGTGTGCAAAGCAGTAATCAGAGCAAAGGGTGGCTATTTTGAAGAAACTAGAATATAAAACATGTTTTCAGTTATTTCACCTTTTTTTGTTAAGTACATAACTCCACATGTGTTCATTCATAGTTTTGATGCCTTCAGTCATGAAAATAAAGAAAACACATTGAATGAGGAGGTGTGTCCAAACTTTTGGCCTGTACTGTATATCTCAGCAATCACTTGGCACAAAAGCAGAAACAATACCAGGATAGGGCACCATCGCTAATTATTTACAAACACAAACACACACACACACACGAAAACCTTAAAATTGTGACAGAAGTTGTAAATATCTATCTATCTATCTAAACACCATGTCATGTAAGTTACCAACATTGTTAGCAGGGATATTAGGAGTGTCCAGCAGGTGGAAGCACGGAGCAGACAAGCTACATGGTGTCATACTAGCAGTATGAAGATGGCAGACCAACTGGAAACATTCACCAACAAAAAGCAGCATTCTCTCATCTGCCTTTTAAGCACTGATGGTGTGAAACTTTTAGATATTCATCAGCGAAGGAAGGTTCATGCATGTCTGTCACTCCAGCAAGTATATGAATGGAGTACAAAGTTCCAAAATGACACAAGGTCTGTGAGAATCTCTCCTCAACTGGGTCATACACACTGAATAGTGACAGTAGAGTCGACTGTAGAAATTGAATGCATTGTGACAGTAAATTTTTGAATGACAGTGAATTAAATAGCCACACTTTTGGACATGAGTCATGGTTCAGCACAACACATCATCCATGATGTGCTCCACATCCACAAAGAGGACCTGCACTTCGAATGTTGCAGTGATTACCACATCTTTGGACCACTCACGGAGGAAATGGATGGAATGAGTTTCAATTCAGATGAAAAGATGCAGAAGGTGGTGTATGAATGGCTGCATGTGTGAACAAAAACCTTTTTTGTCTTGAGGAATCCAAGCACACTATAAGCATTGGAGGACTTGTATTGAATGCCATGGAAATTTCAGAGAAGAACCATACAGTTGTATTACACTTTTGCTGCAATAAATGATAACAAATAAAATATTTAAGGGTTAATTTAACTCACCCATGTGTTTATGTATTTTTGGTATTGTTCTGAGGAGACACGCCAGTAACAATTTCATTGTACTATATACATGACAATAAACTTGACTTGACTAAATAATGTTTTAGACTAAAATCTCACTACAATCACAAGTCTGCAGTAATTAGATAATGTACAGTTTGTACCTCTTAGGTATGTCTATATATACTGCAGATTGATGAGGTTGAAACTTCCTTCTGTTTAGAACAAAAGACTGTTCAAGTCCACTATTTGTGACTTTACATTTTTTTGATGGAACACTGTTATCCTTATGCAGCATGACTTTTATTTTACAGGTAGCAATATTGTTTCATAGGAAAGATTGTCACAAGCTATCAGAACTTTTGTATATAAAATACAATAGCATATGCATTGTTATGATAGAAGTTCAATATATATCAGAATTTTTACTTACCATTATGATTACTGTTATGCCCCTACTCAGTGCTGATTGGTGCCCAATCTTGCTCTCCAACTATATGATTCTGGATGATTGCTTTTCTCTTGGTATTTTTTTTTTGCTCAGTATGTCCCATTCTTTATGCAGATTGTGGATGATAAAACCACAAACTTCATTTTACTTTTTTTATTTGCAAATGTGCAGTCTCCAGTAAGGTGAAATGTCTGGTTTCGACTGTGTACAGGACATCAGTTTGTTCACAAATAGACATTTTCAACATACTGTGTATGCTTTCCTCTCAGCACTCAAGCAATTACAGTGTAAAGCCACATTATCTCAAATCATACTCCACATAATACAGGACTGGCTGCTACGGATTGATGTTTCCAGGCAGATCTTACTGTTTTACTCTACTCCTGCATGTAGCTGATGGATTTCTTAAACACGTGCTGTATCTTCATACTGAGACCAACTACAATACAGGTGTTCTTAAGTATTAACAGAGGCACCTTTTAAGCAATACCTGCTAAATATATAAAAGGAACAACTTCCAAAGAAAATGTCATCTTAAAGCTTCCTGAGAAATATGTTTTTCCTTTTTCTGAAAGTAATGAAGATACCATTTTGATATGATTTGAAAAGCATTTGAGATATCTGAAAATGCATTTAAGATATCTTGAAACATATTATAGATTATCTGTAGGTATGCATAAGATATCTTGAATTACATTTTGCCAAACAACATTTAAAGGACTCTGACCTTCAGTGGTTTAGCCAAAGCCCAGACTTAAACCCCATAAAACATCTTTAGATAGACTTGAACACTGCAGTTTACAGGCATTTCCAATCGAACCTAACAAAGCTTGAGGAGGTCTGCAACGAAGAATGGGATAAACAGTCCAAATCCAGTTCTGCACATTTGGTAGAGACTTACCCCAAGAACACCTGAAGCTGTAATTGCTGCCAAAGACGTTTCTACAAAGTACTGAGTTAAAGGCTTTAATACTTATACTGTATTAATGAGATTTTAATTTTTGATTTTAATTAATTTGCAAATCTTTATGAAAACTCGTTTTCACTTTGTCATTATGGGTTATTGAGTGTAGATTGATGCGAAAAAATGACTGATTTTTCCATTTAAAATTAAATGTACAACACCATAAAGTGTGCTGAAAGTGAGGAGGTCTCATTGTATGTGTGTGTATGTATATATATTGTGACAGATAGGGGGCGCTATCACTCCCTTGAACCCCTGTCCATGACTCCAGACACCAGGTAAAAGTCCAATAATTGACTTTATTAAATCTCCACAGTGCACAAAGCACCTTCTCCTCCATTATACTCATAAATAAACAATCACAATACAATAAACAATCCTCCAACTCCCAGACGCGTTGCCCTCCTACCACCCAGCTCAGCTTGCCGTCTGGGAGCTCCCACAATCCTTTTATATTCCCTGACCCGGAAGTGTTCCCAATCCCCAGTCCATGTGATCTTGTATCACTTCCGGGTCAGGTAAAAAGTCCTTTCCTTCACCCCGGAAGCACGTCATTCCCCTTGTCCATGTACTTCCGGGGCGTAGGGTAAATAATCGTTGTTCCCCCCTGCAGCATCCCCTAGCGGCCCCCATGGCATCCAGCAGGGCTGCGTATAAAAACTACAATGTCCATGATGCCCTGCTGGTCTTCAGGGGACCTCCATACTGCAGGGAGGGCTCCACCTGGCGGCTTGGGGGTATTGGCCAGGATAAACGGCCGGCCATACACCACAGTATTCCCCTCCCAGCGACGAATTATAATTCGGAGCGGCCTGCCCCGAGAGGGAAGTCTTCCTTCAAGAGGATGTTCCGGTTGAGCCTTGACTGATCCTTTTATCTTGGTCCCTGGAGAACCTAGGGGGAATATTAGTCCAATTCGACAGCTTGTCCCCCTCTCTCCAAGGACAGTTTCGCCAAATGTGGCCCAACCTTCGGCATCCGTAGCACTGCCTCTGTCCTCCTGGTATTCTCCCCCTATGGGATTGAAAACAATTGGGAAACGTTAGGGCTGCCCATTCTTTTGCTGGGAAAGAAACCCCCACCACCTCTAACGGTGTTCTCTCTTCTTTTTCTTTCTTGTCAGGAGACCCCCGTTTTATTTTTGGGATCTCCTGTTTGATCTGGGGCTTGTCCACAGTCTGAGTCTCTCTATGAAGTAAAAAGAGACCCTTTACTGTCTGAACTCCTTTTGTTTTATAAATTACCAGTGGCGGTGTCTTTAGGGCTGCCCCGCTCCGGGAGTAAGCACTGTTTAGCTGCCCTGGATCGATCAGCCCTTCCCCCGACCACTCGGTTAACGAACCGGCCTCTTTTGTAGGGCACGCCGTGTATTGGCACTCACTATTCATTAGAAGTGGGCCCGGATTACACTGCGTGCCTATTACTTTCTTTACGGTACTGGCTTGACTCACCTGTACCACCGCATCATGAAATACGGGAGGCTCTCCACCAAACCGCCGCATGTAGTATCTCACCTTCTCCAACGGCGCTTTGCAATGCTCGTCAGGACCTGCAAGAAACTTAGTACGGGCTTGATCAGCTTTTCGAGTTCCCGTACGTTAATATTATTTACTTCAGCCGGCAGAAGACTCACTTCCTCATTTGTCTTACCTGCCGGCCGGGAGCCAATGAGCACGCCCGCTTCTGGCACGTGCTCTGACGGGTCTCATGGAGGCTGCTGGGACATGGAGTTCTCTTTGGCTGAGGTCGAGGGTCGGGTCGCTTCCTTCAGCGGACTGCGGTCTGTCTTATTTAATTTAGTGACATCCCGAACAGCCATTTCCCGACCCTCCTTACCTTTTTTTGTGGTGAGCGGTGCTCCGCTCGCCTCCCCCTTCCCCTTCGGAAAGTCCAAGTCCGTAACTTCGGGCTCGAAGGCACAAACAGTGGGATGCGGACCTCCTCCTTCCCAGAAAGCACCGGGTTTGCTGCCGTGTCCCTCGTCGGCTACCGTCATGCGGAAGTCTTTTCCCATGTGCTCAGGTTCTGACAGGAGTGCACCATCGTCTTCGGGGCAGTCTTCTTTTCCCTGCGAAGCCTCCAGGGGATCATCTCCGAGGTACATGCACGGAACAAAGTGAGTTATTACAAATGGGTTTTCAATAACATTCCCGGCACGTACCTCAGAGCGATCGTTGGTTCCTGGAGGTTTCTCCGGACTTGTAAGGCTCCACCCGAGCGTCGGCCATTGCACACAAGGCTCTCCCGCTGGCGTTGTCACTCTGCTTGCCCTTCCTCTTCCCCATTTTGGACTTGGAATTTTCGGGTTTTGGCGATGCTGTGGTGATTCCTGACGCCGTTGTCTTTTCAGGGTTCGCTGTCCACAGAAAATTTATATTCAGGTTCTCCGCAATAGACACTGGAGTATTCTGCCGACTACGCCACTGTGACAGATTGGGGCCAGTATCGCACCCTTGAACCCCGTCCACGACTCCAGACACCAGGTAAAAGTCCAATAATCGACTTTATTAAATCTCCACAGTGCACAAAGCACCCTCTCCTCCACTATACTCATATAAATCACAATTAACACAATAATCCAATCCTCCAACTCCCAGACGCGTTGCCACCCTTCCACCCAGCTCAGCTCGCCGTCTGGGAGCTCTCACAGTCCTTTTATATTCCCTGACCCGGAAGTGTTCCCAAACCCAGTCCATTTGATCCTGTATCACTTCTGGGTCAGGTAAAAAGTCCTTTTCTTCACCCCAGAAACACGTCACTCTTCCTCTGATGCACTTCCGGGTTATAGGGCACAAAGGAATCTTCGGTCCTCCCTGCAGCTCCCTCTTTCGGCCCCTGTGGTATCCAGCAGGGCTGAGGATAAAAACTACAAAGTCCATGATTCCCTGCTGGTCATCGGGGCACCTCCATACTGCAGGGAGGGCTCCATCTGGCGGCCTGGGGGTATTGGCCAGGGTGATAAGCCGGCCAAAGATCACACAATATATATATATATATATATATATATATATATATATATATATATATATATATATATATAATCACACCCAAATCAAGTATTCAAGTCATTGCGTATCACAGTCTTTGTCGCTTCCAGAATACTATATGTTCGTAGCTGTACCTTAACACCAGGCTTAGTCACAATCTTGTGCTCAGCAATTTCAGTCTGGCCAGGCATGGATGAAAAGACATCAGAGTTTCTTCCCATCATGGACAGTAAGTCAGCCTTCTGGATGTTCATCAGATCATCACCAATAGCCATCTCAGTCTAAAAGACTTAAGAGGCAGTGGTCATTACCTAATCAGGATTGTGCCATTCCTTTAAAATTAACATATAGGATTTGCCTGGGCTTGCACTGGCTGGGAATCCTAACTTTATAGTTTGCAGGACTCGTGTGTTCCTTCACTACTGCAGGAACTGCCCATTTTTCCAGAAACTTATGTGGGTCAGACGGGATCAAAACAAGAACATAATCTCCCTTTTGAAACTCACAAAGTTTGCTTTTTCTATCAAAATTTCACATCTGGGCCTCCTGTTTGCTTTGCTGATAATCCACAGCAGTGGATGACAATTTAAAAATATGTTCCTGGATCAAACCAATCCGATCGGCAAATCTCAACCCATGAGTGTCAATGTGAATCCTTGTCCATTTTTCCCAAAAAAGGTCCAACACCCTTCATGGCCGCCTGCGAAATAATAGTTTAAATGGACTTAAGCCGATAGATGCTTGAGGAGATTAAAGAACAGTGAACAGGAGAAAGAACAACACGGTGTTCCATAAGGTTTGGTTGTCATGAGCCACCCATGGAATTATCAGCTTTAAATTCGTTTGAGGCTGATAAAAAGTGGTGCTCAACTGTTTAACTGCAAGGCTCTCACATAGCTGTTTCGTGATGCAGTAAGTAAAGGACGTACCCTGGTCAGTTAAAATCTCGTATACAGGTAGAATGCCAATATGAATGAACACCTCTGACAGGAAATTAGCAACAGTATGTACGTTAGCCTTCCGCAAAGCAACCACTTTGGGATATCTTCTTGCATAATCAACCACCACAAGTATATACTGATAACCATTCTTACTCTTGGGAAGTGGACCAACAATGCCTGACCCATCTCGAAAGGGATGTCCAAAATAGGCATTGAGTGGAAATAACCTGATGGTGGGGGCAAGACTTACAAAACTGCTCCACATCTCTGCTCATATTCAGCCAATAAAACTATTTTGAAATGTGATCCCTCATCTTTTCCGTGCTGAGATGACCCCATCAAGGCATGTATGTGAGCACTTTCAGCACTGTCTCTCTGTGCCCACTCAGGACCACCAACTGCTCAATTAGTCTTCCCCCAATGTGATCAGAAATCACCTGATACAAGAAACAATTCTTAATTTAAAGGTCATAGTTTTGAAACTAAGGCCCTCCCATTGCTCATAGTAACAATCATCTATGATGTGTTTGGTCACATGCAAAATCCAAGCTGCAATCACCTTGTTTCAAGCACGCAAACTCGGACTGTATGTGTCAGCTTCACCTGAGCATGATGCAATAGCCCATGACCCCATCTGGATGTCAGCCCCTGCCTTTCCTAGCCAATGGTTCCAACGAGCTTGAAGCAGCAGCCCTGTCTGGGGAGGCTGAAAGTGTAAGTGTCTGCTGTGAAGTGGCCTCTAACTGTCACAGAATTTCAGGTGAGAGATTGTCCCCGTCAACACTGGCCAAATCAGGTTAAGTCTCCAAGCTGGCTTTCTGGCTGACCTTGTTGGTGGCAAGCCCTTCTCTGCTAAGAAAAAGAGATGTTTTGCAGGCGGACAAGACACACATGGACACAAAACCCACTAACTTGGTTGAGAAGCTAGTTCAACCTGGCTGTCCATTACAATATATATATATATATACACTCACCTAAAGGATTATTAGGAACACCTGTTCAATTTCTCATTAATGCAATTATCTAATCAACCAATCACATGGCAGTTGCTTCAATGCATTTAGGGGTGTGGTCCTGGTCAAGACAATCTCCTGAACTCCAAACTGAATGTCAGAATGGGAAAGAAAGGTGATTGAAGCAATTTTGAGCGTGGCATGGTTGTTGGTGCCAGACGGGCCGATCTGAGTATTTCACAATCTGCTCAGTTACTGGGATTTTCACGCACAACCATTTCTAGGGTTTACAAAGAATGGTGTGAAAAGGGAAAAACATCCAGTATGCGGCAGTCCTGTGGGTGAAAATGCCTTGTTGATGCTAGAGGTCAGAGGAGAATGGGCCGACTGATTCAAGCTGATAGAAGAGCAATTTTGACTGAAATAACCACTCGTTACAACCGAGGTATGCAGCAAAGCATTTGTGAAGCCACAACACGCACAACCTTGAGGCGGATGGGCTACAACAGCAGAAGACCCCACCGGGTACCACTCATCTCCACTACAAATAGGAAAAAGAGGCTACAATTTGCACGAGCTCACCAAAATTGGACAGTTGAAGACTGGAAAAATGTTGCCTGTTCTGATGAGTCTTGATTTCTGTTGAGACATTCAAATGGTAGAGTCAGAATTTGGCGTAAACAGAATGAGAAAATGGATCCATCATGCCTTGTTACCACTGTGCAGGCTGGTGGTGGTGGTGTAATGGTGTGGGGGATGTTTTCTTGGCACACTTTAGGCCCCTTAGTGCCAATTGGGCATCATTTAAATGCCACGGGCTACCTGAGCATTGTTTCTGACCATGTCCATCCCTTCATGACCACCATGTACCCATCCTCTGATGGCTACTTCCAGCAGGATAATGCACCATGTCACAAAGCTTGAATCATTTCAAATTGGTTTCTTGAACATGACAATGAGTTCACTGTACTAAAATGGCCCCCACAGTCACCAGATCTCAACCCAATAGAGCATCTTTGGGATGTGGTGGAACAGGAGCTTCGTGCCCTGGATGTGCATCCCACAAATCTCCATCAACTGCAAGATGCTATCCTATCAGTATGGACCAACATTTCTAAAGAATGCTTTCAGCACCTTGTTGAATCAATGCCACATAGAATTAAGGCAGTTCTGAAGGCGAAAGGGGGTCAAACACCGTATTAGTATGTTGTTCCTAATAATCCTTTAGGTGAGTGTATATATATATATATATATATATATATATATATATATGTATTATATAAAGTTGAATCCACATAGTTGCCTGTTTGTGGGAGTAGGTAATTTGTTTTAATGATAGGTGTACCTAATAAAGAAACTTCTGAGTTTATAGTTGATATAGCTTTAAGTACATTTTGAAAAACTACAATGTTTAATATTCAAATACTGTAAATTTTTAAAAGGACTTTTAATGTGCACCGAATACCAGAGCTTTTTTAAATTAGTGAATTACATACCGTTTGTAATACTTTCTCAGCAATTACTAACATTTCACAATATGAGCCTTAAAAAATTTAGTAGTTGAAGTTAGCAAGTAATTATTTTTGTATTTTAATTGAGTTTGAGAAACAATTCATAGGAAAAAAAGCACATGCTTTATAATTAATTTTCAAAATAAATGTCTTCATTTCTTGTGTTGGGTGATCAGATGCGCTTTGAGACATCTGGCCGGGTAATTTAGATTACCTTTGCAGAATGGTAACTTTGAATTTAATCGTCAATAGGTGCTACTACATAATAATTCTCATTAAGGGAAACAAAAATGTACTTAGCATATAGATAGTCTTCCTGAAGTGATCTTTTTATGTTCTGAAAAACTCTAATCAAATCTTTTTTTACTCCACCACTCATTAACAGTTACCATTGTGGGACTCTAGCAGAAAGACCCTGCTCTTCTTGTGCTTTTCTCATGTACGTTTTTTTCTTTCTTCCTGGAGAACATCTGTTTGTTATAATTCTGTTGGAAGAATCCCAAACTGGCATACAGAATGAATAGAAATGATGAGTGTTTTAAACCTAAGACATATCTTTTTGTTAAACAAATTTATCAATCTTTTAAAATGTAATACTGTATAGATGTCTTAACTAGCACAAAATATTCAAAGACAAATTGTATTTTACAGGGCTGTCTCAAGTTCCTTGTCCATTAACCTACTGTAATTACTTTACAGTGACATTCAACACCTGATTGATTTCATTTTACATTACAACAGCACTATGTACAGTGGTGT
>JANRMT010062817.1:29667804-29735099 GCA_026402145.1 Polypterus bichir lapradei
AAGTGGATAGGACTGGCGAGCTTTGTTGGGCTGAATGGCCTGTTCTCGTCTAGAATGTTCTAATGGATATGGAGGTGACGAAGGACCCAATGGTTCCTCTAACAGACCTTCACAATCACTCTACTAAGATGGAAGAGCTTGTCAGAAGAACTATCTTATCAGTACTCCATCAATCAGGTATTCATGGCAGAATGGCTAGATGGAAGCCAGTCTTGAGTAAAAGGAATATAATAGCTTACTTGGAATTGTGATAAATGGCATTTAAGGAATCTGTCAGCATGGGAAAAAAGATTAGCTGGTCTGATGAGATAAGTATTGAACTCTTTGGGCAAAATTCCAAGCACTTTGTCTGGCAAAGACCTGGCACTGTTCTTGAACTACTGAATAACATTCCTACGCTGAAGCATGGTGGCAGCGTTATGCTAAGGGCATGCTTCTCAGCATCAGGGACATGTGGACTGGTCAGGATAAATGCAGCCAACTACAGAGAAGTCATTAAAGAAAACAGGTTCCCAAGTTCACACAACCTTAGACTGGGGTAACAGTTGACAATGACCAAGACAATACTGGAGTGGCTCTAGGACAAGTTTTTGACTGTCACTGAGTGTCCCAGCCTAAGCCCGGTCTTATACTCCATAGAACATGTGTGAAGAGACCTTGATATGGCAAGAGGATCGTCCAGGAAAAATGGGATAAACTGCCCAAATCCAGGTGTGAAACGCTTGTAGAAACTGACTCAAGAAGACCTAAAGTTGCAAATGCTGCCAAAGGGTCCTTTACAAAGTACATACACATGCATGCACACACACAGACATATATATATACATACATACAAACACACACACACACACACACACGCACATGTGGGAGACAGTTTTAAGGCTTGGGTTATGGTAATTCTATGCCAAGGTTGGTGCTGTGTGATAATAGTCTCTCTTTTCCTCCTTCTGCAGAAATGAAGACTGACAGCTCTTTGCCTCTGATTTCATTTCCAGGGTCTGCCCACCTGGACCTGCCTTTTCCTGTCAGAACACCTCATAAATGGAAGAACTTCCATCTTGGAAAGTCACCCATAGAGGGCACAGGTCTGAGGAAGACTCATTTTGCACTTTCAAAGCATTTATTTTCTATTTCACTTTTTTTTTTACTTAAACAGGTTTTGCCATAAGTTACCCCAAAACACTGATGTTGTCTTGTTACTATACACATATATAAATAACTGACATTTTATATAAAGTTTTGGACAATAACATTTATAAAAAATAAAAATAAAAATTGAAAAATTATTAGCTAACAGGCAGTAAGCAGATGCAAAAAATAACAGATTAAAATTTGCTTGCCATAATGACAGTAGTAAGAAAAGTCAGATAAATGAAAATATTTAATAGCAAAAGAAACTTGTCTACATCTAGGAGATAGGAGCTGAATATATTATAATATGAATACTTAATTTAGAAAAGGAAAGATCAATCACAAATGTGTGGGTGTGAAATTTGAAAAAGAGAAAATTTAAAGAAAAGTCTGCTTTAAATGTGTCATGAACCTGATGTCATATGTTTAGAGGTTTATAGGGTCACTACAGTCATATGCGCAGAATGCAGAAAACTTTTCTTGCATGTGCTAGTCAGCATGCTGCACGTTACCACACTCTACAAAGCTACAAGTATAGATACTAACACTGGAAATATGTTATAGAGCCCTCGAGACAAGTTCAGTCACTCTGTCAAAATATATATTACAGAAATTAAAAGTAATGAAATAAAGTAAAATAAGTATATGTTACAAAAATATAATAATGTCAGTATAAGTGGAGATGTTATACTAATAGGTTAATAAAGGGACACCTACTTAGATTTTATATTTTATAATAATCATGACAGAAGTAAGAAGTAAGATATTGAAATATGAGAATCTAGTTATAATATTATAAGGTGTACAGAGCTTGAAAAAGCTTAAAAAGAAAAACTAAACGGAGAAAAGTAATTTTAATCAGGTGCAGCAAAATCTGTATAAAACAAATATGTCTGCACTTTTAGGTATGAATATGAGTAATAGATATTATGAGTATTAGGTAAGTTATGCAGTCCAGGTGTATGGAAACAACAGTTGGAAAAAATTTGAAACAGCAAAAACAGTCACAAATGTCAAAAACAAAAAGTTACTTCCAGTATATTAAAAGCAACAATTGTCAGGAAGGCGGTGAAGCATGTCAAGAGCATAAAAACGTGTTTAAGAAATAAATAAATGCAGAAATAATGTGTATAGAAAAGGATATATTAGCTGCATTAATATATAATCTATGAAGATATCATACAGGTCACAGAAGCTACAGGGAGTATTAATGGAATACTAAATACTTCTAAGACTACATAGAGGAATGAGATGATGGGATTAAAATGGCTAAAGCTAAATAAATCACTGCGATGACATCACATTTAGCCAAGGGTAGTAATGAAAACTTTAATCCAAGCACATAAACACACACACACACAAATACAGTACACATTGTTATGCATGTGCATCTGGGGACCACCTTCCTGGCTTTGATGAGGCATGCAATACAACCCTGGGACGAGAGGATGAGCAGACATAAATGCTACCTTCTCCTTTTTTTCTCACAACCAAAAAATAGCACCCAAAGATACCTGACCCCATACCTTCCTGAGAAACCATCCGCATTCCGATCTTCCAAGTAGAAGAATGGCTTTTTCCAGGAGGAGGCATCAGATGCTAACCTGGCAACCACAGAGGACAGAGCTTCTGCGATTCAATATCATGGCTATTCTTATTATTATTCTTATTATTTCCATCTTTGATTAAACAGGGCTACCAGAGTGGTACTCCAACCTTATTCTGGTGTCTCTATTTTGTCTACCTTCCCAGCCCCTTCTTACAATATATGCATGCGCATTGTCACACACGTGCGAGTGGGAGGCAGTCAATGAGCTTGACTAAATGTGTTGTTATGCTGGACCAAGGGTTGGCAGTGAGAACTAACACCTTTTCTCCATTCTCTACAGATCCTTAGAAGGAAATCCTGTTTAATTTAACTTCTAGTTCCTCTACAGTCTCTACTTCTGGTTACAGCTCAGTAGACCTCCCACCCAGTCCCACTCCTGACCTCTTGTCCAGGTGCAGCTCAAAAGACACGCCTCTTCCACCCTCCCATCTATAAAGCCGCCATTCTCTCTGTACTATGTCAGTCCTGTTTTGGACTCAGTTTAGAGAGATTTCTCAGTCACTCTGTTGTATGTACAATATGCTTACTTTTTTTCTAGTATACGGGCTGGATCTCCAAACCTTTTTCTTGGCTCTGTTGTTTATCTTGTTACAACATATACTGTGTACTATGTTCCTATAATGTACTTCTGGAAATCATTGCATATTTGTAGGAATTTCTACTGCAAGCTTACAAACATTATTCCAATACAGAAAATGGTAATCAGGCTACCCTATTACCTATATGCCAGTTTGTTTAACGTGCAACATGGAAACATTTAATTAAATGATTATTAGATACAAATTTGAGCAACACATATCAATTATTAACATAATAGCAATTAGTCAAAGTGAGTCTAGACAGGGTAGATTGTATTTTACTAATATAAAAGCATTTCAAAGTGAACATCAGTGGCATTTGATGAGAGTGACATAAACTATACTGTTTATCATAATTTTTAAAAAGCTTTATATAAGACACGTCCTCTGTAGTTTGAATTCTTGAGATGCATTGTGTCAACGTGTGAAAATTTGCTTTTAATCAAAATACAATGATTATGGTTAAAAGGGGAACAGTCAAGTTTTTCTATTTTTTAACAGAGAAAAGTACTCTTTTATGTGGGAGGTTTGAAAAAATTGCAGCATGAAATAGCCAGTGATTTATTTAGTGCCTGGCTTCCTGAGGATGCGCTCTCTGCTCAGAAGCGTTGATGCCAACATTTGCTATGTGGCTGTTCTGAGAAGTGAATTTCCCTTAGTTTTTCCACCAATGTCTTTTTTAACATGGAAAGCACACCAAGGGGTCTTGTCTGACATCCACAGAAGCTGTAATATCAATAAACATAGGTACTAGCTTGTCAGCACAATTACTTGGTTTGGAGTGAGATCTTTTCTTTGTGAAGAAGTGGAACCAAAGATATACAGGTGAGAAGTAAGTGTTCCAGACATTAGACTGGCGATCAAAGAATTGTTATACAGTGTTGTTAACTGCCCTGCCATGTGCACACATGCAGAATTAGGACCCACCCCCTGGTGGTTCCACACCTAAACATCCAAATAGAAACCAATTAAGCACTATTAAACAATCATAAATATAGGGAAAACAATTACAAATTAATTGACCAATAGGCCAACAATTACTAATAAGTAATAAGTAATTAATTTCCAGCTCAAACGCAAACTGAAAAAACACATAAACAAGAAAAAAGAGTTGAAACAAAACACACAGACATAGCCACAGACTCTTTCTTGAGTCTCAAATAAATTCTTAGAGATCAAGCATTCAAAAGGAGTTCTGCTAAAATCCTTTAAGCACCAGTGCTATGTACTACAGGTAACATGTGATCTTCATCATCCAGTGAGGATGTTTTGATATTTTGGTAATATTGGTCCAGAGTTATTCTGTCTCTCAAATAACACACTTCTGCAGCTTGTTATGTTTACATATTAAGGTTTGGTTAAAGTCACACAAAATAATAAAGTCAGGTATTAAAGCCTGACATATGATCTGCCCATTACTGAATTACAATAAAAGTATTTGCTTAAAAGGTGTCATAAACACCAGACAAATTTCCTCTGCAGGTACAATAATTTACTGTTAGTTATCTTGAATTTCAGATGACACAAGCAACTTTTTCCATCACTTTGATGCTAGAAATTTTTAAGTAGTCATACCTCCTTTAAATATACCACAAAAATCACACAACTTATTGGCTCTATAAGTTTTCTATCCATAAATGCTGTCAATCTGAAGTGAGGTAGAAATGAATCTTAAGATATTTTAGTAATTCTTGGAATGAAACCATGTCGCCTGAAGTGGTATTGCTGCTTCCTTTTTCTCTTGCCATTGACCAGATGTATTGGAAACAAATTAGCAAAGAAGAGCTGTGTTGAACATCACAACAATTTGGAAAAGAACAGGCCATTCAGCCCAACAAAGCTTGCCAGTCCTATCCACTTAATTCTTCCAAAGTAACATCTTTTATTTTTGACTGTCCCTATAGTCCTACTGTCTACCACACTAATTGATAACTTATTCCATGTGTCTGTGGTTCTCTGTGAAAAGAAAAACTTCCTAATGCTTGTGCAAAATTTACACTTAAGAAGTGTCCAACTGTGTCCCCGTGTTCTTGCTGAACTCATTTTACAGTAGCAGTCTCTGGACTACTGTATTTCCCTTCATAATTTTAAACACTTTAATCATATTGTCTCTTAATCTTTTTTTGCTTAAACTGTGAGGACAGAAATGTGCTGGGAATCAATTTGTAATATTTCACCAAATATGCCTCTTGGGACTGGCAAGTGTTAGTAAACCTGTCAGTATTATCATGAACAACATATGAATCAACCAAAATAAAAGAAATAGAAACAATATACTACATTCCTTCAGTAGTGTTTTAATTTTTGCTTAAATATGCTGAAATATTTCAAGAGTTCATCATGGCATTTTGTTTCCTTATCTGCATTAGCCACTGCAAAATATACAGTAGAATAAAATAAAACAATGATTTATCATCAGAAAAATGTAAATGCAGTTTTGACAAAATTTTAAGGAATGCAAAACACGCACATGTATGTTGGTTTAATTACTTATTTAAGCCAAAAGCAGCAGTGTAATATGGGGCAACAGAAAAAGAATAACTTGTTTAGAATTTGGTAGACATTCATTAATGGTATTCTTAATTATCGATGCATGCTGAACTCCTGAAAACCTTTAGGATGATTCAATGTGTTTAAAAAATGACTTCATATTATATTTTTTCAATATCTTTCTCTGTAGGTGGGTAAGAGAGAGAATGGCTGATGTGTTTTCAACAAAGACATATCATTTCATGTCTGGAGGGATTCCAGACATTACGTTGTAGCGACCAGATCATTGGACTTCAAGCCACAATGTAGCTGGATTTACAATGCACTCAACAAGTGATGGCTTCCTGTCAGTAAATTGTTAAAAATATACAGGCTATAAACAATGGAAATGTAGGCTGTTTTGTAAATTTTCTTGTATAAAGCCACCTGCCAAACAATAATAAATTGAAGATTATGTGGCTCTTTTACTAATATGAATGAAGGACATTCAAGTGATAACATTTAGATGAAATGACTGAGAAAATAAATGTGTGGCAATAAAATAAAATCACTTCTAAATCCAGCTACAGTATATACAGAAGGAAACAGTGTGTCTTAAAATGTAAAGAATTAGAAAGACAGAGAGAGGTGACAATATTACTTTTATATGCCTGGTATACTGTATGCCTGTTCTGAAAAATATGTAACATTCAATCACCATAAAGAACCAAGAATAGGTTCAGTGAAGAAAGAATAATGTCAAATAAAATTTGAAAATGCATTTTATACTGGATTTTAAATATTTTAATCTATATAATAACAATCCTCAGCAGCAGCATTATGTGACCTTCTGACACAACTGTCAAAAAGCTCAAGTGCAAATGAATTCAAAACTTGGACCCTTTGTGAAAGGTTCATGTGTGAGTACTCTGGTATCTTCTCACATCCCAAAAATATACAAATTAACCAGACTGGCACTAGAACTCCCAATTAATCCAGAGTGACGAAACTCCAGTCTGTAAGTAGTGTGGGTCTGTGACCAGTCCAGAGTTGGTTCCTCCCTTGTTCCTGATGTTGTCATGGTAGGCTTCAGTCCCCCATAGCATTGTATTGTACTAACATGGTTTGGAAAATAAAAGAATCGTGACAATTAAAATCTAAATATCCCTCAAAAGCTACTATTATATTTAAAATGATAATTTCATGTAAATATTCAAAATAAAATTAGAAAAAGTAAATTAAGCAGCTGACAATCATTTGCATGAGGAAGCTAAAGGTACTGGAACACAGGAATCCCTGAGGAATTGTTACTGTTCCATAAAAAGCAGAACTTGCTTCATCAGTATTTCGCAATATGCTCTTGGGACTTAATGCCTTTTTGATTAATCTATTCATCACTGCAAAATCCCTTTTTTGTTAATCCATTATCACATGTTGACCATCATCTGAAAGGATAAAATAAGTGCCAAAGCGACAGCAGTGATTAAGAGTAATTTGGCTCTTCTGTCAAGACAAGCTATGCTGGCATGTCTACATTTATATTTGGTAATCTGCAACTAAAATAATGATGAACAGGATACAACACAGGAATACCAATAAGTCTCTTTAATTCTGTGTGAGTAAACCACATCCAGTACAGAATGGATCTCTCCATGCTTGCTTTCCTCACTATACTTCTGATAGCTGATATCTGCCTCTTCCGTTATTTTTAATTTTGAGTGGAACTAAAATTGTGTTTCTGTTTTATGTTTGTTCTGTCTTTCATCACCTATGTCATGTCCAATAGTTGTTGCCATTAGATCCATGATCATTGCCCTTTTTTTTTCACTGATGGTATTGGAAAACTAAAGCAAAAAAAACAGATCCTGAGTCAAGCTGTCATCTGCCATGAAAAGCAATCAAGCTTTGTATTGCTTCAGAGCAGAAAAAGGTTACTTTTACACAGACACTAAAAGGAAATTCTAATTTTTTTATTTTAGATATTATCGGTAGGTCATTGTTTCATTAACATGTAGTTTTTGTTCAACTTTTATTGTAGTTTCAATACTTACATGCAAACTATGCTGAAGTCCTGAAATTATTCATACCATGCACAGCAGTCAGAAGCAATGCATGTGTCATCATATTTAAAGTGTGACGTATCCTTCAGAAAAGTAATCATAAAGATTTCAACCTTTCTGGAGCACATGTAATCATCAGAAGCCTTTTATTTTTCCATTTTCATCAGATATAATCTATAAATCTGTTTTGTTTTAGTAACATCCAAGTTTTGCTTGCTCAGCACCACTCCTCCTACATTTTTCTAGACATTATATCTCCTTTTAGCTCTGCTGACTTGTTAAAGAATTCATCCTTTTTAGGTTCAGTTTAAAATTTACATAACTAGCAGGATGGCATGAAAAATGGGTTAAAAATGCTAAAATGTGTCACTTTCTAATAATTAAAATCATGTAGGAACTGAAATCTACAATGCTTATAAAAAGTATTTGTATACGTTTTAATATTATACAGCACTGAATCACAGTCAATTTAAGTTGGCTTTTTAACAACACTTCAAGAGAAAATGGCTTTTTAGCTTTTAAGTGTAAAAAGATCTCTGCAAAGTGGTCAAAATTAATTGCAAATATAAAAATAAAAAATTGGATCTTATAACTACTCACCCCCTTCAAGTCAGTTTTTAGTAGATGCACCTTTTGCAGCCATAAGAGCCTTGATTATGTGTCCGTGGGTCTCTATCAGCTTTGTACATTTAAACACTACATTTTCCCCATTCTTCTTTGTAAAACCATTCAAGTTCTCTCTGGCTGCATGGGGATCATGAGTGAACAGTCTTTATCAAGTCCAGGCACAAATTCTCAGTTGGATTGAGATCTAGACTCTCACCTGTCCATACCTGGACATCAACATTTTTGTTTTTAAGACATTCCTGTGTAGCTTTGGTTTATCCCTCGGGTCGTTGTCTTACCGGAAAACAAATTTTCTCCCAAGGTGCAGGTTTCTTATAGGTTGCATCAAGTTTTCCTCCAGGATTTCCCTGTATTTTGCAGCTTTCACTTCCCCTGGACCCTCACAAGCCATTTAGGGCCTTTTGCAGTGAAGTATCCCCCCATTATGATATTACCACCACTATGTTTCACAGTAGGTATGGTGTGTTTTTTTATAATGTGCAGTGTTTGGCTCATGCCAAAATATGTTATTTATTTTAGTGGCCAAAAACTCAGTTTTTTTCAGCTAATGTCAAAGTTACCCATGTGCCTCCTGGCAAACTCTCCCTCACATGTCATGTGCACTTTTTCTCTTTGCCACCCTCTTATAAGGCTGTGACTTTTGAAGCAACTGGCCAACAGTCTCTCCAATTTCATCCACTGTAGCTTTTAACTTCTTCAAAGTTCTCATAGGTCTCTTGGTAGCCTCCCTTGCTTGTCCTCTTCTTGCACAATCACTCAGTTTTTGTGGACAGCCTGCACAAGCAGATTTACAGCTATGCAATACTCTTTCCATTTCTTCATGATTACTTAACTGGACTCCAAGGTGTATTCAGTGACTTGGATAATTTCTTGTCTAAATTCCTTGATTTGAACTTTTTGCTTTTCAATCGCTTTTAGCTTGGAGTGTTGTTTTGTCTTGATTATGTATGTTGGGTTAGAATACGGACTCATGACAAGTTGGACCATCTCGATAAAGTACATTTATACTACAATCAATTATACCTCCTTGACTAGAGACAAATGATCTCCATTAAAATAATTATATCACTTTTAAAACCAATTTGCTTTAATCCAGTGATAATTTAGGGGTGTCATCTTAAAGGGGCTGAATACTTATGTGATCAGCCATTTTGTGTTTTAGATTTTTAATTAATTTAGACCACTTTGCAGAGATCGGTTTTCACTTTGACATTTAGGAGACTTTTTCTGTTGCTAAGTGTCAAAAGAGCTAAATTAAATCCAGTTTGATTAAGTGTTGTATAACAGTAAAATGTAAAAACTTCTGAATACTTTTCATAGGCACTGTATTTTGGAATGTGGATTTTAACTCCAGTCCTCAAAGAGTATTACATATTTTTACAGCAAGAAACTACAACCAGTCTGTGCTGGATTTACTTAAAGCTGAAATTACTTGAATTAGATTGGGGGTATAAATGCAGAGATGAATGTGCATGGTAAATATTGGTAAATTAGAATCTGATTAACATTCTAATGCAAAATGTTTTGAAATGTTACTTGCATGCAGGGCTGTCTTAGCAGCTTTATAGGTCCCTGGGCAAAGCAATGGATTTGGGCCCCTACCTACACAACCACTCAGCAAGTCACAGCATACATAGATTTGCACGGGTGGCCTCTATGCTCATGGGGCCCCCGGGCAACTGTACCAGCATGCCCATGCGTTAAGACGGCCCTGGTTGCATGGTACTAAATGCCACTTATAGATACTTCAAATAAGAGAAACAGTTCCTTATGCTGCTGATACTAAAAAACATGGAGAGCAAGCTTTACTAAATCTGAAAGACAGCACAAAGGACCATGTACAATCATGTACTCAGTGGTTAAATGTGATGCTTATCCACTTTGCTTTGTTCCCATGATGATGTTCCGAAGATGATAATCAGGTTAGAAAATAAGTAACTAGAAGAACAAACTGCAAGCTTGGCCATGCTTTAGCTTGGCAATTCCTCCATGTTTTCCTATAGGGGTGCTAGCTCCCTGGAAATACTTTCGTTTTGTAATTTTGGCGTCTTAAGTAACCTATAGTAAACTATATAGATATAATATAAAAAGGCATTAACCCTCCCTTAGTGATACAACGGTAAGAAATCACATAGGAGCTTATTTTTTTTTAATGACAATTTACGCAGCATAACAGACGAGGAAGCCAATGACAAGACTTTTTACTGAAGTGGGAGCTCGATGTATACAGTCTGCCATTTTCGTCGCTGCATTGGAAGGATTTTCAGGATTGAATGACGTTATTTCCCATTCGTCCGTCGGCTTCCTCGTCTGTTATGCCGCATAAACCGTCATTAAAGAAAGCTAATTTATCTTCTCTTATGTGATTTCTTACCGCCGTATCACTAAGGGAGAGATATCGCCACTTTATAATATATCTATTTAGGTTCAGGTTACTGAAGACGCCACAATTGCAAAACGAATGTACTTCCATGTTAGCTAGCACCTTCTATAGGAAAACACTCCACGATTGGTTCTCACTTTGTACACAATAATTCCTGGACAGGCACCATCTCCTCATGATGTTGAACTGAATAATCCGGACGAAGGAATAAGATAAAGTACTTTCACTTCTACATTATCTTTGAAGGAGGTTTGAACTTAACATATGGATCTGACGAAAACTTAGATTTGAGCTTACATGTGACAAAGAAGTATAAATATAAAGTTGATACATAGAAAGTAAAATGGATGTGAAATATTCTAATGAACTCATCACTCTGAACATTCAGGTATTATTCAGGAGCAATAAAGAATACTAATAAGTTGAGGAGGCATATAGTGCTCAGTGAGGAGTCAAGAGAGGTTATAATTAAGTTGAATAACACAAACCTGTACATGAGGTGTCATTTTAAATATTGAGTACAGTGCTGGTTTTCTTATTAGCACTAGAAGAAGTTGAGAAGAGAGCTACTTGAATAATAACAGACAGTAAGGAAAAGACATATGAAATTGAATCTATACAGTCTGAAGACACTGAATTTCAGTAGTGACAGAACTGGTGAAAAATGTGAAGATATACAAATGTAGATATAGGCTGTTATCAAAAGCCATTCGGACATACAGTGCCTTCAGAAAGTATTCAGACACCTTCACTTTATCACATTTTGTTATCTTGTAGCTTTATGCTAAAAACGTTTAAAATCATTTTTCCCCTCATCAAACACAACTCAATACCTCAGAGTAACAAGGCAAAAAAGAGTATTTTAGGAAATTGTGCAAATTTAGTTGAAATAAAAATCTGAAATATCATATTGATACAGATATTTAAACCGTTTGCTACAACACTCGGGTGCATCTTATTTTATTGATCATCATTGAGATGTTTCTACAACTTGTGTAAAGTCCACCTGTAGTCAACTTAACTGGTTGGATTAGGAAATGCACACACCTGTCTGTAAGAGGGTCCCAAAGGTGACAATTGGTATCAGAGCAAAAACCAAGCCATGAGGTCAAAGCAATCTTCTGCAGAGTTTAGAAACACAATTACATTGATGCATAGACCTGGAGGATGCTAAAAAAAAATCTGCAGCATGGAAGGTTTCCAGAAGCTCAGTTGATTCAACATTGAATCTTTTAGCATAGCCAAATCCAGCAATCCAGGGAGAAGGGCCCTGGTAATAGTGATGACTAAGAACCTGATGGTCACTGAGGTCCAGGGAATCTGGATGGAGATGGATTAAACATCCAGAAAGACAGCCACCACCACTGCAACACTCCAATAATGTGGGCTGTATGGTAGAGTGGCCAGATGATACATGAAAGCCCACTTTGAGGTTGTAATAAGGAACCTAAATGACTCTCATACTGTGAGAAACAACAGCCTCTGGTCTGATTAAATCATGACTGAGCTGTTGGGTCTCAATTATAAGGATAACATCTTGATGAAACCAGGCACCACACATCACCAGCGCAATTCCATTCCAATGAAGCATGGTGGTGGCAGCATCTTGCTGTAGGATCATTTTTCAGAGACGGATTGAAAGACTACAGGAGTCAAGGTAAAACTAAATGGAGCAAAGGACAGAGATATTCTTAATGAAAACCTGCTCCTGAGTATTCTGGGACTCAGACTGGACCAAAGATTGACCTTTTAACAGGACAATGACCTTAAGCACAAAGACAAAACAGGAATGTTTAGGGACAAATCAGGGAATGTTCCTGAGTGGCCCAGCCAGAGCCCAGACATGAACCAAAATGAGGATCTCTGGTGAGGCCTGAAAATGGCTGTCCACTGACCATCTCCATCCAACCTGACAGAGCTTGAGAGGATCTGCAGAGAAGAATGTCAGAAAATCCTGAATTCCAGGTGTACAAAGCTTGTCTTGTCATACCCAAGAAGACTCAACAGGGATTCAATGAAGTACTGAATAAAGGGTCTGAATGCTTGTGTCAAACAGATATATATTTTTTTTTTAATAAATTTGCAAAAATGTCTAAAGTCTTGTTATTGTTTTGGCCTTCTGGAGTATTGAGTGTTGCTTGATGAGATAAAAAATAATGTAAATGGCTTTAACACAAAACTGCAACATAACAAAATGTAGGCAATGTGTTGAAGTGGTGAAGGCTTTGGACTTCTAACCCAGAGGTTGTAGGTTCAGCTTCTGCTACTGACACTGTGTGACCATAAGCAAGTTGCTTGGCATGCCTGTGCTCCAACTGGAAAACCAAAAATAAAAGTAACCAATTGTATCATAAATGTTTAAGTTGCCTTGGATAAAGGCATCAACCAAATTGATATATATATATATATATATATATATATATATATATATATATATATAGGGGTCTGAATAACTTCTGAAGGCATTGAAAATGTGAGATGTGTTCTATTTTAAATCATAGTACAAATGATACGCGGAGAAAGTGGCACTAGAGTGGTCTACAGATTTCAACTTGATGTTTATTTGCACACAGTAGATGAATACCAATTGACAAGCTACCAATTGATTGACCTGTTCTCATCGCATCTTTCCTTTTGTCTTTACGAGTGATGAGATGTGAACAGTACATCCACACGGACTAGGCTAGCTGAACACAAGCATAGGGCAATAGCCAATATTTATGTAGATAATAGAAATGTATCATGTAAGTGTTAAGCACACTATATCTTTCTTCATCCATTTTTTTTTTTGTGATCAAATTTATAATTGAAATACAAAGCATACACTTTTAAAGGGTACATACGCCTTTCTGACAGGAAGTGCAACAAGGCAAACCCTCATGCTCAATGCCCTCCAGCCCACCACCCTAAACCCAATCCAACTCTGCTATGTTAAAATTGGTAGCAACAACACAAAAATAAAGGAGCCCATGAGGGCTTGCAAGTGAGGGAACAGCACACCATAAGACCCCATTATGAAAAAGAAGAACTAAGGTTATGTCCAGGACCTGGGTGCATCCGTAGTCAGACCAGCCATACCATATCAATCCATTTATCAATATAAGAGCCAAAAGCCCCAATGATCCTCACCATATTTATTTTTAACAGGGTCCTGACAACATCATATACTATTCCCCCAAAAGACCCCCAGGCCATCTCAGGGCTCAGTCACACACATTCAAATAAACATAAATGTATAGCTTGGGGAAATTTAAAGGTGTCAGTCAGCATAACAACATGTGGAGCTTGCCTATAATAACTATTGTAATTATACTTGAATGTATTATAAAGTTTGCTGTTTTTCAAATAATTATAATAACATTAAGTAACTACAGTACTGTATATAATAATAATTACTTGAGAATAGTTTTCACATGCAGAATTAATATGACATAGATATCATCAAGTATGCAATGCAAATCTGATGAAAATGTTCAGTTTAAGTACAGTGCATACAAAATGGAATTTTGAATATCCAGTAAAATACAAATACAATTAGTAAAATTTCTATTTTATACAATGAATGCCATGATGAAAACTGTGCAGAAATACCAGTGACATTATTGCATCTACAGTTGATTAAAATAGTAGACTTTGAAAATGTGTAATTGGATAGAGTGACAGTCGCCATAATGTGGACGGGCACAAAACTCAAGACGTATATTACAGCAGTCAGCAGGGAACATCTCAATGGGCAGGTTGTGCTTTCAAAAGGAAAGTTTTAAACCAGGTATCCTTTGAAAGCCCAGAGCTGCTGTTACAAAATGTGGATCACTCTAGAATCTTATAATTGTCTGTATAAGCATTTGTACTTTGCATTTTGTTAAAGAGAGCATGAACAATGGATTTCAAAAGAGGTGTATATGATGCCAGTGCGGGGCTCTTACTTCTAAGTGAAGCACATTTTTGGACAAGTGTCCCATTTTCTGATGCTTATTCAAATCCTTGAACATAATATGGTGCTTGTTAATATTATGCAGGTGTTTCACTTAAAATTCAGCAATTATCAATGTGATTGTGAATGAACCTCGACTAACAGCAAAAGTAAAAAGCGTTACTTGAATGGAATATTATCTCATAAATTAAAATCGTTAAGTGTCTCTGTTTTTAACAGGATATAAATTAAAAACCAAAAGTTTCATAAAAATAATTCCCTAATTTCACATTATGTCAATTTAGGCGACGAAATTTATTATTATTCTTTTTTTTTTTTTTTTAATATTCTGTATAAATGGAATTTGCTGCCTTTATTAGGAAAAGTAACATCGGTACAAGAAACACAAACATCGAACAGTTTCTTAGTGCGTAATCTTCAAATCTAAATTACTGAAGACTTTCTCCAGCCTTGAATTAAATATGGTCCATACGCAGCATGCCTGTTCTGAAAACGTAAAATCATTTTTATTATGTAATTATTTTCCTTCAGTGTAAGAATGCCTGCTAGGAGAACGGATTTCGTTGACATCACGGCGTCCGTTATGATTTGGATTCCAAAAGGTATTGTTAAAGGTGTCAGCTAAGAAATCGTTAACAAAGAGGTACTTACCGCTGCCACCATGCAGAAGGCAAATGCAGCCCCGCAGACAGCTGTTCCTTTCATATTTACTGATGTCTCAGAACTGTGCGCTCAGCACCCCGCGCCTCTATTTGATACTCGTTTTTTTCTCGCTCTCTCTCAGAAATAATAACAGATCAGAATTCCCCAAGTCTTTCCAAGTGGACTCCTACGCAAGTATCAGGACATTAATATGTGATCTCGCATCTTAGAGACACCTAACATCTGGCAGGCGGAGCAGCGTTACCGGCAGCATTTATATGCGCCCGCAGACAACGAGAGGGACAGAAACGATGAATCGTTTGAATAAGGGAAAAAAAGTTAATACCATCTATTGATCCGACTGTCTGCAGCTACCTTTAACTTCGTAACTCCTTTTTTTCCACTCGTCCATGTATTTTCTTAACCGGTTTAAAGCAATTGCTGTATTGGAAGGAGCGGCGTTTTGGTTTATAATATTCCGGTGAGTTCATTTTATGATTCGGTTGCTTCACCAAACATCCATTTGAGCCTTATAAAAGTAAAGAATTATAAGAAGCAAAGACAATACAGGATGAGACGAAGTTAATCTTAAAAAGAAGTTGTGGTTAAAAGGTGTGAGTCATCTTCATATAACGTGAAGAAATAATAAAACATATGGACCTCTATCCAATTTCCAGCTTCACTTTCTTCTGTGTAGAGTTTGCAGGTTTTCCCCATTTCTATTTCAGTCCAAAAGCTACCTGTACGGTTCACTGTCGTCAATAAATTGGACCGCGGCGAGTGTGTCTGTGTATGTTCTGGATAAGTTCCTGCATGCTATGCATCCATGTTCTCCATCTGTACAGTTTTTTACAGACAAAGATGATTCTGAAAATGGGCAGATGGGTCAGAATATAACCAAATATACATGTGGATATCGAAAACATACTGATATTATCACTTCTTAGTAATTAGATATCACTTGAATTCAAACCATGGGTTCCTTCTATGTATCTGTACTGGGCACTGTGCCTCCCCTCTGAAGTAACTAACATGTAATGGTTCATTTTTCAAAACTATAGCGATGATGTCATGTCTGCAAGCAGACTGGGTTTGAGAGTGAGCAAGAAAAATAGATGAAAGCCAGTAAACTGGGAGATCAAAAAGTACAATCGTCAAAGCCAAAATGAGAGACAAAATTAGTTGTTGTAAAACAAGAGCAAAGAAGTCATTCACCCAAATTTTGTTAAAAAAAAGAGTTTGAAAGAGAAATTAGAAAAGGGGTTTGAATCCATCATTGGGGTGAGGAAGGGAATTCAAGGAAGACCTTTTAGGCCATCTGATGATGATCTCAGAGGATACTCTCCAAACCAGGGTGTCTTTACCCTAATGACAAGAATTTCAAAACAGAGGTGTTTCTAAGTTTTGATGGCATCATAGTCTTAAGTATAAATGGGTGGTTGGTATGGATCTGGGGGTTCTCTTTGATGTTTTCAACAATTTGATATACATTTATGACATTTGGGAATGGGAGGGGGTCCCCTAGTATAGAACACCACAAGGAAGGGGGAGGGGTTCCTCTTGGAATTTGGAGTTTGAATCCATTTATTGTTGGGAGGCAATGCATTATGGCAGTACACAAAGATCAAGGGCTTGACACAATATATCAGGGGATTAAAGCCTATAAAGTCCACCTTACTGTCAAAAGTGGCAGCAAGCGTGAAATCCAAAATGGCAGACAAAGCGAACTGCAAAATATTTAACTGTCAAAACACAGGAGAATCACCGCAAATGGATGTCAGAATCGAACTCTGTGACTCAAAACCACCCCAAAACAAGTGTCTGATTATCAAAATCAAAACAGAAAAAATATATAAAAACTAAGAAACTCAGCCCTAACAAGTGATGTGTGCTTATACTGTTTATTTAATTATATTCACTCACTTAAATTTGTATACCATTCACTTTATAATTACAATATAGTATTTAAATCTGAGCGTTAACACACAGACATTTAATGAAACTAAAATAACTTCTGCACAATAAGATCATTTTTTTTAAAACAGGAATTTTATCAGCCTTAGAAAAAACTGCATAGAAATGTCACATCCTAACAAGCATACCATAGTTAAATGAAGAAGAAAATGAATGCTGAGAGTGAATAGATTCCTGAGTGTTAAACGCTCTGACAGCAATACATAATTCAAATTTAACAGAGAAGTGAAATGCACATAATCTGGTATTTCTGACTGGAAGCTGAACAGAACACCATTAAAAAAACAGCTGTAACTGGCTTTATGCCTTTAACCAGTAACCAAAGGCGTTTACCTGAACTGAGTTTTAAATCCTACATTCAAAACCACTGAATCACAATGTAATTATTGTATGATTTGAATTGCTCATCAAATTATCCATGTCATTTACTAGTGCCTTTGCCAATCTGGAGTGACTTTTTATTTTTTCAAAAATTTCTGATAATTTGATATATGTGTTAAGGGGTATTGTCCTGACTTGAACTCCATCTTCCAGACCCAAAAAAAGAAGAAAAGCAAAAGAAAGAGCTGTGATTAAGAAAGCTTTTTGGGTTGTAAGATAATAATCCATTATATCCAATTTGACTCATGATATCCAAGTAAGGAATGGTAACAGTATTAAGATACATGGTAGCTCAGGTGATACATGGATGATTACCTGTTACCTCTACAGTATATGGTATTTACTTTATTTACTTTATCCTTTTACTTTTTATTAATAACTATTGTGAAAAGAACAGCCTCAACACACACAAAAAGGTTTGGGGCAGCCACCCATATACTGTATTGTTCCTGGCTGCAAATGGGTTTTGATAGAGCACTCACGTGCATTGGTTTGAGTCCTTTGTTAAACTGATGGCGGCTTTAAAGGCCAAAACCGGAAGTGCCATTGTCTGGAATTGATGTCGTCCGTGGTGCCGGTGCCAGAAGTGACATCATCCGTGGCACCGGAACCAAAAGTGACATCATTTGTGGTGTTTCTGGTAGGTTTTCCCGTATCTGGCCTGCAGAGATAACAGAAGTGGGATTAGTGCATCCTGCCACCCCCTGGCCTGGCGGATAATTACCTTGATTTGGTCCACTGAGTTAAATATGTTTGAAAATGTATTTATCTATGTTATAAATATCTTATTCAGGAAAATATGCTGTTCAGTTAGATATCATTGTTTCTGAGCTTCTATATAACAAAATAAAAAGCAAACATTTTATATAATATCAGTTGGCAGATGAATAAATTAGAGCTCAAGATGTTCAGTTCAAGGAGAGGATTAGCTATTGAGTACAAGATTGTTTAAAGAGAAAAACCTACAGCTATCATTTCCTGTTTTTGACAATGCTGTTGAGTGGTGCCAGCTGACAAACTCCAAAAAAAAAGCAGGCTGTATTTTGAAAAAGTAGGCCACAAGGCTCCAGGTGTGGCCTTAAAAGAAATAAGCTTGTCCCCAAACTCAAGAAGCTGGCTTCACATCCTGCAGAGGCTGAAAACATATCACAAAAAAGGTAGGGGATAAATTGTAAAAACTCCCTGTTCAAGAACAAAACACAGCTTCCTAATATTTAAAGATTTTTATCTACAAAAAAAGACATCAAAACAAGGAAAAAATTAGAACAGAATCAGAAAGCGCAGTGTGTAGTTGATACAAAGTTGCCCAAAACGGGTGTAATGCCTCCAAAAAAATCCAGAAAGCAGGCCAGTTCCTTCACTAGTCTGTACAGATGAAGTTCATCCCAAGTCAGCCTGCCACAACTACTATAGGATTGTCCAGATCTAATTATGTAGTTTTAGTTACGCTATAACTTATTAAGTTTATTACATAGAAAATCATGGGACCATCGAGAAGTGTGCGAACTGACGACATGAAGAATTATCTTCGCGCCGAACTGGAATCAACTCTGCATAAATCAAAGTCATCAAGAAGATCTGGATCTGCATAATTAGATCTGGACCACCCTGTACTGCTGCTTACACTGACCTAAAATGAGAAGCTGGCTTTAAAAGTTCAAAATGTACAGAAGTGACTATTAGAGACAGGAACAATAAAATATTTGGCCTGATGAGACACACTCCACAAAACATCTTTGCTGACTGAGAATTGTTTTATATACTACAAAAGAAGCATGAAAACAGGCAAAAGGCAAAAATGAGGGAAAAGGGTTTGTCTAAAAAGGCAACCAAAAGTTAACAAAAATTAACAAATTCCGATATGTAAAACAGAAGCTAAATCCAAGAACAACAAATAAATCACAAAAAATAAATAAATCAACAGAGTTAATAGAAAAAGTAGCGGTCACTAAATAACGTCTTACAAACTCCAGTGCTGAATTACACTCTCTGATTCAGCATATATCCAAAGGGAGGTCCCAACAGCAGCATCAGCTGGGTCACTTCCACAGAGTACACTGAATAGACACACACTTAAAGACACAGTGAACAAATAAGCAAAACATACAGAATAAACATTAAAAAATGAAGACGGCAAAAAACAAAAAATGGCTTGTAACACAATATAATGCAAACCTAAACATCCTCAAGTCTCAATATTGAAATTTCAAAAACAGAGCCAAAGTCCATAACAACAACAACAATACTGTTTATGTATATAGCAGATTTACATACAAAAGATGTGGCTCAAAGTGCTTAACAATACGTCAAAGAATACAATACATAGGTACAATAAAAAGCTAATTAAAATTAGATAGGACTAATAATAAATAAATAGTACACAAAAAAATAACAATGTACACTCACATCAGATAGATATATAATTAATAAAGAAGTAGAGTCCTTAAATATAGACCTGGATCTTAAGTCTGTCAATATGATTCTGTTGATAAGATCAGGTGGCTAGGGAGGACAAAAAAAAATGAAAATACTGCAGTTAAACTACAGAAAAAAGAATAACTCTCTAATGGTGACAAAAGGCTGTTTAGCTCACAATGGGCATTCTGCCTAACATAAATGTTCTCAAGTAGTTCCTTATAGTTTTTTTCAGGCTTCATCTTAAAGGATTCAAACAGTGGGTCTTGTGCGAAGTTAAGGCATCTGGACAGCTGCACAGGACTTTGATCAGGTGGTGGTGGCGGCGGCACAGAATGCCACTATGGAAGAAAAGAAAACAGAAAATAGGAAAAATGATTGGTGATTTATTAAACAGTGTGGTAATTCTATACATATCTCAGTCAATAAGGATAGAACTACAATCAGATTATGAAAAATATACAAAATATAAATAAGAACAATAAAATCAAGCGTTAAAATCCAGAAATCCAAAAGTCCAAGGAGAGGCAAACAAACATAACTGTAGTGAAAGCCTTAGCAGTCTTCTTGCAACCTGCTGGCTTTTAAATAGAACTGGTGGCTGTCCCCAATAGCTTTTGTGTCAGGTGGCACTGCCACCCCAGGCATAACATACATAAAATTAAAGAACATAATTTACAGAACTGACATATACTACAGTACCATAACTTGAAAGGCATACTAGATTATAAAATAACAAGGAAAATACATTAATATTATTATTTGTTATAATAAAACTATGCTTATTTATTTATTAGCGAAATTTACCCCAGAGAACAGTGAAGAGGAGTGCAGCCCTGGTAAACCAAAACAAGCAGCACTCTAAAAGGCAATAGAACTAATTTTTAAGAGTAGTGACTACCTGAAACACAAAATGAGCAATTCTGTTAAATGCAATGCTTTCAGTGAAGAGTATAAATAATCTTGTCAAACCAAACCTAAAAACGTCTTTAACGAAACATATAAATTACTAAGCTACTTTCACACGTTTTATTCAATTTTCTGAAACAAACTGTATCAGACAAATAAATCCATCCTACCACTTCTCTGCTTGTTGAATCCACCTTTCCATTACAGGAACACAGGGAGCCAATGCTTGTATCAGCAGCCACAGAAAAAATGCAGAGATGAACTTGGGATTCATCGCCAGTCCACATCACTTGAATGTCTATGGAGTGTGTGAGGAAACTAGAGTACCCAAAGGAAGTCCACACACATGAGGAGAACATGAAAATTTAATTCTGGAAGCACTTGGGAGGACCGAGGAGATCGTTCCTCCCCCACATTAGGCGACTCTTCAATTCCACCCGGGGGGGGTGGGTAAACGTTAACATTATACAAAGTTATTGTCTGTTACACCTGCATTTTTATCACTCTTTAATTTAATATTGTTTTTTATCAGTATGCTGCTGCTGAAGTATGTGAATTTCCCATTGGGATTAATAAAGTATCTATCTATCTATCCATCTATCTATTTAACTTTGCCAATTAAAGAGCAGATATTGAAAAAGAGTGATTAACGTGGGGCACTGTTATTACCTAATGTTACTCAAACTATTTACCAGCTGTGACAGATGGCTGGGGTGTCTGTGCAGCCGGGATGCCTGAAAGGTGGAAGGACCAGGAAAGGACCAATACCTCCCCCGGGACATGAGAGGGCAACTGCCCTAGTTCGCAGGTGGACCACACATTCGGAGCTAGGAAGCTCCACCCGGTTGGGGCACGTGGCCACCACCAGGGTCTACCCAGACGTTCCCAGAGTCATGGACGGCAGCACTTCCGCCACAACAGGGTGTACTGCTTGGCCAGGAGGCAAATACACCCAGTGTGCTTCCAGGTGCTCAGGCAGCACTTCTGACACACCCGGAAGTGCTGCAGGAAGATTGTCAAGAGGCACCTGGAGCACATCCGGGTACTGCACAAAAGGGGCCGCCTCGCTCCAGTCGAGAAGCCGGAGTTGGGAGGGAGTAAGACGAAGCTTACGAGTGAGGAGTGGAGGCGGCAAGAAAAGAATAAGAGAGAAGGAAGGACTGTGAGTTTGGTGCACTGTAATTGTCAAGGAATATAAAACCATGTGTGTTTTGGACATAAGCTGTCTTGGTGTCTGTCCCCATCGAGGCTGGTACTCACACAGCATAAACATGTTTCACAGTTGCAGGGCATTCATAGGTCATAGTTTCTCTTGGCAGTTACAGAGTAAATTAAGATGTAAGTATTTGAGATGTGAGCAGAAACCAAAGTACAAAGTGAAAACCCATGTGGATATTTTTAAATTTAATTAGCAGTAGTAATAATAGTAGTAGTAGTAGTAGTAGTAGTAGTAGTAGTAGTAGTGTGATATGTTGTATGTTAATTGGACATATAAGTAAGAATTTTAACGTAATCTGCACTCATAATGACCAAATAATAAAATTAAATTCAGCACTCTATAACTGTGAGATGAGCCAAATCACCATTATAATAAAAATAGTTTTTATAATTTATATTATTTTCTTTAGAGATACAAGAGAATCGCTAAGTACATAGTAATCAGTCAATCCTGGTTATTTCTTAGCTACATACCATTCTTGAATCCACTTCATCCAATTTACTGTCACAGGAGGCAGGAATCAAGTCTGGATGGGGTCTATCACAGAGCCCATACAAATAATTATGTACTGTACCCATATGAGGCCAATCAACTGAACATGTACTTCCTAGAGTGTGGAAGGAAAATGAAAGCATAAAGATGAAACCCTCATACTGTAAGAAAGCATGCAAACTTTACAAAGACAACAACCAGAAATTTGTAACCAGCATGCTTGGTCTATGAACTAAACACTGTGCACAATGCTTGGCCAACGGATCTAAATATAATATATGTTATATTTTTTTAAACATTTTTTTCTACTTTCTTTTCTAAATGAACCTGGTCTTAGCTTCATTTGCACTCTTAAGGTCCTCAATAGGCAGACAGATTGGGATTACTGTAACTTTTTATTTTGTCACACACATGCAACTGGGACACAGCTAAATGGCCAAATGACAGTAATTCCACACCAGACCAGGGGGCGATGAGGTGCACTGACTTTATTTCTCAATCCCTTGTAGACCATCCACAGGAAATCCCACAGGGTTCTGGCGCTACTGATGATGTCACTTCCAGTTCTGGCACCACTTGTTCCCAGAGAGCAAAGGCTTGCTCCTGTGTCAAATTCCCAATTTTTTAAATTTTTCTTCCTGCTGGCTTATACTTCAGGTCCTGTCCCGGTTTCTTCTGGGCTTTAAGCATCCTGCCGACTTTGCCACTGTCACAAAAACAGCACAAAGTCATCAAAATGGTTTGGGGCAGTCACCCGTATAATGTGCCCTGCCTGCAAAAGGTTTAAATAATCGTTCACAAGAACGAGTCCAGAGCAGAACTGATTTTGGTTGCTAAAGATGGCGGCTTTATATGCCGAGACCAGAAGTGAAGTCATCAGTGGCACCAGAATCGGAAGTGGCATCATCAGTACCACCGAGACCGGAAGTGACATCAACATTGACGGCGGAAATGAAAGTGACGTCATCAGTGGCCCCAGAGACCTGTTAGATTTCCTGTGGATGGTCTGCAAGGGACTGAGAAAGAAAGTTAGTGCACTTCATCGCCCCCTGGTCTGGCGTGGAATTACTATCATTCAGGCCCTTTAGCTGTCTCCCAATGTGTGACACTTTCCTAAAACCATAAAAAGCATAAAACAGAGTACATTTTCTCCCTACAGTTTTCACCCAACTTATAATACTAGCACATCAAGCACCGTGCATTTTATACTCATGATTGCATTGCAGGACAACTTGAAATAGACTTAAGTAAAACACAATACAGATCCGTACCATAACACCGTTTCTGTTGAAAGGCTACATACTGCAATACAAAAGCAAACTTAACCTGTAGTCAAAATGAAAACAATGTGCTTGGCTGAGGAGACAGGAGAAACATGACTTGCTGATTGCCACTGTTACAGTTAAAAGATAACTGACTGATGTTTTATTATGAAAAAGCCAGTCAGTATTTTAAAACTTTTACCCAATAGGTATCCCTTACGCTAAAAAACAGATCCTGCCACTCTTTCAAAACAGTTAATTAATGACACAGGTGGACACATTTGCTTGGACATTGTTATACATGTTTGGTTAATCTGATGACTCAAAACTGGCCTTGTATGAGTTAGTGCGTGCATGGTAAGAGTGTGCCCTATAATTTGCTCAGGTTTGTTACACACTCAAAGCTGCTAGAACAGGCTTTACCTCCTGATTACCCTACAGTAAGCACTAATCAGTTAATGAACAATGGTTATAGCATATGACTGAAAATGAGTAGCATTTTAAAATGTTATCTCCTAAAGTTACTATACTGAAACAAAATTATAATACGAAATAATACATTGTAATATCACCAAACTTCTATGGAAGTTTATTCCTGTCACACACACACAAAAATTGAGTTATTCCACAAAGATATTGCCTGCTGTGGTCAGTAACATTGTCCTTATGTGCTCCGCTAGTTTGTTGTGACAGCTAGTAATGAAGTAGTTAAGCACGTGCATAGAATCCAATTTAGTGACGAGAACTAAACAGGCATTACATGTATACATTTAATGCTGCATGTGCTGTGGGGTAAATTTAATTTGCTTAGTTTAGGGATACAGGGAAATTTGTATTGTTGTCCGCATATTGATCTGTAGCGATAGTAGGGAGCAGGTTGAGGAGACCCTGGAGAGGTGGAGATATGCTTGAGAGAGGAGAGAAATGAAGGTCAGCAGGAACAAGACAGAATACAGGTGTGTAAATGAGAGGGAGGTCAGTGGAATGGTGAGGATGAAGGGAGTAGAATTTGCAAAGGTGAATGAGTTTAAATACTTTGGATCAACAGTACAGAGTAATGGGGATTGTGGAAGAGAGGTGAAGAAGAGAGTGCAGGCAGGGTGGAATGGGTGGAGAAGAGTTTGAGGAGTGATTTGTGACAGATGGGTATCAGCAAGAGTGAAAGGGAAGGTCTATAGGATGGTAGTGAGACCAGCTATGTTATTTAGGTTGGAGACAGTGGCACTAACCAGAAAGCAGGAGACAGAGCTGGAGGTGGCAGAGTTGAAGATGCTAAGATTTGAATTGGGTGTGACGAGGATGGATAGGATTAGAAATGAGTACATTAGAGGGTCAGCTCAAGTTGGACGGTTGGGAGACAAAGTCAGAGAGGAGAGCTTGCATTGGTTTGGACATGTGCAGAGGAAAGATGCTGAGTATATTGGGAGAAGGATGCTAACAAATAGAGCTGCCAGGAAAAAGGAAAAGAGGAAGGCCTAAGTGAAGGTTTATGGATGTGGTGAGAGAGGACATGCAGGTGATGGGTGTAACAGAACAAGATGCAGAGGACAGAAAGATATGGTAGAAGATGATCCGCTGCGGCAACCCCTAACGGGAGCAGCTGAAAGAAGAAGAAGAAGGGATACAGGGAGTCATGGGTGCAAAGCAAGAAGCAAATATGGGGAACGGTATGCCGGTTCTTTGCAGGGCTCAATTGCAAAGCCAATCAGAAAAGAGTAACAGGAACCTATAAATAAAGTACTTGTTTAATTTTCATCTAGTTATTTACTATTGATATTCTGAAACATAGTTACCTGGTAGAGCAGCAGCCAGCACTTATACCATTGAATCCTTGGGGACTTGGATTGGGGGAGGATAGAAAAAGAGATAGAAAAAATATATTCTCTTAATTGAAAAGTTTTATTAACACATTCAAAAATTATATGCAGTTAAACATATTGACTGATATCAAAGAATCTTGAAACAGAACATGCAAACTATATGCAGACCCTGGCACTCTGAGGCAGAAATGCTAGCTCTGCTCTACCACTCTATCTATGTTAAAGAATCTGTACTAAACTTTAACCTGATTAAAACTAAATATATACCTATACGATTAACACCAGCAGCTGGCAATGTCCTGGTGGAATAATGCAACAATTATTATGAAATAATGGTATTCTGTTGTGAAATACTACAAAAAATATTATTTTGAGTGGAAGGATAAGCTTCTGTAGATTTCTATACATATTGAAAAAGATGTGATTTATGGATTAAGCAACTCAAGAACTGTGCCTGTCAAGTCCAACACAAATTTGAAGAGAGTATAGTAGAATGCTACAAATGATAGTATCATAATCTGTACTTTAATCTAAATGCATGATCATTTTTATTTTATTTTTTGAAGGATATTAGAATGTACTTAACAATGTGAGGCAAGGCTGGTTTTGTACTGTGACCAAGATGACAATGAGTATGGAACTTTCAAAAACAGCTTCTAGCTTTTAAATTGAGACTCGGTTTCAAAGGATATTAGTTTAGAAATACAAATTTTATTTGAAAAAGATCTATTATTTTTACACAGTATACTTAAAGGAATAATTTTCAGTAAAATTATTAGAATGATCACTTTAAAATCTTCAGGGACAGTGCATTTCAGTATTATTATATTAACTATGCTAGATATAAATCCTACAAGTGGGATAATGAAGTTTTCAATAATTTGGATGTAAATGGGACATATGGTTGATTTTATTATACAAAGCAATGCTACAATATCCTGTTCTGTTATTCAGGTAAAATAAATGAGGCTACTTTCAAATCAAGTGATGTAGTTGTACCATTAGCTAATAGTTTTTTTCAATCTATAGACTTGTTCTGTCCTGTTTATAATAACATTATGCAACATTTTTTCATGAAATTAACCAGTTTTCCAAATATAGTATTCTGCAAGGCACAAGTATTAATTTTAAACTCTATTATAGTTAGTTTCAATAAATCTTGTACCATCTTTAATGATAAACCTCTAATTTTTAAGTGTTCATTCAATGGCCAGTATATTAGGCCTACTTTGCTCATTACTGCAAATAACCTACTCCTTTGAACACCCAATCATGTGGCTGCAACTTAATATGTATTCCATTCAGATTTGATCATGTGATATACTGTAGTTGCTGCTCAGATATTAGAATGGACTACAAGATGATTTAAAGGATTATGACCATTGTTTGATTGCTGCTGCTAGAAATAGTTGGTTAGCATCACTAAATCATCTGCCCTCCAGGGAAGTTATTACTCTACACTCTCTAGTGCAGGGCTATTCAAATGACAGCCTGCAGGCCTCATGCGGCTCAGAAGCAACCTCCGAGTGGCTCAGCCCGTGGTCCTGCCTGGGCTCTAGACTGCATACTAAAATGCCCTTAAATGCAACCAAAAATAGGCTTTGGTGATTATCATTTCTACTTAGTTCGCCAGTTTGAATGAAATCATCGAAACCTTAAACAAATTATATTGTCACAGATACAAAAGGCCATTTTTTTACTGTTAAGCGGATGTGCCGTTGACATATGTGTTGGTAAGAACTCCACAGTTGCATATCCACTGAGGCATATAAAAGTTGGTTTATATTCTGTGCTAAGTCTGAGGGAATTGCAGCGAAAATGACGTCAGACTTGGAGATGCGCGCAGGAAAAATATTTCTAAGTACAGTACATGGTGCTGCTGATGGGCCGGCCGTGAATTTCAATGACAGCCTGAATATGCTTGTGCCAGAATAATGAACAAAGGTCTGAATATGATACAACCAGTCATCAAAACAAAAGGTAGGCATGCAAAACATTTGAAATGTATCTATACTTCATATAGGTCCCCTGTCATGAAGATATCTGTGCCCTGTGGAATTCAGTAGTCCCTTCTGATTTATCGTGGCATACAAAGGTGTGACTGTCACCGATCTCCTTGTGTTCACGCATCTTTGCATGCCATTTCTCTTTTGATTTAACGCATACTCCATGCAAAATACTGGCCTGTCTGTCAGTAAACATGTACGAGCAGTTGCCTGCCTGCTGTTTCGTCACTCACAGAGATGTGATGAAGTCTGCGTTTTAAGGTTGAAGGTGTATTACAGTTGTTTAACCAGGGCGCTCTGTGATTGACATCAGACAGTAAACTTTGTTAAAATGGTATAAAAAAATGCTACTTTATTAGTTCTTACTTAAGTCTTTTTGGCATGCGCACTATATGTTCTGTTACCAATAAATTCTTCAGCTCATCAACAAAGAAACACGGAAAATAAGATTTAGTAAAAAAGTAATATTAGTAATAATTATATTTAATAATTCATTACCTGACACCCAAGAACTCTATACAAAGAGACAAATCATTAAACGCCATATGTGATGTCTTACTTTTAAACATTTAATTAGGTAGTTTTTTTCTGGGGGGCTAGAAAACTATTTCAACAGGAAAGGCTTCATTTTGGAACTCAGATTTATTTATTTGTTTTTTTTTATTTTTTTAAAATTTTATTGAATTTATTAAAAGCAAGTAATATTCCATACAAGCAAGTCAAACTTGACAAAACTAAGTTCAAATCAAATCAACCCCCACCCATAAGAAAGAGAGCTAGGCCAACAGAGAGAGTAAAACTTTAAGAGTAGAAAAAAAATAAAAAAGGGAAAAAATCCTTTCCCCCAATTAAAATGCTTATACTAAAATTTTATTGATTAGATCCTGCCAGTTTTAAAAAAGTGAAAATTTGAGTTTTTCCAATTTCAAGTAGTATAGAGCATCAGTTACCCACTGACTTAAAAGAGGTGAGTTATGATTCTTCCAGCTGAGCAAGATAAGTCTACACTCCAATAGTGTATATAAAGGCATTTCCAGTTTGTTTGTTCTTCTCTACTTTAAGCCCATCTGGGAGTCCACCAGACACAGCTGTTAATGGATTAGGAGTGATGGGAACTCAAATTTAATCTCTGTCATATAAGTGATTAAAACCGTGTGAATGAAATAGTTTAAGTTCTATGAAACAAAATCCCTTGTCTGTCGTGACCACCCATTTAAATTGGGGAAGAACTCATATTTCAAAAGGGAAACCAATGTTATTGCTGACACTGTGCACTGTTTTCATTTTATGCACTTTCAGATGTGCCTTTTGGAGCAGAAGTGTTCTTCAAAAAAAATTTTTTTTTGTTAAAAAGCAACACCAAAACAGCAAAAAGAGGTACAGGCCTCAAAATATCTCAAAACAGAGCAGGTCTTGGTTTGTGTCGCAGAAACAGGCCTCATTTCAGGCAGATAGGTCCCAAAATCAAAAACCAGACTTTCCACCCTGCACAGACCCAAAATAATGCCAAACTGTCAAAATGTGTTGTTTGTGTGGTATATCTTGAAGTACGGTGAAATACACAATCCAACATCCCAGTCTGGACAATAGTAGCGTGTATCCTTGCAGATTTTCTTTCTAGACTAATCAGCTTTTGAACAGCACACTGCACAAGTGCGACTGACAAGAGCATTGTTTTTGGATTCATCAGAATCACTTTTCATTTCATTGTCTGTTTCAATTTCTCTCCCTGAAAACAGATTCACTTCGTCATCACTGCTTACAGGTATATCACTGTCAAGAGCTTTCCAACACCTGGGCTGCTGAAAAACTTTTCTTACGAGACGCCATTATGAGGCTAGGAAATGTGTTTGCAACATTGCTTGGATCACAATCATATTATCATAAATCCAGTCATAAATCCAAATCATATTATGTTATATCATCTGCTGTTAAATTCTACTCCATACTTCTAAAAATTTGTATTTTTATTTTGTATTGAGGATTTGTTCTGTTCTGTTTTTTGTACTGTATTGTATTGACCCCCTTCTTTTTGACACCCACTGCACGCCCAGCCTACCTGGAAAGGGGTCTCTCTTTGAACTGCCTTTCCCAAGGTTTCTTCCATTATTTCCCTACAAGGGTTTTTTTGGGAGTTTTTTTCTTGTCTTCTTAGAGAATCAAGGCTGGGGGGCTGTCAAGAGGCAGGGCCTGTTAAAGCTCATTGCGGCACTCCTTGTGTGATTTTGGGCTATATAAAAAAAAATTGTATTGTATAACAAATGGGACTGTTGCTTACACAAGCCACACCTATACTGTTTTGCAATAAACGCTCAGCACTAATGCTATTGTCATTTTTACAACCCAAGTAATCCTCGGGTCTAATGCTTACACGGGACGCGTCTATACAATTGCCGGAATGATGCTTGGGACTAACACTTTTCGCATTGTTTTTACAGCCTGAGTGATGCTCAGGTCTAACACTAAGGAGGTTAATACATTAAAAGTTTCTAAGAGCTAAAATGGTTGCTGTGGAATCTTGCACGGCTGCTAGGGTTTACCCTCTAATACATGCCGATAAATTATAGTGTAGCAGCGTGAGCTGCTTTGTCCAAGAAATGGATTAAATTAGTGAACTAGCGCTAATAAAAGTTTAGCATTAGATATTTTGATTTTGAGTCTTGCTATATTTATTGACTCAGTTTCCATCTTAGTGTTTTGGCTCTGGATATTGAATAGTATTTTCTGTGTAAATTACCTTTTGCTACTCCCTCTGATATGAAAAAAAACTATGTGTCCTGAAGAGGTTATCTATCTTTTGTTTTCAAATTAATTTCTCAATGTTTGAGAAAAATAATGATTTAATTTTGTTTTTGAAATGAATTTTTATCTCCTGTTGAGCTTCTTCAAAAATCACACTGGTATGAAACTTGGGATGATCGGTTTGGGAAAAAAGGTAGGTGTGCCCACCACTGTTTCACATTGTTTCATATTTTTCAGTGACTGGCATAAAATCCAGAGCCTACCCTTTTTTCAGATGGATACTTCCAATAGCATAACACAACACATTACAGACCAGGCATCATCTGAAGATAGTTCCACAAGCATGACAGCGATGTTTGTTTATCACAATGACCTGTAAAGTCCCCAGATCTCAATCCAATGACAAACCTCTGGGGTTGGGAGGAAGAAAAATTTAAAAGCATTAATGTGTGGATGAAAAATCATCAGAAAATGCAGGACTAGAGAGACCCTAAGAGACATTTCCAGCAACTACTTTAATTGAGGACCCCAAAAAGTTGTGTGGTTCCAAAAGCAAAAGTGGCTGTATATGTTAAGTGCTAACCTATAGAGTGGCCACTGAGTGTATGTTTGTAAATCATAGTGAATATCTTTTCCTCAAAGTACTTCTATACCTAAAGCTTATTTCAAAGTGGATTTATACTCATGACTTATGTTATATTGCTCTCAAGTGAAATATTTGACTTCCTCACAATATCAATTCATTTTTCTGTACTGTTGTAATCTATGTGCCATACTCTTACTGTTTTTGCCTGCATAATTTTAGCCAGAACAACAGCAGATGAAAGGGAATTAAATAATGGCCTCAAATTGTTTCCTCCAGAGGAGAGATAATTACATTTTGAATATTAACGTCATGATTTATAATTACATCTAATGCATGATTATGAAAGTGTGTCTAACCTTTCACAGTTCTGATACACCCATCATAGTTTAAACATGCTTAGAAAACCTTTGCTAAGGCAGGCTGTTTCATATCTGTGTGAATAATAAAATCAACCATTAAGACTACTTTATTATATTTTAAGCCGGACTGGGCAAAATGTTACTAAGTAATCTATGAATAAGAAGCCTGGCCTAAGAGGTCTATAAATTAATACTATAATTGTGCTTATTGTTAGCACTTTAAAATCATCTAGATTTTTTGAAATGATTTGCATTTCATTATAACAATTACTCAAGATCTGTCTCCTCAGTTAATCTTTTGGGAGAATATAAAACCATCTAGTGTGGCCTCCACTAAGTAGTTTACATATGAGGGGTGACTCAAAAATACACAGAAATATTAAAAGTAACCTTTACTATAAAATCTTACATCAATTCCCTTTTAGTTGCCTTCAAAACACACTCCTTGCAGGGTTGCCATATTTCCAAATTTACAGAACGGGGCAGCCACAATTTTGTGTGACGAAAAAAAAAACATGCTCAGGAACTTAGGAAATGAAATAATATATAAACATGCATAATCTAAACATATAAGTATATGTAATAAATACATATATAGATGACATATGTTTTATGCCTCATTTAATATGACACGATATATGTAAATAGAATTACATCTAATAAGTCTTTATCAGTATTACTTCACTTTCAAAACAAATTACACACAAGCTCAAGCAGCCATGATGAGCACAAGAAACATATGATGAAACAAGCACACAATGTACACAAACACGATTCAAACACTGAGATTCAGCTGACAGTTATAAATTTAATTCATATAAAATGGTACACCAGACAGTCTACAAAAATTTAGCAAGCCTCTTTAACTCGATAATCAATATAAAAATTAGATTAAGATTTTTTTCCACATGCATGTTTTTGTTCAATCAGGATTTTCTGGGGCAATGCGGGTCAGTCCCACTCAAATTGTGGCAACCCTGGCTGCTTGAGATGCAATACACTTGTCCCAGCACTTTCTCCCATTCTAGGAAACATTTTCTGTTTTCATCTTTTGTTACCACATCTAGAACCTATTGCACTTTTTTCTTCCACAGTAGCAAATCTTCTTCCCATTCAAATCAATTTTAATATTGGGAATAAAAAGAAATCACAGGGAAACAACAACCACATTGTTCTTAGTAAAAAACTCTTCAACTAACAATGCAGTGCATGCAGATACATTGTCATGACAGAAAATCTAATTTTGGGTAAGATAATTCTCTGGACATTTTGTCCTGGTGGTTTCCCGTAGACACCTTAGCAGGTCAGTATAATGTCACTGACTAACAGACTGTCCATGTGTGAACAAAATCTTTATGAACATGTTCATCAAAGTTGAAAAAGGTGATCATCTTTGCGTCTTGAAAATCCACCTTGCTGGGTTGGAGAAAAAAAAAATCACCCAAGTCATGGGCATGATTGTAGAATAAATGGTAGAAATACAAACTTGATCAACTCAGCATGATGACTCTTGGCAGAATGACTAACCTGACTTTAAACATAAAATACCTAGCAACATATTTGAGATCTACACCCTACTCCCATACTATCGAAGATTTCCAGGAATTTTTCAGTCCCCTCTTGAATTTTAAAGCAGATTTTAGAAGATTAAACAGGATTAAAATACTTTATATTTATTGTAAATGTCAATTAACCTTTTAGATTTCCATGTGCAGAGTAACCGCCAACCCAATTCCCAAAAAGAGCTAACATTAATCCAGTTACTACTGTTACGAAGAATGTGAAAATAGTGCTGCATTAACAAAGGACAGTTTTAAGGAGAAACAGATATGTACAGAACCTCACATTAGAAAGTGCCCTGTTTGTCTGCTCTCTCCATAACAATGACAATAACAATGATTCCAGAAGAAGATGAAAAATAATGTCATATTTGACTGCACCTGTAACTATTAACACATTTTAGGCATGTATCATCGTAGGATCTGTTTATGATGTTGCTTGATCATTTATTGGTGAATTTAAAAAGTATTTTTTCACCTGTTTAGTTTCTTTGTTTATGCAACACAGCTGTATGCATCATGTGACAACAATTGTCGCATCGATTACTTCACGGGATGTGACACTATAAATATGGCAGTGATCACATTTCAGTATTTCCCTTGGTGGATAAAATTTCTTGAACCTGAAATCTAATATAGTTAGTTGCTTTACTAAGTAGGCCCTAACATCAGGTGTCATTTATGGGTTTTGATCTGCTTTGTGACTTTAATGTCTGATTGTTTTTTTGGTTGCTTTTTTGTTTACCTTCTTTTGCTTTGTTCTGGTTTTCCCATCTGACAGACTCCAATGGAAAAGAAAGAAAGAAACTCATTTTTTTAATTTAATACAGTGGATTCAGAAAGTATTCAGATCCTTTCACTTTCTGCACACCTTATTGTGTTGTAAATTTCATTAAAAATGGATAAACTTACCATTTTTGTGCATCAGTCTACACACAATAACCCATAATGACAAAGTGAAAACATGTTGTCCCCAAAATTTTAACATTTGTTTTTAATTTCAAAAAGTGAAATATCTCATTCATGTAAGTATTCATTCTAACCCAGCCACAGGGGATGCACAAATCAGTGTGTTTCTTAGTGCCGGTCCCAAACCTGGATAAATGGGGAGGGTTACGTTAGGAAGGGCATCCGGTGTAAAATTTTGCCAAATCAGTATGCGGACAAAGATGATCTGCTGTGCAACCCCTAACGGGAGCAGCCGAAAGAAGAAGATGTAAGCATTCAAACTGTTTGCTGTAGCACTCCAAATTGTGGTTAGGTGCATCTTGTTGGCTTTAATTCTCATTGAGATGTGTATAGAAGTTGATTGGAGTCCATCTGTGGCAAATTGAATTGATTGGACATAATTTAGAAAGGCACAGACCAGTGTATAGGAGGTCCCACGATTCATACTGCAAATCAGTAGACCTCCATAATAAAATTTTGTTGAGGCATAGATCAAGGTTAAGGTATATAGCCATTTGTAAAGCTTTGAGTATTCCCGGGGGCACTGTGGCCTCAATAATTGTGAAATGGAAGATGATTGGAACCACCAGGGCACATGTATACAGTTGGCCATGGCAGTAGAATTCCTCTACTGAAGTGGGAGAACCTGTCAGAAGGACAACCACCTCAGCGGCATTCCATCAAACAGATTGTTTTATGATAGTGTGGCTAGATGGAAACCAATCTTAAGTAAAAGGCATATATATGACAGTTTAAAGGACTCTGAGTGCATGAGTAAAAAGAATAAATGATTTTAATGAGACAAAAATTGAACTGTTGGGACAGAACTCCAAGCATTATGTCTTGAAAAGATGAGGCACTGCTCATTATCTTCCATAATACCATTCAGATGGTAAAGCATGGTGGTGGCAGTATCATGCAATGAGGGTGCTTCTCAGTGGCAAGGATGGGAGACTGGTCAGAACTGAGGTGTGATAAGACTGGTCAGAAATGAGATATGATGCATTTTTAGATGAGTAAATAAAAACAGTGAGGTTTGGGCTGTATGTGTGTGTGTGCTCAGGCGGCCCAGGATGTTTAATGGAGTGATTGAGGCTAATCTTGCTAGCTCGTGAGTGCATGATTGGTTCCAGTTGCCTCATTTAGTTTCTGCGGGTCATAATTAAGACACTGCAACCATGGATAAGTAATAAAGTAGCATGAACAGGATAGGGAAGATAAGAGAACAAAACAGTGAAAGGAAAGGAGAGGAGAAAGAATGCAGAATCCAGAAATTCAAGCCAATGCAGTGATGGCAGGCACATAGCATCCACCACTAAATAATAGAAGGAGTGGGGGAAAAAAGAGGAGTCCTTTTAGGGATTCCCTAGGCCTCAGGAGGATTTGAGGGAGACTGCACGGTCTGGCCCGAACCATTATGGCAGACATTGATGGATGCAGTTGTGGCGAGTTCTGGAGTAGGTGGCCATGATTGCTGGTGTTTCCAACGGCTGCAAAACCTGAGCAGGGTTTTGGTTTATATTCAAGGATTTATTTATTCATTTAACTTTCACAGAAGAACACCTCTTTTATGGCTTATTTGATGGAGCACTGCACAGTTAACTGTGTGTGTCCTCATTTGCCCAACTCATCCTCAGCTATGACTATCGACGTTTCCGGGTTCAAGTTGACAACTTGGGGCCAACCTGGACTTGCAGATGGATGGATGAATGCAGCCAAATACAGAACATGCGTGTGTATATGGTGGGTGTGTTCACTCTGTGATGGGATGGCATCCTGTCCAGATATTGTTCTTACTTTGCAGTCTAGGGTTGCTGGGATAGGCTCCAGATGCCCTGTGACCCTGTTCTAAATAAACATATTTGGAATATGCATAAACATAGCATTGTTTTTTTACAATACGTTAGTCTCCCACTTTTCTCTTTTTAGTAATATTCATGTGAGAAAAATGCTTGAAAGGATACAAAAATATTTACTTTTTATTACATGGACATTGTTATTTGTCTCTTTATGACTCTGTTGTCACTGTCATGATAATCTTCTTCTTGGTCCCAGTATGGTGCAGATTTTCTAATTTGGCTTCCTCAAATTAAAAAACTTACAAACTTCTGTTTTAGAGGTTTATAGCACATGCGTAATGCTGTTAACCTCTTTTGTTTAGATGTTTAAAGCATAAGTGAAAGAAGCGCCCAAATGATTTATGATTTCTTGTAATTAGGGCTAAATCATAATAATACAGGAACAACACATTTGATACTTCAGGTTTTACTAGAGTACATTCTTGCTCGTTTATTTGTAATTTTAATTAAGTTAAATATTTGAGTACTTCCTCCACCACTGGGAGGAATGCAGAACTTAAGACTGAACTTAAGACTTAAGACTGCTTAATTATTTATGCACTTCTACTTTGGTGTGTTCCAAATTTCCTATTTTAACAAACAGGTAAGGGATATCAATATGGGGTCAAATTTTGTCTAACAGGAGGTCCTACTTCAAAATGTCCTCAATGAAGTGTTTTTGGACAGCTATGTTTGCCAAGATCCAATACTTTATATTATTGCTTTCAAAAATGTCAAAAACATCTATTGAGACATATATTAAGTATAAGTAATTCATCTTTTCAGTTTTCAAGTGGAGAAAAATGGAAAAATTGTGTTTTTCTTTTTACCTGCCCTTGAGGTATACAGAGATAACCAACACAAATAATTTGTAACTGCACTTTCTATTCATATGGATTTAAATCAGTTTGCACCAGTTATAAAATGTCACAACAGTAAATTACATGATTTTGCATCTAATAGAATGCCTTTGAACCAAAGGAGGAAATTAAAAAGTAATTTACCTGAATGAATAGTAGCTCGGTAATAAACAGAACAACATTAATGTGTAAAATGATTAGGAATCCAATTACAGTATGCATGACTCTGCATAATTCTGTTACACTATTTTGATATCATTAAATTTTCCTTTCCTTTTTTTGAATAACTCTTAAAGTCTAAAAATGTTCCTTTTTGCATATGGTGAGAGCTTGTATTGGGTATTGTAATGCATGCAGTATCTACCCTGCCCACTATGAAATGGTTTCATTTCAGCTACTACTAGTAATAGCGGCACAAAACTCATAAACCCTTGCCTCCATCTAAGACCCCATGCATCCTAGCAACAATCTGTTTGTGCCCCCTTGACTGTTTTATTATTGATAACAACTTTCTGCCTTTGTTAAAATCTTGTACAGTATATGCAATACAATTGTTATCTCAGCCCATACTCTTCTTATTATGGAACTTAAATGTTACACTCTACAAATACAATTAACAAAATTAAACCCATTAACATTAGTAGATTAAGACTTTATTAAATTAATTTCTGCACAAAGTTATATTTTCACAGCGACCTATGCATCTCCAGAGATATTTGCAGAAACACTTTGGAAAACACCGGGGACAAGACATTACTTATCAGAACTAATTACTGACATTTCCAAGACTTACCAGAATATTGAAATTTGCCTAACAATATGTATTACCAACAAATGGTTGTCATCACAAAGATAATTTAATCTTCTAACCACAAGAGAAACAAAGTAACTAATCCATAAATCATATCACTCTTAATATTAACAGAAAAAAAAAACTAATAAGATTTAAGCTCAAGAAAGATTCTTATTTGAGTTGGAACTAAAGTTAATGAATATTAAGAATTAACCAACATATTTAAGGAATATTAGAAGCCTTTATACACATCAGAGTGCACTGGAGAAGAAACTAATGGTAACCAATTCTTTTGTAAAATAGAATAGTCGCAGATTAACATACTGCTTGTAGAAGTACTGGATAAACCACTGAGGCCAGTTGAAATCCAAGATGATACTGAATTTTTACAAAGTGGCAAAGCCACAGGCTCAGATGGCTACCTAGCTGAATTTTATAAAATGCATTCTATTGCATCAGCTTTGCTAATGCTAGTTATATTTCAGAAAATTGTAGAAGATAATAAGTTACCCAGAATTCTGGTATCAGTCACTGTTTTTCCAAGCAAAATTAAGAGCTTCTTGTTGAGTGTTCATCCTACAGATCCACCTTGCTATGCAATAATTCTTAAGATCTTCAAATGTTAAGACCATGACAAAGACTTTAGCTTGTTTAGAATAGAGAAAGCGCTATTACATCACATTTACATTTGTAAACCTTCGACTTTTGCTTAATGCAGTATATATCTCTTTACACCATCATGTGGTCCTGTTATTTACTAATGTAGAAAAAACATTTGATAGAGTGGAATGCAGATATCTTTTTACATCACTTTGCAAATTTTGGTTTGGATCCAATATTTATGATTGCATAAAATTCTTATATTCTAGCTTCCAAACCTCTGTTCATGAGAAACACATACTGGAAATTATATTTCATATTTCAATGCAGAATCAAACTAGGCTGCCCACTATCTCCAATGCTTTTTGCAATTTCTAATGCACTTCTGACTATCTGTCTTTGGCAACAATCAGAGATAAATGAAATCAAATGGGAAGGATTAGAACAAAATATTTCACTGTACATCTATGAAATGGCTATTTTCATCATAGTTGCAAACTGCCAACAATAATAAATTTAAAGGACAAATTTTCTGGGCTTACTATTAACTTGAAATCAAACACAACAGAAGAAATTAGAAGGTAATGGAACAACACCTGCTTGGTTAGATTTGAAAAGGAAATCTTGCTCAAACTTCTCTCTCTATGTCTTGCTTTGCATTTCATTTATCAGTAACCCTTATCAATTTACTCACAATCCAGTTGTACATCACTCATTTAAAATATGGAACCAATACAGGAAATAGTTTAAAGGCAGACATTATTTTCTCTGCTGCTTCAGAATTTGCCAAGGATGTTGGGCCACTCCCTCTGTTGGTTTTTCCCCCAAGACGTTATTACAAATAAATATACTCTTGTTGTAAATTGGCATCTAAAACATGGTAAAAGGGTGCTATGCCTTCTAAAAATACCAAAAAGTAGGCCAGGACCTTCATAGGTCTACCCAGATATGTCCTTTCCCCAGGAGACCAGCCCCCAGCAACTAGATGCAGGCTTTGGCCTAGGCAGGCCTATCTTTAAGAAAAAAAAAGAGTTTATCAACCAAAAATAGCTAGAAGGAAAAAAGGAAATAAAAAGAATTAGACTAATTCAAAATCCAGAACCAATAATAAATAAAGTGCCATGGGAGCAGACTCTATTCCAAAAGGCTTAGACAGGTTGGTCACAGTCAGATGCCTATGATGGCCCCGAAGGGCAAGTGACAAAAAATTTAAAGGTGTGAAGCGAACAATTAAATAAGGAGACACGCACACCTAAGGTGACGCACACATTCAAACGAGGTGATGTGCAGAATTAAATGCAGTGCTGAACAATTAAAAAACGTGACGCACACAATTAAAGAAAGTGACGGCACATTCAAAAGAGGTGAAACGCAAAATTCAATGTGGTGCCATGCAAAATTATAGATGACGTGCTTACAATCAGAGGAGTGAAGACAAGTAAAAATGTACAGAAAGGGTAGGTACCTCGGCGAACAAAAGGAAAACACTGATTGGTGGAAAGGTTTGCCTGTCAGTCTACAGGGGAAGTTTCTGGTTAAGTTGTGTATTGAGTGTGGGAAAGTTAATTCTTTTTTCTGTTACATTGTTGGCGATCACAGTTCCCGATGTATGTACATGATGGTGTACATTAACAGGCGGACATCCATTTCTTTTTTTTTTCCCATGCAAGAGTTATATAAAAAAAAATGAATCCCAAAGTAAACTGGAGGTGCTCCCCATTCTTTTTTTTTGCCTGCAGTGAGGTGCTTGATAGTTTATTCCAGTTTGTTAAGATTCTACATACCATTTTATTGTAATAGTAATCGCTAAAGGAATTATTTTTAATCTAACGGGTGCTCCGTGGTCATTTTATGTTCAATTGGGTGATGTATCATTGGAGAAGTATTTAAGCAAAAGAGACAAAAAATAAACGCTTGTGCGTCTCACACCTTTAAATTTTTTGTCTCTTGCCCTTTGGGGCCACCGTAGATTTCAGTGCAAAATAAGAATTGGAAACTACTAAGGGACATCAATCCCAGATTTGGAGGCGTCTTCTTTTAGGACCTTAAGTAGCTATACACAGGGACTGTGTAGTAATTCTGAGCTTCAAAATAACTTCCAACAATATAAGTAGTTATTAGTGGGGGACTCAGTTATTAGGGGGATTAACACTTGTAGCAGTAGCGCGCGCTATAGCTCCCTTGAACCCTCAGGTACCACCCCAAACACCAGGTAAAAGTCCAATACTTCTTTTTATTATAATAATTATGTGCACCAAGCACCCTCCACTCCACACTACTCATAAATAACTCAATAATAAATCAATAATCAATCCGCCAACTCCTAGACGCGTTGCCCTCCTACCACCCAGCCCACAGTCCTTTTATATCCCCTGACCAGGAGGTGTTCCTGCCCCACAGTCCACAAGTCCTTATCACTTCCGGGTCAGGGTAAAAGTCTTTATCTTCAACCTGGAAGTACGTAATTTCTCCTGTCCACTTGACCAGGACGTACTTCCAGGTTATAGGGCACATAAGAGTCCACGAGCCTCCCTACAGCAACTCCCTGTGGTCCCCAAGGTATCCAGCAGGGCTGTGTAAAAAAACTACAAAGTCCATGAGACCCTGCTGGAATTCGGGGCACGTCCATGCTGTCGGGAGAGCTCCTCCTGGCGGCCTGGGGATGAGGGCCGGGAACTCTCGCCAGACATCCATCACACACTGTAACATCTAATATTGATAAAGTTAATTTTTAGCAGATGTAGGAAAACTAAAAAGACATACAGTAAACAGGCATGAGACAGTTGTAGAGCTATGCAGCAAGTCTGAAAGACTCTCACGCATAATTTGGGTCAAGTTCATTTTGAAATTTAGAAGCAGTATGAAAATAAATCTAACTTACATAATAAATAAATACATTACATACATATATGACAACTAATTCCAGTGCAAATTGTATAACCTATGAACACAAGGGAGCAATGTTTAAAAGAATCAGCAAAAATGAAGTTAGAGAAAAATATTGCAGAAATAAGGAAAGATGACCCAAAGAGAATCTGCCATATTTTAGTAGTAAAAGAACAGTTAAGGTATTGGGGAAATGTATTTACGTATAGGTTGTGGCCGGGTTCAGTAATGGATGGTCGAAGATCAAATAAAAACTTGGGACACCAACCAAGTCATCTTGTTTAATTAAAGCAGTACAACAAAAAATACACCTTTTGGCATCACTTGGGCAAAACAACAAAAGTATTCGTCTGTTAGAGAGAAGGTCAATTACTAGACCTCTGTCCAGCGAGTCCCTCTTAGCGCAAAAGACCCCTTCTTCAGGAGTGCCAGGATTCTTATATCGCATAAACCGGAAGGGACTTTGTTAAATGCTCTCACTGGTCAGTTTCTCAGTGCTACAAGGAGAGAAGGAAAAGATGTTAGTGACAATGCCCTCTTTTGCCCTGGTGGGTAATCACATATCTCGATCGAGTCTGTGAGGAGATCCTCCACATGCATGCTGACAAAGTAAATAGGTGAACTAAAATATACAAATGATGGAATAGCAGACACTCTAAATTCACTTTGTTGTCAACAACATCCAAAGCACCTCCATGAAGTTTTGATAAACTTTATTGTCATTGTACAGGTACAATGATGATCAGTATGTACATATACATGATATGAATAAATATAGATACATGAAATATTTTTATGCACAAAATAGATATATATAAGCAGACGAAAATTTACATAGAGTACAGTGAGAAGTTATTGATATTTAGAAAGGTCAGCTATTGAGTAGAAAGGGTTGAAATTTCAAAATAGTGATGTTATAAAAGAAGCTGTTCCTGAGCCTGCTGGTGTGGGACCAAAGCCCTGTGTAGTGCCTCCCTGATAAGAGGAGGGTAAACAGTCCATGGGTCAAGTGAGAAGTATGCTTGATTATGTTGCTAGCCCTTCACAGACACCGTGTATACTGCAGGTCACCGATAGTTTGCAGTGGAGTTCCTGTCAGTTACGGAACAGTTGCCATACCAGTTAGTCAATATGCTCTCGACAGTGCAGCGATAAAAGTTTAATAGAATCTGAGGAGATATGCAGGTGTTCTTTAGCCTTCACAGAAAGTAAAGTTGCTGTTGCTCTATTTTAACCTGACTGGAAGTGTTTATTGTCCAAGAAATGTCCTCAGAGATAGGATGCTCGGGGATTTGAAGCTGGAAATACACTCCACTTCAGCTCCATTTATAAATAGACAGATAGATAGCTATAGATACTTTATTAATCCCAAGGGGAAATTCACATATAAAAAATGCAGTGTAAGTTAAAAAATGCAAGGTGGAGAGTGTGAGGCAGGTATAACAGTCTATAATCTTGTATAATGTTAATGTTTACCCCCATGGGTGCAATTGAAGAGTCGCATAATATGGGGGAGGAACGATCTCCTCAGTCTGTCAGTGGAGCAGGACAGTGACAGCAGTCTGTCGCTGAAGCTGCTCCTCCGTCTGGAGATGATACTGTTCAGTGGATGCAGTGAATTCTCCATGATTGACAGGAGCCTGCTCAGCACTTGTCGCTCTGCCACTAATGTCAAACTGTCCAGCTCCATGCCTACAAAAGAGCCTGCCTTCCTCACCAGTTTCTCCAGGCGTGAGGCGTCCTTCTTCTTAACACTGCCTCCCCAGCACACCACCGCGTAGAAGAGGGCGCTCGCCAAAACCGTCTGATAGAACATCTGCAGCATCTTATTGCAGATGTTGAAGGACGCCAGTCTTCTAAGGAAGTATAGTCGGCTCTGTCTTCTTTTGCACAGAGCATCAGTATTGGCAGTCCAGTCCAATTTATCATCCAGCTGCACTCCCAGGTATTTATAGGTCTGCACCCTCTGTACACAGTCGCCTCTGATAATCACGGGGTCCATGAGGGGCCTGGTCCTCCTAAAATCCACCACCAACTCCTTGGTTTTGCTGGTGTTCAGTTGTAGGTGGTTTGAGTCGCACCATTTAACAAAGTCCTTGATTAGGTTCCTATACTCCTCCTCCTGCCCACTCCTGATGCAGCCCACGATAGCAGTGTTGTCAGTGAACTTTTGCACGTGGAAGGACTCTGGGTTGTATTGGAAGTCAGATATATATAGGCTGAACAGGACCGGAGAAAGTATAGTCCAGTGTCCAATTACGAAGAGTGGTGTTGATGCTGAGGTTGCTGAATTTTTTAATAGCTTGAAGGAGTTGATGGTGTTAAATGCAGAGCTAAAATCAACAAATAACATCCTGATTTAGGAGTTGTTGTTATCCAGGTGTGTCAGGACAGAGTGAAGATGCAAGAATATGACATCCTCCATTGACCTATTGGGACAATAGACAGACTGGTAGGGATCTAGTGTGTGAGGCAGACTGGATCTGAGGTTGGCCAGAACCAGTCTCTCAAAACGCTTGGTGATGATGGGGGGAGTGCAATATGGTAGCAGTCATTCAGGCTCCCTGGAGAGGATAGTTTAGGCACCTGTACAATCGTTGTGGAGTTAAGGCATGCAGGGATGACAGCCTGGGCCAAAGACATATTGAAATTGTTACTGAAGACCTCAGCAAGTCTTAAGCACACACCCGGGTAAACCATCAGGACCAGCAGCCCTGCATGCATTCGCTTTGCTTAGTGCAGATTGTACAGTGGAGGTAGTGAGGCTGAGGGGCTGGTCATCTTGGGGAGGGTCAGGTTTGGTTGCAAGTGTTTTATTGTCCCTAATTATAATGAGCATAAAAGTTGTTTAGCTCATCAGGGAGGGAGACATTACTTGTTGTTGAGGTTGTACCTTTCTGTGTTTTGTAATGGCCTGGATGCCTTACCATATATATCTGGGGTCGGAGTTTTTGAAATGATCCTTAGTTTGTTGCCTGTATTTCTGTTTGGCTCTCCTGATGCCCTTTTTCAGTTGGCCCTGAATGCATGCTTTCAACAGGAGTCTTACAAATATATTCATCCTAGGCTTCCGGCTAGTGAAGGTCTTAATTGTTATTTAATTAATGCTAGTATTGATGTAATCTAGGACAGAAGAGGTGTACCTTTCAATGTCCACTTCCGAGTCCCAAGTGACATTAGTGGCAAACTATCTTCAGACTGTGTACTGAACATTCTGCTATAAAGCATAGTCTTCTTCTTCAGGCCAGATTTTCACCATACTCAGCAAAAGTCTTATGCCTCTGATGAGTTGTATGTATTTGGGGAGGAGGAGTAGGGAAAAGTGATCTGATTGTCCAAGGTAGGGGAGCGGAAAGGTCTTCTAAGCTTCAGTAATGTTTATATGCACATGTTCGAAGATTCTATCCTCTTGGGTGGGGCAGGAGACATTTTGATGAAACTTGGGGAGTACAGTTCTAAAGTTGCAATGATTGAAATCACCTGTTATAATGGAAGCCCCATCTGGATGTGCCATTTGTTGTTTGCTAAGAGCAGCATGCAGTTCTGTCATTACAAGCTGAGTGATGGCATCTGGTGGTACATACACAGCCATTATAATAATAGACATGAATTTCAGGGGTAAGTAAAAAGGTCTACATTTAATCACCAGATATACCAGATCAGCAGAGCAATGGCTTTCCGTTACAATGGTGAACACACAGCAAGCATTGATCACATAAATGCACAGAACTCCACCTTTGGTCTTACCGCTGTTTTCGGTTGTTTTGTTGGCCTTGAAAATGATGTGCCCCTTTAGCTCAATAGCATTTTTTGTGATACAGACATTTAACCATGTTTCTATGAAAATCATGAAGTTGCAGATCATAATACGTGTGTGTGAGGTTATCCGGAGTTGTAGTGCGTCTAGTTTGTTCACCAGAAACCAAACATTGGCAAGAAAAATGCTTGGCAGAGGTAGATGATGGGGGTTGAGCTGAAGCCTGGCCTGAATTCCTCCATGCTTCCCTTTCCTTTTTTACAATCTCGCCACCACTGCTGGGCTCTTCCTGTCTGTGGAGCTAATTCACTAGAACACGGTGTTCTGGCTATCTCCGCAGTAGTTGAACATTGTCCAGTGCGGCATTTTTACAAAAGGTGTCAATGTTCAATAGTTCTACTTGGCTATACGATGTATTTGCACAACTGCATCAGGGAAAAATAAATGAAAAAATTAACCATATTACTACTAATTTACAAAAACTGGGGAGACACAGGATCTTGCGATGCACACGTTCTTCCGTGACTTTCATTTGAACTTACTGCACTGAAATCAAATATAATAGGGCACACTGCATCAGTACGTTTTATTTCCTGTGCCAATAAAATATTTAAAAAATAATAATGTGTTGAAGGCTGAGAATAACAATGAGACTATTTAACAGCCTACATAATGAAAACAGGTGCCACTGTGCTAAATGTATTGTAGCCTGGTGTACAAGTTACTTCTAGAAACAATAATCTTGCCAACTGGAATTCTGAGCTTCCACTGTATAAAGGAGCAATACATTTCATATTAAATTTTTGGCTGTCACAATAGGCATTTTGGAATAATTAAACTTTTATGTAGTAGCAGTATACATCCAATCCAATTTACTACTTAAGATTTTATGTATAGTGGCTGCATAAAATAAGAACAGAAACAATAATTTATTTGACCCAACCAATAAACAAAATTAATCCTTAAGAAATTAAAATAGATCAAAGTGACTGGATTATTAAACGATAATAGATATTCTTCCATTATTTGAAATTTGTTTCTTTAAAATACCTTTGTAATTTTTGCCTAAATTCATATTTAATGAGTATAAATTCTCTCAGTAACACATCTGGTAAAGAACCAGTGCAGATTATCAAAAGTATAAGCCATCACCAACACAAACATCATTACTGCTTACCACTTCCTTTGTGTTCCCTGGTTGGAGTAGAATGCTGTGATAATGTGATTAGACAAAGAGCATTTCTAATTTTACACCTTGACCCAGAATGATGTCTGGCCTTGACTCCTACACCTCCTGACATGACATGTTATGCATAATTGTATCTAACTGTGGTTAATATTTAGTATATCACTGAATGTCATTTGTAATTTGAAACCAATGTACTTGCTTGTCTAATCACTGTGTAGGAAGTTTGCAGTTTCTTCCATATCTGCTGGAAAATTTTCAGTGTGCCAGTTTTTCCTGCCTCACATAGATGTTTGTATTAGGATTACTGTTATCTCTAAATTGGCATGTGAGTATGTGTGGGTGTGCGTTCATGCATGATTAGAAAAAGCAGTTATGATGGTTATATCCTAGGTCATTGTGAACATGATTAATGTTTTTCAGCATAAAGGTACGACACATAATGATAACTGACAATACATACATTACATTCAAAGTTGTGATTAGCTATAAAAAGAAATGGTCGTATTAGGGAAAAAGCTCAATGCCTGAATTCCCTGTATTCACATGTAAGTGCCTGTCCTATAACAGCTTCAATCACAGCTTAACAGTGGTCAAAATTAGCAAGTGTCACTTTCAACTATGAAGAGAAGACAGGTCAAATGGAAATAATAAAAGCAATTGCTTATATTTGCAAAATAGGAATAAGGCTTACATTGTCCAGAAGCACTTGCCAATCTCATTGTACTCTGAAATTAAAACATAGAACAAATAAACAATTGGAGATATGGAAAATGCATGGCTATTTCGAAGTTCTTGTCTAATGTACCAGCTGCGGACTGATTCTGTTATAGCTTTAGATCTGGATAGACTTTCTTCAAGTTTACTCACTGACTCCTAGGCTTTCATTGCAATTTCCCTAAAGAAAAGACCTATACTTTGAAGAGTTCCTAGCTGTACTACCTGTCTAAGCATGGTGAAAATCTATTAAGTAGATTTCTGTCTGTCCAACAAATAATCTCTGTTGGCCGTTTTCAGCATTAATTTTTGCAGTACACCTTCTATTGGAATGTATCATGCAATGCATGTAGTAATAGAGTGCATTGTGTTTATTTTTTCCATCAGATGGTGCATCACAAACATTAGTACTGCTTTTACAAATCCCACACCAAATGTCATATAACAGAGACATAGCAACCAGACGAACACACAGATGCACAGTTTCACAGACACATGAAGAGAACCTTGTCCTTCTTTGCATTTTAAAAGGAGCCAGCAGCCACTACTCAGGAAGCCAGTGTCAGGAAGAGGGAGACGAAGCTTGCCGGGAGGAGTGGAGGGGAAAAGAGAATGAGAAAGAGAAGGAGAAGGAAAAAGGATTTGTGTATTGTGTGCTTGTGCTGTTTGGACTGTGTTGTGCCTTTGGGTAACGTAGAAGGCGGTTCCCACAAGGAAGAAGAAAATAAAAACTCACGTGTACTTTGGCCTTGGGCCTCTTGCATCTGTCTGTGTCAGGGTATATAATATATATATATAATACACACAGAATACCTTTTTGTCTGTTTGCCTTTTGTTGGTATTGTATTATTGTCAACTGTTCTGAGCAGACAAGGAACAAGTAATTTCATTGTGCTATGAACAAATAACATTGAATTTCAATAAATAATATCTCAGGTCTGGCAGCATTAATAGCTGCTTTGTTTCAATTTTTAAAGATATCAACAAAGAATACATAACTAGCTGAGGACAAAATACCTTTAGATTCTCATGCAGGTATAAAAACAGCTTACTGACAATAAATCAGATTCATGAGACTCTGATGTTTTTCCTCTATGATTTGTTTCCCATTCTCTGAATATGCTGTTTGCAAGGATAGGGTCACAAAAATAGGATTAAATACTGCATTTTACAGGACTGCACCTGAGAATTAATTCTCCTGCTTAGGATCTCTTGTCAACCTGAATTACACTGATAGTGTGATGAGATTCCTTATAGCAAACATGGGGTGCTGTAGTGTATCTTAGTGTATCATAGCAGTTTATGCAATAAGTAAGAACAAACCATAGACAGGGCATTAGTTTAAAAACTTTATTACATTAATTGTTTTGCTTTTACATAATATTTGTTGCAGATCCTGACTTTAATAGTCAGTGAGTTCAGAATTGGGATTGACTCTCTAGGGACATTTCAGTGCCTAAGTAGGGAATGATGAAGATGCATGTAGAAATGTGTTTGGGAGGAAACATTTGCCTCTTATAAATATTAGAGATGGATTATGGAATTAGACTCTGTAATTCTGGATTGTTGATAAATAATACTAAGTCAGAACACAAGATCTGCAATTAAGGACAATTAGTAATAAAATTTTTGGGGCATAACAATTTGCTTGACATATAATCTCAATGTACTCTGTACCTCTAGCTGTATAATGATACATGCTGAATCATGGTGGTGGGCCAGGACAATCAAACAGAGTTTCTGCTGGAAATATAAACATGTACAACCCCAAATTAGAAAAAGTTGGGATGGTATGGTAAATGCAGTGATTCTTAAAATGGCTTTGACTTCACTTTCATTGCAGACAATTTCATGTTTTGTATGGTCAACTTCATTTCATCCATTCCTGCATGGTCCTTGAAGGACAGCTGGTCATCGATCATCTCAAAAAAGGTTGCGCACTGACTTGGAGAATACAAGCGATAATGGGGCAAGATGAGCAGAGATAGGGTGCTGAATAGATGGACATTCTGGGATAACAAGAAGATTTAGCTTTGCCAGATTGAGTTGGAGATAGTGTTCCTTCATTCAGGATGCAATATCAGTGAGACATATAGAGATTCTGGCTAATATCGTGCAGTCCTCTAGCTGCTCATCATTAAGCATACCGTTGATATGAAGAACCAATGGAACATGATGAAAGGGCCTATTGAGGAGGTGTATGGAGAGAAGAGGAGAAGGCCCAGCACGAACGTGGTGGGTGACTGTGTCGAAGGTGGAGGAGTGACTTAACAGGATGAAGACCAATGACATGTTTACAATGGTCACTGAGTCATCTCAGTGGAATAGCCCCTCTTGAAGATTGATTAGAATTAAAGAGTCTGGTTAGACTTGGTTAGAGAAAGCATGCTCCAGTGTTTTGGATAGAAAGGAGAGGAGAGAGACTGGTTTGTAATTAGCAACTTGAGATGGATCATGTGTGGGCTAATTGAGAAGAGGAGTTATTAGGACCTGTTTCAACAATGTAGAGGAGTGGCCTAGCAATGGTAAGTAGAGCCATCTCAGTGGAATAGCCCCACTTGAAGTTTGATTAGAATCAAGCAGTCTGGTTAGACTTGGTTAGAAAAAACACGCTCCAGTGTTTTGGATAGAAAGGAGAAGAGAGAGACTGGTTTGTAATTACCTACTTGAGATGGATCAAGATCAAGTGTGGGCTTATTAAGAAGGGGAGTTATTAGGACCTGTTTCAACAATGTATGAAAAGGGCCTGTGCTGTGTGAAGTGTTGATAACATGTGTACTTACAGATATGAGTAAGGGAGAGATGTGAGGGGGTGGGGTCAAGTGGAAAGGTAGTAGGGCGTTTAAAAAGAAGGTTGGAAATGTCAGTGGTGGGCAGAGTAGAAAAAGAGGTTAATGTTGTGTTCAAGAGGGTACAGACTGGCAGATGATGATGTGAAGCAACTGCTTATGACAGCCACATTTTATTGAAGAAAGGTTTCCAAGTTATCAACGTTAAGAGGTTTGAGAGTGGAGGTGGTGGAGGGTTGTGGAGAGATATAAAACCAGAGAACAAGCTCTAAGTATCATAAGTGCTCCTAATCCTGTTTTGAAGAAAACTTACCTTAGTGGGCCAGTAAAAGAAGAAAAGGGAGATAAAGCAGAATGATATTCATCTAATTCAGCCTGGGCATATGACTCCATTTCTTTTCAGTTGTCCTAAGCTGTACCTGTAGACTATATAGAGCTTCAGAAAGCCATGGCAGGAGTGTTTTTCATGTGCAGGCCTAGAGGAGGGAGTCCAGCCAACATCAAGTCAAGAGGACAGAGTTGAGCATAGGGTGTTAGTGGTAGCATTGGTGTTAAGAGAGGAGAAGCGATCAGGAGGAGGGAGAGCAGGGGAGACTAGGGAAGATAAGCAGGTGGGAGAAAGAGAGTGGAGGTGATAATGGAAGGACACATTGGGAGGAATGGCAGTGGGAGAAGGAAGGATCTGAGAGAATTGAATGAAAAAGTGGTCTGTTGTGTGTAGTGGCGTTACAATTGTGTTTGTGGCTATGCAGGTGCGTAAGAGAAAAAGATTGAGAAGTTTACCAGCTTTGTGAATTGCACACTTGAAATTTTGTGAAATCCTATAAATTTGCCTTGGGTCTCTGCCAAGAGTGCCTTTAATGTGATCAATATTTTTGTGCTTTATGTGATCAATTATCAACCCTTACATAATCTGTTATTTTGCTTTTTTATATGTGTAATTAATTTAGAAAACTTTGCAGAGATCTGTTTTCACTTTGTCATTAAAGAGTCTTCTTCTGTTGATCAACGACGACAGCCAAATTAAATTAAATGATGTGTAACAATAAAATGTAAATACTTTCTATAATATATATACGTATTTATTAAAAGATTTCATTTTAGTTCAAGATGTATACTCGATTAAGTTATATATGCAGATGTTTATATGCTTACTTTTTTCTAATTTTGTTTTATTTATGTTTACCAGATTAGGCTGCAGCTCTAATACAAATCTCCTCAGTTTCACTTGAATGGTTTCATTTAAAGTTGAGAATACAAAAACATTAGGTCGATTTTATATTCTGCTTTGTGTATTTCAATTGAGGGGTTCCTTTTATTTACCAGACACAAGGGATTTGTGAAACATGATAAAGTGACAGATGCAGTGGAACATACTGTTTACACAAGCAGTTACAGCAGCTGAGAACATTTAGCTAATTCATTTTAATCTTTGTGATTTATGCAATACTTTTTCCCTGTATTCATTTCCTCCTCTTCAATTCAGATAGGTAATGTATCATTTATTTAGTATAAATAGATTTAAAAGGCAGAATATGACAATTGCGACTTTGATGGATTTTACATAAATGTAAGAGAAGTTACAGGATACAACCAACAAATGACATTAACTATTAAAGATGTTGACATAAAATGCAATAGAACAATACTGTACACATTTTTAAGGATTATTTCAAAAACATTCCATTCCATCAAAATGTAATTTCAGTTGTAAAGGAAAACATTAATACCCAGGTCCTACAATTCCTGGTTTTACCAATAAAGTTTATTGCTTAAACTTTATTTTATGTGCATAAAGTGCACATTTTTTATTTGTGTTACAAAAACAAATGTAAACACTCAAGAAACTGTCTAATTTCCATGAATGGGATATAGGAATGGCCTGCCATGTAAATAATTAGTTTTGCATGTTTCTTAATGTTGCGAGGTGGAGATTTAAAGAAGAGGCTTACTCGAAATCAGCCTATCCCCAACTATTAACTGCTGACTTTGGCCTACACTGGCTATAAAAGTTATAAATTATAGCTAATGATTAATCGCCGTTAACGTGTGTGACTAATGACTTAAATGCAACCACAGAATTGCATTAATTTAATTTGCTCACAATTATTGAAGCAGCACCAAATGAATCTAAATGCACTATTGATTGTTTCCTGTGTTGTTTTTTTGATAATGGTCTCCATCTACACAAACCAGTAGATCCACCACTCGTCCCTTATAATACAGGATCTTCCCGAATTGGAATATAAAATACAGCGTACCGTATTGAATCGGTATTCAACCTGTATTTTCATACACATTATTTCATATATAAACTAGCTCTTCAACATGCAAAGAATAACATAAGAAAAATTACATTCAAGCTAGATATACAATTCAAGTAAATGAGTTTCATTTTCATGTCACGCTAACACTGCAGACAGATAAGCATTGCATGCTGAAAAGTATTCCACGTCAGCATCATCATTGCCATTATGCTGCGTTCACATATTGACTGTTAAAAAAAAAAAAAGTCTCATTGCACAACATAGTGGAGCAACCAGAACAACACATTGCATGAGGTGATGTCTGCTAAAGCAAGTCCACATCATGGAATGTAATAGGCTGTCGAGGTATAGGTCTGAGTGCAAGACAGAATGCGCTGAATCAACATGGTGCAGGTAGTACCCATGTCAAGGCAGCTAAAGAGCAGATGAGACAGAGACTCTCCATTCCTTACATCTCTCTAACACTTTCTCCAAGCCAGACACGGTATGTTGTTTTTATTAATTAATTGTATGTTACCTACTGTAGCCTACATTATAACCTACATTAGGCTACTGTAACAAATAAAACTAGGCAATATTGCTAATTGATCATACTAATATTTCCATCCATCTGATTGGATAGGTTAATATAGTTAAGGTTAAGATAGTCAAACTTATTTTATAATTCATAAATTATACATTTTATGACAATGTGCTATTTAAAAATCTAAATAAATAAGCCTATCAGATATATATATATTTACAAGTTGTTTTCAGTCTCTTCTTTGCTATTTAATAGCCTAATCTATACACATTTTGAATCTAATCAATGACAAATGTATGAGAACAACTATGGCTGTGAAAATGGCAATCATACCAAACTGATTATATTGTGTACAGCATGCTTGTACACCAACCAGTAAACATGCAGACACCAACAATGAAAATATGAAACAAGAATTGATGCTCAGATAAGGTCTTCTTTATGGAGGGATGCACACTTTTACTCCTCTAAATACCATCCACTTGCCTCCTTACTGGAGTTAGTATGTGTAGCTTCCAGTGATTTCTGTAAATGTTGTGGTGTTCTCAACTCTTCTGCACTGATCAGCTTTTTTGCATCTTCGAAATTAGAATCTCATACTCTGTTCTATGAACTGTTTATAAACTTAGCTTTCTAGTATAAGATCCAATAAAATATGTTTCCTTTAATGTCCTTAAAAAAGTCTTCATGTTTAATCTTCTTTTCAGTAATTCCTTTTATTTTCCAAACCTAATTGCCTGACAGGTCATTTCATGTTGTTTAGGATTAAATTGCACAGCTAAGCCACTGATATCTAGCTTGTAGCAGACAAGAGGTCATCCAGGAAAGAAAAATTGTTTTTTAGCACTTGTTTTCTCCAACAACAGATTATTTTCTACCTTTTGAAGAACTGAAGCTGCAATTTTAGTTATAATGACCTTTTTCTTTTCACTGTGTGTTTCCATTGCCTCCTTCAAGCTTATCATATAATATAAACCTACAAGGCACTCAACTATGAGTCAAAGATTAATGTCTTTGGCAACACTATGTTTCTGCATTGCTGGTGTTTAGACTTTATCCTTGTTTATCCCAAGGGATTTCATTTAAAAGAACATTATATCCCAGTACAGTATGTGCTATATAAATTAGGCTGAATAAAAACCCCAATACCACAAATATATAAAACGGTATTTTCATTTTATACAGTATTACTAAACATCGGGGCAGATACCGAAAGTATGCAAACGTTATTTGAAGATTTCACATTTGAGGATTTTTTTATATATGCAAATTCCATATTTCCTGAAATATTGATATAAAAAATGCCATTCAAGTTTTCAAAAAAAAATGAATATTGAGTTTCTATTATTACTATTTCTTCTTGCAGCTTATCTATACTTTATTTTGAAATAATCTTTTAACAAAGACTTTTTTTGTAGATATTATTTGTATTAGGCTTGGAGGATATTCGGCAGTGAAGTTAAAACACCAATTTTTAAATGTGGATAGATATATTCCACGTAGTATATTTATGCCAAACATTTAACTGGTTTTGAGCCAGGCATTTAAAATCTAGAAAAATCTTCAGACATGTGTGGATCATCCTGATTGACAAAACTACCTATTACTGGTATACTGACTTTTTACCACTAAAAGGAAAAACAACCTCAAATCAGTAAGATATCTTTCATTACCATTAGGTCACCGTTCTCCCTTAATTCTTTACAGGTAAGGTCTGTCCGCTAAAAGACCATAAAACTTGATTTTTTTTAGAAGCAGTTGTTCTTGAAACCCTAAACCATAGCCAGTCCCCCCATCATTTTACACCATCTGATCTAGTCTTTTAAAAACTTACCTCACCTTCTTGTCCAGTGCATTTTGTATTGTTCGAATGAGCTAAATACAATTTTTTGAATTTAAAAGAGTGGTCCCCTTTCATTTCTACTGTATTGTTGGACTAGTCCCAGAATTTTGCTTTGTTGATGGAACTACTGTAGTGGTGTGTTTCCATAATATACCTCAGTGAATATAGAGATAAACCACCAAGAGGCATTTGCATGACCAGTGGCGTAGCTTGAGTTCGTGCTGCTCGGGACGAGGCGGTGCTTCAATTTGCCGCCCTCCAACATATCTGAATATGTTAAGCTATTTAAATAGAAAATTAAGATGGCGCATAGAGAAAAATTAAGATACATTTTGCATAGATTTATTCATATATAGAGAAACAGCAATAATTTTTCACATATAATTATTTATAAGCATCAACTAGACAAGAATATAGTATAGACGCACTGATAAGCCGTGTTCTAATTATTAGTTTAATATAATTACACTGCGAAAACCAGAACCAGTGTAGTGTACAAGTGATAGGTGGGGAGGTTTTCTGTGCAAAGCAAGTACGCATTCGGATTGATAGTGTGAGGGATTGCCGGCCGTTTATCCCGGCCAATACCCCTAAGCCGCCAGGTGGAGCCCTCCTTGCAGCATGGAGGTCCCCAGAAGACCAGCAGGGCATCATGGACAATGGAGTTTTTATGCACCACCCTGCTGGATGCCATGGGGGCCACGAGAGGGAGCTGCAGGGAGGACCGAAGAGTTCTTCATGCCCTATGACCCGGAAGTTCGTCATAGGAAGAGCGACGGGCTTCCGGGTTGAAAAAAAAGTACTATTTACCCTGACCCGGAAGGAATAAGGACTTGTGGACTGTTGGCTAGGAACACTTCCGGGTCAGGAAGTATAAAAGGACTGTGGGAGCTCCCAGAAGGCGAGCTGAGTTGGGAGGCAGGGTGGCTAAGCGTCTGGGAGTGGAGGATTGGTTTATTGATTATTGTATTGTTTATTGAGAATTGTGGAGAGGAGTGTGCTTTGTGCACTTTATTATTATAATAAATAATTATTTGGACTTTTATCTGGTGTCTGACGTGTGGTCCGAGGGTACAAGGGTGCGAGGAAACCCTAATTCTGTCACAATAGTGAAACGAAATTAATTGTAAATTAGTTGTTTATCTTCTGAGAAATTATTATCGGTGTAATGTCTTCAACAACAACATTTATTTATATAGCACATTTTCATACAAAAAATGTAGCTCAAAGTGCTTTCTTGTCTATGTTTATTTTTGTTATTGCCTCATAAATTTCAACTACTGTGTCTGATGCTGTCACAGAAGGACAGTCTAAAAGTTATTTTTGAAGCATTTGTGGATAAAAATCAGATAATTTTCATTTTTTTCATTCATGAGTGATATTTTTCTGAACCCTGCTGCTTACACACAAATTGTACTGAGCCTTATGGCCAATAATGCCACCCCCAAAAATGTGCCACCTGGGGCGGACCGCCCCCAGCTATGCCACTGTGCATGACTTTCACTAAACTCTACATGCAAGTTAGTTTGAGAGAAAATTTGCTTATCTTCACTCTGTTTTGGAGACTATGTATCTCATATGCATGATCAATTCTATCTGTCATTATGCTATTCACTAAAAAGTATCTGAAATAGTTAAGTACTGAAGCAAAAATAATATTATACACAGAATGATTAAGGCTGATTTAGGATAAACAAGCAAATAGAGGTCAGTAAGAAAAAATAAAGCATTAGTAAAAGCAGAAGTAAAAGAAGTAAAAGAAATAAATCACAAGGGTGAAGAGTGTTCAACAACTACATACTGTATACAGTAAATATATGAATTATATAACTATACATTGTAACGAGAGAGAAGCAAGGAAAAAGTTGGGGGATATCTGTGGTGCCCAGTTTAATGCACAAACAAAAATGAACTCAATAATAAGAAAATGGCAAGTTCAAAAATGTTGTGGTCCAAGATCATAGGAGGTACTCTTTATACATAGGAGGAAGTCAGATGGTGTCCATTCCGCCATTGCAGGTTCAATAGTAAATCCCAACTTACAGTCTATTGATCTTTTAAATTCACAGTGCGGCAGAAGAGGTGGGACTTCTGGAAATGGAACAAAGTGATGTTCACTAATCCTCCAGCAGTTTGCCTTCTGCTCTATATGTGAAAGGGAGAAGTGCCCAATTAGAGCTCTGAAATGCACTCCAGGAATGCAGGGGATGGTGAGAGACAAAAGGGGTTCATACCTGCATTCACACCTCACCAAAAACACTTAGAAAGGAATTAAGAAGCCTGATGATAATGACAATCGGTTAATTCCGATAACGATCAAGACTCCCTCCTGCTAAATAGTTACGCTCAGAAAGCATTTGATAAGGTGCCACATGAGAGGTTGGGCATCAAATTAAAAGAAGTGGGAATTCAGGGTGATGTTTTTAGATGGGTACAGAACTGGCTCAGATACAGGAAGCAGAGGGTGATGGTGCGAGGAACCTCATCAGAACTGGCCGATGTTAAGAGTGGTGTTCCACAGGGGTCAGTGCTAGAGCCGCTGCTATTTTTAATATATATAAATGATTTAGATAGGAATACAAGTAACAAGCTGGTTAAGTTTGCAGATGATACCAAGATAGGTGGATTAGCAGATGATTTGGAATCCGTTATATCACTACAGAAGGGCTTGGATAGCATACAGAATTGGGCAGATTTGTGGCAGATGAAATTTAATGACAGTAAATGTAAAGTATTACACATAGGAAGTAAAAATGTTAGGTTTGGATACACAATGGGCGGTCAGAAAATCGAGAGTACACCTTATGAGAAGGATTTAAGAGTCATAGTGGACTTTAAGCTATCGACTTCCCAACAGTGTTCAGAAGCCATTAAGAAGGCTAACAGAATGTTAGGATATATAGTACGATGTGTGGAGTACAAGTCCAAGGAGGTTATGCTCAACCTTTATAATGCACTGCTGAGGCCTCATCTTGAGTACTGTGTGCAGTTTTGGTCTCCAGGTTACAAAAAGGACATAGCAGTGCTAGAAAAGGTCCAGAGAAGAGCGACTAGGCTGATTCCAGGGCTACAGGTGTTGAATCATGAGGAAAAATTAAAAGAGATGAGCCTTTACAGTTTAAGCAAAAGAAGATTAAGAGATGACATGATTGAAGTGTTTAAAATTATGAAGGGAATTAGTACAGTGGATCGAGACTGTTATTTTAAAATGAGTTCATCAAGAACATGGGGACACAGTTGGAAACTTGTTAAGGGTAAATTTCGCACAAACATTAGGAAGTTTTTCTTTAAACAAAGAACGATAGACACTTGGAATAAGCTACCAAGTAGTGTGGTAGACAGTAAGATGTTAGGGACTTTCAAAACTCGACTTGATGTTTTCTTGGAAGAAATAAGTGGATGGGACTGGCGAGCTTTGTTGGGCTGAATGGCCTGTTCTCGTCTAGAATGTTCTAATATAAGCAGTCGTACTGAGAAATAATGTAACATTTTCCAACCATCTAAATCCAATTCAGGGTTATGGGGGACTGCAAAATACAGACAATACTAGGAAATAACACATTTGTAAATGCTGTTTTGAAAAATATTCAGCAGAATTTTTTTAGCTGCAGATTTACTAGCATATTTATTTTCCATCCAAATTTTGCACAGAGGGTTTTTTTTTCACTTCGGAGTTACCAAGCAACAGTTTAGTTCCAGTTTAATTCACAGTTCTTTCTTCTCTTGTGAAGAATGGTGAACTGACATTTCCCTCAGCTTGCTAAGTTTATATTCCTAGGCAGTATGATCCTCTGGACTTTAGACTTTAGACTTCTCTTATTGCGTGAGAGCTGTGTCATGGTGAGGAGCTGGGCTGCAGGCCATTGTGTATAGTCCAGGACAGGAACTGGTTTATAAGATGTCCTGGTTTAGTGTTTCTTAGCAATGGCAGGGGAGATGAGCTGCCAAAAATAGAAGCACTAAGGCCATAGTAATGTAATGTGTATTGGAAATGCTTGTAGTAAGGGTGCCTACAAAGTCAAGGAAAGAATGCCACCTTGTGGGATGTGTTCCACATTTCCTTCCAAATGCCAGGGGGAAGTTGACACATTATTTGACTGGATTGGCCAACCACTTGTGAAAGGTGCTGGAAATCTCCTTGCCAGTCCATTGTTAGGTTTTGAGTCAGAAGGAGAGCTAGTAGTCAACACTTAACTGCAAGAAGGAAGGTGCAAGATTAGAGGAGGTGGAGGAGACAAGAGGAAAAGGTTTTATAGGTAAGGAAATGGAGTGACCACCTAACCAGACATACATGGCACAAAAGGTGGGCTGAGAGTGGCTGTAGAATTTTGATTATTATGATCATTTTCTGTCTTGTGTTAAGTTACCTTGGTCCAGTCACTTTATTTATTTTTTGCAGATGTTCCCTTCTATTTTTTAAAATATTTGCCCCTTAGGATCATTTGAGGTTTTCTGGCTGATTTAAAAGCACCTCTGTATGAATACTATAAACATTTAAATATATAATACGGTCACAAACACGACAATTGTATGGCTATTATGGAGGTCAATTTGAAAGGCATATAAAGGAAGAATTACGAGGTTGCACATTAGCTTATATTCTGTTTTTCTCCCCCACTTAACTAAGAAGAACCCATGTCTCAAGAGAATGCATGATGGGTCCTCAATCCCTGGCTGCTTTCCTGCTCCTTTCAGTCTGCTGTACTTAAAAAACAAAACAAACAAAAAAAAAACTAAAACACTTAACTGAAGCATTCACTGTCTGATGAAAGAGACACAATGTTACCCTTTACCTCCAAATAAGCTCAACATTAAAAGAGGTAGCAAAAAAGTGGTTAGGTGAGGTTAGGAGCAGGCAATCATACAGCGCATTGCTGCTCCCACCACCTGACAGACCAACTGAAGATCCCAGATTAGGACCCGAAAGGATCTCTCCTGTCCCTGGGTCAAAAGACAATGACTTCAGTTGGAGATATCGTTTATATGGCTCCAAGCCCACATGGGGTAGTCTGTTGGGGACCTGTTCAGGCATCATCTGGCTGTTATCCTTTGAAGCTGTATATACTATATATTGTAGAAAGGAAAAAATAGGAAGGAAACCCATTTCCTAGCAGTATGGTTGCCCCAAGACTTTAGAGAAAGGATGATGGCAGATGTGCAATTGCGCCACCAATGACAAAAATAAAAGCTACAGTTCCTAGCAGCATCTTGTGCTTTGGTTGCTCTCTGCTGCTCAAATAACAACATTTGTTGATGGTTTGACCTTTTTATTCATCCTTGGTGGGAGGGGTGAAGAAGAGTGATGTCAAGCTTTTTTTCAGACAGTGTGTCTCTACTTCAGAGAGGGAAATGGAAACTGTGTGAGTAACTGTTACCGGAATCCAGTGCACCCAAAAAATGGTTTCCGTAGGAGGGAGACTCGCCACAATCTCATGTTTAACAATATACAATATATGTCAACACAAAAAGAGAAACATAACTCCTTTGGTGAACTTGATTTTAGATGTCTGAATGTGAGCTGTGATACAATGGCATTTTATCCAAGGTTTGTTGTTACCATTTAGCAATAGGCTTCTACAAAGCTAGAAAATAAAAGAACCCTGTTCATTCAATGGATTGATTGAATAAATGGGAAATAAAAGTTAATTCCAACACACAGATGTTGATGAATGGTTCATTATATTTCTTTCTGTTTTTTTTTTTTTTTTACAAATATAACAATAACACATTCTCCACATGTTCTTTTGTTTGTCATTTCTGCCTTTTTCTGACTGTGTTTCTATTTTGTCCTTAAGAATGTATTCATTGGACCAAGTTTCCTTCAATAAAAATTCCATATACTGTATATTTATTTTATGTGCTAAATTTCTTGTAATTTATTTTATAGTTAAATTTTAAAGCTTAAAATACAGCAATTGTGATGGAGTTCAGATAATGGGTGGATAGATGGACATTTATATCTGTGTGCATTTGTGGTTACTGCAAATGTTTATATATCAGTTACAGTAGATTAGACTATAAACAGATTTTTTGAAGGTTATTTATAATAAATGCTCAGTAAAAATACATTACTTATATATTTTTTTTATTTTATTGAGTGTTATGCATTGGTGCACATTGAGCTCCTATTTCCATCAATGCTATCAACATTCATATCAATCTTACCAGAATATTTTTGACTTGATTGGTTTCATGATTCTGATTCAAATGTTTCAATTGAGGTGGCGTACTTTGTCAGGTCTTCTGGAAATTTTAACCTTTACAATATCTGCCTCAAAGCTATGTTTTCCAGGTCTTCTTCCACCCGATTCTGACAAACCCTTTTAGGTGCCCTAGACATAAAAGTTTTTACCATAAACCTGTTTTATATTGATTGTTCATCTTAAGCTGTAGTACAGATGATCCTAACTTTAAGAACAGATGACATTTAGGATATTTTTATGGGTTGTGAACAATAGTGTTGGGGGTAACACATTAAAAGAATGGTATAACCAATTACTTATTAAAGTAACAAGTAACGTAGCACAATATTTATTTTCTTAAAGTAAAATAATCTGCAATACTTGCCTGCTGCCTGAGTAACATCGTACACATACGTCTAGTGACAGCTAGTGAGGAAGATGTGCGTAGCATCCAATCAAGTTAAACAAAATGAACAAAAGTTATAGGTATACATTTAATCCTACATTTGCTGAGGGGTACATTTAATTTGTTCAGTTTAACATCTCAGGAAGCCAAATTTTGGGTGTTTTTGTGAATTTCAAACACATAAACAGGTAAAAAGTTTTCCAAAGACGATGCGAGGGTGGACGTGGTTAGAACTGATATGATAGATAGATAGATAGATAGATAGATAGATACTTTATTAATCCTCAAGGGGAAATTCACATACTCCAGCAGTATACTGATAAAAGCAATATTAATTAAAGAGTGATAAAAAGTGAAAGTTAAAAAATGCAAGGTGGAGAGTGCGAGGCAGGTATAACAGTCTATAATATTGTGTAGTGTTAACGTTTACCCCCCTCGGTGGAACTGAAGAGTCGCATAGTGTGGGGGAGGAACGATCTCCTCAGTCTGTCAGGGAAGCAGGGCAGTGACAGCAGTCTGTCGCTGAAGCTGCTCCTTTGTCTGGAGATGATACTGTTCAGTGGATGCTGTGGATTCTCCATGACTGACAGGAGCCTACTCAGTGCCCGTCGCTCCGCCACAGATGTCAAACTGTCCAGCTCTGTGCCTACAATAGAGCCTGCCTTCCTCACCAGTTTGTCCAGGTGTGAGGTGTCCCTGTTCTTTATGCTGCCTCCCCAGCACACCACCATGTAGAAGGGGGCGCATCTTATTGCAGATGTTGAAGGACGCCAGCCTTCTAAGGAATTATAGTCAGCTCTGTCCTCTCTTGCACAGAGCATCAGTATTGGCAGTCCCCAGTCCAATTTATCATTCAGCTGCACTCCCAGGTATTTATAAGTCTGCACCCTCTGCACACAGTCACCTCTGATAATCACGGGGTCCGGGAGGGGCCTGGGCCTCCTAAAATCCACCACCAGCTCTTTGGTTTTTCTGGTGTTCAGTTGTAGGTGGTTTGAGTCGCACCATTTAACAAATTTCTTGATTAGGTTCCTATACTCCTCCTCCTACCCATTCCTGAACTTTTGCACATGGCCGGACTCCGAGTTGTATTGGAAGTCTGATGTATATAGGCTGAACAGGACTGGACAAAGCACAGTCCCCTGTGGCAATCCTGTGCTGCTGACCACAATGTCAGACCTGCAGTTCCCGAGACGCACACACTGAGGTCTGTCTGTAAGATAGTCCACGGTCCATGCCACCAAGTGTGAATCTACTCCCATCTCTGTCAGCTTGTCCCTGAGGAGCAGAGGTTGGATGGTGTTGAAAGCGCTAAAGAAGTCCAGAAACATAATTCTTACAGCACCACTGCCTCTGTCCAAGTGGGAGATGATTTAATGATGTAGAATCATTAAATTAATGATTTGCATTGGACATGTACTGAACTTTTCCTTGTCATTATTGAAAATGTATTGAAAATAGTATCACAGAGGTCACACACTTCTTTCTATGGTAAGCATTCTTATGGGACTGATGTCGGTCCAATAGTTATGTTCAGCTTCATGTCTGTACGAAGCTTTTCCATAGAGTAGTTTCCTGAGCCCCTTTAATTTACAATTTCTCAGACGTAAGCATAAGTATTTCCTATATTGTTCTTTATGAACTTATGTTCAATATACAGTGCACTGTTTTAACTTACTGTCATGCTATACATTTTTAGCTCCCATATAGAAATCCACTGGAGATTATTAGCATGTAAGCTTGATGAAAACAAGGTTAGTGGTGACCCTGTAGTTAGGAAATAATGCGTTGGATAATGGATGGATGGATGGATGGATGTATTGTATTTCTAATGTGGCAATGATAGATTGGCGATATAGCTTTGTGAAGAGGATTACTTCTGTTCTGTTTTCTGTGCTGTATTTACCCCATTTTGAGACACTTATTGCATGCCCAACCTTCCTGGAAGGGAGTCTCTCTGTGAATCACCCTTCCCAAGATTTCTTCCATTTGTTTCCGACAATGTTCTTTTTTGGGAGTTTTTTCTTGTCTTCTTAGAGAGTCAGTTCTGGGGGGCTGAAAAATACAATGCCTGTAAATGCTGTGATGGACAGCCAGCAGCTCAACCCGGCCAAGATGCCCCTGGAAGGATCGGGGAAGGCAGCTTTTTCAGGACACTGCCTCCCCCAAAGCGCTAGATGGCAGCTCCCCTGGAGTGTAGCTGTGCCCCAGATTCCCACAGGGCATCCTGGGACTTGGAGTCCAGTTTCTCAGCCCTGTTGGGTGCTGTGGGTGCCGCCAGGGGGAGCTATTAAAGGACCTGGGGAGTCATGCTTCCCTTACAGCCCGGAAGTGCTTGGAAGTCATGAAGGCAGAAGCCCCACAGTACTTCCAGGCTGATTAAAGACTTGGGATTCTCCAAGAAGGAAGAATAGGAGCACTTCCAGGTCAAGAACTATATAAAGGACTGGTGGAGACCCAGAAAGCGAGCCGGAGTTGGGAGGTAGTTGACAGAGCTTGCTGGGAGGTGTGGAGGAGAAAATTGTATTAATTGTTATTGGTTTATTTGTGTATGGTGGCTGTGGTGCTTAAAAGGCACTTTGAAGGAAGACGAATAATTAAAAGATCTTCTTATTGCTTTTACCCTGTGTCTGCGTATCTGTCTTTCTGGGTTCACGGCCAACAGCGCCCTCTAGCGTTCTTACAATGCCCATTGAGACATTCCTTGTGTGATTTTGGTCTATACAAGAAATAAATTGTTGTTATTGTTGTCACGCTGCATCAGCTACCTTGACAATGCAGCTATAATTTATCTTTAATTAAGAAGTGTTGAAATGTCATGCTTTTAGGACTAGTTTCTTGCTGCTTCTTCACATTCCACAGTTATTGCAAAATAAACAACCCAATGACCAACTTGCAAATGGCAGGAATACATTTTCTGCTTTCTAATAACAGTACTGAGGTCTTTGCCTAAGTTTTGAAGAGTAGTTTAAAAAAATGTAATTTTGGTTCGATTTGGCAGGATGAAGCAAGCTTTTTCAAAATCTCATTAAGTGGTGCATAATTTAAAAAAAAAAAAAAAAGTTCATTCAGTACAAGCTATTCCCAGAGTATTTTCTTTTCCTGCCAAGAAAGCTTTGGGTCAGCTAAATTAGGATTTTAAAATGTCAGACATTGAGTCTAATTTCTCGCTTAACAACCACTTAGAATGGAGAGATCAGAAAGGGAGGAACAGATAGAAACCTCCAGACGGTTTTCTAAGTGAGCATGATTTTTCTAGTCAGATTACAAACTCAGAGTTTGACCAAAATGCCAGGTGTTTCCTGCCAGGTACTGATAATTGGAATCCTCAGAGGAACTTGTTAGTTGACTTTGCTGCCCAGTCCATCTTTGCTTGCTATGTGTTAGTAAAAGCTTCATTTCCATTATTTACCAGTGATGTATTTTTCCAGGGTGAGGCATTTATGCAGTATTTCACTCCAACTGTTGAATAATTGACTCAAAAGCTTGGTTCCAAATCTCTTTTATTAACATAATTATTTATTATAATGACCTTGGTAAACCTTTGGAAAGGAGGAGATTATATCTACTATAACTTTATTTTCTGGTAGTTCCATGGCAATGATTTCTCTGTTCTTTTTTCAGTACTTATTAAATCTGATATTTATTTTTTTTTTTTACACTTTTAAAATTGGATGGCTTTATTCAACATCCTCCTTTGCATTTCTTCTATATCTTTTAGTGATCACTTCTAATGCCTTTATATATAAAGAGACAGCATTCACTTATTCAATGGTATTTGTAAAAAGATCAAATTTGCTTATCTAACACTATGTAATCTGTGTAGTTATTGGCAATGAGCTGTCAAACACATGCGCTTGGACGTCAACCAAAGCGACCAGGTAATGCCAATTCTGTGCCAGGCCAGGGGGTGGAGGGGTGCACTAAACCTCTCTCTTTTCTTTCCGCAGACCAAACACGAAAATCCTTCCTGTCCCAGCCCCAAGGACGTCACTTCCTGTCCCAGCCCCGAGGATGTCACTTCCTGTAAAGCACCTATAAAAACCCCTCATCCTAAATACTTAAACAGTTCTGTTTTGGACTCTAACCTGTACACATTATACTCAAATTTAATCTTTTTACAGCCAGGAAAACTATACGGGTGGCTGTCCCAAACCTTTGTTGTGTGTCCGGCTATTTCTTTCACAGAGTATTAAAGTGAATATTATCATATGTAGAGCTGACTTGAACTTGATTGTTTGATTTCTTTTAATACATAATCCTTTAGAGTTCTGAACTTAATCTTTACTTATTTATCAGTCTTTCGTGGTTTCACGATAATCCTTAATCCTGTAACACTTCTGTTTAGGTTAAAACCCAATGGGGGTGTCACTGCTTAATGGCAAACTTACTATAATAATTTGCACCACTGCCAGTCTGCCATGACTGAAAGAATCTTCCCCAGCCTACCACAGTACTATCTGAAAAAGATATCCTATTTTACTTTATAAAAAGGAATTAGACTTACTTTTACATGGAACTTTTTAGAATTTGGCAGGTATTTATTAATATTGTTCTCAGGGAATTGAGCATATAGAACCATTGCTAACCATTTGGAAATGTCAGTATTTAAGTGAATACTTCAACTTTCCTCTGCTCTGTAGATAGGCAGTGGAAGAACAATCTAATCTGATTTGTAAATCCCATTGATTTTTATTCATTCATTGTAATGAAATCCTTAAAAAATAAAACTAAAAATAAAAAAAGAGTTACATAATTATTTTTGGATTAGAGCAAACCATGTAATATAAGATAACATAAACCTAGGTGTGGGAGGAAAACTGAATTACACATACAAAAACACATACAAATACAAGGAAAATGTTTAAAAGTAATACTGCACACAGCATCTGGATGCTGGATACAAACCATGAAGGAGAAATTCTAACTACAGTACTACCCAATTTATAATATAGTTTGAATAAACAGAAAATGAACAAAAGAAGGGATGGGGCTTCAATGGACAACCCATTTAATGGCTTAGATGATCAAATGAAAATAATATGTTTTAGAAAAGAAGTATATCACAGTGGCCGCACCCACCACACAACAAACCAACTCAGGATCCAGATTAGAACACGAGTGCAGCTATGCAACGGGTGATACCTCAGCACCACACTAGTTCAGATGGAGTGGAACAGTGTGAGGTTATTTTAATGGTGGCTGGAGTGCCAATTCTGCCACCAACCCCCAAGTTTTTCCCTACAGGTTGGAGGGCCTACATGCAGGGATGGATGAGGATTAACGTCATACCCAGGACAGAGCAATTGCAGGTTAAGGGCCTTGCTCAAGGGCCCAACAGAGCAGAGACCCTTTTGGCATTTTACGGGATTCAAACCGGCAACCTTCCGATTGCCAGTGCAGATCCCTAGCCTCAGAGCCACCACTCCACCCTGTTATTAAAAGGGCTAACAGAATATTAGGTTATATAGCATGATGTGTAGAGTACAAGACAAAACAAGCTATGCTTAAGGAGAGACCCCATCTGGACTACTGAATACAGTTTGGGACTTTGGCATTCAAAACTGATGGAGGCACAGTGGTAGTGTTGCTGTCTCATAGTAAGGAGACCAGGGTTCCTCTCTGCATGGAGTTTGCATTTTCTCCCTGTTTCTGCAAGGGTTTCCTCCAAGTACTCTGGTTTCCTACCACAGTCCAAAGACATGCAGGTTAGGTAAACTGGTGACGCTAAATTGGCCCTAATGTGTATTGAGTGTGTGGGTGCTCTGTCCAGGTTTATTCCTGCCTTGTGCCCTATGCTAGCTGGGAAAAACTGTAGCAGACCCCCGAGACCCTGTTCAGGTCTAAGCACATTTGAAAATGACTGACTGGCTTCAAAAAAGACACTGCAACACTAAAAAGTTCCAGAAAAGAGCAACAATAGGCTGATTACAGGAGCTATGAGTAATAGTTTAGAAGTTGAACCTTTTCAGTTTAAACAAACCCAGAGAGCCATAGACACATGGAATAACTTACCAAGTAGTGTGGTAGAGAGCTAAGATGGATGTGCAGTGTTACAAAGAAGGACAGAATAAGAAATGAAATCATCACAGGAACAACAAAAGTATGAGAAAATATCTAAGAAAGTATTGCAAAGCTGGTTGAAGTTGTATAGACACATGATGAGGAGATACAATGAAAAAAAGAGTGATGGGAATGGAAGTAAGGGGAAGAGAAAGTGAGGGAGACCAAAGTGGTAGTGGAAGGATGAAGTAAAAGAAGATTTAAAGGAAAAGGTTCCAACTGGGTAGGAGGAATTAGGAATTAGCCCACATAGATATGGGGAGAGAAAGATGAAGAAGTGTTAGTGAAGAGGACTTCTAGGACCTTCAGAACTTGACTTGATGTTGTTTCGGGGAAATTAGATGGATAGGACGGCTTAACATTGTTGAACTGAATGGCCTGTTCTAGTCTAAATTTGTTTAAAGTTCTAAAATGAAACATTTCCCTCTGTGAGACCCTTACCAAGTCAGTTACCTAGTGCTGTAAGTATAAAAAATATAA
>JANRMT010062817.1:29744987-29761732 GCA_026402145.1 Polypterus bichir lapradei
AATAACCACTTACTGGTAAAAATTTAAATACGATGGTAAAAAGAACAACTAATCCATCCTAATGGTGGTTGTTATCACAATGGTTTAACACTTGAGTTGTGTCCAATTGGAATTCATCAAGCCATTCATCTTTCAATCCTCTTTTCAGAACCTAGCCAACTGGACACAGCTGTAGATCCAGGGACTCAACAACTGTCCAGAGATGTGCTCATGATCCTGCTTCCCTGATAGACCACTTAATCTTGTGCTGCCTTCCTGTACTTTAGTAGTTGTTTGTTTCCAGAAAGTAAACCAGCATTAAGAGTCAATCTCATTGCTGCCTTTTTCTCTAATGTTCCTTATGTCATTGGTTTTGAGATATGTATGGGTTTATGTTCTGTGGAAGGATTAGGCAGCTACCAAAAGCTGTGGGATAAAAAAAGGTGATCACAGAAGATCATGAGTACCCTTGCATTTCAGAAATCTTATACTTATCATGAAAAAGAATATAAACTGTCTTGCATGTGCGTTCCTCCTAGGTATGTAGTTCCACTCGGCTTGAAAGGGGGAGCTGTTGCTAACTTTGTTATCTGCCTTTTCCTCCACAGTACTGAGAAACTTCTCAGTGAGAGTAACTGACTCCACCCCTTCTGGTCCCTGGGCAATAAAAGCACAAACGCCTGGAAGGAGATGTCACGTCATGACCAAGCAACCAGAGAGAACGAGCTCCACTAATACTTAAAAGAAATGTATAGAATCAGTCAGCCCCACATTTTTTGGAGGGTAACATTTTGTTTTCCTTTAAAATAAACAGGGACAGCTGGGTTGACGTCCTAAAATTTATTTTTGTTAAGTCTGTCATTCCCTCGGATGACCATAAAGAAGAAAGTTAAATTAGGGTTGCAGGTTTTGTGTTGCTGACTCAATTCACCAAAGGACTGGTTTTGACAACAACAAAGTCACTTGTACTATGAAGCTTGCAATATTTCCAACAACATCTTTAAACTGCTCATGTTAGTTGGCTCAGTTTGAATGTGACATCCAGACTGTAACAGAAATTCATGTTCAGAATCAACTGTCTAACTGGTCAGACAGATATCAAAATAATGGTAAAGTGCTCATAAAATATCAGGTGAAAGTAAGAGGTGAAGAGATAGGGCTTGTGGGTCAGTGAGCCGAATGTTTGCTTTTTTTAGGTGTGTCTGAGAGGTTTCCAAGTGTTTATGTAGTAATTATCAACACAGATATTAAGAACATAAGACATTCAAAGAAAATTGCAGCCTTGTGCTGCATCGATGATATGTTGAATACGAGTGGAGGCAGTTCAAGCAATGGTGAGTCATGCATGAAAATATTTCCAAGAGATGTGTCCACTGCCATAGGTTTATGCACGTTGAGTGAATATGGAGTTTGGAAGCAAGACATCACTTATGAAATCAGGACATGAAATAGTAAAGATAAGAAACAAGAAATGTGTGGGTGTGGAAAAATGGTGTTGAAGTGAGAGAAAGATACAGTTGGTACGTAAGAGCAAACACCAGTATGGAAACATTAACTTAGATGGTGGAATTTGGGTATGCACAAGAGAAAATGTCTTGGGAAGAAGAATGACTAGGGAAAGAGTTGGAGACTGATGAGGCTGAAGAAGATGAGATAAATGCTGTTAATTCTATTTCTTCTTACATTCCTATCACAATTTGTCACAGCAGGTGAACTGGCCTCACAATGTTTTCCTATGAGGCTGTGCTTGTGTGTAAAATGTTATCCATTAAGGCTGTGCTCTAGAAAACAGTGAACTGCCAAAACATGAAATAATAAATAAAGAAGATTCTAATTAACCGAGCCTCTGACTATCATGTTCAATTTTAATGATTAAAGGTAGTATTCCACTAGCTCTTTAACAGAATAAAATGGATTTTAAATGAAGCAGCAGGAGGGGAGCAGGTATTTTATCTTTTGTACTACCAGATAATCATTTACTGTATAAGGATAAGCAACTGTAATTTTAAAGCCTGAATTATGTACCAAAATAATAGCTACACTGCAGCTATTAAAATATTATTGTAGTTGTATTACATGTTGTTCCATGATGCTTTATACAAAGTTTGTGGGGTTTTTGAGTGTTGGATATATTCCAAGTACACATCAGAATCAGAATCAGAATTCACTTTATTGGCCAGGTACACTAATGTGTACAGGAATTTGTCTCGAGTATCAGTGCAACATACAAGTACAATACAAAACACAAAAAATAAATATAAGAAGATAAAATATAAAATGATAAAATATAATGTAGTATACAAGGAGGAGGAGGTTGGGAGCATGTGCTGATTACAGCACGTTGCTGCACCCAACACACAGCAAACCGCTCGGATTGAGATCCGAGTGCAGCTGTGCAATGGTTGACACCTCAGCACCACACTGAACACTATGAGTTTTTTTTTGCAAATCCTGCCTCCAACCCCCAAGTTTTCCCTGCAAATTGGAGCACCTGTTTGCAGGGCTGGATACAAAAGTCATACCCAGGACGGAGCAATTGCAGGTTAAGGGCCTTGCTCAAGGGCACAACGGAGGGCAATACAAAAAAATAAAGAGAAGGATGAAAATGTCTAGGCAGTCTAGTGTAAAGGTATACATAGAAACTGAGGAGAAGCTCAGACCTGATTAGTTAGAATAACTGCATATGGAAAAAAAAACTGTTTAGGGGACGTGCTGTTTTAGCTTTCATTGCACAAAGACATTTGCTGGTGTGAAGTCTCTGGAACATGTGATTCCCTGGGTGAGTCAGGTCAGCAATGATCGTCCCTTTTCCTTACCCTGTACTCATTTAGGACTTCAGTGTGCAGTAAGGGACAGCCTATGATCTTTTCACAGGCTTTGAGGATGTGTAGCAGATTGGCCTCAGCCTGAAAAGAGGCAGCACCAAACCAGACAGTTATACAGTAGATGAGGTCAGAATGTACTTGATGATGGCTTGAGGAAGAGTGAGGAAGAGTGATTTTCCTCAGCTGATGCAAAAAGAACATTCTTAGATAGGCTACTAATGGATGTGATGTTATTGTCCCACTTAAAGTTTTGTGACACCATACTGCCCAGATACATAAGTGATCCTGCCATTCCAACAGCTGAGTCATTTATAGCAAGTGATAGGGGAGCAAGTGACTGTTTCCTGAAATCTATGATCATCTCCTGAGCTTTTTTGAATGTTAAGGTCCACATTATTAAGGCTACACCACAATGTCAGATGTCCCACTTCTTGTCTTGTCATCATTATTTAATGTATTTATTGAAATGATTTATTCATAAAAATAAATATACCACCACATTCTGTGAGGTGTGGCGGCTGACAGGATTTAAAGTTACTGCTACAACATTAGCTTAAGCATTGCATCCATTCCAGTCATCATGCTGTATTTTTAACAAACAGTAGATTACTTTGGAATTGTGTAAATCTTTGATTAGTAAGAATTGATCTACTCTTTCAACTACTTATTGTGAACACCTCACCATAAAACATGAGATTTTACCAGTATATACTTCTTCCAAGTGTCAGGAACAGGACATTTTCACTTTCACTATCACATTATTAAAAAAAACAATGTCCAAGCATTCATATATTTCAGAATGTGAATGTTTATTGCAATAAATCATCTTATTACAAGCACTTACATGTAAAAGTATGCTGTTCTAAAACTGGTCTATGTCACAACTTATACCAATGCAGGATTGACTACCATGGACAGTTCTTGTTTCATGTGAATGCTTGCTTTAAGTCAGAGAAAGGAGTTTGTATATAAGCCTGATACATTAGAACATTAGAACACTGTAGACAAGATCAGGTCATTCAGTCCAAACAAGCTTGCCAGTCCTATCCACTTAATTCTTTTAAAATAATATTGAGTTTTGAAAGGTCCCCAAAGTCCTACTGCCTACCACACTACTTGGTAACTTATTCCATGTGTCTATGGTTCACTGTGTAAAGAAGAACTAATGTGCAAAATGTACTCTTAACAAGTTTCCATTGGTGTCCCCGTGTTCTCGATGAACTCATTATAAAATAACAGTCTTGATCCACTGGACTAATTCCCTTTATAATTTTAAACATTTCAATCATGTCTCCACTTAATCTTCTTTTGCTTAAACTGGAAAGACTCAGTTCTTTTAATCTTCCCTCATAATTCATCCCCTGTAGCCCTGGAATGAGCCTAGTTGCTCTTCTCTGGCCATGCTCTTAGGTTTAAATAATCTTCACTCCCATCTGTCCATACCTCCAGCCATGTTCCTGTTTTTCGCTTCAAGTCAAAACATTACAATATCTACTTCCCATTTAAGTATTCATTTAGGTATTTGGATGTTTAAGTCTTGCAGCAAGTCAGAGGTTATCTCACCAATTTTTTTCATAAGGCAGGAACCCACCCATCCATTATTCAACCCGCTACATCCTAACACAGCGTCACGGGGGTCTGCTGGAGCCAGCCTAGAAAAAAATGTCAGGCCACTGTATGGCACATGAATGCTAACACTTTACACTCACAATATAATTTGTACAATGAAGTGTAGCATGTTTTAGATTGCATGAAAACACAGTGTTGCCTCATGGATTCAGGACTCTGGGTTTGAATGCTGCTCCCAGCTATTGTCTGTAGAGTTTGCATGTTCTCCCCATTTCAGAATGGAGTTTTCCAAAGGGCACTCCAGCTTCTCTACCTCGCCCACAGTGTTCAGATTAGCATTAGTTTGTGACTTAAAAGCAATCCCAACGTATGTGCCCAGTGATTGACTGACTATGAATCTAGAGCTGCCAGAAAATGTTTCAGCCCCTGCAGCTCTTGAAATGGATTATGTGGGTTTGAGAATACATATACAATAATTTTGTTTATACATTCTATATGAAAAATTTTCACTAAAATCTATGAAAATATACCAGATATAGCAATCATGAGAGATTCAAAGATGCTGGTCTCATTTGTAAACATTGTGTTATTTTTTTTAAGAGTACAAGAAAGGAAACTAAGATGCTGGAATGCAGAATGAGTTTATGAAGTATACTATGAGTTTGTGTTCATCAGGTAAGAGTTTGGCCGGAACAAGAAAGCCACCAATCTAGTACAGGGCAGAGTAAAGGACTTTAAAACACCCTAAGAAGCGAAACACACTGTCAGTGACAATTAATTTTGCTTCCCAGTCTGGGAAGAACAGGACCACTAGAGTACAAATGACCCTAAGTGAAACCTATGGTGACAACAAAGTGATAGACAGAGCACGAGAGAGAGAGAGACAGCGCTGGAAGAGGGTAGGAAACCTGAGTTAAGTGTCCCTGATTCTCTAACCTTAGAGATCTGTCAGGAAGACCTGAGTAATTTCTTCAGGACAGCAAGCACCTGTTAGCTATTTAGTTTGAACAGTTGAGATTCTTCTCTCCGAGAGAGAACAAAGCAGCTTATAAGCTGTCATAGAGACTAGGTCTTTTAAGGGATACAGGAACATCAAAGGCCACTGCAAGGATTGATTGACCTGCCCTCAGAAGTATATCCAGAATTGGTCCTAAGCCACCATAGACCAGAGCCAAAATGAGTTTACAGTTAGAGGAGAGTCAGAACAAATGTTCACTGGAGGGAAAAAGAAGCATCAGAAAGAATGAGACAGAGAGATCAAGGAGGTAAGAGGGAGAGTACTTTAGTACAGAGGAAGCAGACGAGCTCCCCCTCAGACATTCAAACAAGCATTAAGATGGTGAGGGATGGCTCAGTAAGGTTTATTGTGTTGTTTTTTTTATAATTGGTATTCTCTCTTTCTTGATCCCATCCTTGTAAATTTTATTTGTAGAATAAATATGCCTTTTTGACAGATTTGAGCACCTTGGTATCACTTGAGGGTCAAAGTATTTAACACTTTATTATGAGAGACAGAAGATGGAGAACAAGAAGACAAGAGGAGAGAGTGGTTTTCTTATGATATCTGTTTAACGTTAGGAACTGATTTGCCTTGCCCATTCCATTTGATAGGCTATAAGCATGGCAAATACATATACATATTTTATGCAGTATAAATACATTTTAAAGCACTGTGTATTATTTATACTTGAATGTATATATAACAATTATGACAATTTGCTGCCATGTAATGGGAGCACTACAGTCTACGGGTTCAGCTGTTTTGTGAATTTAGGATGGTCATTAATTGCTAATCAATTTTGGAATGAATGTCTTTACTGTAACAAATGTATCTATAATTCATGTGCCTTGAACTGTTTAAGAATTAAATGCCAACCGAGGCATAAACCCAGATTAAAAGAATAAAAGTGAAAATTGCAAGAGATGAAGAAAAAATTTTACGATTTTGTTATCACCAACAATTTTTTTTTGTTGTGTGTGGCCAATAGTGTATTAGCACTTACTATCACACATCTTGACTGGGAATCTTTCTAATTAATAGGCAGTTTATTTACATCTGGATATTTCCTGTGTGGTCTTTACCATTTAAACGCCCAACCAAGAATCAGTCATCACTGAGGATCTTAGCGGTGTTGTTTTGTCTGGGCCTCCATTGTATTCCTCAGCAAGTAACAACACACTGTAAGATCCAATACTCAACCTTTCCTGAAATGTCAGATTACTCTGTCACATTCATGAACACAAAAATTAATAGTTGGGAGGACTGAATTATCTCACATGTGAAATTATCAATAAAAATAATTTTTATACAAAAAATTTTGTTAAGATTTCTCATGAAGCTAAAACTAAAACCGTTCTTGCTAATTATACACTATGGTCTCCCAAGAATGTGGCAGCTATCCTTTCAGCAAGACCTATAATTTATTCATATATTTTGCTTCATAATACAAGGTGATTCCTGTCTGTCTGCCTGTTCATCTCTGTTAGGCATAGTCAGCATAAATATAAGTAGCACACCATTAATTGGAATGTATTTTGTAATGCATGTAGTAAAACAAAATATAACATTTTTAACTCCAACAGATGGTGCTTTGTAAACATTAGCAGTGCTGTTGAGAATCCTGTATCAAATGCTATATAACTGAGGCAACATACAAATTGAAATCTTAAATTAATTTGAGGAAAATTTAAATAGAACAAATATAGGAAATAAAATATAGAGATAATACTAATCTCATTTGAAGACATTGCACATTCTAGAGAATCATTAATATAAAATGAGCATGGGAATAAATTGTGTACATAATTAACAACTTCCATTAACAGCCAAAAAGAGGGCATTCTGGCTACCCAGAACCCAAGACTGAGACTCCTGCAAAAAGTCAGACTATCAGCTACTTCCCTCTTTGTGACATTCAGTGGGTTCCATTGGGGTTAGAATTTCCACTATCCATATTTTTAAAATTTCCTATCATTTTGTTCTGTTTAAAATGTATTTTATTAGGTTATAGTGTCAGTTATATACACATCTGTTGGAATGAAAATATATTTATTTATTTTTTATTTTTAATTAATACCCTTGACAAGTGCCTTGCAGTGTGCATGTTGAGAATGATGTCCTTAACTGAGTGTGTGGTAAGTGACATTGTAAGTGTGTAGAGTTTTGTTGTACAGTGATCCCTCGCTATATCGCGCTTTGACCTTCACGGCTTCACTCCATCGCAGATTTTATATGTAAGCATATCTAAATATATATCACGGATTTTTTCGCTGGTTCACGGATTTCTGCGGACAATGGGTCTTTTAATTTATGGTACATGCTTCCTCAGTTGGTTTGCCAAGTTGATTTCATACAAGGGACGCTATTGGCGGATGGCTGAGAAACTACCCAATCAGATCAATAAAATCAAATAAAACTCCTCAATGATATACGATATGCTTCCTGCGTGGTGCTTTACATGCTTAAAAGCCCAACAGCACGTATTGATCTCTGATTGTTTGCTTTTCTCTCTCTCTCTCTCTCTGACATTCTCTGCTCCTGATGGAGGGGATGTGAGCAGAGGGGCTGTTCGCACACTGGCCTAAAGGATACAGACGCTCCTCTAAAAAGTGCTGAAAGACTACCTTCACATTGCTCCCTTCCTTGCGACTGCTTTGTCGGGCGGTGCTTCGCATACTTAAAAAGCACCTGTTGATTTTTGATTGTTTGCTTTTCTCTCTCTGTCTCTCTCTCTCTCTGACATTCTCTGCTCCTGACCCGCACTCCTTTGAAGAGGAAGATATGTTTGCATTCTTTTAATTGTGAGACGGAACTGTCATCTCTGTCTTGTCATGGAGCACAGTTTAAACTTTTGAAAAAGAGACAAATGTTTGTTTGCAGTGTTTTAAAGTCCCTGCCTCTACAACCTCCTGTGTTTCTGTGTAAATCTGTGACCCAAGAGTGACAATGTAAAAATAACAATATAAACGTATGGTTTTTATTTCGTGGATTTTCACCTTTCGCGCGGGGTTCTGGAACACCACCCCCACGACCAAGGAGGGATCACTGTAGTCTGTTGAATTTAGTTTAATTGGATGATGCTTCTGCACTTTGATTGTGATTCAGCTATTTTTAAGTAAAAGCCATCTTGCTCTCTGCTTCTACTGAGAAGAACATTCATTACTTTTCCCTTCTCTTTGACACCAACTGCACTCCCAACCTACCTGGAATGGAGTCTCTCTTTGAACTGCCTTTCCCAAGGTTTCATCCATTTATTCCCTACTAGGATTTTTTTGGGAGTTTTTCCTTATATTCTTAGAGAGTGAAGGCCGGGGGACTGTCAAAAGCCAGGGTTTGTTAGAGCCTGTTGCAGCACTTCTTGTGTGATTTTGGGCTATACAAAAATAAATTGTATTGTATTGTATTGTATTGTATTGTATTGTATTTCAGATCCTTGTTTTCAGATCGGAAGTACCACCTGGAGGCCCTGTAATCTCTTCTGTGTCATTTTCCAGAGGTTTATATCATGTTCAACTATGCTCTTTGCTTTGGGTATCATAGCCAATAAACACTAACATAAACAGTAATTGATTACCATTGTATTTCCTTATTTAAAACTCTTAACTGTTAAGACTTGTAGTAGAAAACCTTTATGTAACATTTTTAGTCTGTTAAGCTTTTCAGTTATGTTTCCTTTTGTCTAACTGCTCTAAGTAGGATAAGTTCATTGTAGGATGCAGTCTCTCATGGTTGCCCATGACTTGGAATGAAGTATCATGTATCTCTCTGTGTAACCGAATGCAGGATGATCTAGTGTGTCATATATGGTAAAAATTCTCTTGTATATTCAAATGCTAAAAAATCCTGTGTCCAACAAAGGATCATTGGTGTATCCATGATTATATACAAGACTGACATATCTTGTAAGGGTGCTTTGTTAAATACATGTCTTATATTTTGCTGGGATCTGCAAAACCATGTTATATATGAGTGCTGAAGTAGAACTAGGATCAAGGTTTTATTTTTATCTATCACACTGCACATCAAAATAATGGATAGTACAGTGATCTATATACATCAGCTAAAGATCATCATATTCTTTTACCTTTTCCAAACATTTCATTGGCATTTATTTCACTTGAATTTTGAATGTCTTTAAAAAAGAATGCTAGGAATGTTATGAAAATAAAAACTGATTGGTGTATTAAGCTAATTTGTTCCAATATAACATCCATGTTTTTTGAAAGTTGTCATAATATTTGCTGTAACTAAATGCCCAAACACTTTTTCCCAGATGCCACAGCCCATTTTCTGTTAACTTAAAGCTGAGTGGCCTGGTACAGAGGTGTAGTGGCTAGGGATGTTGCCTCACAAATGAAGCAGCCTCAGATTGAATCCTGTATTGTCTGTGTGGAGCTTCCATGTTCTTTCTGTCCATACTTGTGTTTTTGTTTAGGGTCACCTTGATTTCCTCTCACATTCCAGTGATTTTGCAGTGGGGCTATTAGGAGATTCTGAACTCATGTGGTGTGTAAATGGGCTAGGGCTTCATACAGAATTGATTTCCATCTTCCACCTTATGCTATGAGGTGAGGCTTCAGAAAATACTTCTTAATGAAAATGTATCAAAGGATTTTTTGAATGTCTGAGTAATCTACATTTTATGTTTTTGTCTACTACTGTTTTTACATTTTTTACATTTCTATCAAGTTTCTATGACAAGAAATCTCCTTTCTAAACATTTGTCATTTGGAATATTATTTTAATAAATCTTCAGCTTTGTTTCGGATGATGGTTTCCGTTAGCGAACAGTGAATGTTATTTTTCTCACAGCTCCATGAGTAGAGCTGTATTGTATTTCAAATGGCATCTAACACACACAATGCAGTATATTACATACATAATATTCAGCATATAATCTTCATGGCACAAACAATGGCACTGGTTATTTATATGACTATCCCTTTCAATTTGTTGCGCTTTGATACATGTGAGTTATTTGGTTAGTTTGTTTTCCTTTTAAATTCATTAATATCTCTTGGTTTTACTGTTTTTATTTAGAGACACTGACGTAACACCACTGAACAAACTATTCCAATGTATAATATACGTGAAGTAATCAAACGCAATGAGTGATAGTTCACAGACAAATTTAGAGTTTCTAGATTGAGGTAATTGACATCTTGTATATTTCAACTTTCAAAGCTTTGAAAATTTCTTGATGAAGTTCACATAAACATGAGTCTTCCTTATTTACTAACCTGATATAGATTTAACCATTTTCTCTGGTCACCACCTAGATAGTCAGCTCATGTTTTCTTGTCCCCGTGTCTGCGTGGGTTTCCTCCGGGCGCTCCGGTTTCCTCCCACAGTCCAAAGACATGCAGGTTAGGTGGATTGGTGATTCTAAATTGTCCCTAGTGTATGCTTGGTGTGTGGGTGTGTTTGTGTGTGTCCTGCGGTGGGTTGGCACCCTGCCTGGGATTGGGTCCTGCCTTGTGCCCTGTGTTGGCTGGGATTGGCTCCAGCAGACCCCCATGACCCCGTGTTCGGATTCAGCGGGTTAGAAAATGGATGGATGTTTTCTTGTGTAGTCTCTCAAACATTTTTATTTTTTTCCTTTTAAAGGAAACAAATGGAAATTTAGGAAAGAGTTAAAGAGAGGAGGCTTCAGGAAGAGAGCCGTCTGGTTTTATGCCAGTTAGAGGAACAACTGGTGCAGTCTTTATGTTGAGACAGCTCATAGAGAAGCATTGAGAAAAACAGAAAGGTTTGCATATGGTGTTTATTGATTTGGAGAAGGCTTACAATAAAGGGCCACATCAAGAAGTCTAGAGGTGCATCAGCAAGAAAGGAGTACCAGAGCAATATGTGAGGATTGTCTAGGATATGGATGAGGAAGTGAGGGGGTTGAAAGCAGTTTTGGAGCTGCCAGATCCCAGTTAGAGTAGGTCTGTACAAGGGATCGTCTTTAAGTCCTTACTTCTTTGATCTGGTCATGGATATGTTGTGTCATGGGATAAATGACCAATCTCCCGTTGTGCATGCTTTTTACTGATAACATTGTGTTGTGTAGCACCAGAAAAGAGTACGTGGAGAGGAAGTTGGAAGAATGGAGAAGGGGTTTGGAAGATAGAGGATTGAAGATTAATAGGAAGTAGACAGAATATCTGAGGTTTAATATTGATCATGATTCAGAAGTTATCCTGGAGAGAGAGCTATTGAAAAGAGTGGATAAATTTAAATATCTAGGATCAGTGGTAGCCTGAGAAGGAAAACTAAATGCAGAGATAACCCACAGGGTGTTGTGTAGATGGAACAATTTGAGGTATCAGGAGTATTGTATAATCGAACAATTAATACAAAGGTTAAAGGTAAGGTTTGTAAGACAGTGGTAAGATGTATGGAGCTGAGACTTGGGCAGTAAAGGGAGTGCAGGAGAAGTGGCAGAAAAGAGAATGTTGAGATGGATGTGAGTTACAAAAAAGGACAGAAAAAGAAATGAGACAATCAGAGGTACATCAGTAGTGGAAGATATAACAATGAAAGTACAGAAAAGCAGATTGAAGTGGTAAGGACATGTAATGAGGTGAGACAATAAATATGTGGGCAAAAGACAGATGGGAATGGAAGTGCAAGGAAGGAGAAAGGGAGGTCAAAACAGAAGTGGATGGATAAAGTAAAAGAAGATAGGAAGCAAAAGGGCTGACTGGCAAGGAGGTGCAGGGCTGAGCTGTATGGAGAAGGTTGACCCCACATAGAAGTGGAAAAAGATAAAAGGGAAGAAGAAGAAGAAGAAGATTCTCATACACATTTAACCCAGTTCTGGGTCATAGGGAGCTTGTGCACATTTTATTAGCATTGGGTGTAAGACAGAAACCATTCTCACACTCCTTGCCAGTCTATTGCAGGGTCCACTCATGAAACACACCTATACTTGCTCTCACAAGAGCCATATAGAGTCATACTGTAACACTCTTTGAGGTAGTAGATATGGGTAGAACCTGCCAACTTCACAGACACTGAGAAGGCATGGAATTTGAATTCATGATGCTGAACCTGTGATGCAGGCAATGCTACTGTAACTAATGTTCCACAATGCCTCCCTCTTCTAAACTAATATAATATATAATATAATATTAAATGGTTATATATTTTACTTATATTTGGTATTAAGTAGAAATGCAATTTCTGAGGTGGCAATAATTAGCTAGGCTTCCTTACAGCTGCAACAACCAAAGGTCTTATCTTGACCTAGTTCCTGATTGTGTTTGCACATACTCCCCATGTTTTGAATGTTTATTCTGGTTTCTATGCATACCCTAACCTAAAGACATGTATAGAAGTTTAAGTGTCAAATGTGATTCGCTTAGTATATGTTAGTGAAGATATGTGTGTGTCTGTGTGAAAACACGCCCCACAACAGGCTAATGTCCCATCTAAGGCCAGGGCAGCCTTGTCTGATGTTGCCAATATAAAATCTGTCTCTTCAGTGAACATATACATATGTAGAATTTTCATTTATGTATAAGGCAAACAATCTAATGAAAAAATAATATTTACAAATTATTTGTTTTCATATTAATTATTTTACTTTGAATACAGATTTTCTATTTAGTTTTTTAAGCTTGCTTGCTTTGAATATGAATTAGGGCAATCTATATAAACAGGGATGGTTTTGTTTTGTTTTATTTTATGTTCATTTTGTTACATTTTCTCAAAAGTGTTGAAAAGTTCTGCTTTAACTTGTTCCACCCATTGTTTGAATCTGTTTGTTCAAATTCAAGGTTTTGAGGTGCCAAAGACTACCACCGGTCATTAGGATAAGAGCAAACCTCAGATGAAATATCAATCCTTTTCCTAAGCACACAACTTCAACATCACTCTCATAAGGCCAATTTAAAATGACAAGTCCATCTGAGTTGTATGTTTTAGGAATGTAGGTGGAATATCAGAGAAAATCCAGTTTGACACAGGGAGATCAAACATACTCCATATAGAGAGAGGACCAGCTGGGATTTGATCTAGGTCTTTGGAGCCATAAAGCCTACTTTAAAGCATTTATGATAATCAGTTCAAATGGAGAAGTGAATTTTAGGGTGGCTTTTGGGAAAACTAGAACTGTTGATTTACTGTCTAAGCAATTTCTTAATCGGATAACCTTTCTTCTATTTATCTATGTATCATGCTATTTTCACATTTGTATATTTTTTGATCTGAGAAGTATTTTACAGCATTTGTATTGTGCTAGCTTTCAGTTTACATCCCCACATCGTAGTCTAATTTTTCACATCATGTTGGGCTTTTACTTTTTAAACATGTAATTCTTTGCTTCAGTTTTTGATTGACAATGAGGAGAGAAAGGTGCAAATCAAAGTAGCCCATTCTTATTTCCACTCTTGATGTCTATCTATGTAGCTATTTTTAGCATTTATAGTCATACTAAAGTGGCAGCTTTATTTTTAATTTTAGCATTGTATTTTAGGTGCAACACACACTAAAACTAGGCTGATTGTACTGCATAGCCTTTCATTACTACATTTAAGTGTTTCAGCACAGTGCTTCTTTTTATTTTTAACTACTATATTTTAAATTGCACCTAATGCACTGTAGGACGGCACAGTGGTGAAGTGGGTAGCGCTGCTGCCTCGCAGTTAGGAGACCTGGTTAGCTTCCCAGGTCCTACCTACGTGGAGTTTGCATGTTCTACCCGTGTCTGCGTGGATTTCCTCCGGGGGCTCCGGTTTCCTCCCACAGTCCAAAGACATGCAGGCTAGGTGCATTGGCGATTCTATATTGTCCCTAGTGTGCGCTTGGTGTGTGTGTGAATGTGTGTGTGCCCTGCCCGGGGTTTGTTTACTGCCTTGAGCCCTGTGTTGGCTGGGATTGGCTCCAGCAGACCCCCCGTGACCCTGTAGTTAGGATATAGCAGGTTGGATAATGGATGGATGGATGCACTGTAAGAAATGTCATGTCAATTGCAGGACAAAGATGGATATGTGTGTAGTCATCATTAGATAGCTGCATCAAGCAAAATGTTAACAAGAAGGCCTAGCAAAACTAATAACGTCCAGTGTATAAAAATATATCCATGAATTTTCTAAGCCACATATCCAGTTCATACTCACAGGGAAATGTTGTCTTTCCAAGCAGCTTCAGGATCAAAGCAGAACCTACACTTGATTGGATACCAGTTGTTAGGATGGCAAACTGTAACACTTGCTGTTACTGATAAATGGCCAGTATAAGTGTGCAATTGAACTAAAAAGCCTCTTTCTAGGATATTCGAGGGAAACCATGCAGACGCGGGGATAAAATCCCAATGCCATACGTTGTCTGGGCTAAGATTCAAACCCAGAACTCTAGCACCATGAGGCAGCCACACCATCCACTAAACCACTCATAAAGAAACCTGTATATATACAAGTTATTTCTGCTATTTAAATTCAATTTTATATTCTATATAACTCAGTTTGTTTTAATCCCTGTCTTCCAAGATGACTTCCCTTCCACTTCTTAAAAAAATACCATAAGGAGCACACCTATGCAGGTAGACTGACTGTGACTAAAGTGCAAATAGCCATGGACACAAAAACATCTTTTAATATATATTACTAGCTGTGTAATCCCGTGCTGTAAAAAGCCTGGGGTCCTAGAAACTATTGAAATCGTAAGAAAAAAAAACTGAAATGTAGAGATATCAGGTAACTGAAAGGAACTACTGTGGGCATCCTAGGAGGATTTGTTTTCCGACGTGCTCGAATCGCTTGTGCAAAAGTAAAAGGGATACTGTTTTTGTCTTTCTTCTGAAGTTTCGTTTTGCTGAATTGCTGACCTCGCTTTTATTATTAGTGGCTAAGCGAGTTTTCTGTTTCCTCGGAGGTGGAGCCCTTAGGCCGACTTCACCTCTCACTTCCAGGTCAGACATACACACACACTTCCTACTTGCAACTACTGTGTATATAGTACAGAGTATATCGCTTACATTTGATATATATATATACTTTTGTCTGTATGTGTGTCTTTTTGTTTGTGTTTTATTATTGTCAGGAGACAAGCTAGTAGGAATCTCAATGTATTATGTAAACTATGTGCTACATACACATGCCAATAAACATAAACTTCAACTTGAACATTACAAAGCACACAAGAATTTACATCAACTCAGCAAGATGACAATGCGCTGGGCAAAATAAAATTGTGGATTTTTGTTCCAGGCAGTTCCTTAAACGTTAGGGCCTTCCATTATGTGATTAAGACATTCAGTCAGATGACTTTCCTCATTCCAGTCATACAGTAGTTTTTATTAAAGACACCAGAAAATGTTTTGTCATAAATAAGTTAGCTTGTCAATGCCTGTTCATTTAGTTCTTTTAAAGGAACTTAAAGTTGAGATTTGAAGGTTCTGTGAGTGCTACTATCTACTACACTCTCTTAGAAGAAAAACTTTATAACACTTAAGCAGAATTTGCCTTTAAATGTCTTTCATTGTTTAAAAGCTCATTTCAGAGTAATATCTTACAAGTGACATCTATGAAACCAATTCTTTTCATAATTTTAAACACTGTAACATGACCTCTTATTTGCTTAAACTGAAAGGATTTACTGTAGTTCTTTCCAACTTTCCTCATAGCTTATGCTCCATATTTCCTGAATTACCCTCGTCCCACTTTTTTCAGTTTCTCTTCTGCTGCTATGTCTTTTTGTAATAAGAAGACCAATGCTGTTTATAGCACAACTGTCCTTGACTTATGCAGTGCTCTGCATGTTGTGCTGTGTAATGTAACATCCTATTAACCTTCTTAATCACTTCTGAACACTGTTATGTTAGAGATAGGGAGAAGACCATCACAACTCAAAAGTCCTTCTTATAAAGTATTTTTTGAAGTTTTAGACCACATTATGTGTAATTATATCTAATATTTTTACTATCTACATGTAAAACTTAACATTGCACACGTTTCGTTAAATGCACGTACACAAGTTTTAGGTAGCTCAAGGGTTTCTTTCATTTATTGTATAAAATAATACATTTTATAAAGTAATACACTCACCCAGTGATCTGTAAAATTATTCTTAATCAGAGCAGGACCAAATGATCGTGCAGGATTTATTCCACAACCTGTATAGCTGATCTGTGAAGAAAAGAAATAAAACACTGATTTGCTTGTTTTCTTTTTTTATCAAAAGCCTCAAAATGCAGTCACTTTTTGCTAACTTAAATATCTGTTAAAATGCTACTGTGTGACGCAAAATAATTTTAACAATACATTAACTTCATCTCTCAGATGGAGTTCCTAAACAGTCTGTTTGCTTTATTGATTAATAAAGTATCTATCTATCTATCTATCTATCTATCTATCTATCTATCTATCTATCTATCTATCTATCTA
>JANRMT010062817.1:29762988-29783834 GCA_026402145.1 Polypterus bichir lapradei
TAGATAGATAGATAGATAGATAGATAGATAGATAGATAGATAGATAGCATTTTCAACTATGTCCATCAAAGCATTAATGATGTCATATGCATGTGCAATGACATTTTCCAGATGCCTTAATTTTGTGTAGTATAACTGAATTTCTTCTAGAAAGTCCTCTATAAGCATCCTTTAAAGTTCCTTTTCGCAAGTCTTCACACCCAAAATTCTTTAAATAAAGATTGACTGTATCACCATAAAAAGAGTACCACTAGCAACTTGGTTTCACTTCAAGCACTGTACATTACTGTCTAAAACTAAATGTACTAAAAAGAGTGGTTAAATGCTAATGACCATACTTGAATAGTTTGATATAAAAATATAAAAATAAAAAACATCAGATTTTAAACCACTTTTTTATGAATGTGGCATTTCATCTCCACTAATCTGGGTTCAGATCCCTGCTGTGTCTCTGTGTGGAGCCTGCTGTCTCTCCCTGTGTTCATGTACAAGTGTTTAGTTTTCTCCAAGATGAGCGAGACTGACAGGACTCTCAATTGGTGATTGTGTGTATGTGTGTGTGTGTGTGTGCGTGTGTGTGCGTGTGTGTGTGTGTGCGTGTGTGTGTGTGTGTGGTTGAGCACACACACTGCACCAGCCAGGGTTGGCTGATTCCTTGTGCAGCTTACTACTGATAACTCTCCAAGTTCACACCCCCACCTCCATGACACATTATCAGCAGAAGTGGGTTTGCAAAAATAAACTTTTAATTCTCACAGGTTGGATATTCTTGAGTTACTGTTGATATAATTCAAGTTTTCATAATAAATGCATTTGCATTCAACCATCCTTTATCAAGCCCAGTTTATGCAGTTCATGAACAACGGTAAGGCATTTTTTTTTCTGGAATAAACAGAAGAAAATGTACAATTATATGTCCATATATACCATATATTATCTATATAATATATAATATAATAATATAATATAATAATAATCAAGGTCATTTCAATAATAATCTAGTGTATTGCCTATATTGATATCAGAAATGTTTGTCTATTATCATTAACATTGATGATGTTTGGCTTTGTTTTTTGAGAATTCAACACAGCATTCATTCAGGCACCATTATGTCTTCAAAAAACAGAATAGTAAATGAACAAAAAAAATGCAAAGAAACTTATAAATGACACCTCATGACAAAGTTGATCTAGATTCTGGAATAGAACAACTTTCATTTTATTTTTCATCATGGTGTTTACTCTCTTGTATTTTCTTCTGTTTGCAGATTAATGTTGACACAGCCCTGCTCTAAATACTGTATGCACTCGTTGGCACTGCATGCAGTACTTTATTTTTGGAGATCTGATTTACTTGAATTTGATTTCCATCAAATCTGATTCGTTTTTAGTACAATCCGTTTGTTATAAACCTAGTCATTTCTACAAATTCACTTCATCAATGAAGCCAGCAGAGGTCGCTTAATCCAAAAATATACACTTTAATAACAACCTGTTGTATCTTGTAATTGCTACTGTTTTATTACTGAAGTGCAGCCTGCTTCACTGAGCAGTGCAATAGATATCCTATCATTTGTCCCTAGATGACACTGAAAGAAGGCATTGCATAAGTCGAAAACTTTCCTTCACTATTTTGTAAGTATTTATTTTGTCATCAGTTAATTCTCTTTTTCTCCCTAAAGACTGGTTTCCTATACAAAAATATGTATTGTAACTTCCTGTATTGTAATATGCATCTATAGACTTTAATCCAGAATATTATTATAAAAGGAATTATATTATATTATATTATATTATATTATATTATATTATATTATAAAAATCACACAGTAATATTCAGACTAAACCAAAATATTCTTACTTTTTAGAAACATGGATATATTTCTGTACATTTACTAAATTTGAATATTTCCACATTACTTAAATGACACACCTTTATTTTTTGTAAGAAATATTTATGTAGTGGCTAAATATTATCAACATTTTCTGCAGTATAAAAACATATTTGTTTAGCACAGTGCAAATTTAAGCATTTGAAATGTTTTGAAAAGTAAAATTTACAATTATTTTAGCATCCTGTCATTGAAAAATACACAATGCTACTACTACTACTACTACCGCTTCTTCTACTACTATTACTAATACTTTGATTTGATATGCTTTGTTAATAATAACAACATTGCTGTTTTAATAATTAAAAAATGACCTGGAAACAAATGTTTAATAAAGTGATCATTTAAATTATATACTTGCATCTGCTAGATTTTAAGATAATATAATTAAGCCAGTGTACAAGCTGCTCAAATTTCATACTAGAAAGAACTTTTACCTTTTATGCTTTTGGGAAAGTGAATTTGCTCTCCTTTAAGTAGTATCTCACATCCTTTTAGCATCCACAACAACAGTAGGAATTTTAAATATTGTAGCGAGAAAAAAAAGAATCCCATGAAAAAAATATAGTAGAAGATTAATATAATCAGAAAGAAATACATGAATGTAAATGTGTCGACCTATATTTCCTAAATCAGGTCATTTTATGCACAGTACTATAGCTGTTAGAGGATGCTTTTCTCACAGGTAGTGAGTCCTCTGATTTCCCTGGCTGTACAGTAGCACTTACCTGATTCAGACCAATGCTGCTGTTTGGATTGATTCCATAGATGAGTCCACTGGCCATTGTTGCACCCAGAATCTGGGCGAACATGTACATCACTGCTTTGAAGACGCTAATTTGACAGCTCGTGAGCAACCCAAAGGTCACAGCTGGATTTAGATGTGCCCCACTTATGTGACCCAAACTTTGTGCCAAGGTGGCAATAGCTAGCCCAAAGGCTAATGATACCTTAACTTCTTTACCAGCCCCGTTGCCAGAGGGGATAGCTGCCATTATACTAATGAATACAAACACAGTCATGCCAAGCAGCTCTGCCACTACGGCTCTCCAAAATGCTTTGCTCCTGAATTCTTTGGCCATGATTAGGGCTCCTTGGTGGTCTTGCGTAAACTCTAGCAGCACAGAACATTTCTTGGAGAATTTATAGATCATCCACTTGGCTGTGGGAGGAAGGGGGTGTTGCAAAGAAAGGAAAAAAAATCTCCCTGACCTATTGAATTAATGACAGGCACTTAAAGTCTTAAAAAGGACTTTTTTCTTCTTGTTGAAATGTGTGATTGTGGGATTCATCTCTGTTTTCATAAAACAGTTGAAATATTTTAACAGTAAAGCAAAATGTAAAATATCTTTTTAGAGATATTAGCTTCCACATGTTATTTTTTTTAAATGTAAGACATGTTTATAGATTTTGGAAGTTATTACATTTGTGCTACTGTTTGCAATAATCTGTATAGGGAATCTGTTTATTTTTATACTGATTATTATTAGTATTACAGTACTTGCATTTACTCTACTCAAAGAATGAAAAACTGTACAAACAAAACATCATTAGTGAGAGTTTACTTAGGAATTAAATTACTCACTCTGTTTAAGGTGTTTGTACAGGAATGTGTAGCATTTGTTAAAGCAGAAATTCAAAAATTAAATGTCCTTAAGGAGTTTTATCCTAAATTATCATATGTTGTCTATTTTTGTAAAGTTTATTACATACACCGTAGATTTTTTATCATTTTTGTCTTTATATTTTTTTGGTTTGTTTTCTGAATTAGTGTCAGTCAGTACAAAATAGTAAATTTCCAAACATTAATTTAAAAAATGTAATGTTCCTGAGAAATGTTAACTTTTTGTTACAAAGGTAAGATATTAAGTAATGGTCCACTTCGCAGATCAAAATCTGATGACTTTGTAGGTCTCTAGCCCAATGCAGTATTAAACCAAGGTAATAAACAGGTGCTAATGATCAATTACATAATGCCTTTACTAAACCAAACTGATGACCTGAAGCAGAAATGGGTGTAGACAATATCAAACCAGGAAAAGGACAACCAGACTAAAAAGTGAGTGTGGCAGATGCAACAGTTTAACCTTCCAGACATCAATTCTTACACCATTGCAGGACAAGTCAAGTAAAATGACACCTTTTATTGGCTAACTAAAAAAGATTACAATATGCAAGCTTTCAAGGCAACTCAGGCCCCTTCTTCAGGCAAGATCAAGAGTAAGCTTAGCAACAGGAGACAAAGTGGTCATCCTGCACCAACAAGGTCTCTTCCAAACAAACAGGAATTTCAAGATGTACAAGGAAAGGCTGGGGATTATAAATGCTGTGGTCAAGTGCAGCATATGAGAGATACTATATGTCAATCTGACACCCCTTCAAAAATCATTTGCTATCATCTCTAAGCTATTAGAAATCATTGGAACCCAAGTGCACCTCTCTATAGTCTGGATAGGTCTTGTCAAAAGTTGTCTTCCTGGAAGATAGGCTGCTCAAAAAACTTTCCTTCCTGTTTGAAACCAAGCCAAGAGACTCAACTAGACACAAAAACAACAGGACTGAAGTGCAAGTACTTTGGAATGATGAGTCCATATTTTTGTCTTTGACAATTTGTCTGAAGAAAGAGATGAAGAGCACTACATTAATGAATGTCTGCAGCATTGTAGGTCTGGAGTTGCCTTACATCAGAACTGATGGAATATTTGATGCTGAGATGTACAATCAGATTGCACAGTACCATCAGGAAGGTGTTTGATCACCTTTAATCTGCAGCAGAATGATGACTTCTCAAACATGCCCAAGTGTCATCTTCAGCAAAAAGAATAACAAGAGTTTCTTCAACAGATAGTATAGACACAGAGCTTTAATATTTAAGTAGGTATGTGTTTGTCAGCTGTGTTTAATTTCTGACCATGCAACATGTGCAGTAACTGGAAAAAAGAACTTATGAAATACACCTATTAATAAACCTAATTCTGCAGAAATAACATTTAGAAGTGATGTTTCACTGAATAACTCACGCTGACTTGACAGTTACAGTCAGGAGGTTAATGTCAACATAGTGATAATCTCTAGACTTTGCAGAGTTGTTCTTTCCCCTTCCCATTTACATCACACATTCTTTTAAGTCACAGAACTACCAATGTGCTGTACAGTTTGGTCTTTCCTGTCCTGGAATCAAAACCACTGGGAATGTTTTGTAATTGAAAGCGTTCTGCTTCATTCTTTAAAGTGATGTCCCAAAATCCACTGCTCCCTAGTTGTCTGCAACATTTGCACAAACTACCGTAATGTATTTTCTGACATTGGTGGACAAGGCACATGCTCACAAAGTGTGTAGTTGATTGTAACCACTCTGTATGGCGCTTACTGTAAACATTTTTTGATGGTGGTGATGTGGTTATGGTGTGGGAGTTTGAATGTGGAGCAACATACACATATCCTGTCTGTAACTTTGGACTGATATTTAGGAGTTTTCCACTTGTAAAACACAACAGATTTTTCTTGTGATTAATCATTAGGGGACAAAAGATGATTAACACCTACAATGGATTCTTTCCAGCCAAATTAGCCAAGACAGGCATGATATGGTCTACCAGATCTTCTTCAAAAAGATAATTCTTGACTCAAAGCCGACAACAAGAAATTTTCCCAGTAACTCTTTAGCTAGGCAGTTGGCGACTTAATGGCTTAAGAGCAGTCTGGCAGTCCTTCCAGTTGTATTACTGTCATCTTCACGTCTGGCATATTGTTATGATTTTTTGTTTAGTCAGCTCTGTATAGGTCTTCTTGAAGTAACTGTATAGTAACCTTGCACAGCAGTAATATGTACAACTTTCTTCTCTTCTGGCCTGGTTTCAGAGAAGTCATGAACCCCAACTGTGAATGCCATAAAACCCACACAACATTTATACAGATGTTAAATAAATCTCTGTCATCAGTGTCTAAATCAATATTAATTTAATAAACCTCACACAATGAGGTCATTTTTATGGATTACAAAACACAGCAGTGAGAATGTCAGGGCAAACTTTGATTTAGCTCTTACTGAGGCTGCTGCTATAGTTTGTTATTGGAAGGGTTTTGCTTAATTACCATATCTGGAATATATCATAAATACTGCGTGATTTTCTTTAAATACAGCATATGTATACATATAAAAGGCAAAGCCCTCACTGACTCATCACTAATTCTCCCACTTTCCATATAGGTGGGAAGCTGACATTTCGCATGCTCATTCCGTGCAGTGTACTTAAAAAAGTTAGGTATGTTTCATGTCCTATTGCAACACCCGAGGGGGGGAATGGGTGTACCCCCTAAACTGTATATACTGTATAGATAGGGGAAACCCCTCCTCACTATTTCTGCTACTTCCAATATACGTAGGAGGCCCAAATTTCCCATGCTCATCCTATACACTGTACTTACAAACATTAAGTATGTTTCATTTCGCGCCATGCCCCATAACCAACTTTCGAAAATAACGTCTTCTTTTTGACAGTTCTCACCATTATGCCACAAGGAACTTTCAGAACTGACCTCTCCTTTTGGCGGTTTCATTCCTTATTTCCATTAACAGACAATTTATTTCACAGCAGAGATGCACAAGGGCAGCCCCTGGTCCCCCTTCCTTTTTCCGCATGGCTGCTGTCCGCGCCAATTCATACGCCTCCAATTTCCAGTAAGGGTCTGCTTCACTATGACAATAAATAAGTCACAGGGTCAGACTCTAAAAAAGGTTGCATTGACTTGACACAAGATTGCTTCTCACATGGCCAACTGTACGTTGCATGCTCAAGAGTAAGCTCAGCAGACAGCTTGGTCATTTTACAGCCCGAGGGCAGAACTGCAAACTTCATTTACAAAGAGATCTTTACATCCTAAAAATGTGCATTTCTCACACACCGCATTTACAATCATAAATTGAACTCTTTACAATCATCATATTCACTCTCAATACTAAAATAAGCCTACAACAATTACATTGACAATCATGTTACATTATTTTTAAAATGTTTCCTTTTCTTTTTCATTACTTCTTTAACACACTTCTTCTCCGCTGCGAAGCGCGGGTATTTTGCTAGTACTACATACATAGGATATATGAAATACCTATAATAAAAAGAGGAGCACAATCCTGAACCAAAAAATAATGCCTAAGGAAGCCCAATGTAAATAGCCTATGGTGGTATGCAGAAAAGGAAGAACATAAAGGAAAACAACACCATGCCACAAGGCAGGTGATTTACTTTTCTGAAAGTGAGTAATGTCACCAGGAAACAGGAAGTCTTTAGATTGAACAGCCAAAAACATGTTTGATTTTGATTTTAGTCATGAGAGTGCAGGCTGTGTGTGCATGAGAGCGGACAACCAATGAATGTTCATTCAGAGGTAAAATGATTATAAAAGCAAATGTTTTGGACATCATAAACAGAATAGGGCTTAGCTGTCTGATGTCTCATGTTTTAAGTACTACAACAGAATAGAAAAAACACAATAGACCTGAGACTGCAGCTGAACTCACAATACCAATTAACCATTTGTACAGACAGCACTGGCCCCATCAGGTAGCACACCATACGAAAAGGGGTGAACTGTGCTGTAAGGTAGTCACACAATTACTAAATATGACATGTTGGATGATTTTTAGTTGTGTAAATTGACATCGTCCGGCAACGAGCAACTGCAGTTCGCAAGTCTAAAATACCCAATGACTAGAAGTTAAACTCCTGGGATAGCCTGCCCACCTCAGAAATGCTGCTGCTGTCTCTTTTTTTAACCTCTCAAACTGTTGGCCTCTTTCTTCCATTAGTAAGTTTTTGTCCTAAATTCCCTATGTCTGACACACGAACACCATTCTAGAATTTCCTCTAACTGGTCCTGAGGTCTCTGCAACAAATTGCCTAAAGTTGCCCTTAAAAAGATGAATCTTCATGGCTGCCTGTCTGAAAGAGTCAATATCTTCCCACTCAGCCCCCAACCCATAGTTGGGAACTTTGTGCTGCCTCCTTATGATACGAAGGTTTGTCACTGATTTCATGAGACTTCTCACCATTAGAATCTCAACATGATCCCACTTTTGCTTACCTGGAACCATTTGCTCTCTAGCAAGCTTTCTAACAAGTGGGACGAGTCCTGTAATAAACCGCCAAAGTAAAAGAGAGAACCACCGAGATAAATGTATAAATAGTGCTATGGATAACAATTTGAGATTGAAGGAGCCAAGGTGGGGAGTAGACCTAATCATGCTTGGTACTCTAGAAATAAAACATGACAAGGCATCTGTTTGGAAAAAAGGTTCCCTCTAGCAGTTTACAGTTCAGCCAGACCCTGTTTTTTTGAGAATGAAAGACAATGGAACTCCAATGGCACAGCATCGCCAGGCTGAAGGTTGGCATCACAAGGACTTGAAAGTGTCAGGTCCTGCCCAGCAAATAAGGGTGCAATATAATGTCACTTGTCAATTTAACATGCACATCTTTGAAAATAAAATGAAAAATTACAAGTATTTAGAGAAAAACCTATAGAATGAAAGTGCATCTCTACATAGACAGTGTTTCAAACCAAATGTTTTGGAAATGTGAGTGAGCAGAGTAGACCAGTACACCATCATGTTTCCCATTTTAGTAGCGATTATTAAATCTTTAATAGCTGCAAATAACAAATTTATGAAAATCTGAAGTACCTGGAGAAGCTGGAGTTATGAATAATGTCTAACTATGGCAATGTCCTGATGTTCAGAGAGAAAGATTCTGTCCATATAATATACTCTTTGGGGATCAGTAAGGGTCCTTCCAAGCTGATGATTGGGCCAGAAATGGTAAACCAGTAAAACACCCAGACACGCATAAAGAAGTCTCACTGACTTACATACAAACCACATAAATGAACAGTTGCCCTTTTGCTAAAACCTTTTCAAATTAACCCAGGGTACTTTTTTTAGTACATGAGCGGGTGGATTATCATGGACTGCTACCCATGTCAGGGTTGGTTCCTGCATAGCACTCAGTGTTGCCAAGATAGACATTGGTTCACCAAAATCCAGAACAGAATAAAACGAATAAAAATGAATGGGAAAAGATTTAAGTCAAGTCAAGTTGGGGAGCATGCACTGGTACAGTGCGTTGCCGCACCCACTACACAACGAAACAACTCGGGATCCCCGTTTGCAACTCCCCAGGCAGACACGTGGTCCAGTCCCACCCTCCAGAAATGACCCTTTATCTGCCGCAGCCAGGTGTTACGTGGGTGACCCTTTGGCCTGGTCCAGCCACTCGGGTCCCCAACAATGAGGATCTTATGAGCCAGATCACCCTTGGGGAAATGCCCCACATGGCCATAGTGCCGTAACTGATGCTCCCTCACAATACAGGTAATGTGCCTCATTCGGGACTCCATGAGCAACCACTCATTCGATGCAAAGTCAAACCAACGGTACCCAAGGATTTTCCGGAGAGACACAGTACCAAAGGAGTCCAGTCTTTGTCTCAGGTCACTGGAAAGTGTCCATGTCTTGCAACCATATAGCGAGACAGGAAGCACCAGGACTCTAAAGACTTGGACCTTCATCCTTTTGCATAGATATCAGGAGTGCCACACACCCCTTTCCAGCGACCTCATGACCCCCCATGCTCTCCCAATCCGTCTACTGACTTCATAGGAAGAGTCACCAGAGACATGAATGTCACTGCCAAGGTAAGAAAACCTCTCAACAAGGTCAACACTATCCCCGCAAACAGACACACTGCTGATGGCTGTGCCTAAGATGTCATTAAAGGCCTGGATCTTGGTTTTTATCAGGACACTCGCAAGCTCAGACACTCAGATTCCTCGCTCAGTCTCTTGAGTGCCCCGATCAGAGCCTCCATTGACTCCGTGAAGATCACAGCATCGTCAGCAAAGTCAAGATCCGTGAACCTTTCTTCACCAACAGATGTCCCACAGCCGCTGGACCCCACAACCTTGCCCAACACCCAGTCCATACAAGCATAGGAGCAAAAACACACCCCTAACGAACCCCAGAATCAACTGGGAAAAACGCAGAGGTCCTGCCTCCGCTCTGCACAGCACTTACAGTACCAGTGTACAGGCCAGCCATGATATCCAGCAATCTCAAGGGGATCCCCTCACGAAGATTTAGTGCTGTCAAAATCAATCCCTCAATTTAAATGCAAATAAAATATGTGATATATATTAGGTGAATTTCCCTCAGTTATGCTCTTTATTTATTTGTGTGAGCCTGATGCATTTCTAATCTTTGATACACAATGAGGAGACTTCAAAAATACAGGAAACTCAAAGGGCAGCTTCTGTGTTAGACTCATTCCAGGGTTTGGGTTAAGACACTGCAAGAATTTACACAAAAACCCAGGAAGCAGATTGGCACAGTGATTAGTGCTGCAGATTCACAGCTCCTGGAAATTGCTCTTAAATTCCAACACAGTCAATCTCCTTTGCCTTCGTTGGTTTTCTCCGGATAGTTTGGTTTCCTCCCTCATCCCACAGATGTATGTGTGTGGTGATTATTTTGAGTGTGTTTCTGGGCAAATGTACTTCATCTGTGATAGGCAACTGTCCCGTCCAGAACGGATTCTTGCCTTGCCTCCTGTTACCATGTATTTTAATTTTGGGTTCTATGTAGTGGAGAATCTATTTTGTATTTTTTTTTTCATTTTTAGAATAGGTTTCCTTATGTTATTTGTGTTTAACATAACTTTGCCACTATTTTGTTTTCACTTTTTCCCGCAAGCATCAACCTTTTAGGATTTCTTTAATTGGCACAGCCATATTGTTGTTGGTACCTGTTAAGAGAGAGGTCCATGGCGATGCACAATTTAAATAAATACAGAGCGCTAGGACTTTGGAGGGGTGTGGATGTGCATGGTAGCAAGACAACGTGGCTTCAGACGTTGAAGGGGTGACACATGTTCAGGCATGTGTAGTTTGATTGATTGTCTCATTAGTGCTCTGGAGTTGGTAATCAGCACATCTACATTCCTAGCAGTATAAAGGATACCTGAGCAGGAAAACAGGGGAATCAAAATGAAAGTAAAAGAAATAAAGATGGAGATCAAGAAGAAAGACGAGAAAGAGGGAGGCAGGATCTTTGCAAAGCCGGTGCTACAGAATAAAGATAGGTGGTTGGATTTGGCCCTAACAGGAGCGCATGGCAAATATTTCCAGAGTGAACAGGAAGTAGGAGCGACCCAGCACTCCAAGTGGGCTCCTGCCTTAAGGCTATGTGGCGATGGCAGACAGGAGACTGAAAAGGGCTTATGGCGTCCCTGTGGTGCTGAGAGAAGTTGACAAGGGACACGAGTCAGGCTTGGGGCACCCCAGCTGTGACCACATGAAGTTGCTGGGATGAAAGTCCTTGAGAAGGTAGACTACGGCCATTACAGTATGCAAAAAATCTAAACCTGCAACAGGTTTATTATGCCCTGGCGAGGAAGAACTTCTTCTCATAATGCTATTTTAATGTTTTCTGTGGAAACATCAGAATATATCAAACTGCAGAGACAAACTCTAGAACTTGAGGCACATGGTAAGTTAGTAGCATTAAACATTTCAGACTGGACTGCTCATCAAGTTATTTTTCAAGGTTTATCCTATCATCTGCATAAAATAGGAATTGCTCTTATTTTTTAAAAAGAATAATTCAGCTTTGCCACTGAATTTTAGTACTCTGTTTATTGTTAAATGAAAACCTGTATATGCCAAACAATTTGCAGACTCATTTAGAAGAATGTGTTGTTAACGGTGGAGGTAATTTAAAATGTTATTGAAAATGTTATGTAAAACAAGGTAAATAAACTGCATCAATTAATTATTTTTGACTTTATTCCTTTATCAGCACAATGAGTCAGGTGGTTAAGTTACACAACCAGTCATACTGTCCTTTGAAAAATTATGATACTGTTGTGCCACACCTACTACAAACAATTTATTTCTCTCAATTTTAATAAATCTAACAATAAACCCATTTACACTAGCAATGACATACCTCAGGAATCTATTCCATTTTGAATGATTATTATTGTTTTATTAACAATATGTTTACCAGATATGGAAGTGCTGCCTCGTGTCCCTGTACACTGGAGATGGTGACACTGATGAGACCTGAATATTCATACATGTACATTTAAACAAGGATTGTTAAACAATACCAAAGTGGCTAGGAGATGGGTTTAGTAGGAAATGACATGTGTGACTGATGGCTTTTTTAAATGCAGCGTGTAGATAATGCTTCATACCAGCAGTTCCCGCATTCCTGAAGCATGTGGTTTGTAAATGTGAATTCATTTTATCAGAGATGGCCTTTCAAAACATCATTTTTGTCAGAGTTGGACTGAATTTCCCCTTTAACACCTTTGTGTGTCTGACAACCTCTCCACCAGAAGCAGAGTTTCTACCCCTCTCCAGTTGCTTTGTCTTACAGGCCATGTTTGTTGTATAAGATGTTTTCTAAATTGTATCGGCGTAGGATAACTTTATAGGCTCCTAACAACGTATTAAGGAAGGCCTTCTTCTTTGTTTTCTCTGATTTAAATGAATATTATTATTATTATCATCTTTGTGGTGTATTGAATCTACACTAATCTGGTTTTATTTGAGTGTTGTAGCTGTTCTTAAATACATGAGTTTTATTTTTAGAACTGGAATTCTGTAGTAGAATGTCTGATAACCTCTACTGCCAAAAATAGACTTTCTTCCCCTCTCCAGTTCATCTTTCTCTTACACACCATATTCTTGTGTAAAATGTTTGCGAAGTTGCATTGGCATAGGTCCAACTTTATAGGCTCCTAAAGAAGTAATAAGGAAGGCATATGTGCCATTTGTATAATTATTTTCTACTTTATTATGGTCTTCTCCTTCTTCTTCCTCTTCTTCTTCTTTTTATTATTATCATCTTTTTGGTGAAGGCTTAACAATAATATCAGAAAATCACAAAACATCATCAGGATTTCCAAGGAAACACCTTCATGAGTGCGGCTTGGGGTGTTGTAAAATTGTGAACTTGTACTCCTTGCTGGGAGTGGGTGTTGGACACTTCAAAACTACTTGTCATGTCCTACTCCAGGGTAAGACAAATTCTTATCTTGTCAGACTTTGAATGTAATTCCTAGGAGTATTTCTGAGAAGCTTGATAAATATGGGCACTGGTCTTGGTATCAACCTTTTTCTTTTCTCTCATGAATATGACCCAGTAGATGGCCTGAGCAGGTTTGAAAGATGGCTGGATTCTAACTTTTTGTTAATTTCTGTAGAACATACAGGTCTGAAGCTTTAATTCTCAATTTCATTATTGTACTGAATCAGTAATCAAATGGCTAATTGCTACACTAATCAGGTTTTACCTGAGTGTTTAGCTCTTCTCAAAGACATGACTTGTATTCTTACAGCAGTAATTCTGTGCTCATACTTTACTAATAATATGCTCAAGATCTTGGGTATTCATCAGCAAACTCTTCTTAAGAGTGCTTGTGAACACTACCATCATTCACCAGAGCTCATCAAAACTTCTCTACGTGACCCATTCTTTTTTTCTCTTCTACAAACCAAACTTTCCCTTTCAAGTATTCACTTTATAAGGGAGGCGAATGTGTTCTGAATGTGGCTAATGTAATTAAAACAAACGCATCCTGTTAGCCAGCACACTGCTGCCACTAGAATACTCTGGCGTATAGTTTGAAATTTAAAATCATTGAAAAGATCTTATATTTACACTTATCCTATAAAACTTATTAACACTTATCCTATAATCTGTCTCAGCCTCTTGGGCTAAGATGTTCCTGCATTGTAGGTAATGTACGTATAAGTATGTTATGTACTTCTAATTCTAAATGATGGCATCCTCTCCTTTTATTTTATGCAGGTTATGCTAGGATGTAGCCTTTTTAATTTGCCAGACTATTAGAATTATTTTTAATACTGGGAGGCATGGAGACTCATTGGTTAGTGATACTGCCTTAGATTTTCAGGTCTGGGTTCAAATCCTGGGCCCAGTCACTGTCTGTGTGGAGTTTTCTCCAGATACTCCTCCACATTTCTATGACAAGCTTTTTAGGTTTGAATGGTAACTCTTATATGGCCCTGTATGAATATCTAGTGATAGGCAGGCTTCATGTCCTTTGTTTTTCCATTTTCCCTATGAACCTATAATGGAATAAACAGATGCAGAATATGAACAGATGAACAGGTGGATTTATTATTGAACTCTCCATAGTGGTGGGTGTGGTGGACTGTCACTAGTGCCATTGGTAAAGCATGTCATAAATAATTTGGCTCAAATAGAAACTGTCTAATTTAGAAGATCCTATACATAAGGAGCATGTGGCTGTTTAACTGTAGTATGTCAAAAACAAAACAAGATGCCCTTGTCAAGCATGAAAATATTTATAAATGAATAAACTGTGACCTGTAGGGGAATCCCTTGAGCAGTCAATGAACCCTAATAACTAGGCAGAGGCCAAATCAAATAAATGAAAATGGATTTATTACAAAAAATGATAATAAACAAGAAGGTAAAGGAGACCTGACTATAAAATAATACACAAAATAAATCCCGTGCAGCCCTGCTAAACTTAACGTAATGCAGTTTTTTTTGCTTTTTAATCCATGTGACACCTTTAGCACTTTCCCACCAAGTCAGCACCTTGCATATCTTTCTCCTTCTTCCTTACACTTCTTCTCTACTCTCTAAACCTTTCTTTAGTCATGCCAGTTGAGACCTTGTCCTCACCAAATGTCTTGAATGGCCATACTGTATGTCTGTAAGAGGCTTTTAAAACCTGACTACAAAATGGATACCCAGACAGATCTGCAGACTACTTGTGGGGTTAAAAATGACCTAGGGAATACTTGAAAACGTCCTCCTTGAACTCTACCCTGCAGTCCCATAAGTCATACAATCCTGAATGCCACATCTCCATTAAAGGTTCTGACCACCCCAGGACATTTCCATAATGGGGATTAGGGAGCCACCTATTGGGCTGGTGGCACTCTCAATTTACAGACTTTTTCCTTTTGTCCCTTTCTCCTTTATCCAAATGTTTCTGCAAGGAGTAATGAAGACATTGCACCATCAATTAGATCAGGGTACAGTGCCCCCTGTTGGTGGCCTTATTTCATTAACAATGTTGCCACTACTAGTGTGCTTACCACCATGGCATCATATAGCCATGCTCTAGTCGTATCCTACTACATCTTGCCTGCAGCTGTGGTTTCAATTTTGCCTTCTGTTATAATATGTTTACTTTTGTTACGATCAGACTTGTCAAATGACAAGTGTGACCTCCAACACACAATTGCGATTGTAGGACGTTATCTTTAAATAATAGAAGGCTACTTGAAGAAAAATGGTCTATGATGTTCCATTACAATAAATAGGCATAGTCTGATCATTCATATAAAAAGTCACTGACTACTGGGATATGGCAAGGTCAAGGGTTCACTAGATGGTAAGCTGACATTAAGCATTCATAGTCAACAAGTTGAATTCAGAAGATATTGGCAGATGTAAAGGCCCATTTTGATAAGGGGCAAATTGTTATGCCTAGGTGACTGAGTCAGAGAATCTCGTCTGGTACAAGAAAACAAAAGGGCTACTGTGGCACAAATCACAGTTAATTTTGTTGATGGTTACAAGAGTAATTTGTCATGATGCAGAGTGCATCTAACACTGCTGCATATGAGACTGCATACCTGCAGGTCTGTCAGAGTGCCCATGCTAATCCCAGTCTACCATCAAATGAGCCTACAATAGGCACAAACTGGAATTTGGATCAAAGTAAGAAGGTCACCTTTCCCAATGAATCTCATTTTATTTGGCATTATATGGATGGCTGGATATGTGGACATCGTTCAAATGGGGAAGAAAACAAGTCGGTGGAGGGAATGTGATGTTTTGGGCAATGTTCTGTTGGGAAACCCTGGGTTTGAGCATTCGTGTGAATATTAATTTCATTTGCACCACCTACCAAAACATTGTTGCAGATCATCTTTACCAATTCATGACAACGGTCTTCTTGAATGGAAGTGGCATCTTTTAACAGAATTATTTTCATATTTTTGTTCAGGGATGGTTTGAGGAACATGATGAAGTTGTCACCCTGGCATCCAATTTCCCAGATCTCAGTTCAATTGAGCATGTGTAGAATGTGTAGGAACATCAAGTCCAATTTGTAGCTGGCCTACCACACAACTTACAGGTTTTAGAGAATATGATGCTAAATATTCTGGTGCCAAATACAATAACACACTTCAGAGGTCCTGCAGAGTCCATGCCTTGTTGGTTTTTGTAGTACACAAAGGAGCAACAGCATATTAAGAAGGTGATTATAATGTTTGGCTCATCAGTGCATACTACAGCATATACAGACTTAACAGTATAACAGTATGCTTTAGACATGCCAATCTAATTAATTCTTAATTTTATAGTAATGGCCATGCACTAAAATAACAGGCTTTTGTAAAAATATGTTATCAGTAACTTCTCTGCTCTTTTTATTTCATAAATTAAAAGCACATACTGACAAGTGGTCAACTGAAAAAAATACAAACGTTTTAGGGTAACTTCATGCAACATTAGTTCATCACACTGCTGCTGCCTTAAAATTCTGAGGACCTGATGATAAATGACCACCCACTCACTCACCACACTTCTCTCTATCTGGTTTCCTCCCACAATAAGGATGTGCAGATCAGCTAAGTGTATGTGTTTGTGCATTCCCTATGAAAAGCTGACATCCCGTTCAGGTTTTCATCTGATGATACCAAAATATTCTTTGACTATCTGTGGTCTGCTAAAAATGATTTTGAAAAATAATGGATGGATAGATGGATGGATATTCACTTCTGTTGCACTCAGTGACTGTTTTGTGAAGTACATGAGCCTTTCCTACTTAAATGACTGCTCACTCAGTGACAGTATTGCATGTGTGGATAATGTTATTTAACACAGGCAGGCAGGTATGAAGTCTCAGGCTGTGTACAGTTCATAGGGAGAATGGCTAACTGTCCTACCATGGAAGAAGGTGGCAGAAATTTATATATGATTGCAGAAGGAACAGCTACCTTCCTGGGATTTTGACAAATGACATTATCACATTGCCATCACCTAAAACACATCCAGCCAATGGGAGTCTTAAGGTATAGAACATACTGTTCATGTCTAGGAGCCAAAGGAGGCTATGGAGAGTAACAGAAGGTCTACAGTTACTCAGCTAACAGTTAAGCACAACAATGGTGTCAAAATAACCTGCATAACTTGCCATGGGTATGTTTTGGCAGCCAGCTGAGTTTAATACTGGAGGACAGTAAATTGAATCCTAGCTCCTTCTGATTCACGCTGATGGCAAGACTATAAATCCACAAATAAAGCCAGTCAGGTGTCAACAGTGACTATGATCTCATTTTCTGAATAAACCCTTTTGGTACAATTCATTTGAATTAATAATAAGAGTATTACAAATTGACAAAAAGGTATCAGCAAACCCATTTTTTGAAGACAGGAAAATACATTTATGTAGTACCGTCTTTTTAATGCTGACATTTGCTTTTTTAATATATGGGTTCTTTTTTTAGATATCACCTTCCAAATTGCAATCTGTTGTAAACAGGAACCATTTTTATAGTTATAGCGTTATGAGGTTACCAATTATCAAACTGCATCTTACAGTGGACACTTATTAATACATGCACAACTTAATATTGTTAGACCTGCTCAAAATAATTATGCATTGCAGTCGTACAGGAATATTTTTCAATAACACGTGCAGGCTGAGATGCCAGTCCTATAGGGGCAAACTCATACAGACCAATTATCCAAACAAATGTTTTGCTTGGTATGTGGGAATAAAACAATGTACCTGGATAAATCCCACCCAGGTATGGGGAAAACATTGGAAACCCACACAGGCAGGACCTGACCTTGGAGTAATGAGACAGCAGTACCAGCCAATGTACCATAAATGGAAATTATAAAAAGTGGTTGTTCACCTACAAGATAACTGTTGTCTGTTTCCATTTTACTGATTGTTAATGTTCTGAAGAAAAATACATAAAAAAGAAATCCCATTCACTTTAATGGAAAAGAACAACAAAATTAATATCCAAAAAAAAATACAAACCAATTGCCTATACAGTATTTCTAAGAAAGATACAAAACACAACAGCATGCATTTACAATTCTGTAATGACTTAAGAGTTTAGATAAAAGCAGGAACAGACCTTAATATTTAAAATGCTATACAGTAGGTGAGGAAAGAAAGTGAAATGCCACAAGAGAGGTTTATAATTGGTTTTGGGAGTGCTCTGTGAGGATGTAAGTCACCCACCAAATCTTTAAACTTTCCAATTTTTCATTTTGTTTCTGTTTACCAAATGTACAACTATATGTAGATGCAGAGGTGGAGCACTGCTGTAAGTAATTGGGAGTCAACATCAGTGACAGGCAGAACTAGTCTAGTAACACAGAGGTGCTGTATTTGTACGATAAAAAAGTGCATAGCAAACTCTGACATCCTTCACATGTTCTGCAATTCTTGTCATGGCCAATGTGAATTTTTGTGCTGTAGTGTGCTGGGCTGGTAACATCACTTAAAGAGTCACCCACCAAATCAACAAGCTGATTAACAAGGCCGACTCAGCTACAGAACTATGGAACACATTTTCAACCTGCTGGAGGTAGGATGGAGAGAATGAAGACAAAATGAAGGCCATTATGAACAATGCTATCTATCTATCTATCTATCTATCTATCTATCTATCTATCTATCTATCGTGGAACGGGCCCTAGACACAGACAGGTAGACATTTTTAAGCACCACCACACGTTTATTTACAACTAGTATTTACAGTACTAAGTGTACACACAATACCCCCAAAGTCCAGGCCTCACACTCAATGCCTTTAGTCTTCAGGCCGCCTCCACTCCTCTCCACCAAGCTCTGTCCTTCCCTTCACCCAACTCAAGCCATTGTATGAAGGGAGGCGGCTCCTTTTATATCCATGTGCTCCAGGTGTTTCCCGGCAATCTTCCACCAACACACCCCAGTGTGGCAGAAGTGCCGGCTGCATCCCCAGAAGCACTCCGGGTGTCCCTGCTCCTCTTCCCCCAGCACTTCCGGTTGTGGCAGAAGTACTGAGGTCCAGGGCTCTCCAGGCATTGGGGTGGCCCCTGGTGGTGACCATGGGCGCCTACAGGGCTGAGCTTCAATGCTCTCTAGCCGTGGTCCCCAAAGCAGCCAAGGCAGCAGCCCCCTCGTGGTCTCCCTGGGCGTTCCGGCTGGGTACCACCCCCAGCCGCGTGCCACAGTACCCCACCACAAGCTGAGACCCCTAGGGGCCAGCGGCCCGTCCCGCGAGGGCAGGTCTTCCACAGTGGGAAGCTGACATAGTCCACTCCAGGGCCCGGTCCTGCAAAATATAAATCAGAACAAGGGGCGGAGACGTTGCCCTGACACCGCCACTCGGCGACTCCTTGTTTTGTACATGGGCAACGCTCCCCCCTCTGACCGGCACCCCGGTGTTTGCCACCTCGGCCCCCCTTTCAAGACCTCCGTGCTCCCCCGTCACCTCAGCTGGCTGTGGGGTTTCCCTCTGCCTCTGCAGAGGGCAGCCCTTCTCTGGACGTGAGCACCCAGCATCACATCCCTTCCTATCAGAGGAACCGCAATTCTCCCCTCGATTACTCCCTTTACTCTCTGGGAAGCCATGACGGTCTGAGTCTCCTTATGGCATAAAAAGAGACTCCGTCCCGTCTGTGTCCTGGTGAAACAATGCGAGGCTGCCGCGGGCTCGGGGTGTAGGGAGCTAGGACCAGGAGCACTCATCAGCCCCCGTCCTGCCAGCCCTCTCTATCTTTCCCTCCTCACCACGCGCGCAGCACCCGCCGCCGCATCCACTGTTGGAGATCTCCCTACTTGGTTCCGATCATGTGTTTCACGGGCCTTTTCGGTGGGACCTCCTGCATGATTTACAGGGTCGGCTCTACTGACCTTCCCCGCCATACTACTCCAGCCAAAGGATCCAGCGTCTCTCACCAGGGGGACGCGGCTCTTCTGCGAACCGGTGGCGGTCTGTGGGGCAAGTGCTTCTTGCGGAGCTGTGTGCATACCGCTCCCGCAGCACGTGGGTGGGCTCCCCTGCTGCGCCGGGCCGTACACATTATTTCTTCATACAGGTCCCCACCTTGAACCAGGCGGAGCATCCTGCCGGCTACGCCAGTGTGGAACGGGCCACGGACACAGACAGGCAGACATGTTTAAGCACCACCACACATTTATTCACAACTAGTATTTACAGTACTAAGTGCACACACAATACCCCCAAAGTCCAGGCCTCAGTCTTCAGGCCGCCTCCACTCCTCTCCACCAAGCTCTGTCCTTCTCCTCACCCGACTCCAGCCATTTCATATCCACCTGGATGTGCTCCAGGTGTTTCCCGGCAATCTTCCACCGACATGCCCCAGTGTTGGGCTGGTAACATCACTTCAAGAGAGGCCCACCATATCAACAAGTTAATTGAAAGGATACACTCTGGTCCCCCGGAGGTCATAGTAAAGGAGTGAGTTAATGCAAAACTGAACATCCTCTCTCTGACACACTAACATTGAGAACATTCAGCCAACAGATTATTTAACAGAAGTGTGTTAAACACAACTGGGGCTCCTTTATAACAACAGCAATATGTCTGCATAATGGCTCACGGTGAGTATGACAGCCAAGTCAGAAGTTTTTGGTGAGCGTTCAGGCCAAAGTATGTGTTTATTTATTTGTTTGTTTTTTTATTTATTCATTAATTCTGGTGTGTATTCAGGCCAAAGTATGTATTTTTATTTATTTATTTATTTAAAGAGCTTCTGTAAAAAGCCAAATTTCCCCCTATCTATCTATCTATCTATCTATCTATCTATCTATCTATCTATCTATCTATCTATCTATCTATCTATCTA